>CM039678.1:490119431-491319431 GCA_022496015.1 Hordeum marinum
TTCTTGGCGTCTGTACTTGCCGATGAAGCTGACTTAAATGTCTACCAGGCGGCTTATGACGGCGAGGATAAGAGGATCCGCGGGCCTCTCTATGAGTGGAAATCTCTAACACCCGCCCGTAGTAAGGAACTCTTTCCTAATGATCTCGACACGTCTCCATTTTTTGAGGAAGGGTCCTTCGCCGCGCTGGCTGACTGCAACTAGGATTTGGAAACTCTCCAGATGAAGCCAGTAGAAGAGCCGGAGCAGGATGATCCGGCAGTCTGACTTTGCATTTTGTAACCTTCTGAGCGACGGCTCATGTAATGACCCGCCGTGGGCGGTTGAAACTTGGTAATGCCTTTGCTCCTTCGGAGAGCAATTTTTGTAATAGCTTAAGGATGACTCTGCCGTTCTAAAGATAGTGCTGGCTGTATATATTTCCATTTCTTTGTGTATACTTTCCGTCTCTCCGTGTTTCAATTTGATGTGTTGTCGGCTCTCCATTAATTGATCGGTCCTTCGCATAAATATGCCTTGAGCTTTTCTGATAAGGGGTGTTTGTCTTTCAAGACGTCCTTCCTTCTCCAGAAGATTAGAGCCGGATAAATATCTTTGAAAGCTTGAATTTTGTCAACCGGAGCAACATGGCTCCGACTCTTGTCGGATGAATCCATTAAGGAGCCGGTTGTCTTAGGATAATGTAAGCTATACCTGATGGTAAGAAGCCTCTATCGACAATTGCGGCTATTGATGAACCGGAACTTTTGAGGAGAGTTGCGGCTGTGTATCCCCCAAGTGCCGGGTAGTTCTGCCTGCAGCAACATGGGACTTATAATTGCCTTATATCTTATAATGCTTCGGCGGGTGTAGCCCCCAAGGCCGGCTCATCAAAATGCTTCGGCCGGCGTAGCCCCCAAGGGCCGGTGTTACTTCCGTGGTGAGGTGAACTAGATTATTGACTCTAGTGCAAGTGGGAGACTATTGGAAATATGCCCTTGAGGCAATAATAAATTAGTTATTATCATATTACCTTGTTCATGATAATCGTTTATTATCCATGCTATAATTGTATTGAATGGAAACACATTACATGTGTGGGTAAATAGACAACACTTTGTCCCCAGTATGCCTCTAGTGAACTAGCTCATTGATCAAAGATGGTCAAGGTTTCCTAGCCATTGACATGTCATGTCATTTGATAATGGGGTCACATCATTAGGAGAATGATGTGATGGACAAGACCCAAACTACAAACATAGCATATGATCGTGTCAGTTTATTGCTACTGTTTTCTGCATGTCAAAGTATGTGTTCCTATGACCATGAGATCATGCAATGCACTAACATCGGAGGAGTACCTTGTGTGTATCAAACGTTGCAATGTAACTGGGTGATTATAAAGGTGCTCTACAGGTATCTCCGAGGGTGTCTGTTGAGTTGGCATGGATCAAGACTAGGATTTGTTACTCCGTGTGACGGAGAGGTATCTCAGGCCCCACTCAGTTATACAACATCACAATAAGCCTTGCAAGCAATGTGACTAAGTGTTAGTCACGAGATTTTGTATTATGGAACGAGTAAAGAGACATGCCGGTAACGAGATTGAACTAGGTATGGAGATACCGACGATCGAATCTTGGGCAAGTAACATACCGAAGAACAAAGCGAACATCATACGGGATTAACTGAATCCTTGACATAGAAGTTCGACCGATAAAGATCTTCATAGAATATGTAGGAACCAATGTGGACATCCAGGTACCACCATTGGTTATTGACCATAGAGGTGTCTCGGTCATGACTACATAGTTCTCGAACCCGCAGGGTCTGCACACTTAAGGTTTGGTGACGTTTCGGTAGTATAGAGTTATGTATGGTGGTGACCAAAGGTTGTTCGGAGTCCCGGATGAGATCCCGGACAGCACGAGGAGCTCCGTAATGGTCCGGAGGTAAATATTCATATATAGGAAGTCCTATTTTGGTCGCCGGAAAAGTTTTGGGCTCATCGGTATTGTACCGGGAGTGCCGGTAGTGTACCGGGGGACCATCGGGAGAGGTATTTCGACCCAAGAGGCTGCATGGGCTGTGGGAGGGTGGAAACCAGCCCTTAGTGGGCTGGTGGAAGTCCTCTAAGAGGCCCATGCGGCTGGACTTGAGGAAGAGAGAAAAAAATCAATGTGGAAATAAATTCAAAGTAGGAAAGGAGGAATCCTAATCCTACTAGGATTGGAGGAGGATTCCTCCAATCCTCCTTGCGCAAGGGAAGCCTTGGCGCCAGCCCTCCTCCTCCCTCCCTATTATATATACTGGTGGTATTGGGTGTTTTGCATTTGATTTTACGGCCACGTGCCACCCGTTCCACCGGTGCTCCTCTAGATCGGATTTCCGTAGTGCTTAGGCGAAGCCCTGCCGGAATTGCTCCACCACCATCGCTGGAGCATCGTCACGCTGCCGGTGAACTCTTCTTCCTCTCCACTTCCTCTTGCTGGATCAAGACGGTGGAGATCTTCATCAAGCTGCGCGTGTGCTGAACACGGAGGCGCCATACGTTCGGTGCTAGATCGGAAGGACCGTGATCAAGATCGCGAGACGGTTTGTGATGAGTTCGCGGGACGGATCGTGATGAGTTCACGGGACAGATCGTGATGAGTTCGCGAGACGGATCGTGATGAGTTCGCGAGACGGATCAAAATGTGTTCGCGGGACGTATCGTTATGAGATCGCGGGATGCTCGGCGATTTGGATCGCGAAGATGTTCGACTACACCAACCGCGTTTCTTAACGCTTCCCGCTTAGCGATCTACAAGGGTATGTAGATCCACTCTCCCTCTCGTAGATGCTCATCACCATGGATAGATCTGGGCGTGCGTAGGAATTTTTTTGTTTCCCATGCGACGTTCCCCAACATAGACCTAGCTCATGATGCCACTGTTGGGGAAAATCGCATGGGAAACAAATTTTTTCCTACGCACACGCAAGATCTATTCATGGTGATGAGCATCTACGAGAGGGAGAGTGGATCTACATACCCTTGTAGATCGGTAAGCGGGAAGTATTAATAAGCGCGGTTGGTGTAGTCGAACGTCTTCACGATCCAAATGGCCGAGCATCCCGCGATCCAATCACGATCCGTCCTGATCAAGCACCGAACGGATGGCACCTCCACGTTCAGCACACGTACAACTTGATGACGATCTCCACCTTCTTGATCCAGCGATATGGAGTGGAGAGGTAGAAGAGTTCTCTGGCAGCATGATGGCGCTCCGGCGATGGTGGTGGAGCTATTTCGGCAGGGCTTCGCCTAAGCACTACAGAAATCCGATCTAGAGGAGAAACTATGCACTGGAGGAATGGGTAGCACGTGGCTGAAAATCAAGTGCCAAAACCCTAAAACCCTCTAGTATATATAGGAGGAGAGGAGGAGGAGGTTTGGCTCCCAAGGAACCAGCCCTTGGGTCGGCCGAACCAGGAGGGAGGAGTCTTCCTCCTCCACTCCTAGTAGGATTAGGACTCCTTCCTAATTTAGCCCTTTTGCCTTTTTCACCTTTTTCCTTTTGTGCTTTTTATTCCCAGTTGCATGGGCCCTTTGTGGGACTTCCTCCAGCCCACTAAGGGCTGGTATTCATCCTCCCACAGCCCATATAGCCTCTTGGGTCGAAATACCCCTCTCGGTACACTCCCGGTACTCCCGGTACACTACCGATGAGCCCGAAACTTTTCTGGCGACCAAAATAGGACTTCATATATATCAATATTTACCTCCGGACCATTCTGGAGGTCCTCGTGACATCTGAGATCTCATCCGGGACTGCTAACAACCTTCGGTCACCACCATACATAACTCTATACCACCGAAACATCACCAAACCTTAAGTGTGTAGACCCTGCGGGTTCGAGAACTATGTAGACATGACCGAGACACCTCTATGGTCAATAACCAATAGAGGACCTGGATGTCCATATTGTTTCATACATATTCTATGAAGATATTTATCCGTCGAACCTCCATGTCAAGGATTCAGTTAATCCCGTATGATGTTCCCTTTGTTCTTCGGTATGTTACTTGCTCGAGATTCGATCGTCGGTATCTCCATACCTAGTTCAACCTCATTATTGGCAAGTCTCTTTACTCATTCCATAATACAAAATCCCGTTACTAACACTTAGTCACATTTCTTGCAAGGCTTATTGTGATGTTGTATTAGCGAGTGGGCCCTGAGATACCTCTCCGTCACACGGAGTAACAAATCCCAGTCTTGATCCATGCCAACTCAACAGACACCTTCGGAGATACCTGTAGAGCACCTTTATAGGCACCCAGTTACGTTGCGACGTTTGATGCACACAAGGCACTCTTCCGGTGTCCGTGAGTCACATGATCTCATGGTCATAGGAACATATACTTGACATGCAGAAAACTGTAGCAATAAACTGACAAGATCATAGGCTACGTTTGTAGTTTGGGTCTTGTCCATCACATTATTATCCTAATGATGTGACCCCGTTATCAAATGACATCACATGTCAATGGCTAGGAATCCTTGACCATCTTTGATCAACAAGCTAGTTCACTAGAGGCATACTAGGGACAAAGTGTTGTCTATTTACCCACACATGTAATGTGTTTCCAATCAATACAATAATAGCATGGATAATAAACGATTATCATGAACAAGGAAATATAAAGGCCGATAACTTAAAGGGGCTCCTAGGCCGAGGAGCCCCTTCAAGTTATCGGCCTTCATCAATGGCTTGTAATTTTTTACGCCACACCTGGGGTTTGTGTTGGAAGTATGCCCTAGAGGCCAATAACTTAAAGGAAATATGCCCTAGAGGTAATAAACACCTTGCCCCTAGGGCATATTTCTAACACAAACCCCAGGTGTGGCGTAAAAAATTACAAGGCATTGATATAGGCCGATAACTTAACGGGGCTCCTCGGATGCCCGACATGTAAACTCTTCGGACTCAGCTCGGTGATCCTCAAGGTCGGATATGAGAAAATTCTTTGAACCAGTTTCCAAGACAAACGATCGAAGATGAAGAATTATTCGGAAGAACTGAGGAGCGTCCTCAACTTGAAGACCGGTTCAGGGGCTACTGACAGTGTCCTGGACTAGGGGGTACTCACCATGTCGTCTCCTAACCAGTGGTTCAGGCCGACGACCCCCATGATTATTCTCTAATGGGCCACTTCAGGCAGCCCATGACACATACAAGGGAGATTACACAAGACTTGGCACACAAGACAAGGACTCCTCTAAACCCTAGGACTATGGTGCATATATAAACCAAGGCCAGGCTAGTTCAATAAATCATTATATTACATCTCATAATCTCGTGGTAGATACATGTACTCTGTACTATCCCCCATATCAATACAATCAAAAGTAGGACGTAGGGTATTATCTGTTCAAGAGAGCCTTTACCTAGGTAAAATCCCGTGTCCATGTTACCATCACTCCAAGACGCCTAGCTTAGGACCCCTACTATGAGATATGCCGGATTTGACACTGACACTTGCCTCATGGGAAAGATGACTAAGAACCCGTTCTCTGGAACAATGGAACAGGCAAGTGACCTGTTGAAAATCATACATATTGATGTGTGCGGTCCGATGAGCATTGACGCGCGCAGTGGATATCGTTACTTCCTCACCTTTACTGATGACTTAAGTAGATATGGGTATATTTACTTAATGAAACACAAGTCTGAAACATTTGAAAAGTTCAAGCAATTTCAGAGTGAAGTTGAGAATCATCCTAACAAGAAGATTAAATTCCTACGATCTAACCGAGGAGGAGAATATCTGAGTTATGAGTTTGGCAGTCACTTAAGACAACGTGGAATTGTTTCACAATTTACACCGCCTGGAACACCACAGCGTAATGGTGTGTCCGAACGTCGTAATCGAACCTTATTGGATATGGTGCGTTCTATGATGTCTCTTGCCGATTTGCCAGTATCGTTTTGGGGTTATGCATTAGAGACAACTGCATACACTTTAAATAAGGCACCATCGAAATCCATTGAGACTATGCCATATGAATTGTGGTTTGGCTAAAAACCAAAGTTGTCATTTCTTATAGTTTGGGGATGTGATGCTTATGTCAAAAAGCTTCAGCCTAAAAGCCTGGAACCCGAAGCGACGAAATGCGTCTTCATTGGATATCCAAAAGAGATGGTTGGGTATACCTTCTATCTCAGCTCTGAAGGCAAAGTGTTTGTCGCTAAGAACGGGCCATTTCTCGAGAAAGAGTTTCTCTCAAAAGAATTGAGTGGGAGGAAGATAGAACTTGATGAGTTTGTTGAACCTTTGTTTCAACTAGAGAGTAGTGCAGCATGGAAAGATGTTTCTGTAGAGCCTACATCAGTTTAAGAGGAAGTTAATGATGATGATCATGAAGCTTCAGATCAAGATACTATCGAACCTCCACTAGTAGAAAACGACCGATTTGTCCCGGTTCCAGAGGCCCATTAGCCCCGGTTCGGGTACCAGGACTAAAGGGTTGGGACTAAAGCCCAAAACCTTTAGTCCCAGTTCACTTATGAACTAGGATAGTAGGGGCTCCATGTAGCCGCTGTGGGGAGCCCAGGCAGGAGGACCTTTAGTCCCGGTTGGTAACACCAACCGGGACCAAAAGGCATCCATGCGTCAGCATCTCGCAGGAGCTAGGTTTTTTTTTGAAAGGGGTTTTTGGGAGCTTTGGACGGTTAATTTAGCGGTTTCATATTGTGTTAGCTAGCTAATAGAGAGAAGTGACCTCTCTTTCTCTGTGCTTGGTCGATGCTGCTAGCTACTATACATATAGAGAGAACTCGACGCTAGCTAATAAGCAAATGTAGGAAACCATTAATTACACAAGATATAACAACTCAACATCATCAACTTAATCATACAAAGTTAAAGTCTAATAAAAGAAAAAAAATATAAAATGGCATAGTCCTCCCTCATAGGACCCACTCCTCCCTCCTAGGTAAAATGACATAAAAAAGAATAACACCTATGTCTCCATGGTGAAGCAAAGAGATCCAACGGTCTCCAACTGGTGGCTTTCGATCCTTCTTTATTTGTCCCCATGCTTCAATTTGGAGCCGTCTTGGTGGTTTGTGCTCAGTCGAGTATGTAAAAGAGAACTCGGGATGGAAGGGGCTTTTAATTGTCATATTACCTTTGGGTTGCATCAACGGTGGCACAACTTCATATGGCAATTTCTGTTCAAGAACATGATAGTAGCCTAGTTAGCAATGTAATCAATACCATTTACGCAATAGTACTAGTGTACTTAATTAGCAACTCTTACCAAGAGATTTCGGCGGGTGTCATCCGCCCTCAACCTATGCACCAGTGTCCTCTAATATGTATAATTTGGGCCAGTTTCCAAATTATACGGGAAGATGTCCCTACCAGCTAGGACACCAATAACAAAGTAGATAAGATCATCCTTCTCCTCCCAAGTTAGATGTGATCCATAAGTGTAGTGTGTCATGTCGATTATGTTATGTGTTTCACTCGAAGAAACGAAATGAGCTGTAAATTAAAAATTAACAAATTTAGTACGTATGAACACCAAATATTTATATATATAGAATGCAAATTACTTGACAAATATGCATGGTTGACAAACTCACATGGAGGTAAAACAGGAAGCATATCGACATCCACCCAAATGTCGATGTTTCCTTCAATATGATCTTCAGTACGAAGATCGAAGGTTATTTCCATATCCTCCTGAAATCCATATGCCTTGCAAAGAGCTTCCTAATTTGAGCACCCTACTTATGTGTTGATAGGTGCATTCATTACTTTCACAAGAAATATGTGACCATGTTTAGTCCTCGGGTTGGCTGTCCTCGTCCCGAAATGCTCGTGCTCTTCGAAACTGAGCCTCTCCAAGAAATACCGTCTTGGATGACAGGAGACGGATTAGTCGAATTGTATAAAACAGAAATTACGTGTTGAAGGAAAGAAACAGAAGTCATGCTTAATTACGAAAAAACAGTTGTCATCGTTGCGTACCGTAGAAATATCAAAGTCCTCGTAAAGCTTCATGGTGAAGAACCTGCCGTCACACAGCCCAGGCTGGTCACAAAGACCCTTATCTTCACCGGAAAATTCACACGCTTGGATCCTATCGTCTTCTAATGATGAAGACATTTCCTGTGTTCATGATTCAGGAATTACGACACGCTTTGGATCCTAATGCGTGTGTGACTTTCGGTCCGTCGAGGCTTTCCTTAAATAACTCTCATATATCATGATGTATTAGTTCTCACTCTCTCACATTGATACGGTGGTGTATATATGTTGGTGGACACTCTCTCACAGTAATAGTTCGATCGTCGGTGATGGATGCCCCACCTCTTCTCTTCTTGCGAATTATACCGACGAGTACATCACACAGAAGAGAAGAAAGATGAGGCGCCCCGCACCACAACAATCGGGATTCCTCCATCAAGAACACACATGAGAGTCACACAAGGAGCAACGATAGACCAAAAGTCACACACGCATTATACCGATAAAATATCACTAATACATTTACAATGAACCCGAATATAATATCACTAATACATCATCTCGAATAATCCAGTTATTAATGCATCATCAAATACTAACTAATACATCTAGAATATTACCATATAAGATCACTAATACAGATCAAATACTATCGAATAATCCAAGTCAGTAGCAGTTCCTGAGTCGCGGGTGGTGGACACCCAAAGATAAGGAACCATCACGGGATCATAACTCGGGTGAGATCCCTGAAGAATCTGCCAGGTATTGTTGAACCTGGCGTCCAATGCGTCCATGTAGCGACAGACGTGCTCGTCCTCCTCCCTGACATGGTGACGTACCACCTCCGTGGGGGCCCGCTCCCTCTGCACTGAAAGTGGTCCATGTGACCGCCACCAAAGAAGCTTCGGGTCGATGACTAGACCCGGATTCCTCACCAAGCTTTGAGCCCCGGAAGGTAGCACCTCCCAGTGCTAGCCTGGCGGAGCCCAATCTTGGACATGGCGCCTATCAAGCAGTCTCTCACGGACCACTCGACGATGAGGATGCGGGCCAGGCATCATTGATGTCGAGACAAATTCCTATGAGAACATTTTCTTATCGTTTAATCACTAATTTTTCCAAAACCCAAGAATTTTTCTCTAATCTAACATACACATACTAATATTTCCTAGCACGTAGTCCTAATTAACTAAAACATAAAACAACTAAAACATAAAAAGCATCATAAACAAAACAATCTAAGTCTCAGGATGGGATCGGGGTGGTGGCTCAAAATCTACATATATACATACATCTACATATACATCTACTTGCATCTAGATACATCTACATACATACATCTACATATACATCTACGTACATGAACAAAAAAATCTTAAAAAAAGGAAAGCTATGGCGACAGCTCATAGCGGGGGCGGCAAGGGCTCGGGGAGGAGGGAGAGCGTGCGGGCTCGGGGGCGTCAATGGCAACAGCGACGGTGACGGCGGGGAAGGGGCGTGGCGAGGGCTCGAGGAGGAGCGACAGCGCCCGAACTCGGGGGCGGTGACGGGGATGGTGACGGCAGGGCAGGGGCATGGTGATGATGGGGCAGGGCCGCGTCGATGGAGTCAGGGTAGCTGTGCGGCAACGGTGAGGCAGGGGCGCATCGACGACGTCGGGGCAGGGGCGTGGCGATGGTGTCAGGGCAGCCTCGCGACGTCGGCGTCGTCGGGGGCAAGATGAAGAATGCTCAAAATCCCAAAGTGTCGGCTTATATAGCCGGAGCATTGGTCTCGGTTGGTGGCACAAACCGGGACCAATGCCACCTTTAACCCGGTTGCTGCCACCAACCGGGACCAAAGCTCAGTGTTCAGCAGCCCAAAGTGCAGGAAATAGGGACCTTTGGTCCCGGTTAGTGGCAACAACCGGGACTAAAAGGTTGCATTGGTCCCAGTTTGTGCCACCTACCGAGACCAAAGGTCACTTTTCAGCAGCCCAAAGGGTGGGAAACAGGTACCTTTGGTCCCAGTTAGTCCACCAACCGGGACCAAAGGGGCATTGGTCCCGGTTTGTGCCACCAACCGGGACCAAAATGTGGTGCTGCCCGGGGCCAAATTTTTAGTCCCACCTCGCTAGCCGAGGGAGCTCAGGAGTGGTTTATAAGCGCTACTATGCACACCCTCCAATTACAGGCTTTTGGGCCTAAATTGTCACTGCCTGTGGGCCTACTGGGCCTTTTGTGGCCCTAAATCCTGGCCCAACAAGCTGGTTGGGTTTCTAGTCGTATTCATGCCGTGGTGGTCCAGTTGTTGGCATTTAAAAAAATCCATTTTTTGTTTTTCTTTTTTCTTTATTTATTTTATTTTGTTCCTACTTACTGTTTTTAGTGATTCTTTTTTGCTTTTAGGTCACAAAAATTATAAACTTTCTATTAGTGCAATTAGTATTGAAATTTGAATAGTTTAAATTTTAATTTTTTGAAATTTGTGTGAATCACTAGTTTGTGAATAACTTTACTAAAAAATAGATTTTTGAGTGATTCTTTTTCTTGATATTTGGTGAGTTTTAGGTTATTTTAAATGTGTGTTTTAATCAAAAACAAATTTGGTTATTTTAGTTTGCTATTAAAGTTTCTAACAAAAAAATTCTTTATGAAAATTCTTTTTGCTATTAATGTTTCGAACAAAATATACTTTGATAATTTCAGTTGCATAAATTTTATACAATTTTAGGTTCAAAAATACTAGAGATTTATAAATTGTTTTTTGTTGATTCCTTTTGCTATTAGAGTTTTATAAAAGCTTTTTAGTTCATTCTTTGAGCTAAATGGCCCTAAAATTGAAAAGCACTACAAATGAACACTGAAAAGTTTGAAAGTTGGCATGGTATCATCATTTCACCCATAGCATGTGCTAAAAAGTTGAGAGAGTTATGGCAAAAACTAGATGCACTTCGTGTACAAAACGGACAATCTCTTTCGAAGTATGAGGGATTTGGACGAAAACTCATCTGTTTCAAAGGGATTTCATTTTTTTGAACTTATTTGAAATCCAGACAATTTATGTGTTCAAAATGCACCATTCAAATCCACATCATGAATTTTCAACCCTTTCTGGCTTCATTTGGTATTTTTCATGCATTTACTGATTTCTTTTAGCTAAATGACCCTGAAATTCAAAAGCACTACAAGTGAACTCTGAAAAGGTTGAAAGTTCGCATGCTATCATCATTTCACCCACATAGAATGTCCTAAAAAGTTGAGAGAGTTACGACAAAAATTGCATGCACTTCGTGTACAAAACGCACAATCTCTATCGAAGTATCAGGGTTTCGGACGAAAACTCATCTCTTACAAAGGGATTTCATTTTTTTGAACTTATTTGAACTAACGAATTTTTGTGTGTTCAACATGCACGATTCAAAGCCACATCATCAATTTTCAATCCTTTATGGCTTCATTTAGTATTTTTCATGCATTTACTCATTTCTTTAAGCTAAATGACCCTAAAATTGAAAAGCACTACAAATGAACTCTGAAAATGTTGATAGTTGGCATGGTATCATAATTTCACCCACATATCATGTGCTAAAAACTTTAGAGGGTTACGGTAAAAACTAGATGCACTTCGTGTACAAAACAGACAATCTCTTTCGAAGTATCAGGGTTTTGGACGAAAACTCATCTGTTACAAAGATATTTTATTTCTTCACATGTAACTGTAGTGATATTCTTGATCAAAGGCATCATCATAATAGTTGTGGAGAGAAAGTCTTCACTTTTTCTTCACTTGTGTCCTTTTCTTATTGCGTCGTAACCATGGATAATCTTCATTGTTAACAGGGTATTTGGGTCAACCTTGACTCTAAAGCGAGGAATTTCATGAACCTTTTCATAATCTTCAGACATGTCTGTCTTGCGCTCCAATCCCATGATGCCTCCTTTCCTGAAAGAACTATGTGGCGTTTTGGCTCATCGTATGATGTATTCGCTTCCTTATCTTTTCTTTTTCTCGGTTTGGTAGACATGTCCTTCACATAGAAAACCTGCGCCACATCATTGGCTAGGACGAATGGTTCGTTTGTGTACCCAAGATTGTTCAGATCCACTGTTGTCATTCTGTACTGTGGTTCAACCTATACCCCGCCTCCTGAGAGATTGACCCATTTGCACTGAAACAAAGGGACCTTAAAATCATGTCCATAGTCAAGTTCCCATATGTCCACTATGTAACCATAATATGTGTCCTTTCCCCTCTTGGTTGCTGCATCAAAGCGGACACCACTATTTTGGTTGGTGCTCTTTTGATCTTGGGCGATCGTGTAAAATGTATTCCCATTTATCTCGTACCCTTTGTAAATCAATACAGTTGGAGATGGTCCCCTAGCCAACGAGTACAGCTCATCAGAAACTGTGTTGTCACGCATGAGATGTGTTTGCCTCCAACTGCTGAAAGTCCTGATGTGTTCACATGTAATCTAGTCGTCACACTGCTCCAGGTGTTTGGAATGCAGAATATTCTTGTGTTCATCGACATACGGGGTCACCAAGGTAGAATTCTATAGAACTGTGTAGTGTGCATGAGACCAAGAATGCCCGTCCCTACATATTATTGAGTCCGCTCCTAGCATGCCTTTTCCAGTCAGTCTCCCCTCATACGGCGATTTAGGGAGACCAATCTTCTTAAGGTCAGGAAGGAAGTCAACACAAGACCTAATGACATCCTATTTTTGATGGCCCATTGAGATGATTCCATCTGGCCTAGCGCGGTTACGAACATATTTCTTTAAGACTCCCATGAACCTCTCAAAGGGGAATATGTTGTGTAGAAATACAGGGCCCAAAACAACAATCTCGTCGACTAGACGAACTAGGCCGTGCGTCATGATACTGAAGAAGGATGGTGGCAACACCAGCTCGAAACTAACAAGACATTGCACCAAATCACTCCTTAACCTTGGCAGGATTTCTAGATCGATCATCTTCTGAGAGGTTGCATTGAGGAATGCACATAGCTTCACAAATGGATAATCGAACGTTTTCCGGTAGAAGCCCCCTTAATGCAACCGGAAGTAGTTGCATCATAATCACATGGTAGTCATGAGACTTTAGGTTTTGGAACTTTTTCTCTGCCATATTTATTATTCCCTTTATATTCGACAAGAAGCCAGATGGGACCTTCATATTGAGCAGGCATTCCATGAAGATTTCCTTCTCTTCTTTGGTAAGAGCATCGCTGGCATGACCCTGAAACTGCTTTGGATCCATGTCGTCTTCTCCGTGCAAACGTTGTTGTTCCTCCCGCACCTCTGGTGTATCTTTTGTCTTCCCATACACGCCCAAGAATCCTAGAAGGTTCTCGCAAAGATTCTTTGTCATGTGCATCACGGCGATTGTAGAGCAGACCTCTAGTTCTTTCCAATAGGTAGGTCCCAAAATATAGATTTCTTCTTCCACTTGGGTGCGCGTCCCACATCGTCGGTCGGAATAGATAGTCCGCCATGATCCTTTCCAAAGGTTACTTGTAAATCATTGACCATATCAAGTATGTGATCACCAGTACGGAAGGCAGGCTTCTTCCTGTGATCTAACTCACCTTTGAATTGCTTTCCTTTCTGTCGACGTTGATGGTTGGTCGGAATAAATCAACGATGCCCCATGTACACATTCTTCCTGCATTTGTCTAAATATATACTGCCGATGTCATCTAAATAGTGTGTGCATGCATGGTATCCCTTGTTTGTCTGTCCTGAAAGGTTATTGAGAGCAGGCCAATCGTTGATGGTAACAAACAGCAACACATGTAGGTCAAATTCCTCCAGTTCTTTCTCATCCCACACATGACACCTCTTCCATTCCATAGCTGTAAAAGTTCATCAACTAATGGCCTTAGGTACACATCAATGTCATTGCCGGGTTGCCTAGGTCCTTGGATGAGCACTGGCATCATAATGAACTTCCGCTTCATGCACAACCGAGGAGGAAGGTTACATACATAGAGTCATAGGCCACGTGCTATGCTTGCTAGTCTGAGCCCCAAAAGGATTAACACCATATGCACTTAAATCAAACCATATGTTCCTTGGGTCAAATGTAAAGTCGCTCCACTTTCTCTCGATCTTTCTCCACTGCAACCCGTCAGCAGGTGCTCTCAACTTCCTGTCTTTCTTACGGTCCTCTTTGTGCGATCGCATCGACTTGGCATGCTCTTTGTTTCTGAACAGACGTTTCAATCGTGGTATTATAGGAGCATACCACATCAGCTTGGCAGGAACCCTCTTCCTGGGCCGCTCGCCGTCAATATCGCTAGCATCATCTTGTATGATCTTATAGCGCAATGCACCGCATACCGGGCATGAATTCAAATCCTCGTACGCACCGCGGTAGAGGATGCAGCCATTAGGGCATGCATGTATCTTCTGCACCCCCAATCCTAGAGGACATACAACCTTCTTTGTTGCGTACGTACTATTGGGAAATTTGTTATCCTTTGGAATCTTCTTCTTCAATATTTTCAGTAGCTTCTCAAATCCTTTCTCAGGTACACCATTCTCTGCCTCCCATTGCAGCAATTCCAGTGTGGTACCGAGCTTTGTGTTGCCATCTTCGCAATTGGGGTACAACCCTTTTTTGTGATCCTCTAACATGCGATCGAACTTAAACTTGTCATTTTCACTTTTGCATTGTCTCTTTGCATAAACAATGACCCAGCGAAGATCATCATGGGGCACATCGTCTGGTTCCTCTTGATCTTCATCTTCCCCCATTGCAGCATCACGTATTCAGGAGGCACATAGTTGTCGTCATCCTCTTCTTCTTCGTTGTCTTCCATCATCACCCCTCTTTCTTCGCGCTTGGTCCAAACATTATAGTGTGGCATAAAACCCTTCTCAATCAGGTGGACGTGTAGGGCTTTAGAGTTGGAGAAAGCCTTCATATTCTCACAGACAGTACATGGACAATGCATAAAACCACTCTTCTTGTTTGCCTCAGCCGCTTCGAGAAAATTATGCAAGCCCTTAATATACTCGGAGGTGTGTCGGTCACCATACATCCATTGCCGGTTCATCTGCGTGCGTTATATAATAAAGTGTATTAAAAACCATTACAACATATCATGAATAGGGAAGTGATCAAATTAATAGAAATTCATCATCACATTAAAGACAAAGTACAATAGTGACCAAAATAAATACATAAAGTTCATACATAGTTCTCATTATTCTAGAAAGAAGATACAAGTAAGTACTTTTTGCTTTTAGAAAGAAGATAAGAAGAAGAGGCTAACCACGGTGGTGCTGGCGTTGAGATGGGCGCGGGCAATCGACGCCGGTGAGGACGGGAACGGGACAGGATAGACCGGCAAACCTAGACAAATCTTGAGGAAAATGGAGCTTGGACAAGGAGCTTCGAGAGGAGAAAGCTTAAGTGTGGCTCGGGCATTTCATCGAACACCTCATGTGCATAGGAGGTGAGCTACGGCACCACAAAACTCTCCCACAGCTGGCCAAAAAACAGAGAAGTACGCTGGCAGGGGGTATATATAGGCCAACCTTTGGTCCCGGTTTTTGGCTGGAACCGGGACTAAAGGACCCCATTTGGTCCCGGTTCCTGCCACAATCCGGGGCCAATGATTGTCGGCCAGGAGCGAGGACCTTGGTCCCGGTTCGTGTGTGGAACCGGGACCACAGGGGTCAGACAAACCGACACCAAAGGCCCACGAGGCCCCGCTGGCGCCTTGGCCTCACAAACCGGGACCGATGCCGCCATGGGTCTCAGTTTGTGAGTGAACCGGGATTAATGGCTTTTCAGGCCTGGACCGAAGCCCTGTTTTCTACTAGTGCTCATATGTCGACAAGGGCACGTACTGCTCTTGAGTAGTACGGTAACCTTGTCTTGGAGGTCATGTTGTTGGACAACGATGAATCTACAAGCTATCGAGAAGCGATGATGGTCCCGGATTCCGACAAATGGTTAGAGGACATGAAATCCAAGATGGGATCCTTGCGTGAAATAAAGTATAGATTTGGGAGTATTACCCGAAGGGCGAAAGGTCATTCAGAACAAATGTATCTTTAAGAAGAAGACGGACGCGGACGGTAATGTCACCGTCTATAAAGGTCAACTTGTGGCAAAGGGTTTTTCACAAGTTCAAGGAGTTGACTATGATGATACCTCCTCACCCGTAGCGATGCTTAAGTCCATTAGAATCATGTTAGGAATAGTTGCATTTTTTCGATTATGAAATTTGGCAGATGGATGTCAAAATAGTGTTCCTTAACGGTTTCCTTAAGGAAGAGTTGTATATGATGCAACTAGAAGGTTTTGTCGATCCAGAGAATGCTCACAAAGTTTGCAAACTCCAACGTTCCATTTATGGTCTGGTGCAAGTATCTCGGAGTTGGAATCTTCGCTATGATAAGGTGATCAAAGCGTTTGGGTTTATACAAGTTTACGTAGAAGCTTGTATTTACAAGAAAGTGAGTGGGAGCTCTATATCGTTTCTAATATTATATGTGGATGACATATTGCGGATTGGAAACAATATAGAAATGTTGGAAAGCATGAAGGAATATTTGAACAAGAGTTTTTTATGGGATTTTTATTTCTGTGCCCCTGGTCCCTTAGCTCTACTCATCCATCCCCACGCTCTTAACTTTTGCTCACTTTTCCCTACTCCCTTGCTCGAAACCCTTAGAACATGTTACAACGTACGTTGCCATCCGGTCAATGCCTCTGACCGTTAACTCTGACGAGTGGGGCTTCTCCCACGCATGCAGCTGACCACGGTCGTGGGGTAGCACGTGTCCATGGGACTTGCCCGAAACGTCCTATCTTATAAAGAGGGGGAACCACCTCCCGACGCAACACCCCTACCATTTCCCCCAAATCGCCTCCCTGCTGCATCGTCTTCCTCTCTCCCACCATGTCGTCTCGCTTTCCTCCAATGCCTCCACCGCACCGTATCGCTCTCCCCCACCACAACTTCTTCCTCACCTTCATCGCCTCCATCTGTCCGATGGCGAACGCTCGTGGTGACGACGGAGCAGCGACCGGAGATCCAGTAGTGGAGCTGCAGGGGGCGGTGACCACGGATGAAGTGAAGGACGTTGGCAGCATCCATGGCGGTGCGGGCAAACTCGCAACCGCTACGGATGTGGAGAAGGAGGTGGCGGGCTCCGCCTCAGCATTATCGCAGCTAAAGGTGACGGCGTCGAGCGACGCACTCCATCCCGATGTGCATCCTGGCGAGGTGCAGGAGGTATTTGCACTTGCTTGTTAGTTCCAATATTTAGCTTGTAGAGTTAGTTGCATTGGTTAGATTGTGATTCGTATGGTAGTACAAATGGTTAGAGTAGTTGGTTTGACGGAAGGGCCGGGCTTTTCTGTCTGGGGGGGATTGGGGTTTCTGTACTAGGGTTTTTTGGACTACATTCTTTGCAAAAATGCTAGATAGATCTGTATGAGAGATAGGGATCTCTTTGCTTCAATGCTACACAGATGTATGCTCATTAGATTTTTCTTTTAATGCTCACAGATTGGGTTTTTTAATGCTACATACATGTATGCTTATTAGATTGGGTCTCTATTAGATTTGTTTTTGAATGCTTCTCAGATTGGGGTTTTGAATATCGTATTCCCAAATGGAATCCATTGATTAAGAAGTTATTTGATTCATTAGTATATTAATTTGTCCACAATATGTACTTATATTAGCTCTGTTGTTCAATGTGTGTGCATGACAATGGAAGATGCAAATAGGATCATAGTATATTAGCCCTATGATCAATGTAAAATGCATATCTAAATTTTCAATGGGATGTAATTGTATATTCAGGAGGATGGTTGGGGGAAAAAAGAGGAAGCTGGACCTTACTGAATTCAAGGACCCGTAGGATCTAGGGTATTGGAACGACGAAGAGTGTGAGGTAAGCCTGCTTGAAATTTAGATTGTTCATTTACCCTAGTTCCTTTGACATGGTGTATATGAAACTATAATGTATATATCTAAATTTATTCGTGTGTGCAGTACATCTATGGAGAAGATGTGGACGTGGACAACTTCGTGTCCTTCAAAGCGAAGGAAGAGGAGAAGATCAGGGCTAAGGGAGATGATTACTACTACAAGAGCAAGACCAAAATTTGGGGCTGCCCCTACTGCACCACCAAGGCAAAGCCAAAGTCCGGCCGCTTCATTCACCTTCTAGCTCATGCAGAAGATGTAGCCATCCACGGCAAGGACTACAAGATTAGGGGACAGCATGCTGTCCTCGCGAAAGTCCTGATTCCCATTCCCAACTAATTGATGATGTGATGTTGTGTTTTAATGTGAACTTTGTGTGTTTGGTTGTACTATGTGGTGTTCTATATATGCATGTGGCTATCTATATTGCTTATTTGTGCGTTTTTAAATTTGTCTGCTATGATTTGTTTTAGTGTTTATTTTCAAAGTTTAGGTGATGCAATGATGACACATGTTGTTTCAGTGTTGCTTCACTGATCAGACATGCAGCAAAGAATAAGAAAAAAGAGCAAATAGTCCATCATTTATCAAATATTCCAATAACAGAGCAAAAAAACATTTGAATGAAGATGTAATGATTTTTGTAATAAAGGAGTAAAAAATTTATTTGTCTCATGTTTTATAATCAAATGCATGCTTTTTCCCACCAACATGTCTCATTATGTGATGTTTTGAACTGACATTCGATAGGATAGTATAAATTCAAGAAAATGCAAAAAAACAAATCTTGGCAAATTATCTATGTTTGTGTAGGAGATCATATGTGCAAAATTTGAGGTGATTTAGAGGAGGTCAAAGAAATTTGAATTTGAGAAATGTGCTCCAAATCTACACTATATAGATTGAATAGGTGTTAATAAAAAACATTTGGCTCATTTAGAGTAGACCCAAAAAAACTTGATTAGAAATGTTTTGGTGGTGCAGTAGGGTAAACAGTCCATTTGTAATCAAGTTTTTTTGGGCCTACTCTAAATGAGCCAAATGTTTTTTATTAACACCTATTCGATCTATATAGTGTAGATTTGAAGTCTCACTATTTTTTGAATTAATCTTCATATTTTTACATTTTCTTTTGAAAAAACTATGCTTTAATATAAAAACTATTAAAACACGTTGAAAATATCAAAATGGAAAACTAAGTTCAGATCCTTTTTTTTCAGACCCTGTAGGTAACCCTACCTCCTCTCCTTGAACTCTATGAAATCTTGTACGTGATAGCTCATATGTGTGAAGGTTTTCTCATGAAAATGACCATAGACCAACTTTAAGATTTTTGCTTGGTAACATGTCACTTAAGACAATATTGTGCGCAGGTTTTATATTTTTTGATTTTTTTAAATTAATGGTGCTCATTTCACCTCGATCGTGCCCGCTAGGTTTTTTTCATGAAAATGACCATAGACCAAGTTAATGTGTCTTATAAAACGTTAATGCGTCTTTCGATTTTTTAAATTAGTTATGCTTAGTCAAAGCCTTCGAAAGCCCGTTAACCAGCTCAAAACCCCTCTAAACCCCGTGGGGTTTCACCTAACCCTAGCTCCGAACGCCAGCCCTCCGATCATACCCTAGCGCTAAGCGACAACCCTCAGATGTGGTCTTCTAGAAGGATTTCAATGGGCAGGCTACGTGTAGGCTCCGCACCGTTGGATCACAAGGACGGCTCCGTATCGTTGGATCGTGGGGCAATCCATGAGAGGCGATCCTATTGGTTGTGCTCGACTGCTCGCCCACCACTAGCTTCGTGAAAAAAATGGATCCTGTCCATCGAATTGTTATTGGGCCCAAAAGGAAACCAAGCTCTGGTTGGGCCGTCAAATTGCGTCATTTTTGCATTGTTTCCTCTGTTTTTTGTGAACGTTCTGTCTCTGTTTCTTGGTTGCATCGTTTGACATTACACAACAATTGACATTGCGTAGAAAATTTAGTTATTTTTATTCTATACAAATGCAAAATGACCAAATTTATAAGGGCCAAATTTATTTTTATCATGCAAAATGGCCACAAACTATTAAAAAATTGTCTCTTTTTGTTCATATAGTATATTTTTTGGGATTTTTTTCACATATTTGTTCATATAATATATATTACCATGGATTCCCACACGTTCAATTAGCTTCTTTTTCTTCCTCTCCTCAAACCACCGTTTCCCACACGTGTACACTCCCGATGCTGCGGTGGGTTTGAAAACGGGCTACTTCACATTTGACCCCATTATTGCCACGACCAAATAACACATAGCACTACGGCTATTTAAGTCACCCTCTGCCTCTGCCATCCCTCATCCATCTCCCATCCTCTGCCATCTGCCCTTCTTGCTCTTTGCCCCCTTCTCCTTCTTCTGCACATCCCTCAGCCATGTAGTACACCGGACCAACCTACCGCTTCCCACCCACCGTGCCGGATAGGCTCTACCCTATTGGTGTGCACGTTGAGTGCACACTATGTGTGTGGGTGATATCAAGGTGGAGGACCGCAAGGAACTTCACCGAGTTCTTCCTCGGGGCAGGCTATAGACACCTCCGGCGGGGATGACCAACGATGTTCCACGTCAAGGAGGTCATCCAAAACAGGGTGGTTGCTCTCCTTGCCCACTTAACCAAGACATTTGATGCCTTGTACCTCCTCGGCCGGGTGTTTTGGTGTGGCTGCGACTTCATTGCTTTCACCACCCACAACATGTTTATGTAGTACACCAACATCTTCCCCACCGCGTCGCACATGCACACACTTCCATACCCCATCGACAACGCCCCAGAGGAGCAGTGAAGGGCGCATGAAGGAGGATCGAGGTGGAGAAGGCGGCAGCTAGGGCTCTAAACCCTCTATCTGGTTTTTTAATCTATGTTATGTTAATTAAGTTGTAATTGAACTATGTTGGACATATGGGCTTGTTGGCCCTTTTATTAAGTTCTATTATTAAGTTTTCTATCTATTCTATTATTAAGTTCTTGCTAGTTTGAACTATGTGATCGTGCTATGGGATTGTTGGCCCTATCTACATATTTGTTGATTGTTTTCTTACAGAGCTCGCTTTGTTAGTTACCACCTAGTGCATGCGGCCACAATGAAAAGGCTGAAACTGATTGTAAAAATGATGCTCTAAATCGAGGAGACAAGCGTGCGAGAAGAGAGTAACCAGCAGCAGCGACCGCCACTACATCCGTGGCGGCTGGCGTGCACAAAAGCGGCTCGGTCAGTGCATCATGGCGACACGCATCAGCACATGTAGGCTCGGTCAGTGCATGCTGGCTTGGTCGACGCATCATGGCGGCGCGCATCGACCCATGCAGGCAGGCTTGCTGGGTGCATGCATAGTAGGCTTCTGTCGTGGCGGCGCGCGCAGGCGGTTCAATGCGAGGGATGGCCCTACAAAACCATGGCCCAACGAAACCATGGTCGAACAGGGACACTGCCCAACAGAGCCTCACTTGCTAGGTCCAACGGGTGACATAGTCCACTGCGGCCCCACTCGTCAGAGTTAATAGTCAATCCATTGACCCAACGACAACGTCCGTTGTGACTTGTTCTGAGGGTTTCGCGCAAGGAAGTGGGGAAAACTGAGGAAAAGTTAAGAGCGCGGGGATGAATGAGTAGAGATAAGGAACCAGGGGCACATATGTAAAAAACCATTTTTGATTGAAGGGCCTAGGAGAAGCTGCTTTCATGTTAGGCATCAAGATCTATAGAGATAGATCAAGATGCTTAATAGGACATTCACAGAGCACATACCTTGACAAAGTTTTGAAGAAGTTCAAAATGGATCAGTCCAAGAAGGGGTTCTTGCCTGTATTGCAAGGTATGAAGTTGAGTAAGATTCAATGCCCATTGACTGCAGAGGATAGAGAGAAGATGAGTGTCATCCCCTATGCTTCAGCCACAGGCTCTATCATGTATGCAATGTTGTGCACAAGACCAGATGTCAGCCTTGCCATAAATATGGTCGGAAGGTTTGAAAGTGATACAGGAATGGAACACTGGACGTCGGTCAAGAATATCCTTAAGTACCTGAAAAGGACTAAGGAAATGTTTCTCGTTTATGGAGGTGATCAAGAGCTCGTCGTAAAGGGTTACGTCGATGCTAGCTTTGACACTGATCCGGATGACTCTAAGTCTCAAACCAGATAACTATACATTCTTCATGGGGGAGCGGTAAGCTAATGCAGTTCCAAGCAGAGCGTGGTAGCTGATTCTACATGCGAAGCGGAGTACATTGCTGCCTCGGAGGCAGCCAAGGAAGGTGTCTAGATGAAGGAGTTCATGATAGATCTTGGAGTAGTGCCCTGTGCACTACACCCAATGACTCTGTTCTGTGACAACACTGGTGGCATTGCTCCGGCTAAGGAACCTAGGTTTCACAAGAGGACTAGACATATAAAGCGGCGCTTCAATTCCATCCATGATTACATCAACGAGGAGGACACAAATATTTAAAAAGTGCACATGGATCTGAATGTCATAGACCCATTGACTAAACCTCTTCGAAGGGCTAAACATGATCAACACGAGAATTGTATGGGTGTTAGATTCATTACAATGTAAATAACAAAGTGATGTGAGCTAGATTATTGACTCTAGTGCAAGTGGAAGACTATTAGAAATATGCCCTAGAGGCAATAATAAAGTTGTTATTATTATATTTCCTTGTTCATGATAATCGTTTATTATCCATGCTATAATTGTATTGATTGGAAACTCAAATACATCTGTGGTACATAGACAACACAGTGTCCCTAGTGTGCCTCTAATAGACTAACTTGTTTATCAAAGATGGTCAAGGTTTCCTAGACATAGACATGAGATTTCATTTGATGACGAGATCACATCATTA
This sequence comes from Hordeum marinum, assembly GCA_022496015.1. Classification (NCBI taxonomy): domain Eukaryota; kingdom Viridiplantae; phylum Streptophyta; class Magnoliopsida; order Poales; family Poaceae; genus Hordeum; species Hordeum marinum. The sequence goes on from CM039678.1 coordinate 490,142,264, forward strand.
GGAGAATGATGTGATGGACAAGACCCAAACTATGAATGTAGCATATGACCGTATCAGTTTATTGCTATCGTTTTCTACATGTCAAGTATCTATTCCTATGACCATGAGATCATGAAACTCTCTGACATCGGAGGACTACCTTGTGTGTATCAAGCATCACAACGTAACTGGGTGACTATAAAGATGCTCTACACATATCTCCGAGGGTGTCTGTTGAGTTGGCATGGATCGATACTGGGATTTGTTACTCCGTGTGACGGAGAGGTATCTCAGGGCCCACTCGGTAATACAACATCACAATGAGCCTTGCAAGCAAAGTGGCTAAAGAGTTAGTCACGGGATCGTGTATTACGGAATGAGGAAAGAGACTTGCCGATAACAACATTGAACTCGGTATTGAGATACCAACGATCGAATCTCGGGCAAAAATGGGGGAGAGTGGAGAGGGGAAAGGAGGGGAGAGAGGGCAAAGTGGGGGAGAGAGGGAGGGGGTGAAAAGGTGGCAGAAGCCGCAACTAGCGGTAGCACTACTTACAAAAAAGTGCTACTACTATGTGTGGCACATTAGCAGTAGCGCTTGCATGTCAGAAAGCGCTACTGGAGTTGGCCTTAGCAGTAGCGCTTCCTCCCACCCAGCGCTGTTACTATAAATAGTGTCGGGGGGGGGGGGGGGTCGTCTGGGCCACCTTATCAGTAGCACTTTCTTAGCGCCCAGCGCTACTGCTAAGCCCTTAGTTGTAGCTCTGTAGGAATACAATGCTACTGCTAATTAGTAGCAGCGGTTTTATTTTTCCAGCGCTACTAGTAGGCTCCTGTCTATAAGGTTTTCCCTAGTAGTGGCAAGTAACATAACGAAGAACAAAGGGAACAACATATGAGATTAATTGAATCCTTGACATAGAGGTTCAACCGATAAATATCTTCATAGAATATGTAGGAACCAATATGGGCATCCAGGTCCCGCTATTGGTTATTGAGCGTAGAGGTGTCTTGGTCAAGTCTACATAGTTTTCGAACCCGCGGGGTCTGCACACTTAACGTTCGGTGACGTTTTGATAGTATTGAGTTATGTATGTTGGTGACGGAAGGTTTTTCGGATTCCTGGATGAGATCCCGGACATCACAAGGAGCTCCGAAATGGTGCAGAGGTAAATATTTATATGTAGGAAGGTTGTTTTTGGGCTCCGGAAAAGTTTTGGACACTTCTGGTAGTGTACCGGGAGTGACGAATGGGTTCCGGGGGTCCACCAAGTGGGGCCCACTCACCCCATGGGCCACATGGGCCTAGGAGGTGGCGCACCAGCCCCTGGTGGGTTGGGCAGCCAGCCCCTAGGGGCCCTTGCGTAAAGGCGTGGGAGAGGGGTGAAGTTGGAGGAGTCCTACTAGGAGTCCACCTCCCTTGTGGGAGGTGAAGTCCTACTAGGAGTCCACCTCTCTTGTGGGAGGTGGACTCCTACCCTAGTTCGGCCGAAGCCCTCCTTGGAGGAGGGGCTAGGGCTGCCTATCCCCCCTTCCTCCTATATATAGTGGAGGTTTTGATGACAACCCTCACCTGAAAAGCCATGTGCTGCCCTCTCTCCCTCTAGATCGTTTTCCCCTCTAGATTAGTTCAGCGGAGTTCAGCGAAGCCCTATTGGATTAGTTCACCACCACCGCCACCATGTCATCGTGCTGCCAGAGAACTCATCTACCTCCCCATCCTCTCTTGCTGGATCAAGAAGGCGGAGATCGTCATCGAGTTGTACGTTTGTTGAATGCGGAGGTGCCGTCCGTTCGGCGCTAGATTGGGACGGATCGTGATTGGATCACGGGACGACTTGTGAGTTGGATCGCGAAGACGTTCTAATACATAACCTGCGTTTCTTAACGGTTCCCTCTTAGCGATCTACAAGGGTATGTAGATCCACTCTTCCTCTTGTAGATGCTCATCACCATGGATAGATCTTGTGTGTGTGTAGATTTTTTTGTTTCCCATGTAATGTTCCCCATAAGTTATTTTAGCTGCATGTGTTGCTTATTATAGTCCTTGAACTTGTCCATCTTTTTTTGAAAAGGAGGATGTACCCCCGGCCTCTGCATTTGAGTGCTACATGTAGCCATTTTATTAATTATTCATGAATCCCTTACAAGGTAATACATCAGTCGCTACTCCTATCCTGAAGCCACCATCTTGACAATGTCGGTTGCTAGTCCTATCCCTATGATGAATGGGTGCCGAATGTCTGAGCCTAATACCAAACATACATCACATCAACACCTAACAACATCTAATGTCGGATGCCCCATCCAGGCCACACTATGTAGACTGGGTTACACACCGGTCCGGTGCACTTTCAGCGGGCACCACATGCGCACGATGCGAAGGCCAATACCTCCTTCATCCATCGACCCATCCTTAGATCAAATACTGAAGCATCGACCTTGCCAGGCCTCTTTGCCATCGACACCACCACGACGCCAGACAACTTCGTCCTCCTACACATGTCCATCGCCAACAATCGGATGCCGAGTCTCCACCGTGCCACACTGTAGAGATCCACCACCATTGATGTGTAGGATGAAGCACCGCTCCACCACCTACCGTCGCCCAATAACAATCCGTCCACATGTTCGTCCAGCCAATGAATGTCTCCAAAGATGATGTCCCAAGGGGGTGTCGACCAAGACGTTGCCATCATCCGATCCAGGAGGCCCCTCAATGCTTCCAACGAGGGCTACGACGCCCACAGGAGCCGTCGTCAATAGAGGCCTCCTCCAGATCCGAGGTTTCCCCTTGGAAACAATGGAGCAAGGAACCCCTTCCTGCAGCAATCAACATCCCATCAGAATAAATCAGAACAGCAAGAAAGCGAGTGGTCATGAAAATTTGGCAATGGTAGACGAAATCTGATCTGAACACATAGACCATAGTGCAAGAATTAACGTTTATAGCACACTTGTGGAACAAATCGAGACTACAATATTGTCATACCACAACGCAGAAAATTAGGACTGAAATCATTTATAAGGGTAGAATGATCTAGCTCATCTGCTCATGTACGGTGCGGAAGATATAATGGATCTCATAACCGTCCACCTGCTCGAGCTCCGGGCTCATGGGCACCGACAGGTTATCTCTAGATCAGGGGAAGGAGATGGCCGATGGGGAGATGAGGGGACAGGGATCTGCGATGGGAGATCGGAGATGAGGGGACAGGGATCTGTGATGGGAGATGGAAGGAGAGAGTAAGGGTGTCGTCTGTTTTGGTAGGAGTATGGGAGGGGGAGAGGAGCAAGGGTAGTGCGGAGGGTGGGCGTGCAAAACTACCGGGCAACAAGATGAATGTGCGAAGCAGGGACTGTGAGACTACTCACAACAAGGAGTAACATAGAGTAGTAACATGCATATGTTAATAGTCTAAGTTACTACCTTCACAATGGATAGTAACATATGAGTAGTAACATTGAATCTTTCATTTATTAGCTTATAGACTCATTTTACCTTGATATGCATTATGTTACTCATAGGGGTAGTAACATGCTAAGTTACTCAATTTCTCTCTCTTCTCATTAATTAGATGTCACATCATACTTTTTGCTTAGGTGACATCTATGTTACTACCTATGTTATTCCCATTGTGAGTAGTCTGAGGCGTCACATGGTGGGCTTCATCCTGTTATAATGATGGATAAAAAAGGAAAAAAGAAGTCGTTTCACAGTTGAGAGAAGTCAAGATGTCCAGCAGTGTTGAGTACAAACTAAACATATGCATGATGTGGATGGAGAGTTGATGACATGGCTACACTGTGGAGTTGAATAGCTTGCATGTCAAGAGAAATAAGATAGCGGGGATAAACTATTTAGGTATTCTAGATAACATTAGGTTTGAAACAACTGTATTAGAGCTGGATAATTAATCTTAAGTGAATGAACCCGCATCTTGAGCAATTATTGTTAACACCGTTCGTATTTGGGTTCTAACATAGATCGACTTAGCTCAAGATACCAATATTGGAAATAAATCGTTAAGACAAACATAAATAGGATCTTGGTATCGTAATTAGAACACCAAATACATATATGGAAGATTACTAACCGGAATCGGCTGAGTTTATTAGCAGCAGCCCATGGGTGGACCTCTGGATCTCCGGCTGTCAGGAGGTGGCCGAGAAAAGGGGCATCAGGAGGGCCCCACCGGCAGACCTGGAAGTGGTCACCGGTGGTAGAGGCCTTCTTTTTTTTTCAAAATGTAGCGAAGTTTTATCCCAAAGTCACAGGGCTACAATCGAGAGACAATAAGTCCTCACGACATGGAGGACATCTGCTCATCCACACCGCCGTACAAGACTCAATATTACTATAATTTGCCATACAATCTGCAACTCTATTTTGACTTCTACTAATCTTTTGAGGAACAAACTCCCTAATCTCCATCATTGAATCTCCGCTATACCAAGTGTCCATAAGCTGATCTAGCCAAACTACCGCCTGATAAAATCGAAAGAGCAATGGAAGAATCGGATTGCACAACTACATGACGATCAGTATGTTGTAACACTAGGGCCATTCCTTGCATTAGTGCATTAATCACCAATGCCTTACTGCAATTAAAAATAACACGGTAAGTAGCAAAGATCACTGTGTTGTCCTCCCGACTCAAAATCATATCAATACCCGCACTACCATCTTGAGAGGAAAAGGAGCCGTCAACCGATAGCGCAGACCAGTTAGCATATGTTAGAGGCGGCCAATGGCTTGGAATCATAGTGTGCTGCACTACCGGCTGAACCTCCTCCTGAGCTAACATTTTCCCTTTAATAATCTCCTCCATACCATAATTCCTTGCAAGATTAAGAGACTTATAGTAGCTATCCAAAAACTCCATTGTGACATCCACCGGTGGGGTCTCTTTACCATGCACAGTTTCATTACGAAGTTGCCAAATCCTCCAGATTAGAAGAATAACCATATCCCGAACATGACTCTCACATTTGGCCAGTACATGCAATAGCCACTCCTGACCGTTGTCAATGAGAAGTTCATCATTAGGCAATGGCCACATATCACGCATCCCTAGCCATATCACCCTTTTTAACATTGACATTTATGGGGCCTGTGTTTTCTCATACGTACATATGGTCAACAAGCACGACGTCCTCTTTTATAAGTGGTGTTAAGAAAATAGTGACCAAAACCAATTTTTTTGCCTTTGCCACCTGATCGACTGCCTCTGATCATACACCCTCCATTACTAAAAGTAAAACGTATTTTGTTTCGTTAAGAGTTTAAGACATACATTTGCAAGAATTACTTCATAAATACAAGTTTATATGACATGAAATTTGTGTCACTAGATTCATATTTAAAACTACTCCCTCCTTAAATAAATATAAGACGTTTTAGATAACTAAAGTAGTGACCTAAAACATCTTATATTTGTTTACAGAGAAATTACTTTGCTATGATAGTTATTTTATATCACATAAATCAAATACTAAAAGAGTAATTATTAGTTAAAGTCTTATCTTAACGAAACGAAGTACGCTATTCATCGGAACGGAGGGTAGGGAGTCGGCCTTCCTTTTTTTCTCTCTAGTTTGTTACAGCTGAGATCAATTCCAACAGCCTGCTCCTCATGCCGGTGCAAAGTCCGCGCATGTATGGCATGCTCTAGCCTGACCGGGATTCAGTTCGGCCAAGCTAGCTAGCTATAGGCTATAGCCACACGGTCTTTTCCCCGATTAAGCTCACTTTATTTTCTGCCAGAACTGGCCGGTGGGCCCGCCCAATACGACAATACGCACGTACGCGGCTTTGCCGATCCAGCCGATAGTTTCGTAAAATAAAACCATACTGTATGTGTGCCGCACGTGTGCAAAAACACGTTCGTGCACTCGCGCGCACGTGTGCCGAATTGCATGCCGAACCCGGGAAGATCACAGCTTTAAAAGTTCGTCGATCTACAGGTCTCTCAGACTGCACCAGCCACCTATCAACGGCGTTCTTGCTTCTCTCTCTAGCTAGCGAGTCTCCTCTCTCTCTAGAAGACGAATCATCGAGAAGAGAGAGTTTGCCGGAGAAGCTCGGCGGCGATGGGCAACAGCGGCGGGGCGGCAGAGGAACAGGGGCGGGCCATCATCCGCAAGGCGAAGCGGGCGCTGGAAGACGTGGAGGTGAACAGAGGGCAGGGCGTCGTGAGGTCGCTGGGGCGGTTTCTGGAGAAGAGGAGGAAGATCACTACCACAATGATCCACACGGCCGAAGAATCCTCGTTGCCATTCTTGTCGCCGGCCGCCAGCTCGCTCTAGATAGCTTTACTAGTGCTCGGATCGTGAACGTGCTAGCTGCGTCATACCATTTGATCGCTGGCCACGCGGCTACATATAGCTTGTCGTCGATTAGTTTGTCTCGGTTTCTCGTTAATTTGCTTTTTATTTTTTGAAAAGAAGGATGACTCCGTTCTCTTTGCATCTGGATAATGCATGTAGCAATTTTATTAATTACTCATAAACATCTTATAAAATAATACATCAGGTAGTATAAAGTCATAATCTTGATAATATATGTCGTTAGTTCTATTCAATTAATGAAGTCGTTGTCGGTGTCAAACCGGCGGTTCTCGGTTAGGGGTCCCGAACTGTGAGACTAGAATCAATAGTAACAGGAGGCGAACGGGATACAGATTTACCCAGGTTTGGACCCTTTTATGGAGGTAATACCCTACGTCCTTCTTGCCTGTATTGATGATATGAAGGGTTACAAAGTTGATCTATCTTGAGATCGAATAACTAACCCTAGACGAGTGGTTCTGTCCCTATACCCAAAAAACCCTCGGTTACATGCCGAAGAGATAAACATGCCTATTTGCTACGTCAAACGTGGAGCGCAAGCCATGCTTCCCGAAGCTTCTATCTTGGAGACTGGACCTTCAAATCTTTCAGTGTTCGGTAAGTAGTCCATATAGTCCGGCACATAAGAATAGGCTGGATCCTCAAGGACCCCTTAATTCAGGAATCCCTCAGTAGCCCCCGAACTTGCCTCCAACGCCAAGGGTCTTCAGCTCCAATTGCTTCATGAACAAGTCTTCGGCTTGCGAGGTAAGTTCCTTCCGTCGAACAGAATTCAGCCTCCGATGACATAACTTTTGAATAGCGGCGCATCCGAGTACTGTGAAATAAGTTGGCTTTGAAGGTCAAACGTCAGGGAAGAAAAGATAACGTTCCCTAACGACCTCTCCGCCGAAGGTCACGGCCCACCACGTCCGCTAGGCCAGTTACAGGGACTCGATGCGCGGTTCGAGGCCGTTCCATCAGCACGATCTATCAACGCACAGATCGTGCTCCGTTTCACAGGGGATATGTTTAATCATGCATGCGCAATTGTGCACACGTCTCGGGAAGCGGAGGGATCTGTGGCGTGGCAGAGGGGGCTCAAACAATAAGCCTCATAAAAGGGAAAGAAAACCCCCGAGGCTATTCACGCTCTCCCTCTGCTTCCGCTGCCTCCCATTCCTCTGAGCCTCCGACGCCCAGATCCAAATCTTCCGCCTCCCCTTCCGAGCTCACCAATGGCGGGCTCCGGATCCAAAGGCAAGTGGGAGCCCTCCACGGTGACCGACAAGGACATCTAGGACCTCAAGAAAGCCGGATACCTCCCCGCCGACATCCCTCACCGCGCGTCGGAGGAGGGCCAAGTGATCCCCACCCCCAAGCCAGGCGAAAGGGTGGTGTTCATCCCCCACATCATCAGGGGGTTGAGCTTTCCCCTTCACCCATTTGTCAGGGGGTTGATGTTCTTCTATGGCCTCGACTTCCACGACCTCCCACCGAACTTCATCATGCACATCTCGGCATTCATCCTTGTTTGTGAGGCCTTCGTGCGCATCGAGCCATACTTCGGGCTTTGGCTTCAGGTGTTCAACATCAAGCCCAAGTGCGTCGGCGGCAAGCACGCAGATTGTGGTGGGGCGGTCATTGGCAAGCTCACCCGTGTCGGGTGGCCGTCGGGCACCCTTATTGACACTATCAAGGGGTAGCACAAGGAGTGGTTCTACGTCACCGAACCACAAGAATAAGGCTATCATCCCTCCACCGCATTCAAATCCGGCCCCCCCACCAGACTGGCTTCATGGCTTGAAAAGGGCCTCGTCTGGATACGGGGCAAGGAGGTGAGCGACCTGTAGAAGCGCATCCGCTCCATGGTCGAGGAGGGCACCAAGTTGACCGATGTGGTCCAGGTGATGCTCCGAAGACGCATCCTCCCATGCCAGCGCCGGGATACTCCCTTGTGAGCTCGTGAGCTCGACGCCGAGCCCACAATCCGGAATCTCTTCCACACTATGTGGTAGAAGTTGTGGAAGGCGCTCTTCAAGTCACAGAAGAGCTAGCCGTCCGAGGAGGACATGGGTCTACATGCCGCCAAGCCCGAATCCGAGGTACGATATACCCTAGCCAGGCTAGTATCCTCATCAAGGACCATCCTGACTCCGCATCCGAGGATACCCCCGCCTCCTTGAATTAGGAGGAGGCTGAGGAGGAGGAAGAGGAAGAAGAGGAGGAAGAGGAGGAGCCTGAGGTCGAGGGCGAGGGGGCAGGTAATTCCCCTCGTGCCAGGAAGAGAGCGGCATCTTCAAACGCTCCGGAGCAGGTCCCTCCTCTTGTCCAGAAGAGGGCGCGTTCGGCGCGGGTGATTCTAACCGACGATAGTTAGGAATCAGACACCGTGTTCGAAGACCTCAAGGAGGTTCCACGAAGGAGCCTACGGGTCAAGCCCCCTCCGAAAAGGTTTTGATCCGAAAACCCTCCTATTTATTATGAACAGATTTAGGGTTTACTGACGTGTAGGCTATTGGCTTTACAGCCCCTCGCGCGTCATCCTCACCGAGGTGATATCGGACGGGGAAACCCCGCCCACCGAACTAGCGGAGAGCGGGGATGCCTCGCATCCCACCACTCCAGGCGCCATGAGGAACGTCGTGGAGGTGGACACCGGTGGCGGGGGAGACCGTACCGTGGTCGGGGCTAACGCCTCGGCCACTGAAGACCGGGGGGCGACACCCCTCCCAAGAATTCAAAAAACACTTAAATAATACTCATAGATAATCTGATCATAAACCCACAATTCATCGTATCTCGACAAACGCAACGCAAAAGAGTATTACATCGGATAGATCTTCATGAAGATCATGAAGAACATGGTATTGCAGAACATAGAGAGAGAATAAGCCATCTAGCTACTAGCTATGGACCCGAAGGTCTGTGGTGAACTATGCACGCATCATCGGAGGGGCAATGAAGTTGATGTAGATGCCCTCCGTGATCGAATCCCCCTCTAGCAAATTACCGAAAAAGGCTCCAAGATTGGATCTCACGGGAACAGAGGCTTCCGGTGGCGGAAAAGTATTTTCGTGGCTCTTTTTGGTATCCAGGTAATATTTGGGAAATTATAGGGACAAGAATAGGGTTAGGAGAGCTACCGTGGGGCCACAAGCCAAGGGGCACCCCACTAGGGAGCGCCCTGGTGGCTTGTGACACCACGGCAGGTCTCTTTATCTCCAAGTCTGGCAGGTTTCTCATGATCCAACAAAAATCATCGCCAAGATTTTATTCCGTTTGGACTCCGTTTAGTATCCCGTATCCGCAATACTCAAAAACAAGGAAAAACAGGAACTGGCACTCGGCACTAGGTTAATAGGTTAGTCCCAAAAATAATATAAAACAACATATTAATGCATATAAAACATCCAAAACAGATAATATAATATCGTGGAACAATCAAAAATTATAGATACGTTGGAGACGTATCAAGCATCCCCAAGCTTAATTCCTGCTCGTCCTCGAGTGGGTAAATGATAAAAACAGAATTTTTGATGTGGAATGCTACCTAACATATTTATCCATGTAATATTCTTTATTGTGGCATGAATATTCAGATCCGTAAGATTCTAAACAGAAGTTTAGTATTGACATAAAAACAAGAATACTTCAAGCATACTAACAAGTCAATTGTGTCCTTTCAAAATAACACGGCCTCAGAAAGCTATCCCTACAAAATCATATGGTCCGTCTATGATCCATCTTCCCCACACAAGGTATTTAAATCATGCACAACGCCGATGACAAGTCAACCAATTGTTTCACTCCTTTTATGCTCAAATTTTTTCAACTCTCACGCAATACATGAGCGTGAGCCATGGATATAGCAAGATAGGTGGAATAGAATATGATGGAGGTTGTGAGGAAAAATGAGAAGATAGTCTCACATCAACTAGGTGTATCAACTGGCTATGGAGATGCCCATCAATAGATATCAATGTGAGTGAGTAGGGATTGCAATACAACGGATGCACTAGAACTATAAGTGTATGGAATATCAAAAGGAAACTAAGTGGACAGGTATCGTGATGAAAAAAATTCCACTAGTATATGAAAGTGACAAAATAGGAGACTCTCTATCATGAAGATCATGGTTCTACATTGAAGCACAAGTGTGGAAAAGGATAGTAGCATTGTCCCTTCTCTCTTTCTCTCATTTTTTTCATTTTTTTATTTCGGTGGGCATCTTTGGCCTTTTTTTTCATTATTTGGGCTTCATTGGCCTCTTTTATTATTTGTAAAGTGCGGAGACTCATCCGAACTTGCGAGGGAATCATAGCTTCCATCATCTTTTTCTCTCATGTCACAATGGTCTAATAATAATGGTCATCACACTTTTATTTACTTACAACTCAAAAAGAATTACAACTCGATACCTAGAACAAAATATGACTCTAATAGAATGCAATATGGAAGTGATGGTGCGTGTCATGAAAAATGGAACTTTGGAAATTGCATGGCAATATATCTTGGAATGGCTATGGAAATTCCATGATAGGTAGGTATGGTGGCTGTTTTGAGGAAAGGTATATGTTGGGTTTAATGCACCGGCGAAAGTTGCACGGTACTAGAGAGGCTAGCAAAGATGGAAGGGCGAGAGTGCATACACTACTAGGGAAAACCCTAGCAGTAGCGCAGGTAACCGCGCTACTGATACGACGCTACAGCTAAAGTTTATCAGTAGCGCATTTTGACACGTGCTGCTGCTATACCTACTTAGCAGTAGCGCTCTCTGTACCGGCGCTACTGCTAAGTGTATCAGTAGCGTGTTTTGACACGCGCTACTGTTATACCTACTTAGCAGCAGCGCTTTCCTGTCCAGCGCTACTACTATATTTTCTCATATCATTTATTTGCTACGTATTTGCGATGTTTCTGTATAGGTTTGATACAGTATTCTAATCATATCATAAACATGCAATATGCTCATCATATCATACACATAATAGTCTCATCATATCAACCAACACAAATCATGTCATCACGTCATAATCACGATATAGCTATAGAAGTTACATGACATGTCTCATCATACATAATGTAGTACTTCTTGAGGTGTTGGTTCGTATCCCTCTCTCGCACAAGCGTGAACCTAAACTAACTACTGGCTGTCGCTCAGAAACCGGAAACCGGTCCACCTGGGCCTGACACTCCGGCCACTAATCGTATACTCTTGGCATAACACTCTTCGCCATCGATGATCTATGCACCTGCATCGTCACATGAGTTGATGATATGAAACATATAGTTGAGCAACAGAAGGAGACAGACTTGGCAAAAATAGAAGCAACATATCATAAGCATACAAAGTTCATCGTACCCAAAATCCATGGATTCAACATTAGTCATAAAGAACTCACATACTTGTTGTAGAAGTCTATTAGTTATCGATGGAAAGTATTATACGCATGCTCCTAGGGGAGAGGTTGGTAGGAGTTAACCACCGCGCGCCCCTGACCCTCACACAAAGGATGCCAATCATTAAACAAATCATGCTCCGACTTACTTACAGAATGGTTCACCATACGTGCATGCTACGAGAATCACAAATTTCAACACAAGTATTTCTACAAATCCACCATTACTCACTAGCATGACTCTAATATCACTATCTTTATATCTCAAAACTATATGCAAGGAATCAAACTTCTTATAGTATTCAATGCACTTTATATGTAAGTTTTTATTATATCCCTCTTGGATGCCCATTATATTAGGACTAAATTCATAACCTAAGCCAATTACCATGTTGTTTAAAGACACTCAAAATAGTATAAGTAAGGTAGGAGAGTTCAATTATGTCTATAAAATAAAACACCACCGTGCTCTAAAAATATATAAGTGAAGTACTAGAGCAACATTGCCTAGCTCAAAAGATATAAGTGAAGCACATAGAGTATTCTAATAAATTCACGATGAATACGTGTCTCTCCCAAAAAATGTGTGCAGCAAGAATGATTGTGTCAAACTAAAAAGGAAAGAGTCATATCATACAAGACACTCCAAGCAAAACACATACCATGTGGTGAATAAAAATATAGCCTCAAGTAAATTTACCGATGGGTTGAAGACGAAAGAGGGGATGCCTTCCGGGGCATCCCCAAGCTTAGGCTCTTTTGTATCCTTGAATATTACTTGGGGTGCCTTGGTCATCCCCAAGATTAGGCTCTTTCCACTCCTTATTCCATATCCCATCAAATCTTTACCCAAAACTTGAAAACTTCACAACACAAAACTCAGCAGAAAACTCGTGAGATCCGTTAGTATAAGAAAAACAAACCAGCATTTTATGTACTGTTGTGAAATCATTCTTTATTTATATTGGTATAATATCTAATTTGTTCCAACTTCTCCATAGTTCATACCCCCCAATACAACCCATAGATACATCAAAATAAACAAACAACACGAAGAAAACATAATCTGTCAAAAACAGAACAGTGTGTAGCAATCTATAGACTTCGAATACTTATGTAACTCCAACAATTCTGAAACATTACGAAAATCTGAGAAATTTGTAAATCAATCTTTTGTAAAACTTCCAGACTCATTCGACGCTCTCATGAATTTATAAAATTCCTGGACTGAGCGCAAAAGTTTCTGTTTTTCAGCAAAATCAAATCAACAATCATCAGAGACCATCCCAAAGGTCTTACTTGGGTGAAACACTAATTAAAACAATAAAACACAATTATTACAGAGGTAATAATGTGTTAAACACTCAAAAACAGAAGAAAAAACAAAAGCATAAAAATAAAATTGGGTTGCCTCTCAACAAGTGCTATTGTTTAATGCCCTTAGCTAGGCATAACGAAATAGATCTAGGTATTGTCATCTTGGGTATGCAATCCATAAGTAGATCTCATAGTAGATTCATAAGGTAATTTTATTTTCTTTCTAGGAAAGTGTTCCATTCCTTTCCTTAATGGAAATTGGAATCTAATGTTTCCTTCTTTCATATCAATACTTGCACCGATCGTTCTAAGGAAAGGTCTACCAAGAATAATAGGACATGTAGGATTTCCATATATCACAGGAAAAATGAAATCTACGGGCACATAATGTTGGAAATATGCCCTAGAGGCAGTAATAAATTGGTTGTTATCATATTTCCTTCTTCGTGATAATCGTTCATTATCCATGCTATAATTGTATTGATTGGAAACTAAATACATTTGTGGGTATATAGACAACACTATATCCCTAGTATGCCTCTAGTAGACTAGCTCATTGATCAAAGATGGTCAAGGTTTCCTAGCCATGGACATGAGACATCATTTGATAACGGGGTCACATCATTAGGAGAATGATGTGATGGACAAGACACAAACTATAAACGTAGCATATGATCGTGTCAGTTTATTGCTATAGTTTTCTGCATGTCAAGCATCCGTTCCTATGACCATGAGATCATGCAACTCACTAACACCGGAGGAGTACCTTGTGTGTATCAAACGTCGCAACGTGACTGGGTGACTATAAAGGTGCTCTACAGGTATCTCCGAGGGTGTCTGTTGAGTGGGCATGGATCAAGACCGAGATATGTTACTCTGTGTGACAGAGAGTTATCTCAAGGCCCACTTGGTAATACAACATCACAATAAGCCTTGCAAGCAATGTGACTAAGTGTTAGCCACAGGATCTTCTATTATAGACTGAGTAAAGAGACTTGCCGGTAACGAGGTTGAACTACGTATGGAGATTGTCGTGGGAACAAGACTGACAGTAGAAGGTTGGGGTACGAAGGGAGAGGGCAGAGTCCTAGCTATGGCGAGGATGTACACACAGATGTATGAGTTTAGGACCCTCTCGTGGAGGTAACAGCCCTATGTCTCGGTGCTCTAGAGCTTTGTCATGTGGATAATAGTGATTACAATGGTTGCGGACCCTTATGCCAGAGCGGAGGGGCGGCTTATATAGAGTTCGCTGCCCCTCATAATTACCAGGCATCCAAGGGTCTGATCTTGGGTATAAAGACTAGCATTACTAGTAACGTACATCATAATTGCTACTAATGACGACTGGCCTAACGCCTTCCTATTGGAGTCTTTCCTGTGATCTTTAAGTCCTCCGATGCGGTGTCCTTAGGTAGGGTATGTAGGTAAGCCTAGGACCCTACCCTAGGTACATATCCTCGTCATTAGCCCCCGAACGGATCAGGGTTCGAGTGGTGAAAAAGGAGGGTATTGATGCCAGTTCAGAACAAGGCATCAAATCTTTCGAATGATATTCGGGGCTTCAACAGAACTTGCATCTACTGAACTTTTCATCATTCGCCCAAATTGATTCAGCCTTGAAAGTGCTCGAGTGAATGTTCAATGTCAATCTTGTTCCGAGTGAACTGAAGGAATCTTTGGAGGTGACGGGTCGGTCTGTCAGGCCCGGATCTTGCGGGATATGAAAATTTGGGAAGCACATGCATCTGTGATGATGACGCTATGACCTAAGTGAGTGGGGGCATGACACCTCAATTTTCGTGCTGCTCCTTTCGCCATTGAAAGGGCGTCGTCTGCAGTTGGGATATGCGGGGATCTCGCGGGTCCACCCATCAGTGAGGCACTTGGTGGGGTAGAAATCCTAAGGCGCCATGGATTGTACCGTACCTTTCCCCAAATTTGCTCTCTTCCTCCGCCTCCGTTGTCTCTAGCAATCCGCTCCGCTCTGCTCCGACGAGCTCTGCCGCCGCAATGACGAAGGGAACCATGAAGAAGTTGGAACGCGCCAAGACGGGAGCCACGAAGGGCAAGGGCAAGAATCCCTCGACCGTCTGGTTCATCGCACCGCCAGGGTGGATCTAGGGGGACTTTCTCCCCTCAATGGTCACCCACGCAAACGTCAAGAACCTTGTCGCCGACAGGCTCGTGGTGGACTGCGCTTGGAGGCTGTCGGAGGGAGAGCGCGAGCCGGAGCCGTGCGAAGGGGAGCGGGTTCCTCTCCTCTCCCATGTCGAAAGAGGTTTTTCCATGCCACCCCATCCATTCTTTAGAGGCTTTTTGAACTTCTTTGGAGCTCAGCTCCACCACTTTCTGCCGAATGCCATATCCTACTTGTCCGCTTTCATCACCTTGTGCGAGTGCTTCCTGGGTTGTCCTCCTCATTGGGGACTGCTCAAGCATATTTTCACCGTTAGGTCTGAGAATGTAAAGAAGGCCCTCCCTGAGGATGGAAATACTCATGTAATGCAGCTGTGTGGGGGTCTAGGAATCCAAAACATATCTCGTAGTCTCTTCCTTCCATGACCTTTCCTGAATCTGTTAGAGGCTGGCAGCCGACATGGTTTTATTGCAAAGACATGTAGCTTCTCCCAATATGTGGACTGGTCTTTCCCCTTTCACATCTGATCGCCCTGTCGTCCCCAAATCCTTAAAGGTATCAGAAGGAGAAAAAGTCCAAGTGGGAATCTTGGTGGACGCCGTAGTGAAACTTGTTCGTTGTGGAGTGACCGACATGGCCTACTGGAGACATTCCTCAATCGATGGTTCCATCCACTCCAGGCCAGGGAACACACTATGTGGCCTTATGCAAGCCTTAAAGACTCAATCCGGACGCATCCAGAAGAGCTCTCACATGCAACTGTCGAGCAGTGGCTTCGCAACATCACCGGAGCTTGTGACAATCCCCTGGGAGCCAAGAGGACCCGACCTTACTCAGTCGAGAATCCACCGAAGAATCTGGTAAATAACACCTTGTCGACTGACACACTATACTGTCGAGTGATTGATTAACTTGTTGACTGACTTCATTGTTTGAACTATGCAGGAGTGGACGCACATGTATTCGCCCATGCCCAATGGGAACCAGCCTGAAGATGGAGGGGAGAGCAAGGGCGGCAGCATGGACGTCGACGACTTTTATTACAGTGGGAAAGAATATGAAGACTTGAGTGAGAACGAGGAGGAATTTGAGTCCCCTCCACGCACCGACCGCCGCTCCAAGTCTCGTCAAGATCCTGCAACTGCTGCGAAAAATGCCCTGGCTCCAAAAGAAAAGAACCCAAAGCGGAGCCGACCCTCGACCGTTGATTCAAGTGAACAATCAGCGAAGCAACCCAAGCTCAACGCGGCAAAACTCGCAAAGCTCCACCCCGCATGAAGACTTTTAACTCTCCCTGTTGATTGTGACTTCGAATTCTTGTTGACCGAGTGTCGTTTGATCTACCAGAGCCGCCACCTCAGTGACGTTGCCTCCACGGGATAGAGAGGAAGCAATGGAGGTAGATACTGCTGACGCGGCCGCTTCCCATAGAGGTAAACAAATCTTTACCTAGTTCTGCTTCTCGAATGGGATTCGTCGATTGCAAGAGTTAACATTGCCGATTGATATTTGCAAAAATCATTCAACTGGAAGATGATGAGGAACAGCCTCGGGGTACGGGAGGTGAAGGTGAGACCTTAAGCACCCTGCGCATACGCACCCGAAGAACTCCGTCAGCACAGACGCCTCAGCGGTCGACTGTTGTATCCTCCCAGGTGATAAGCGACTCCACATGACTCAGAGTCAATCCTGCGGTGCCTCTGTCGAGTGATCCACCAGCTGCTTCAACTATCATGACATCGACTCCAACCAAACCGGCTCAGTCTTCCTCAACTGCCCTAGCCACTATGCCAATCCCGCTGGTAACTGCTTGTCCTCTCCACCGCGTCCCGGAAGATCAGACCGGGGCTGCAAAGGAGGCCATGATACAGGCGGAGCAGATGCTACTGCGCACCAAGGAGGCATACGAGGCCAGCAAGTTGGCTTACGATGCCAGCATAGCACTTCGCACCAATGTCCGAGTAAGTTCGATTGTAAGCACATGTCCGATTGAAGTCTTGTCTTCTTTGATTGTACACCCAGTGGGTGTTTGCTTTTTGCTTTTAGAATATTTGAAAGTTCTCCACTCGAATAGATCAGGTCTTAATCGAGTAGGTTTTGGTCCAGTGGGGGCACGCTAAGTGCACCAACTGGGTGTAGTCCCCGAGACCGATGTCGAGTGCTTGCACTGGAAGGGGTCTTAGAGTTCGACGTATGAGGAATATGTTTTTTCCTCGCCGTCCCACACCAAAGCTACCTTGTAGGTTTCATGGACATCATTCATCAACCATGGTATGATGCTACTTCATGGTAGTGGGGTTGGGATCACTCAACGGATCGAGCATTAGCATGTCTAGTGGGGACACTCTGAGTGCACCCACTGGGTGTAGTCCCCGACACTGCTGTCGACTGCTTGCACTGGCAGGGGTCTGTAAAGAGAAGATATTCATATGCTTGCGCATGTTTTTTTATATTTCTCTGCCACTCGACGGATCGAGAGTTAGAAGTTCTAGTGGGGGCACGCTGAGTGCACCCACTAGGTGTAGTCCCCAAGGCTACTGTTGATCGTAGACGATGAGCAGTAGTCTTAAAATCTCGAACTCAGGGCTTCTGCCGTACGCGGAGTACGATTCTCACTCGACATGTCGGGTGTACTTTATTTTTTCTTAACCGTTTCCACACCGAGGCTACCTTGTAGGTTTCATGGATATCATTTCATCAACCATGATATGACGCTACAAAGGAGCAGCGTGGGGTTGACGGGTCACTCGACGGATTGAGCTTTAGCAGTTCCAGTGGGGGCACTCTGAGTGTACCCACTGGGTGTGGTCCCTGAGACCCCCGTCGAGTGCTTGCACGGGTGGGGGTCTGATAGGAACCATTTTGACCTCTAGGTTGTTTATGGTACGCGGAGTACACGTGCCACTCGACATGTCGGCTGGACGTTTGTTTGAATTCCTCTTCCCCTGAACGCAGGTTTCCTGAACATCATTTCATCAACCATGATATGACACTACTTCAGGGTAGTGGGGTGGGGCGGGGCGCACCACCCGGCCGACTGTTTTTGACCTTCTGCACTCGGGAGTGTAGGTATTTCTTGTCGACTGAATTTCTTTCTTTGTTGATTTTAGAGAGCTTGCGAACTTGGCGTGTAGTACAAGGACCTTGAAGATGAAAAGAACTGGCTACGAGTGGACCTGGAGGTCTCCAACAGCAGTTTGGACTGAGTGCGGACTGAACTGAAAACTCTAGGAGGTAACTTCTGTCGACCCAATGCATTAGTGTCCACACTGTCCATGCTTTGAACCGAGTGTTTTCACTCGAACAGACGTACGCGATGAAAATCGTCGACTCCAAGCACGACTCAACAATTCTATTTCTTTAGATACCATGAAGAAGGCACTGGAGGACAAGGACAAAGCGCTTGCTGATGCCCAACGGGTGACGAGGGAAAACACTGAAGCTGCTGATCAGAAGATGGAGGTGGAAGACTCTAAGCTCAAGCAGGAGCGGGTGGAGCTCATCAAGAAAACCGAACAACTAACTAATAGGAGCAATGGCCTGGAGAAGCACTTGGGGGAGTTCGCGAGGAAGATGTACATCATGCTCGACGGTGAGTATCTCTGTCGACTGAACTTCATAAAATCTTTGACAATTGTATCTCATTAATCCTCCTCCCATTCCTTCTCTCCAACAGAATTCTGCCAAGACTTTGAACAAGAAACCGAAGAGATCGAGCCCAACTTGGATCCCACCAAGTCAATAGTTGGAGACACAGTGGCCATGAACATGTTCCGACTCAACGTCAGGCTCCAAGGTGTCCAAGCATATGTCCTCCGACTGAAAACTGCGGTGGAAAGGATCGACAAGCAACTGTGGCCCGAAGACACTCTTCAGCTTGACCTTACATCCATGATGGCATGCCTTAACGACCTTCCCAGTAGAGTGCATGCCTGGAAGAAATCTTCCGCTTGCTGTGGAGCTGACGTGGCGCTCTCCCTTGTAAGGGTCCATTGCAAGGAGGCAAGGGAGGAAAAATTGAAGGACCTCCAAGTGATGAATACGGAGAAACTTCAGTTTGAAGATTTCATGGAGACCTTCATCAACACAGCCACAAGGATCGCAGATGGAATGGCCTTGGACACGTTCGTCGAGCCCGCCAGCCTGTCGGGTGCTTGATAAAGTTGGTCCTTGAGAAAAACATTATTTGCCTCGGTATGCCGAGTGGAATTGTATCAGCTTTAAACTTCATTAAGGCCCTAAGCCTGAGCATGCTTGTTTGCTCGCTAAACATTTACCCACGATGAAACTTTTGAATTTATCTGCATTTGCCTTTCAATCGTTTGTTCGACTGAATTTGTTTTTTGACTTAGGCGAAAGCTGGTTCGCAGCTAAGCATCCGAGGGTGAGGGTTGCTCAACACTCGGAATATTTTTGAACCTAGGCGAAGACCGATTCATAGTTAGGATGTCGAGTGGATGGACTACTATCCACTCGGTAGGGTTTTTACCTTAGGAGAAAGCATGTTCGCAACTAAGCCCCGGGTGTGAGGATTGCTCAACACTCGGATTATTTTTGAACCTAGGCGAAGACTGGTTCGCAACAAAGTCGCCGAGTGAATGGACTGCTATCCGCTCGACAAGGTTTTTAACTTAGGCAAAAGCATGTTCGCAGCTAAGCTCCAAACAAGAAATTACTTGACCGAAGTCGACGAAAAGGCCGCAGAGGCCACACTTGCATACATGACATGTTCTGAAATATCTTTATGACATCAAAACCAGTCGGTTCCTAAGTATAGAAACATCGGAGCAGATCTACGTTCCAGGCTCGCAGTTCGTCCATCTGCTTCTTGAGGTTGTACAGGTGATAAGCTCCGTTGTTCAACACTTTGGTGACGAGGAAGGGACCCTCCGATGCTGGAGCAAGCTTGTGAGGTCGCTGTTGATCCACTCGGAGCACCAAATCACCCTTGTGGAACGACCGACTCTTGACATTCTTCGCATGGAAGCGTTGGAGATCTTGCTGATAAGTCGTGGTCCGAATTAGAGCCATCTCTCGCTCTTCCTCTCGGAGGTCGACGCCATCCTGTCTGGCTTGTTCATCTTCGGCTTCGGAATAAAGTTCCACTCGGGGAGATTGGTGGAACAAATCACTCGTCAATACAACTTCGGCTCCATAGACCAAGAAAAAAGGGGTCTGACCAATCGACCGATTAGGTGTTGTTCTCAGGCCCCGTAAAACATATGGCAATTCTGTCACCTAGGCTCCAGCGGCATGGTCCAAGTCATGCATGAGGCGAGGTTTTAGACCTTGAAGGATGAGGGTGTTAGCTCGCTCGACTTGACCATTAGTTTGGGGGTGTGCAACAGATGCATAATCCACCCTAGTGCCTTGAGAGGTGCAGAAGTTTCTGAATTCTTCCGAGTCAAAGTTGGTGCCATTATCCGTGATGATGCTGTGAGGAACGCCGTACCAGAAGATTATTTCCCTCATGAATGTGACCGCCGTGTGAGAGTTCAACTTGTTTATCGACTTGGCCTCTATCCATTTCATTAGCCCGTGGCCAAAAGAAACCAGCTCGGTATGCTTTAGTGACGACTATTCGCAAGGACGCATGATGGCCGCAAGTTCCCGAGTGGATTTCATCCAAAATAACTCGACCTTCTTCTGGGGAAATACAACGTTGCGTTACGCCAGTCGCGCTTTCTCTGAACAGCTGATGTCCCATCACAGTTAAAGCTTTCGACCTACGCACAATCTATCGTGCTTCTATCTCATCTTCATGGAGTTCTTGTCTAAGGATATATGCAATATAGGGCACCGTCCAATCGGGAATGACGACCAGAATCTCCATAACTAAATCAATTACTATAGGCACATCGACTTCAGTCGGATAGGTGGAGCTCATAGCTTGCGTGGGCTCTTCGGTGAAAGGATCTTCCTGTACCAAAGGAGTATGGAGATGTTCTAAAAACACATTGCTAGGGACATGTCATCGAGTGGATCCAATCTTTGCTAGCTCATCAGCTGCTTGACTCTTTACTCGAGGAATATGATGAAGTTCGATACCTTCAAATTTCTTCTCAAGCTTCCTAACAACACTACAGTATCTAGTCATGGCGGCGTTTCTAACATCCCACTCTTTGATCACTGGATTTACCACCAAATCTGAGTTGCCATAAATCATTCGGTGTTTTGACGCCGAGTGAGATAGCCATGCGCAACCCATACAGAAGTGCTTCATATTCTGCTTCATTGTTGGAGGAATCGAAGTGGATTTGCAAGACGTAACTGAGTTTGTCGCCCTTCGAAGATATCAAGACAACACCAGCACCAGACCCATTAAATATTTTAGAGCCGTCAAAGAACATTGTCCAGTGTGATGAGTGAATCTGGATTGGTTGCTGCTGTTCAATCCACTCGGCCATAAAAATCTTGGCTTCAAACTTGATGTCAAAGTATAGGAGTTCAATTGCCCACTTAGACACTTGACCAGTCACGTCCCGATTGTTGAGAATCTTGGATAACGGAGCATCTCGGACGACTGGAATTGAGTGGTCTTTAAAATAATGTGCCACCTTCTTTGCTGACAAGTAAATACCATAAATCAGCTTCGGCTAGTGTGGATATCTTTGCTTCGAGGGGGTCAAAGCTTCAGACACATAATAGACTGGGCGTTGGACTTTGTATGCCTTGCCCTCCTCTTCCGCTCGACGGTTAACACTGTACTAACAACCTGATTAGTGGCCGCGATGTACAGGAGCAATGGCTCTTTGTTGTGAGGAGTAGCAAGCACCGACTGGATGGAGAGCAGGGTTTTGAGCTCGACAAACGCTGCTTCGGCCTCTGGAGTCCACTCGAACGTATGTGACTTCTTCATCAGTCGGTACAAAGGCAATGCCTTCTCATCGAGACGAGAAATGAATCGACTCAATGCTGCCAAGCAACCTGTGAGCTTCTGAACATCGTGCACTCGCACGGGAGTATTCATTCGGGTAATGGCGCTGATTTTCTCAGGGTTGACACCGATCCCACGTTCGGAAACGAGGAAACCAAGGAGCTTTCCGCCAGGGAAACCGAAAGTACATTTAGCCGGATTCAGCTTTATATCGTATCTCCTCAGATTGGCGAATGTTTTGGCCAAGTTAGCTAGCAGGATGGAACCTTTGTGGGACTTGACGATGATATCATCCATATACGCTTCGACATTCCAAGGGATCTGGTTGAGTAAACACTTCTGAATCATGCGCATGAAAGTAGCACCGGCATTTTTCAAAACGAATGTCATGGTGATGTAGAAAAAATCGATGAATGGGGTGATGAAGGCTGTTTTTATTTCATCTAGGCCAAACAGACGGATCTGATGGTACCCAGAGTAAGCATCTAGAAACGATAAATGCTCGCATCCCGTAGTCGAGTCAACAATCTGATCTATGCGGGGGAACGGAAAATGATCCTTCGGCAGGCCCGATTGATATGGTTGAAGTCAATACACATACATAGCGACTTGTCCTTCTTGGGAACCATGACAACATTCGAGAGCCACTCGGAGTGGAAAATCTCCCGAATGAACTTGGCTTGCAAGAGACGAGCCATCTCTTCACCAATTGCTTTATGCTTTTCTGTTATCGATGGACGCAAATGCTCCTTGACGGGTTTGGCCTTCGGATAACTCTTAGTCGGTGCTCAGCCAGCTCGCTGGGAACCCCCGGCATGTCAGCAGGCTTCCATGCAAAGATATCCCTGTTCTCACGGAGGAACTGGATGAGCTCGGCTTCCTATTTGCTGTCGAGTGTTGATGATATGTTGGTTGGAGCGGCAGTTGAATATGTCGGGTGAATGTGCACTTTCTTCACTTCCCCTGCCGAATGAAATGCTGACTCGGAAGCAGGCTTCTTAGTGTGCAGCAAATCAGCAGGGTCAGCGCTCTTCTTATATTCTTCCAGCTCAACCATGGCCATCTGGTGATTGACGATCTTGGAGCCTTGGTGGAGGCACTCTTCGACCCGCTGTCGATTGCCAGTGACTGTGATCACACCCTTAGGACCTGGCATCTTCAACTTGAGATACACGTAACATACGCGAGTCGACCCAGAATGGCGTGATAAGCGCTCTGGAAATCCACGACTTCAAACGTCAACTTTTCCTATCGAAAATTTCTATCTGTTCCAAATGTCACATCCAATGCGATCTGGTCGAGTGACTTGGCCTTCTTCCCGGGGATGACCCCGTGAAATTGCATGTTGCTCTCACTCGGTCGGGACATTGGAATTTCTATCCCTATAAAGGTATCTGCATAGAGGATGTTCAGACCACTGCCACCATCCATGAGGACCTTTCGGAGCTGAGTTCCCCCCACAACCGGATCCAGCACCAAAGCCTATTGATCGGGAGTGTCCACATGAGACGGATGATTTGGTGGGGTGGTAGGGACTGGCATGTTGACTTCTCTGTTGATGACCTTCATCCGACTCTTGCTTTCGACATAAGCAAAAATCATTAGTGTAGCGGTGACATCCGGGAACTTTTCTTTGTCTTCATCATCTTTCTCAGGAGTCTTCTCACTCGACGGAGTCTCTTTGAACTGCTGAATGAGCAGTCGACACTGCCGAATGGTATGCTTGGGCAATATCAAGTTTCTCTCCTCATCATTCCTCATGTGAATTGCACACGGTAGGTCCAGGACGTTAGTCCCCTACTGATTCTTTCCTTTATTGGGGGCAAACTGACCTTTGGCCTTCCCCTTATTCTTTCCTTGGGCCGCCAGAATGGCCGCCTCTACCTGAGCAGGGCCTTCAGCCTTCCGCTTCTGCTTCCGACTAGAGTTGTCGCCGGCTTTGTTGTCGACTCCTTTCCTTTGCCACTGCGGAGGCGGTCTTCCTCTTCGCCATTGGTGTACTGAGTGGCGATTTCCATCATCTTGCTCAGCGATATATCGCCTGTTCGACCGAACTTCAAGTAAAGCTCTCTGTATTTCACACCAGCCTTGAAAGCACAAACAACCTAATGTTCAGAAACATTTTCCACTGTATGATGCAGAGTGGACCAGCACTGAAGGTAATCCCTCAAGGTCTCATTAGGCTTCTGAACACAATGCTGCAAGTCAGCCAGCCCGACAGGACGCTTGCAAGTGCCCTCAAAAGTTCTAACGAACACTCGGGCGAGATCTTCCCAACAATATATACTGGATGGAGCCAAGCGATTCATCCATGCACGATCCGAACCATCCAACATCAAGGAAAAATGTTTCATTGCAACATTATCATTGCCACCAGAAATCTAGACTACCACTCGGTAATCATCCAACCAAGTCTCCGGCTTCGACTCGCCAGAAAACTTCTCGATCCCAGCCGCCAACCTGATGTTGCGGGGAATCTCTGCAGAACGTATGGCCCTACTGAAGCACTCGGGGCCACAAATAATAGCTCTGCCGGCACTCAAAAAATCGTCGTCCAGACCATCTCTTTGGGCTCTACCTCTATCGATCCGCATCTGAGTGAGGAGATCTCAAGCGTCAAACCCTGCATTCCGCTCATCACTGAATGAGCGCCTTTCATCCTGGTGCCGGGGCACGTGCGGACCACCCTGCGAAGCAGTGGTCACTCGATGGTGGTCGTCATGGTGAAACTGATCTTTGAGCTGATCTTTACGAAAAGCTCCGCCCCTACGGCGCAAGGGCGATTCAGGGCTATGTGCCGACTGAACTGTTTCAGCCCTCGGTGAGTTACTGTGAATCCTATTGCGCGACTGCGAAACAACAGAATTCTGACGCTGCGCCGCATCTAGCAAAGCTCTAATATGCATCAACCCTCTACAAGCCTCTGACCGTCATGGCTGAATAGAATCTGCTATCCTAGCAGCAGCTTCAATGTTTAACACAAGAGTACGATATACGTCAACATTGTTGTGAGATCCAATCGGAAACAGCTGTCGCCGATGTCGACTGGACACTGGTGGACGTTGACGAGCGTGCTCGTCGAGTCCTCGGCGGTCATGCCAACGATGGGAGTATGAAGGACTTCCCTATCGCGCGGCTGTTCACTCGACGGTCCGCCAACTTCTCGCCTACTGTGGCTGAAGCCCGGCAGCGGGCTTTGATGAGAGCCAACCATCAGGACCTCCGCAACGGGATCGCAGCTCTCGCACTCGGAAGGGACATCAGACTGATCGAAGTCCGTCTCAAATATGCCGTGAAGGGACTCAGCGGGCTCGATTGCCGCAATCTGCGGAGAAGAAATCTAGCAAGCCGCTGGATGCTGACCTAGCGCTGGAGTCGTGAGCGACCGGATCGCTTGCAACGACGAACAGCGGGCAAAGTCGACGAATAGTCGACGTCTGCCGCAACAACACATAGCAGGAGCTCGCGCGGAAGTGCGCCTCCCCGTGGACTGGTAGCGCCTGGATGTCGAGAGGCGCTTCCTGAAGCCATGCCGAATCATCAGCCATGAAGGTGAGCGCTCCAAAATGGATCTCGTGGCCCAGAGCGAAAACACCACCGGAAGACATGTCGAAGGGTGAAAAACGCAACCTCGCCAGAAGTCGGTTATACGTCGGCCCCACAATGGGCGCCAACTGTCGTGGGAACAAGCCTGACAGTAGAAGGTAGGGGTACGAAAGGAGAGGCCAGAGTCCTATCTACGGCGAGGATGTACACACGGATGTATGAGTTCGGGCCCCTCTCGCGGAGGTAACAACCCTACGTCTCAGTTCTCTGGAGCTTTGTCATGTGGAGAATAGTGATTACAATGCTTCCAAACCCTTGTACCAGAGGGGAGGGGCGTCTTATAAAGAGTTCGCTACCCCTCATAATTACCAGGCATCCAAGGGTGTGATCGTGGGTATAAAGACCAGTATTACTGCTAACGTACATCGTAATTGCTACTAATGACGACTGGCCTAACTACTGCCTGTTGGACTCCTAGGGGTGGCTTTTGGTCTTCTGGCATCGACTGGAAGTGAGGACTTCAGAGTGACAGGTGACTATCGAGTGGAGAAAGAAGCCTCCGAGTGGATTCCTTGTCGAGTGACTTGAGTGCCATGGAGAATCCAGTCGGAGTATTTCCTGTGATCTTTAATTCCTCCGACGCGGTGTCCTTATGTAGGGTATGTAGGTCAGGCCTAGGACCCTACCCTAGGTACATATCCTCGTCAGAGATAACGACGATCGAATCTCGGGCAAGTCACATACCGAAGAACAAACGGAACACCATACGGGATTAACTGAATCCTTGAGATAGAGGTTCAACCGATAAAGATCTTCGTAGAATATGTAGGAACCAATATAGGGATCTAGGTCCCGCTATTGGTTATTAACCATAGAGGTGTCTCGGTCATGTCTATATTGTTCTCGAACCCACATGGTCTGCACACATAAGGGTCGGTGACGTTTTGGTATAGTAGAGTTATGTATGTTGGTGACCGAAGGTTGTTCGGAGCCTTGGATGAGACCGCAGACATAATGAGGAGTTCTGGAATGGTCCGGAGGTAAATATTAATATATAGGAAGTCTTTTTTGGTCACCGAAAAAGTTTTGGGCTCATCGATAGTGTACCGGGAGTGCCGGGAGTGTACCAGGGGACCATCGGGAGGGGTCTCTCGACCCAAGGGGCCACATGAGATGTGGGAGGAGGAAAACCAGCCCCTGGTGGGATGGCCGAAGCCCCCACTATAGGCCCATGCGGCTGGGGAGGAGAAACCCAAAGGAGGAAGAGGTGGAAAGTGTTTTGAAGTGGAGAGGAGGAATCCTACTCCTAGTAGAATTGGAGTAGGACTCCTGCACCTACAATTTCGGCCAAACCTTGAGGGTTTGAGGCTGCCTCCTCCCCTCCCTCCCTCCTAAATATACAAGAGGATTTAGAGGGGAGATATAAGCCTAAAAGCCACGTGGTACCCTCTCCTCTAGATCATTTCAGTGGTGCTTAGCCGAAGCCTTGCTGGAATAGTTCCACCACCATCGCCGTCATGCTATCGGGCCGCCGAAGAACTCATCTACCTCTTTGCCCCCTCTTGCTAGATCAAGAAGGCGGAGATTGTCATCAAGCTATATGCGTGCTGAACGCGGAGGTTCCATCTATTCGGAGCTAGATCGGAAGGACCATGAACAAGAACGCAAGATGATTTGTGATTGGATCGCGGGACGGATCGTATTGGGATCACGGGATGGATCGTGATTGGATCGTGATGGGATCGCAGGACGCTCGGCGATTTGGACTGCGAAGACGTTCAACTACATCAACTACGTTTCTTAACACTTCCCGCTTAGCGATCTACAAGGGTATGTAGATCCGCTCCCCCTCTCGTAGATGCTCATCACCATGGAGAGATCTTGCATGTACATAGGAACATTTTTGTTTCCCATGCAACGTTCCCCAATAGTGGTATCAGAGCTAGGTCCATGTGTAGATGAGATCATGAGTAGAACAAAAAGAAGTTCCTGGGCGTTGATGCTTAGATTGCTTCCTCCCTTGGTCATGTTTTTGTTCAGCAGTATTGTGGGATGAAGCGGCCCGGACCAACCTTACTCGTACGCTTACAAGAAACCGGTTCCATCGATTGACGTGTAACTTTTTTGCACAAAGATGGCTAGCGGGTGTCTATCTCTCCTACTTTAGTTGGATTCGATTCGACAAAGGCGATCCTTGAGTAGGTTGAAAAGAAATTTATGTATCACCGTTGTGGTTTTTTGCATAGGTCAGAATTTTTGTTGCCAGATACCCATAGCAGCCACATAAAACTTGTAGCAACAATTAGAGGACGTCTAACTTGTTTTTGCAGGGTATGTTGTGATGTGATATGGCCAATTATGTGATGAGATATATCTAATGTATGAGATGATCATGTATTGTATAGAATATCGCGACTTGCATGTCGATGAG
Organism: Hordeum marinum; assembly: GCA_022496015.1. Classification (NCBI taxonomy): domain Eukaryota; kingdom Viridiplantae; phylum Streptophyta; class Magnoliopsida; order Poales; family Poaceae; genus Hordeum; species Hordeum marinum. The sequence continues at coordinate 490,170,286 of CM039678.1, forward strand.
TATGACAACCGACAGGAGACATAGGGTTGTCTTTAATTATTTTCATCGTTTTGTTTTACTTTATCGCTATGAGTTAGCAATAGTCGTGGAAGCAACAGTCGGCACGACAACCTCGACGGAGACACGTTGATGGAGATCAAGATTATGGAGATCATGGTGTCATGCCAGTGAGGATGGAGATCATGCCGGTGCTTTAAAGATGGAGATCAAACGCACAAGTTCATGGCCATATCATGCCACTTATGATTTGCATGTGATGTTAATCCTTTTATTCACCTTGTTTTGCTTAGGATGATGGTAGCATTATAAGGTGATCCCTCACTTAAATTTCAAGATGAATTGTGGTCTCCCCGAGTGTGCACTGTTGCGAAAGTTCATCATGTCGAGACGCCACATGATGATCGAGTGTGACAGACTCTACGTTCATATACAACGGGTGCAAGCCAGTGTTGCACATGCACAACACTCAGGTTAAACTTGACGAGCCTCGCATGTACAGACATGGCCTCGGGACACAAGCGACCGAAAGGTCGAACATGAGTCATATAGTAGATATGATCAACATGAAGATGTTCACCATTGAAACCACCTCAACTCACGTGATGATCGGACCTGAGTTGGTGGATTTGGATCATGTGACACTCGAATGACCAGAGGGATATCAATTTGAGTTGGAGTTTTTAAGTTATAAGATTAACTAAACTCATTATCATGAACATAGTCAAAATGTCTTTACAAATTATGTTGTACATTACTAGCTCACGCTGTAGCTCCCTTGAAGTTTTTATATGTTCCTAGAGAAATAGAGTTAAAAGACGACGGTAGCAATAATGCGGATTGGGTCCGTGATCTGAGGATTGTCCTCATTGCTGCACATAAGGCTTATGTCATTAATGCACTGATCGGTGCACTACCCCCTCTAGCATCGTCTATAGGTCAGGCCTAGGACCCTACCCTAGGTTCATATCCTCGTCATTAGCACCCGAATGGATCAGGGTTCGAGTGGTGAATGGGGGTATCGATGCCAATTTGAAACAAGGCACCAAATCTTCCGAATGAGGTTCAGGGCTTCAAAGAAACTTGCGTCGACTGAACTCTTCGTCATTCGACCGGATCAATTCAGCCTTGAAAGTGCTCGAGTGAATGTTCAATTTCAATTTTATACCGAGTGATCTGAAGGAATCTTTGGAAGTGACGGGTCGTTTTGTCAGACCCAGATCTTGCGGGATACAGAAATTTGGGAAGCGCGCGCGCCTGCGACAATGCCGCCACGATCGGAGCAAGTGGGGGCATGACGCCTCGATTCTCACGCCGGTCATTTTGCCACGTACAGGGCGTCGTCTGTGGTTGGGATGTGCAGTGATCCCGCGGGCCCACCCATCAGTGAGGCACTCGGAGGGGTATAAACCTGGAAGCGCCGTGGATTGCACAGTATTCTCCTCCAAATTTCCCCTCTTCCTTTGTCTCCTCCGTTTGAAGTGCTACATTCTGCTATGCTTTGACGAGCCCAGCTACCGTGATGGTGAAGGGAGCCATGAAGAAGTTAGAGTGTGCCAAAAAGGCGGCGGCGAAAGGAAAGGGCAAGAAGCCCTTGACCGCTCTGTTCATCGCACTACCGGGATGGATCTAGGGGGACTTTCTTCCCTCGGTGGTCACCCGTGCGGACATCAAAAACCTGGTCGTCTATGGACTTGTGGAGGACGATGCTTGGAGGTTGCCACAGGGGGAGCGCGAGCCGGAGACACGCGAAGGAGAGCCGGTTCTCCTCCTCTCCCATGTCGAAAGAGGTTTTTCTATGCCTCCCCATCCATTCATTAGAGGGTTTCTGAACTTCTTTGGAGCTCAGCTCCAACACTTTCCACCGAATGCCATCTCCTACTTGTCAGCTTTCATCACCTTGTGCGAGTGCTTCCTGGGCTGTCCTCCTCACTCGGGACTATTCAAGCACATTTTCATGGTTAGATCTCAGACTGTAAAGAAGGCTCTCCCTGGGGACGAAAAAACTCATGTAGTGCAGCTGTGTGGGGGTCTAGGAATTCATAAGAGAGCGCGTAGTTCTTTTCCTTCCATGACCTTTCCTGAGGATGTTAGAGGTTGGCAGTCGACATGTTTTTACTACAAAGACATAGCTTCTCCCAATATGTCGACTGGTCTTTCCCCTTTCACATCCGATCATCCAGCATTTTCCATGTCCCGAAAGGTGTCAGAAGGAGAAAAAGTCCAAGTTGGAATCTTGGTGGACGCCGTAGTGAAACTTGTTCGGGGCGGAGTGACCGACATTGATCTCCTGGAGACATTGCATAGTCGATGTATCCAGCCGCTCCAGGCCAGGGACCACACCATGTGCCACTATTCAGGCCTCGGAGACTCGACGTGGACGCATCCAGAAGAGGTTTCACAGGCGACTGTTGAGCAGTGGCTCCACAGCATCACCGGGGCTTGCGAAAATCCATTGGGAGCCAAGAGGATCCATCCTTACTCGGCCGAGAATCCACCGAAGAATCTGGTAAATAATGCCATGTCGACTGTGGTACTTTACTGTCGAGTGATTAATTGATTTGTCGACTGACTTCATTGTTCAAACCATGCAGGAGTGGATGCACATGTACTCGCCTGTGCCCAATGGGAACCAACCTGAAGATGGTGGGGAGAGCGAGGGCGGTAGTGTGGACATCAACGGCTCTTATGACTTCGGAGACGAATATGAAGACTCGGGTGAGAACGAGGAAGAAGTCGAGTCTCCTCCCCACGTTGACGCCGCTTCAAGTCTCGTCCAGACCCTGCGACTGTCGCGGACAAGGCCCCACTCCCGAGTGAGAAGAACCCGAAATGGAGCCGACCCTCGGTCGTGGAGTCGAGTGAGCAATCGGCAAAGCAGCCCAAGCCCAACGTAGCCAAACCTCGCAAAGCTCTACCTCGCATGAGGATGGTTGTGCCTGTCGTCTCCACGTAAGTGTTTACTTTCGAACTCTCGCTGTCGATTGTGACTTTGAATTCTTGTTGACCGAGTGTCATTTGATCCATTAGAGCTGCTACTTCACTGACGTCTCCTCCACGTGACATAGGGGAGGCAACGGACGTAGACACTACTAATGCGGCCACTTCCCACAAAGCTAAACAAATCTTCAGTTCTGCTTCTCGAATAGGGTGCATCGATTGCAATAGTTAATGTTGCCAATTGAAATTTGAAGAAACATCCAGCTGGAAGATGATGAGGAACTCCCTCGGGGCTAGGGAGGCGAAGGTGAGACCTTAGGCACCTCGCACATACGCACTCGATGAACTTCGTCCGCGCAGACACTGAGTGCACCCACTGTGTGTAGTCCCCGAGACAGCTGTGAAGTGCTTGCACCGGTAGGGCTCTTTAAAAGAGACGATATTCATATGCTTGCGCATGTTTTTATATTGTTCCTCTGCCACTTGACAAATCGAGAATTAGCAGAATCCCTGAGACCGCCCTTGAGTGCTTGCACTAGCGGGGGTCTGATAAAGACCATCGAATGCTTGGACAGGGCAGATCTTGTCGAATGTTTTAGGAATCAGTGGGGGCACGCTGAGTGCACCCACTGGGTGTAGTCCCCGAGGCTACTGTTGATCGTAGACAATGAGTAGTAGTCTTAAAAACTTGAACTCAGGGCTTTTGTCGCACGTGGAGTACGATTACAATAGACATGTCGAGTGTACTTTATTTTTCTTAACCATCAAATGCCGAAGCAACCATGTAGGTTTTATGGACATCATTTCATCAACCATGATATGACGCTGCTTCGTGGTGCGAAGTGGTGTTGACGGATCACTTGACGGATCGAGTGTTAACAGTTCCAGTGGGGGCACTCTGAGTGCACCCACTAGGTGTAGTCCCCGAGACCGCTGTCGAGTGCTTACACTGGTAGGGGTCTGATAGGAACCATCTTGAACTCTGGGTTGTTTACGATAAGCAGAGTACCCGAGCTATTCGACATATCGGATGGACTTTTGCTTGAATTTGTCCCCTCCTGAACGCATGTTTCAGGGATATCATTGATCAACCATGATACGATGCTACTTCAGGGTAGTGGGGTAGGGTGGGTTGCGCCATCCAGTTGACTTTTTTTGACCTTCTGCACTCGGATGTGTAGGTGTAACTTGTTGACTATCTTCTTCTATTTGTTGATTTCAGAGAGCTTGTGAACTCGGGGCACAGTACAATGACCTTGAAGATGAAAGGAACCGGCTGCACATGGACTTGGAAACCTCCAACAATGCTTTGGAGCGAGTGTGGGCCGAGCTGAAAAATCTGGGAGGTAACTTCCGTCAACCCAATGCATTCTTATCTTCACTTTCCATGCTTTGAACCAAGTGCTTTCACTCGAATAGACGCACGTGATGAAAATTGTCGACTCCGAGCGCGACTCAACAATGCTATTTCTTTAGATACCATGAATAAGGCGCTGGAGGACAAGGACAAAGCGCTTGCTGACGCCCAACGGGCAATGAAGGAGAAGACTGAAGCTGCCGATCAGAAGTTTCTTGCTGCCAAGAAGATGCAGGTGAAGAACTCGAAACTGAAGCAGGAGCGTGTGGACCTCATCAAGAAAACTGAGCAGTTAACCAAGAGGAAGAACAGCTTGGAGAAGCACTTGGGGGAGTTCGCGAGAAAAATGTACATCATGCTCGATGGTGAGTATCTCTATCGACTGAACTTTATAAAATCTATATCGATTGTATCTCATTAATCCTCCTCCCATTCCTTCTTCCCAACAGAATTCTGCCAAGACTTTGAAAAAGAAACTAAAGAGATCGAGCCCAACTTGGATGCCACCAAGTCACCTGTTGGAGATGCAGTGGCCGTGAACATGTTCAGACTCAACATCAGGCTCCAAGGGGTCCAGGCATATGTCCTCCGACTGAAAACTGCGATGAAGAGGATTGACAAGGAACTGTGGCATGAAGACACTCTACAGCTCGCCCTCACATCCATGATGGCACGCCTGAGCGACCTTCCTAGTTGATTGCAGGCCTGGAAGAAATCTATGGCCCGTTGCGGAGCTGACATGGCGCTCTGCCTTGTAAGGGTCCATTGCAAGGAGTCCAGGGAAGAAAAATTGAAGGACCTCCGAGTGGTGAGTGCAAAGAAACTCCAGTTTGAAGACTTGATGGAGACCTTCATCGACAAGGCCACAAGGATCGCGGATGGAATTGATTTGGACACGTTCGTCGAACCCGCCAGTCCGTCGGGTGCTTGAAAAATTTGGTCTTTGAGAAAAACTTCATTTGCCTCGGTATGCCGAGTGGAATTGTACCAGCCTTAAAACTTCCTTCAGGCCTTAAGACTGAGCACGTTAGTTTGCTTGTGAAACATTTATCCGCGAAGGAACCTTTGAATTTATCTGCATTTGCTTTTCAATCGTCTGTTAGACTGCATTTGTTTTTTTTACTTAGGTGAAAACTGGTTCGCAACTAAGTTTCCGAGTGTGAAGGTTGCTCAACACTCAGAATATTTCGGAACCTAGGCAAAGATTGATTCGCAGTTAGGTTGTCGAGTGAATGGGTTACAATGCACTCGTTAGAGTTTTCAACTTAAGAGAAAGCATGTTCTCAGCTAAGCCCCCGAGTGTGGATGATGTCCGCACTCGGAGAAGACTCGGACTAGTTTTGTACTTAGGCAAAGACTGATTGACAACTAAGTTTCCGAGTGAATGGACTGCTATCCATTCGGAAGGGTATTTAACTTAGGCGAAAGCATGTTCGCGGCTAAGCCCCCGAGTGTGAGGATTGCTTGACACTTGGAGTAATTTTGTACTTAGGCAAAGACTGACTCGTAGCTAAGATTCCGAGTGAATGGAATGCTATCCACTCGGAAGAGTTTTTAACTTAGGCGAAAGCATGTTCGCAGCTAAGTCCTCAAGTGTGAGCATTGCTCGACACTTGGAGTAATTTTGTACTTAGGCGAAGATTGATTCGCAGCTAAGTTTCCGAGTGAATGGACTGCTATCCACTCGGAAGGGTTTTTAACTTAGGCGAAAGCATGTTCGCAGCTAAGCCCCCTAGTGTGAGGATTGCTTGACACTTGGAGTAATTTTGTACTTAGGCGAAGATTGAATCATAGATAATTTTCTGAGTGAATGGACTGCTATCCACTCGGAAGGGTTTTTAACTTAGGCGAAAGCATGTTCGTAGTTAAGCCCCCGAGTGTGAGGATTGCTCGATACTTGGAGTAGTTTTTTACTTAGGCGAAGATTGATTCGCAACTAAGTTTCCGAGTGAATGGATTGCTATCCACTCGGAAGGGTTTTTAACTTAGGAGAAAACTTGTTCGCAGCTAAGCCCCCGAGTGTGACGATTGCTTGACACTCGGAGTGACCCCAAGCGAGAAATTACTTGAACGGAATCGACAAAAGACTGCGGAATTCTAACCTACATATATGACATGCTCTGAAATACTTTTATTACATCCAAAACCCTTATATCTCTAGGTATAAAAATGTCTGAGTAAATCTGTGTTCCAGGCCCGCGGTTAGTCCATCTGCTTCTTGAGGTTCTACAAGTCGTAAGCTCTGTTGTTCAACACCTTTGTGACGATGAAGGGACCCTCCCAGGCAGGAGCAAGCTTATGAGGTCGCTGCTAATCCACTCAGAGCACCGAATCTCTCTCGTGAAATGACCGACTCTTGACATTCTTTGCATGGAAGCTCGTAGGTCTTTGCTGATAAGTGGTGGTCCAGGTCAGGGCCATCTCTCGCTCTTCCTCTAGGAGGTCGACGCCATCCTAACTGGCCTGTTCAGCTTTAGCTTCGGAATAAAGTTCCACTCGGTGAGAGTTGTGAAACAAGTCACTTGGCAGGACAGCTTCATCTCCATAAACCCGAAAAAAAGGAGTCCCTCCAGTCGACCGATTAGGCGTTGTTCTCAGGCCATAGAAAACAGACGGCAGCTCAGTTACCCAGGCCCGGGCGGCATGATCCAAGTCGTGGATGAGACGAGGCTTCGGACCTTGCAGGATGAGGCCATTAGCTCGCTCAACTTGTCCATTGGTTCGAGGATGTCCAATAGACGCATAAGCCACCCGAGTGCCTTGAGAGGTATAGAAGTTTCTGAATTCTTCTAAGTCAAAGTTGGAGTCATTATCCATGATAATGCTGTGAGGAACGCCGTATCGGAAAATTATTTGCCTCATAAATGTGACCGCCATGCAGGAGTTCAACTTCTTGATTGTCTTAGCCTCTATCCATTTTGTAAATTTGTCGACTACAACCAGCAAATGAGTGAATCCGTCTTTTCCAGTCCGAAAGGGACCAACCATGTCGAGTTCCCAAATAGCAAACGTCCAGGCGAGGGGGATCGTCTTCAGAGCGGATGCCGTCTTGTGGGACCAGTTTGCATAGAATTGGCACCCATCACAGTGATCGACAATATCTTTAGCCATATCTTTAGCCCGTGGCCAGAAGAAATCAGCTCGGTATGCTTTAGCGACGATCGTCCGTGAGGACGCATGATGACCACAAGTTCCCGAGTGGATTTCTTCAAGAATCACTCGACCTTCTTCAGGGGAGACGCAACGCTACGTCATGCCTATCATGCTTTCTCTGAACAGCTAATCCCCGATCACAGTAAATGCTTTCGATCTGCGCACAATCTGCCGAGCTTCGGTTTCGTCTTCACGCAGCTCTTGTTTGAGGATATAGGCAATGTGGGGTACCGTCCAATCGGGAATGACTACAAGAATCTCCATGAACAAATCAATTACTAGAGGGACATCGACTTCAGTTGGATCAGTGGAGCTCATAGCTTGCGGGGGCTCTTTGATGAAAGGATCTTCTGGAGTATGGAGGTGTACGGAGGTGTTCCAAAAACACATTATAGGGACAAGTCGTCGAGTGGAACCAATCTTTGCTAGCTCATCAGCTGCTTGATTCTTCACTCGAGGGACATGATGAAGTTCCAGACCTTCAAATTTCTTCTCCAACTTCCTGACAGCACTGAAGTATCCAGTCATAGCGGGGTTTCAAACATCCCGCTATTTCATCACTTGATTGACCACAAAATTTGAATCACCATAGACCATCAGGCGCTTGACGCCGAGTGAGATAGCCATGCGCAACCCATACAAAAGTGCTTCATACTCTGCGTGATGTTGGAGGAATCAAAGTGGATTTGCAGGACGTAACTGAGTTTGTCGCCTTTTGGAAATATCAAGACAACACCAGCACCGGAACGATTCCACATTTTGGAGTCATCAAAGAACATGGTCTAGTGTGCCGAGTGGATTTGGATTGACTGTTGCTGTTCGAACCACTTGGCCATAAAATCTGCAAGTGCCCGAGACTTGATCGCTTTCTTGGCTTCAAATTTATTATTAAAATATAGGAGTTCGATTGGCCACTTAGCCACTTGACCAGTTGCGTCTCTATTATTAAGAATCTCGGATAACGGAGCATCACTAACAACTGAAACTGAGTGGTCTTGAAAATAATGTGCCACCTTCTTCGCTGATAGATAAATGCCATAAACCAGCTTCTGGTAGTGTGGATACCTTTGCTTCGAGGGAAACAGAACTTCAGAAACGTAATAGACTAGTTGTTGGACATTGTATGCTTTAACCTCCTCTTCCCGCTCGACCGTAAGCATTGTACTGACGACTTGATTAGTGACCGCTATATATAGGAGCAAGGGCTCTTTGCTGCGAGGAGCATCAACCACCGGCTGGGTGGAGAGCTTGGCTTTGAGCTTGACAAACGCTGCTTGGGCTTCTAGAGTCCACTTGAATGTGTTAGACTTCTTCATCAGTCGGTACAAAGGCAGTGCCTTCTCACCGAGACAAGAATTAAATGGACTCGATGCGGCCAAGCAACCTGTGAGCTTCTGAACATCGTGCACTCATACGGAAGTCTTCATTCGGGTAATGGTGCTGATTTTCTCAAGGTCGACATCGATCCCTCGTTCAGAAGAGAGAAAACCGAGTAATTTGCCGTCAGGGACACCGAAAGTACACTTGGCCGGATTCAGCTTTATATCATATCTCCTCAGATTGGCGAATGTTTCGGCGAAATCAGCTAGCAGGTCGGAACCTTTGCGGGGCTTGACAACTATATCATCCATGTATGCCTCGACATTCCAAGGGATCTGGTCGAGTAAACACTTCTGAATCATGTGCATGAAAGTAGCACCGGCATTTTTTAAACCGAATGGCATGGTGATGTAGCAAAAACACCCGAATGTGGTGATGAAGGCTGTTTTTATTTCATCTAGGCCATACAGACGGATTTGATTGTACCCAGAGTAAGCATCCAGAATTGATAACCGCTCGCATCCCGCACTCGAGTCAACAATCTAATCTATGGGGGGAGCGGAAAATGATCCTTTGGATAGACCCGATTGATATGCTTGAAGTCGATGCACATGCGCAGTGACTTATCTTTCTTGGGGACCATGACAACATTTGAGAGACACTCGGAGTGCTAAATCTCTCGAATGAACTTGGCTTGTAAGAGACGAGCCACCTCTTCACCGATTGCATTACGCTTCTCCGCCGCCGATCGACGCGAATGCTCATTGATGTGTTGAGCCTTCGGATCAACTCTCAGTCGGTGCTCAGCTAGCTCCCTAGGAACCCCCGACATGTCAGCAGGCTTCCATGGGAAGATATCCCAGTTCTCACAAAGGAATTGGATGAGCATGGCTTCCTATTTGCTGTCGAGTGTTGATGATATATTGGTCGGGGCGGCAGTTGGATCCGTAGGGTGGATGTGCACTTTCTTCACTTCCCCTGCCGACTGAGATGCCAACTTAGAAGCAGTCTTCTTAGCACGCAGCAAATCAGCAAGGTCAGTGCTCTTTTTGTACTCTTCCAGCTCAACCATGGCCATCTGGTGATCGGCGATCTTGGAGCCTTGCTGGAGATACTCTTCGGCCCGCTGTTAATTGCCAGTGACCGTGATCACACCCTTAGGGCCTTGCATCTTCAACTTGAGATACAGGTAACAAGGGAGGGACATAAATCGAGCATACGCGGGTCGACCCAGAATGGCATGATAGGCGCTCTGGAAATCCACGACTTCAAACATCAACTTTTCCTTTCAAAAATTTCTATCATTCCTGAATGTCACATCCAATGCAATCTGGCCGAGTGACTTGGCCTTCTTCAATGGCATGTTGCTCTCATTCAGTCGGGACATCGGAATGCCCATCCCTTTAAGGGTATCTGCATAGAGGATGTTCAGGCCGCTGCCACCTTCCATGAGGACCATTTGGAGTCGAGTGCCTCCCACCACCGGATCAACCACCAAAGCCTGTCGACTGGGAGTGGCCACATAGCAGGATGGTCTGCTTGGTCGAATGTGATGGCATACTAGGACCACTTGAGGTAGGTGGGGGTGGTAGGTATGGCCATGATGACCTCCCTATTGATGACCTTCAATCGACTCTTGCTTTCTACGTCAGCAAAAATCATAAGTGTAGCAGTGACATCTGGGAACGTTTCTTTATCTTCATCATCCTTCTCAGGAGTCTTATCACTTGATGGAGTCTCTTTGAACTGCTAGATGAGCAGTCGACACTGCCGAGTGGTGTGCTTGGGCAAAATCACATTGCCTTCCTCATCTTTCCTCATGTGCATTGCACACGGCAGATCAAACACATCAGTCCCTGACTGGTTCTTTTCTTTTTAGGGGCAAACTGTCCTTTGGATTTCCCCTTGTTCTTTCCTTGGGTCGCAACGGAGCGGCCTCTCCCTGGACAGGGCCATCAGTCTTCCGCTTCTGCTTCCAACTAGAATTACCACCGACATCACTAACGACTGCTTTTCCTTTGCCGCTGCGGACATGGTCTTCTTATTCGCCATTGGCGTACCGAGTGGCGATTTCCATCATCTTGCTGAGTGATATGTCACCTATTCGACCGAACTTCAAGTAAAGCTCTCTGTATTTCAGACCATCCTTGAAGGCACAGAGAGCCTGATGTTCGGAAACACTGTCCACTGTATGATGCAGAGTGGACCAACGCTGAATGTAATCCCTTAAGGTCTCATTGGGCTTCTGAAGACAATGTTGTAAGTCAACCAGCCCGGCAGGGCGCTTGCAAGTGCCCTCGAAGGTTTGGACGAACACTCGGGCAAGATCCTCCCGGCAATATATACTGGATGGAGCCAATCAATTCAGCCATGCACGAGCTGAACCATCCAACATTAAGGACAAGTGTTTCATTGCGACATTATCATTGCCGCCACCAATCTGAGCAATCACTCGGTAATCATCCAACCAAGTCTCTGGCTTTGACTCACCAGAAAGCTTCCCGATCCCAGCCGCCAACCTGAAGTTGGGGGAGGAATCTCTGCAAAATGAATGGCCCTGCTAAAACACTCGGGACCAGAAATCACAGCTGAGCCGCCACTCGGAAAATCTTTGTCTTGTCCATCTCTGTGGGCTCTGTCCCTGTCAATCCACCTCTGAGTGAGGAGATCATGAGAATCAAACCCTGCATTCCGCTCGTCACCGAATGTGCGCCTTTCGTCCTAGTGCCATGGCACGTGCGGACCACCCTGCAGAGCAGTGGGCACTCGACGGTGGTCTTCACAGTGAAACTGATCTCTGACCTGATCTTTGCGAAAGCCTCCACCCCTTCGGTGCAAGGGTGACCCAGGGCTATGTGCCGACTGAACGGTTTCTGACCTGGGTGAGTTGTTGTGTATCCTGTTACACGCTTGTGAAACAACAGAATTCTGACGTTGGGCTGCATCTAGCAAGGCTCTGATCTGCATCAATCCTCTACCATCCTCTGACCGCGACGACTGAATGGAATCTGCTAACCTGGCAGCAGCTTCAACATTTAACACAGGAGTATGGTATACCTCAACATTGTTGTGAGATCAAGTCGGAAACAGCTGTCACTGACATCGACCGGAAACTCGTGGGCACTGGCGAGCATGCTCGTCGAGTTCTCTCTGAAGCTCTCCCAGCTGAATACGTGTGGCCTCCAAGGCTTGGGCCTTGGCGGTCGTACCAACGATGGGAGTATGAAGGACTTCACCATGGCGATGCGGTTGTTCACTCAATGGGCTGCCAGCATCTCGCTTGTCGTGGCTAAAGCCCGGTGGCAGGCTTTGATGGGAGCCCGCCATAAGGACCTCTGCTGTAGGGTCGCAACTCTCGCACTCTGAAGGGACATCGCACTGATTCGTGTGCGACTCAAAAACGCCATGGAGGGACTCGGTGGGCTTGACCGCTGCAATCCGCGGAGAAGAAACTTGGCGCTGCATGCCTGACCCAGCGCTGGAGTCGTGAGCGGCCGGACCACTTGCGACGACGATTAGCAGGGGGAGCTGACGCATGCGGAGTCGATGGATGACTCAGCAGCACGCTCCAGGGACTCGCGCAGAAGTGTGCAGCCTCGCGGACTGGGAATGCCTCGACGTCAAGAGGCGCTTCCTATAGCCACGCCGAATCATCGGCGATGAAGGTGAGCGCTCTGAAACGGATCTCATGGCCCAGAGCAAAAGCACCGCCGGAAGACATGTTGAAGGAGGAAAAACGCAACCTCACCGGAAGTCGCTTAGACGCCTGCCCCACGGTGGGAACTAGCCTGACAGTAGAAGGTAGGCGTGCGAAAGGAGAGGGCAGAGTCCTAGCTACAGCGAGGATGTACACAGAGATTTATGAGTTCAGGCCCCTCTCGTGGAGGTAACAGCCCTATGTCTCAGTGTTGTGGAGCTTTATCGTGTGGAGAGTAGAGATTACAATGGTTGCGAACCCTTGTGCCAAAGGGGAGGTGCGGCTTATATAGAGTTCGGTGCCCCTCATAATTACCAGGCATCCAAGGGTCCGATCGTGGGTATAAAGACTAGCATTACTGGTAACATACATAATGATTGCTACTAATGGCGACTTGGCCTAACGCCTGCCTGTTGGCCTCCTAGAGCTGGCTTCTGGTCTTCTGGCGTCGATTGGAAGTGAGGTCTTCCAATTGACAGCCGACTGTCGAGTGGAGAAAGAAGTCTCCGAGTGGATTGCCTGTCGAGTGACTTGAGCGTCATCAGGAATCCAGTCGGAAGCTTACTTGTGATCTTCAGGTCCTCCAATGCAGTGTGCTTAGGTAGGGTATGTAGGTTAGGCCTAGGACCCTACCCTAGGTACATATCCTCGTCAGGATCCATATATGAAAACTAGGTATGGACTTTGGTAGACTTGGGTACAAATGGACCTTTAATATGAAGACATACACTCATGGTGATTGTCACTATTTGTAAAGCTCGACTTTTCGCAAAGAAGTTTCCGCCAAGTTCAAGGAGTTGAGTACCATGAGACCTTCTCACCCGTAGCGATGCTAAAAGTCTGTTGGAATTTTGTTAGCAGTTGCTGCATTTTTCAATTATGAAATGTGGCAGATGGATGTCAGAACTTCATTTCTTTAACGGATTACTTGAGGAAAGGTTGTATGAGATACGACCAGAAGGTTTTATCAGTCCTAAGGATGCTAAAAGGTGTGCAAGCTCCAATGGTCCTTCTATGGGCTGGAGCAATCATCTTGGAGTTGGAATATACACTTTTATGAGGTGATCAAAGTTTTTGAGTTTATACAAAGTTTATGGGAAACTTGTATTTACAATAAAGTGAGTGGGAGCACTATAGAATTTTTGATAAGCATATGTGGTTGACATATTATTGATCCAAAATGATGTAGAATTTCTGGAAAGCATAAACGGTTTTTTGAAAAGAGTGTTTTAAAGCAAGACCTGGATAAAGCTACCTAATTGTTGAGCATCAAGATCTATAGAGATAGATCAATCCTTCATGAGACTTTCAATGAGTACATACCTTGCAAGATTTCGAAAGAGTTCAAAATGGATTAGTCAAAGAAAAAGTTCTTGCTTGATTTGTAAGGTGTGAAGTTGAGTAAGAGTCAAAGCTTGACCACGACAGAAGCAAGAGAAAGGACAAAGGTCGACCCCTATGGTTTAGCCATAGGCTCTATATAGTATGCCATGTTGTGTACCACACCTGTGTGTGCCTTGCCATGAGTCTGTCAAGGGGTACAAGAGTGGTCCACGAGTGGATCACTAGACAACGGTCAAAATTATCCTTAGTAACAAGTGGACTAAGGAAATATTTCTCGATTATGGAGGTGATCAAGAGTTCATTGTAAAGGGTTACGTCGATGCAAGATTTAATACCAATCTGGATGACTCTGAGTATCAATCGGGATACATATAGTGGAGTAGCCATTTGGAATAGTTCCAAATGGAGTGTGGTAGCAGTGTCTATAGTATGACATAGAGATTTGCAAAGTACACACAGATCTGAAAGTCGCAGACCCGTTGACTAAAGACCTCTTTCACATGCAAAGCATGATCGAACCCTAGAACTCATTAGGTGTTAGATTCATAACAATGTGAATCACATAGTGATGTGAACTAGATTATTGACTCTAGTGCAAGTGGGAGACTGTTGGAAATACGCACTAGAGGCAATAATAAATTGGATATTATCATATTTCCTTGTTTGTGATAATCGCTTATTATCCATGCTATAATTGTATTGATTGGAAACTAAATACATGTGTGGGTATATAGACAACACTATGTCCCTAGTATGCCTCTAGCGGATAGCTCGTTGATCAAAGATGCTCAAGGTTTCCTAGCCATGGACATGAGATTTCATTTGATAATGGGGTCACATTCTTAGGAGAATTATGTGATGGACAAGACCCAAACTATAAACACAGCACATGATCGTGTCAGTTTATTGCTACAGTTTCTACATGTCAAGTATCTGTTCCTATGACCATCAGATCATGCAACACACTGACACCGAAGGAGTACCTTGTGTGTATAAAACATCGCAACGTAACTGGGTGACTATAAAGGTGCTCTACAGGTATCTCTGAGGGTGTCTCTTGAGTGGGCATGGATCAAGACTGGGATTTGTTACTCCGTGTGACGGAGAGGTATCTCAGGGCCCACTCGGTAATACAACATAACAATAAGCCTTGCAAGCAATGTGACTAAGTGTTAGCCACGAGATCTTGTATTACGGAACGAGTAAAGAGACTTGCTGGTAACAAGGTTGAACTAGGTATGGAGATATCCACGATCGAATCTCGGGCAAGTAACATACCGAAGAACAAAGGGAACATCATACGGGATTAACTCAATCCTTGACATATAGGCTCAACCGATAAAGATCTTCGTAGAATATGTAGGAACCAATATGGGCATCTAGGTCCCGCTATTTGTTATTGACCGTAGAGGTGTCTCGGTCATGTCTACATAGTTCTCGAACCCGTAGGGTTTGCACACTTATGGTTCGGTGACATTTTCGTATAGTAGAGTTATGTATGGTGCTGACCAAAGGTTGTTCAGATTCTCGAATGAGATCCCGGACATCACGAGGAGCTCCAGAATGGTCTGGAGGTAAAAAATTGATATATAGGCAGTCTTGGTTTGGTCACCGGAGAAGTTTCGGGCTCATCGGTAGTGTATTGGGAGTGTCGAGAGGGTACCGGGGGACCATCAGGAGGGGTGTCTCGACCCAATGGGCCACATGAACCGTGGGAGGAGGCAAACCAGCCCCTGGTGGGATGGCCGAAGCCCCTATTAAAGGCCCATGCGGTTGGGGTGGAGAAACCCGAAGGAGGAAGAGGTGGAAAGTGTTTTGAAGTGGAGAGGAGGAATCCTACTCCTAGTAGGATTGGAGTAGGACTCCTCCACCTCCAATTTCGGCCAAACCTTGAGGGTTTGAGGCTGCCTCCTGCCCTCCCTCCCTCCTATATATACTAGAGGATTTAGAGGGGAGAGCTAACCCTAATAGCCACGTGCTACCCTCTCCATCTAGATCGTAGTTTCTCCACTAGATCGTTTCAGCGGTGCTTAGGCGGAGCCCTGGTAGAATAGTTCCACCACCATCACCATCATGTCGTCGTGCTGCCGAAGAACTCATCTACCTCTTTGCACCCTCTTGCTGGATCAAGAAGGCGGAGATCGTCATCAAGCTGTACGAGCGCTCAACGCGGATGTGTTGTCCGTTCGACGCTAGATCGGAAGGACGTGATCAAGATCGCGAGACGATTCGTGATTCGATCACGGGACAGATCGTGATGGGATCGCAGGATGGAGTGTGATTGGATCGCGAGATGGATCATGATGGGATCATGGGATGCTCGGTGATTCGGATTGCGAAGACTTTCAACTACATCAACCATGTTTCTTAACACTTCCCGCTTAGCAATCTACAAGAGTATGTAGATCCACTCTCCCTCTCGTAGATGCTCATCACCATGGAGAGTTCTTGCGTGTGCTTAGGAAATTTTTTGTTTCCCATGCAACGTTCCCCAACACATAATTCCTATTTGCAACAATAAAATCATCATTAATCCTTCCCATAGGTTTCTTAATAGTGGAATCTGCTACGTGCAAATTTAAAGAGCCATCATCAAGTTCATGGAAACCTAGCACATCACATAAATTTTTTGGAATCATGGAAACGCTAGCACCCAAATCACACAAAGAATGTCACTCATAATCTTTAATTTTAATCTTAATTGTAGGTTCCCACTCATCACAAAGCTTTCTAGTTATGGAAACTTCCAACTCATGTTTTTCTTCAAAATATTTCATCATGGCATCAACGATATGTTTAGTAAAAGGTTTATTTTGATTATAAGCATGCAGAGAATTCAACATCGATTGCAACAAGGAAATACAATCAATCAAAGAACAACTATCATAATCAAATTCCTTGAAATCCAAAAGAGTGGGTTCATTGCTATTTGAAGTTTTGACCTCTTCAATACCACTTTTATCACCCTTAGCATTAAGATCTATAAACTCTGAATCATTTGGACAACTTTTAACTAAAGTTGACTTATCTCCAGTCCCATATTTATCATGATTGGTATTAGAAAACAAGGTTTCAATAGGGGTCACATCAATCAGTTTAAGATCTTCATCATTATAATCACGAGAACACACTTTTTCAAGCCATTCACGCTTAGCACACATTCTAGCGGTTCTTTCCTTACACTCAACAATAGAAGTTCTAATAGGTTTTAAAGACTCATTAATATCACGCTTAGGTGGACTAGATCTAATTTTCAAAGAATCAATCTCAAGTGAAATTCTATCAACGTTCCTAGCCAAATCATCAATCTTGAGCAATATTTCTTCAATCATAACATTGAAACCCTTTTGCGAACTAATAAATTCTTTAATATTATCTCAAGATCAGAGGGCATCTTCTTTATAATTTCCATAAGGATCGTTGTAGGAATTACCATAATTATTATAGGAATTACTAGGAAACGGCCTAGGGCTAAAATTACCTCTACACGCATTATTACCAAAAGTGTTCCTACCAACAAAATTCACAGCTATAGATTTATTATTATTTCCAATCAAAAAAGACAAAGGCATATCATTAGGATCAATAGGAGCACTCTTACTAGCAAACAATTTCATTAATTCATCCATCTTTTCATTTAAAGTATTTATTCTTCAATAACATGCACCTTTTTACTAGTAGGAGATCTTTCAGTGTGCCATTGAGAGTAATTTGACATAATATTATCTAGGAGTTTAGTAGCTTCTCCTAATGTGATTTCCATAAAAGTACCACCCACGGCGGAATCTAAAAGATTTCTAGAAGAAAAATCCAATCCTGCATAAAAATATTGTATAATCATCCATAAACTCAAACCATGTGCGGGACAATTCCTAATCATTAATTTAATCCTCTCCCAAGATTGTGCAACATGTTCATGATCAAGTTGCTTAAAATTTATTATATCGTTCCTAAGGGAGATGACCTTAGAGGGCGGAAAGTCATTGGAAATAAAAGCATCTTTACACTTATTCCATGAATCAATACTATTTTTAGGCAAAGATGGAAATAGCTTCAATTTAACAATATCAGTATCCACATATTTCTTCTTTTGCATATCACACAACTCAACAAAGTTATTAGATGGGATGCGGCATCTTCACTAGGAAGGTCGGAAAATTGTTCTTTCATAACAAGATTAAGTAAAGCGGCATTAATTTCACAAGATTTCACACTAGTTGCGGGAGCAATCGGAGTACTAATAAAATCATTATTATTAGTATTGGAAAAGTCACACAACTTGGTATTCTCGTTAGTCATCGTGACAAAGCAAGCAATCTATCACACAAGCAAACAAAAAAGCAAACGAAAAGACGAACAGGAGAAGGGCGAATAAAAAGGCAAATATTTTTGTTTTCTACTGAAAATCGTTTTCGAAGTGGGGGAGAGAAAAACGAGAGGCAAAAGGCAAATAATGTAAATAAAAGAGATGAGTTTGTGATGGGTACTTGGTAGGTTTAATGTAGATCTCCTTGGCAACAGCGCCAGAAATCCTTCTTGCTATTTCTTGAGCTTGCGTTGGTTTTTCCCTTGAAGAGGAAAGGGTGATGCAGCAAAGTACATATGTATTTCCCTCAGTTGTTGAGAACCAAGGTATCAATCTAGTAGGATATACAAGCAAGTCCCCAATAGATGTACCTACACAAATAATCAAACACGTGCACCCAACCCTATAAAGGGGTTGTCAATCCCTTCACGGTTATTTGTAAGGATGAGATCTGATAGAGATAGATATAAAACATTACTAAAAAGAAAAGCAAAGTAAAAGTAAAAAGATCGCAGCAAAGTATTTTTGGTTTATAGATCTGAAAATATAATATGGAAAATAGACTAGGGGCCATAGGTTTCATAGAGGCTTCTCTCATGAAGGCAAATAATACGGTGGGTGAAGAAATTATTGTCGAGCAATTGATACAAAAGTGCATAGTTATGATGATATCCAAGGCAATGATTATGCATATAGGCATCACGTCCGTGTCAGGTAGTCCGAAACGATTCTGCTTCTACTACTATAACTCCATACATCAACCGACTCCTGTCTGCATCTAGAGTATTAAGTTCATGAAGAACAGAGTAATGCATTAGGTATGATGACATGATGTAGAGGGATAAACTCAAGCAGTATGATGAAAACTCCATCTTTTTATTCTTGATGTCAACAATACACATACTTGGCTCGCTACCCCTAATATGTCATTGGGTGAGGATGTCGCAAGATTGAACCCAAAACTAAGTACTTCTCCTATTGCAAGAATTACCAATCTAGTTAGCCAAACCAAACCAATAACTCGAAGAGACTTGCAAAGATATGAAATCATGCATATAAGAATTCAGAAAACACTCAAATAATATTCATAGATAATCTGATCATCAACCCACAATTCATCGGATCTCGACAAACACACCACAAAAGAGTATTACATCGGATGATCTTCATGAAGATCATGAAGAACATGGTATTGAAGAACATAGAGAGAGAAGAAGCCATCTAGATACTATCTGTGGACCCAAAGGTCTGTGGTGAACTACTCACGCATCATCGGAGGGGCAATGGAGTTGATGTAGATGCCCTCCATGATCGAATCCCCCTCCGACAGATTACCGGAAAAGGCTCCAAGATTGGATCTCATGGGAATAGAGGCTTCAGGCAGCGGAAAAGTATTTCCGTGGCTCTTTTTGTTATTCAGGGAATATTTGGAAATTTCTAGGCCGAAGAATAGGGTTAGGAGAGCTGTTGTGGGGCCACAAGCCAGCCCCCCCCCCCCCGGCGCGCCCTGGTGGCTTGTGACGCCACGGCATGTCTCCTGCCTTCATCTCCAAGTCTGGCAGGTTTCTTCTGGTCCAAAAAAATCATCGAGAAGATTTTATTCCGTTTGGACTCTGTTTAATATTCTTTATCTTCTATACTCAAAAACAAGGAAAAAGCAGAAACTGGCACTAGGCACTAGATTAATAGGATAGTCACAAAAATAATATAAAACAACATATTATTTCATATAAAACATCCAAAACAGATAATATAATATCATGGAACAATGAAAAATTATAGAGACATTGGAGACGTATCATTCCTTCCTCGTCCTTTTGTATGTCTTTCCTACAAAGGATAAAAATGTCACGGAGAATTCATGCATTCATCGAGATCGGGCAAAACTAATAATTGTAGAAAGCATCAATGGTAAAAACTAAATGTGGGATTTTAGTGTTATAAAAAACAAGACATGTCCAGAATAATGCCACAACATGTTTTAACATAATAAAGCGTCAATGCCAGATGACCATGAAGTATATTTCAAGAAATAGTAGCAATATGCATCATCTAGCCATAGTTTAGCATGGCCAAACGCCCAATTATTGGGAGCAACCACAAGTTTTCTAGCGTGCATAGCGCCCGACTATTAATGACAGATGACTCATCCACGTACAGACTCATGATTGTCATTTTTCTAGAAAAGACCACTAGTTTTCTTTCTTTCTTTTCTCTGGGTGGAAAAGGATTGAGTGGGCCTGACTATTATATTCAGAAAAAAATATGTACTTCAGGGCCCAAATTAGATTGAATTAAGCCATTACTTTCAAAGAAGCATATGTACTGTACAAACAAATCTTCATAGGTATAAGAGCCAGAACCTATGAAACCACCAGGTTACACATAAGAGAAATAAAGATGAGTTGTGTTGACGACCAATATTTTCTTTACTAGTCAGGCCGTACAAGGAAAAATATGCCGGAGATTTAGAATTAGTATCTCAAAGGTAGAACCAGGTTACGCATTTATTTTGCACTATATAAAGGCGTAACCAGCAACTGCACGATTACTAAATATATGTACACTGCTTATTTTCTTCATGGCTGGGTAGAATGGCGAAATTGCGTGTAATGCAATATTTAAATATAGCTAGTCCCGATCTTGATAAAGATACAATGTACTTCCTCCGTTCGTAAATATAAGTCTTTTAACATATTTCACAATGGATTACATATGTATGTATATAGACATATTTTAGAGTATAAATTCATCATTTTGCTCCGTATGTAGTCGGTACTGGAATATCTAAAAAGACTTATATTTAGAAACGGGGAAGTACTATATTGGCCTAGAAACAGGATTTAGAAATAGCAACTTTAAAAGTGACGGGATTCTTATCCCTAGGTTGGCCAAAGCAACGGGGTCTTCCCCCTTTTGCTTCGAAGAAAAACTACGCGGCTGGAGGACGTCCAGCGCAAGCCAGTGCCGGCTGGCGCCCCGACCGGCTGGTCAAGGAGCCTGTTGGGCCCTCGGCCGGTTGGGCGCGGCCAGCTGCCCACGGGCCGGCTCTTCCGTTGACGTCAGGGAAGACAAGCCCCGTCCCGTCCCTCTGCGTGCAGGTACGACGACGCGACGTGACCGGCACGACGGACGGTCCTGTGGCTACAGTGACTGCTTATGCACTACCGCGCGTGGCTACCGTCCGCCCGTCCCGGCCGCTGACCTTGGTGAGCGCGACTGGGCGGGGAACAGTGCCGGCACGCCCTCGCTACTCGATTACCTGCCCCGGCGTGGCTACAGTACCACCCGCCATACCGGAGACTTCGGCTGGGTGGCGCTAGACGATGCCCCCCGGGCGGCCCGTGCCGCGGCAGGTGTGCGAGGGCCAATCGCAGAGCCGGCTGGCGGGGCCAAACAGGAGATGGGACCGCCCGGCCGGCGGGCCCCGCTAGTGACGAGACGCCACGAGCGGCGGGAACCCCTGGCCAGCCGGAGAGGCTGCCAGCCGGGTCCCCCCACCTTTGTACTTATGACATATTGTAAGAGCTGGGGGTTAGCCTATAAAATCCCCTGAGCCCCCCATGCAACGGGGACGGACAGATGGTCGCTCACACAAACCCACAGAACACCCATTCCCTTCTCTAGTGGCAGAGGAAGACGAGCCGGCTGCTCCTTCTTCCTCCTCTAGACACAACTCTAGGAGCATCCTTGTACACACAACCATCCATCCAACTAGACCAAGCAGGACTAGGGGTGTTACCTTCCACGGAGGGCCCTGAACCTGGGTACATCGTGTGTCACCACCACTTGTGCCCAATCTCGCACCCGGAGCCCATCGGCGTCCTCCGGCCCCAACCACTTATGATAAGCCACCCCATGGCATCTGTCGTGAGAAAACGATGACAGTTGGCACCCACCGTGGGGCCATACGCGGCGCCGGTCGGATTCCTGCTCCGGGCGGGAGCCCTCGCCATTCCCGACCGCCGCCGCTCGTCCAGGCGAAACCGTGGGGAGCTTGTGGGCCTTACCCTAGCACGCCCTACGGGAAACTCCATCGGCCACACGGCCGACATCGATGCGCTCACCGAGCGCTTCGGCAGGCTCAACCTTGATGAGGCTCCGGTCGCTAACGGGTACCCCGCGGGGGTGCTCGTCTGCGCTGGCCCGCCCAAAAACAGTGGGCGCACTCGCTGCGGCTCAGCCCAGTGGGTCCCATGATTGCATGGGGGTGATGGCCATCACTTCCTCCACTGCATCCGGACGGGCACGGGTCGCGGCTACCGCTGCCACCGCCCGCGTCGGCACGTCCGACCTGCTCAGTGCGGCCCTCCGGGGCTTGAGCACTCCGATCGCCCCGACAGCGAACCCCGACACCTCCACGACCGATCTCGAGGCAGTTCGCCCAATCCTATTCGAGGATGCCACCGCCCTCGCCGCCATGCGGCGCTGCATGGAGGCGGCACAGCGGGAGTATGCTTCCACCTAAGGACTCACCCCGGCTGGCACTGAGCCCAACCGGTGTGGGGTTGTGCACGACCGCGGCCGCGTGGTCGCCGAAATCCTCGGCGGCAAAATGCCCGTCTACAACACCCCCGCGGCTAACCTGTGGGCTCTCAAGATGGCCTACGAGGAATTGGCCACCTTGGAGGGCGAAGAGCGTGCCGCCCACGAGTGCCACATCAGGGAGCTCATCGATGCTGCTGATGCACAGTAGCATCTGCTCGCAACAGGCGGTGCCGCCAATGAAGGCCCCCGGCCCGAGCGCGAGGGCACGGG
This sequence comes from Hordeum marinum, assembly GCA_022496015.1. Taxonomy (NCBI): domain Eukaryota; kingdom Viridiplantae; phylum Streptophyta; class Magnoliopsida; order Poales; family Poaceae; genus Hordeum; species Hordeum marinum. The sequence goes on from CM039678.1 coordinate 490,193,158, forward strand.
AACTGCCGGCCGCCAGGCGGTCCAGTACTCCTGCTCCCCTCGTGTTTCCGGCCGTCGGGCCGATGCGAACAACCCCCAGACCTCTCAGACACCGGGGGGTGAGCAGCCGGCGCACCAATGAGCCGCCTCGGAGCAGCCGCCACCACGATGCACCGGCATCCGGCAATCGGCGCAGGCAGGGGCACACCCGCCTCCGCGACGCCAGTCGCGGTAGTCGACGCCACCCACCGTCCGCCCCGAACTCTCGGCTCGACTTAGACCATGCGTCACCTGCAGTGAGAACGACGCCCGCAACCGCATCGACAAACTCGCGCAATCCGCCCTCCTCGAGGAGAAGGGCTCAATTGGTCCGGCCTGCTTCGGCCCCCGGATTCGTACCGAGTCGTTCCCAACCGGTTTCACAGTCCCTAGGGACACCCCGAAATACAATGGGGCCGCCAAACCCGAAGACTGGCTGATTGACTACACCACTGCGGTGGGCATCGCCAGTGGGCATAATCGCGTAGCCCTTCGCTACGCCCCCTTATGTTGATCGGCTCGGCCCGAACCTAGCTCAACAGCCTGATGGCCGGCAGCATCCACACTTGGACGGACTTCGAGGAGGCCTTCCTCCGCAACTTCACCAGCACCTACAAGCGGCCTGGCCGTCCCCGTGAACTCGCCATGTGCGTTCAGGGGCCGGACAAATCCCTCCGCGACTACCTGACCCGATGGACCGAGCTCCGCAACTCCTGTGAGGGGGTGCACGAGGTCCAAGCCATGAAGTACTTCATCGAGGGCTGTCGGGACAGCACCCCTCTCAAGCACAAGCTCCTGTGCTCCGAGCCGTCCACGCTCGCCGAGCTCATGACGAAGGCGGACAAATACGCCACGGCCGATTTGGCCATCCGGGTCAAGACGACCCCACCCGACAAGGCAACGACGACGCCGGCCATGACCTGGCCGGCTGCCGATAACCGGCAGCCGCAAAACAACAAGCGCAAATAACGACCAGCCGGATCCCCGCTACGGAAGCCGGTAGGTCAATACCATCGAGGATCAGGAGCCGGCTACCCAGCCTTCTGGCCAGCACCAGCGCACCGGCAAGGCTACCTGGCAGCCGAAGCTCACCTTTGAGCAGATGCTCGATCTCCCCTGCAAGAACCACTCAGGGGCCAAACCCTCTACGCACACGCTCCGATAGTGCAGCTTCTCACAGCAATTGGCCCAAGAGGACGTCCTTCCGGCTCCTCCCATGCCGCCAGCGCGCACGCCTGCTCCGGCCCAAGCTGCCGCCCCAGTGCTAGCAACGACTCCGAACGACGATCGTCTAATCGACCAGTTCCCCAACCAGGACGGTTGCTACGTCGTCTTCACAAGTGAAGAGACGGGCAAACACGCTCAGCACCGGCTCCACTGTGAGGTGAACGCCACCATGCCGGCAACTCCCCAGTTCATGCACTGGTCGGAGAAGCCGGTCACTTGGAGCCAGGCCGATCACCCTGCCGTGATGCCGAATCCCGGCAGCTACGCCTTGGTCCTCGACCCCACCATCGCCACAAAGGAGCGAGCCTGCCGCTTCTTGTGGGTGTTGATAGATGGCGGCAGCAGCATCAACATTCTCTACCTCGACACGATGCATAAGCTGGGGCTGAAGATAGAAGACCTGCAAGCGAGCCAGACGGTTTTCCATGGCATTGTGCCTTGGAAGTCCTGCTCCCCTGTCAGCACGATCATGTTCGATGTCCTCTTCGGCGGACCTGGCCATTTCGTCCGCGAGCCAGTGATGTTCGAGGTCAGGGACCTCATGAGCCCCTACCATGCGTTGTTGTGCCGGCCGGCTCTTGTCAGCTTCATGGTGGTCCTCCATTATGCTTACCTCAATCTCAAGATGTCGTGCCAAAAGGAGATCATCACCATCAAGGGCGACTACAAGATGTCGCTCGAATGCGCTCGAGACGATAGCCAGATGGCCGAGGCCCTAGAGATCGCCGAGGAGAACGGCAACTCGACCGGCTCGTGGCCCTTCCTGCCAGCTAGCCGGTCGTGCTGGCTCCACCCTCACAATCCGCTGGCGAGGCCTCCTTCCAACCATCCAAAGACACCAAGCAAATCCCGCTCGACCCGGCCAACCCGGCTCAGTGCGTCACCATCGGCTCCCGCCTCAACAGCAAATAGGAAGGCAAGCTCGTCGACTTCCTCCGTGAGAATCGGGACATCTTTGCATGGTCCCCCAAGGACATGCCGGGTGTTCCGAGGAAGTTCGCCGAGAACAAACTCCACATCCGGCCAGACGTCAAGCCGGTCAAGCAACCCAGTGCCGCTTCTCCGAGGAGAAGCGGCGTACTATAGGCGAAGAGATCGCCCAGCTGCTCGCAGCCGGGTTCCTCATGGAAGTATTCCACCCGGACTGGCTAGCCAACCCAGTCCTAGTACTAAAGAAGAACAAGACTTGGCGCATGTGCATCGACTACACTAGCCTTAACAAGGCATGTCCTAAGGACCCGTTCACCCTACCGCGGGTCGATCAAGTCATCGACTCCACGACCGATTGCGACTTGCTGTCCTTCCTGGACGCCTACTCAGCCTACCACCAGATCAAGCTGGATCCGGAAGACCTTCTCACGACCTCCTTCATCACGCCATTCGGGGCCTACTGCTACAACACCATGTCCTTTGGCCTGAAGAACGCTGGCGCCACCTTCCAATGATGCATGCAGAAGTGCCTTCTGCCTCAGATAGGCAGGAACGTCCACGTCTACATCGATGACATCATCATCAAAACCAAGAAGCACTTCAGCCTCCTCGATGACCTTCGGGAGACCTACGCGAACTTACGTGAGTACAAGATCAAGCTCAACCCGGAGAAGTGTGTCTTCGGCGTCCCCGCTGGACAACTCTTGGGTTTCTTCGTTTCCGCGCGCGGCATCGAAGCTAACCTCGAGAAGATCAACGCGATCGAGCGGATGTCGAAACCGACCCAGCTCCGCGACGTCCAGAAGTTCACCGGTTGCCTCGCCTCGCTCAACCGGTTCATCAGCCGGCTAGGAGAGAAGGCCCTGCCCCTCTACGGGCTCCATCGCAAGATGACACTGTTCGAGCCGGGTCAAGCGAAGAGGTCGGGCGCCTTCGACTGGCCTGACGAGGCGGACGAGGCCTTCCGCGGCCTCAAGAAGGCTCTCACCCATGTGCCCATCCTATCCGCGCCGGCTAAGAAGGAACGGCTGCTCGCCTACATCACGGTGACCACCCGCGTCATTAGCGTCGTTCTGGTGGTCGAGCGGCCGGAGGAGGGCAAGTCCCAGCTGGTCCAACAACCCGTCTACTACCTCAGCGAGGTCCTCTCTGCGTCCAAGCAGAACTACCCCCACTATCAAAAGATGTGCTATGGCATATACTTTGCAGGCAAGAAGGTCAAGCAATACTTCCAAGAGCATACCATTACCGTGGTGAGCACGGCCCCGCTTGGCGACATCATGAGCGGCTGGGACTCCACCTGTCGGATCGCCAAGTGGCTCATTGCCCTCGCCGATCATGAGATCCGGTACGAGCCAAGAACCGCCATCAAGTCGCAAGCGTTGGCGGATTTCCTCGTCGACTGGGCGGAGATGGAGTTCGTCCCACCTCCCCCAGACTCCATGCATTGGCGCATGCACTTCGACGGCACGAAAATGAGGACCGGCCTAGGTGCTAGCATAGTGCTCTCCTCCCCGAAAGGTGATCAGCTCAAAGACGCCCTATAGATCCACTTCGCCACCTCCAACAACGTGGCTGAGTACGAGGCCATCGTCCATGGCCTCCGGCTCGCCAAGGAGATCGGCATCAGGCGCATCCTCTACTTCGGCGACTCCGACCTCGTGGTGCAGCAAGTCTCTGGTGAATGGGATGCCAGGGGAGCCAACATGGCAAGCTACCGCTTCCTTGTACAAGAGCTCATCGGCTCCTTCGAGGGCTGTGAGTTTCATCACATCGCACAGGCAGACAACGAGGCAGCGGATGCGCTGGTGAAGATCGACTCCACCCGGCAGGCCATCCCAGACGGCGTCTCCCTCGAACGGCTGCTCAAGCCGTCGATCAAGCCTTCCCTAGAATCGGAGTCAATCTTCGTGCCAGCGGGTGTTGCCGGCCCATCGATGGCCCTGGCCGCCTCTCCGGCAACTTCACCACCGGCTCTCGAAGCGTCGGCCGCCCAGCCGGCTCCGATCGAGCCGGCGGCGCCCGAGGCGGCCAGCCCCGGTGGCACGGCCGTCGTGATGATCACCAACCAGCCGGCCATGGGGGCCGGCGAGCCAAACCCAGGGGATGGCCAACCAGCCTTGCGGGCTCCCGAGCCAGTCTTGGGGGCTGGCGAACTGGCCCCAGGAACTGATCAACCAGTCCCGGGGAATCCCGAGCCGGCCGCGGTCGCGGCCCCCTCGTGGGCCCAACCCAACTTAGCGTTCCTTCTGCAGGGCGAGCTGCTTCCGGACGAGGCTCTGGCTAGGCAAATCCTACTACATCATTAAAAACGAGCTCGTCCACCGCAGCACCACAGGCGTTTTTCCAGCGATGCGTCGACCCGGAAAGGGGTCTGAAGATTCTCCTCGACATTCACCAGGGCGAGTGCGGGCATCATGCCGCCTCTCGGACCCTAGTGGCCAAGGCTTTCAGCCATGGCTTCTTATGGCCGACGGCTCTCGAGGCGGCCAAGAAATTGGTGGATGAGTACGAGGGCTGGCAATGCTTCAGCACGCAAAGCCACCTGCCGGCAAGGGCCCTCCAAACCATCCCCCTCTCGTGGCCTGTCGCCGTTTGGGGGCTGGACATGGTGGGCCCAATCAAGACAGCTCGAGGTGGCATGACACACTTACTGGTGGCCATCGACAAATTCACCAAGTGGATCGAGGCGTGACCAATCAAGAAGCTGGACAGCGCCACGGTCGTCCGGTTCATCGACAACATCACGATACACTATGGTGTTCCCCACAGCATCATCACTGACAACGGCACCAACTTCGCCAATGGCGCACTCACGTGTTTCTGCTCCAAGCAAGGAATCCGGCTCGACCTGGCCTCCGTCGGACATCCACAGTCAAACGGCTAGGTCGAGAGGGCGAACGGCCTCATCCTGTCCGGCACGAAGCCTCGGCTGGTGACGCCGCTGGTAAGGTCGGCCGGCTGCTGGATCGACGAGATGCCGGCCGTCCTTTGGAGTCTCAATACCACCCCTAACCAGTCAACCGGAGACACTCCCTTCTTCCTTGTGTATGGGTCTGAGGCGATCATCCCCACCAACATTGATTTCGATTCGCCCCGGCTCGCCCTATACATGAAGAGGGACGCTAAGGAGGCAAGAGAAGACGGCGTCGATCTACTCGAGGAAGCTCACAAACTGGCCTTGGGCCGGACGACGATCTACCGGCAGAAGCTCCGGCACAACCACAGCAAGCGGATCCAGCCACTCTCGTTCCGCGAGGGGGACCTAGTCATCAGACGGATCCAGCGAACCGCCGGATAACACAAGCTGTCCTCCCCATGGGAGGGCCCGTTCATCATCAGCAAGGCGCTATACAACAACGCGTACTACCTGATAGACGCCTAGAAGCCGCAGAAGCGCAAAAGAGATGCTTCGGGTGAAGAGATGGAGTGCCCATGGAACGCAACACTCTTTCGCCCATTTTACTGCTGGGGAAAATCAATGTATGTATGCATCCCCATCCTTTTGGGCTTATGAATGCAATGGGCACCCCAAGCCGGCTCTTGGGGCGCTCCCCGTTTCGTTTCTTTCAAAAGTGTTCCTCACTCACTGGCTCCCCGGCCCGGCTCCCGGGCCCAGGGGCTAGCCGGCTGGGCCTAGAAGCGCCTCTCTGAAAAAACAGCTAAGTAGTGTGAGCAGGCCAAACTTCCCCACCCTTACCAGCTACAGAACCAGCCCTCGGCTATCCGGCTTATGGGGCCCTAGGGCGGCAAGGTTTGGCTCACATGTAAGGTCAAAACAAATGGAGACCCCTTGAGGGCCCATCTGGACCATCGCCACGTCTCTGCCGCTCTACTTATCCCGAAAAAACCCTCGCAATTCCAAAGTTTTAAACCAGCTCCCCTGAGGCGAACGCCCCGACCCAGCTACAAACCGGCTGCCGGCTGGCGGGCTGGCGGGGCCAAAACCAAAGGGGAAAAGGAATAGAAACGAAAAGAGTCGAGGCGGGCAAAAAGGAATAAGGACGAGGCGGTATGAGTCATAAGGCAAACACAACAGAATATTCATGGCATAAACATTAAGGAAAAAGTGGCCCACGGCCAGCATTCAGTTCATTACACAAACACCCCAAGTGGGTGGATTCAAGTTTTTACATGTAGGAAAAAAAGATAAAAAAGATGCCCGGGGGCTTAGGCCACCGGCGTGTCGCCAGCCGGCATGCCCCCAGCCGGCGCGTCGCGAGGCGGCTCGGTCCTCACCTCGGCGGTGGTCGCAGTTTTCGGGGCATCCTCCTTGGCCTTCGAGGCGGGCTCCTCGGTCTCAGCCGCCTCGCCGCTCGAGTCGGTGCTCTCGTTAGCAACTTCGTCATCCGCCGGGCCTCGAGGGATGCCGAAGGATTCCTCTGGCAAAGACTCGCCATCCTCGCCAAGGGCCAGCGGCAACTCGTTGGCCCGCTGGACAAGGGCCGGCTCGCGGGCCTCCCGCTCTACGGCCGGCATGTCCCGCATGGTCGCTAGCCGGCCTAGGTCCACGCCACGGTACCAAGAAGTCACGAACCGGAGCGCCATCTGCGCGCCGGCTCGGGTAGCCGATGCCTTCCAGGACACGAGGCGGGGGACGGCCTGCTCCAGCCATCGAGCCACGTGGTGCGTCGTACCTCCCCCGCGGCCCGGTCACAGCGCGACGATGACCTCCTTGCTGGCGGTATTGAGCCGCTCCATGCTCCGCTCGAGATGGGTCATCTGCATCTCGACAGCGATCCCAATCTCGTCTAGGTCCCATGCAGCATGCTCCTCGATGGAGCGACCATACTCCCGAAGTTATTGCCGGTGCACCTCAACGGCGCGCGAAGCATGGCAATGAGTTTCCCTGAAACGCTTTAGATGGAAGAATAAGCGAAGGAAAGAAAAAAGCAAAATGAAACACGAGAAGCGGCAAAGGGAAGAACAACCGTCCGGGAAAGGAGAGACGTGCACCTACCTTTGATCGCGTCGTCCACCCCAATGGTGAAGTGGAGTGCCGCCTCGCACTCTAACTTCCGGGCCGCCTCCAAGGTGGCGAGGGAACCCTTGACCTCCTCGAGCGTCTTCTCAAGATGGGTCACCATGCCTTGAAGGGAGGTGGTCCTCAGGGCGGCGTCACCGGCCTCCCGCCGCCACGTCCTTTGCCCCCTCAGCCTTGAGCCGGTCTCGGGCCACCTCCCCGTCGACCAGCAGCACGACCAGCCGGCCCGTCTCCTGCGCGGCTGCCTAGATGTCCCGCGTCAGCCAGTCCTGGTCGGCGACAAGTCCGGTCTTCTCCCCCTGGAGGGTGGCCAGCTCACCTGCAAGACACAACCAACGTCAGCCGATTCCCGGGGGCTATATGCCCCTCCTACAAAGTGCAACCCACCTTGCACGCGCGCCAGCTCCATCTCTAGGCGGTAGAAGCCATATTTGTTGCGGTCGTGGTGTTGGAAATATGCCCTAGAAGCAATAATAAATTAGTTATTATCATATTTCCTTGTTCATGATAATCGTTTATTATCCATGCTATAATTGTATTGATTGGAGAATTAGATGCATGTGTGGATACAAAGACAAAACCATGTCCCTAGTATGACTCTAATAGACTACCTCGTTGATCAAAGATAGTTAAGGTTTCCTAGCCATTGACATGACATGTCATTTGATAACGGGATCACATCATTAGGAGAATGGTGTGATGGACAAGACCCAACCTAAAAATGTAGCATATGATCGTGTCAGTTTATTGCTACTCTTTTCTACATGTCAAGTATATGTTCCTATGACCATGAGATCATGCAACTCACTAACACTGGAGGAGTGCCTTGTGTGTATCCAACGTCGCAACGTAACTGGGTGACTATAAAGGTACTCTACAGGTATCTCCGAGGGTGTTTGTTGAGTTGGCATGGATCAAGACTGGGATTAATTACTACGTGTGACGGAGAGGTATCTTAGGGCCCATTCGGTAATAAAACATCACAACAAGCCTTGCAAGCAATGTGACTAAGTGTTAGTCACGGGATCTTGTATTACGGAACGAGTAAAGAGACTTGCCGGAAACGAGGTTGAACTAGGTATGGAGATACCGACGATCGAATCTCGAGCAAGTAACATACCGAAGAACAAAGGGATCAGCATACGGGATTAACTGAATCCTTGACATAGAGGTTCGACCGATAAAGATTTTCGTAGAATATATAGGAACCAATATGGGCATCCAGGTCCTGCTATTGGTTATTGACCGTAGAGGTGTCTCGGTCATGTCTACATAGTTCTCGAACCCGCAGGGTCTGCACACTTAAGGTTTGGTGACGTTTTGGTAGTATAGAGTTATGTATGGTAGTGATCGAATGTTGTTCGGAGTCCCGGATGAGATCCCGGACATCAAGAGGAGATCCGGAATGGTCCGGAGGTAAAGATTCATATACAAGAAGTCCTATTGTGGTCGCCAGAAAAGTTCCGGGCTCATCGGTAGTGTACCGGGGGGCCATCGGGAGAGGTATTTCGACCCAAGAGGCTACATGGGCTGTGGGAGGGTGGACACCAGCCCTTAGTGGGATGGTGGAAGTCCTCTAAGAGGCCCATGTGGCTGGAGTTGAAAGAGACAGAAAAAAAACGCAAGGTGGAAATAGATTCCAAGTAGGAAAGGAGGAATCCTAGTCCTACTAGGATTGCAGGAGGATTCCTCCTCTCCTCCTTGCGCAAGGGAAGACTTGGTGCGCCAACCCTCCTCCTCCCTCCCTCTTATATATACTGGTGGTATTGGGTGTTTTGCACTAGTGTTTACGCCCACGTGCTACCCGTTCCACTGGTGCTCCTCTAGATTGGATTTCCGCAGTGCTTAGGCGAAGCCCTGCCAGAATTGCTCCACCACCATCGCTGGAGCGCTATCACGCTGCCGGTGAACTCTTCCTCCTCTCCACTTCCTCTTGCTGGATCAAGACGGCGGAGATCGTCATCAAGCTGCACGTGTGCTGAACGCGGAGGTGCCGTCCGTTCGACGCTAGATCGGAAGGACAGTGATCAAGTTCGCGGGACGGATCGTGATGAGTTCGCGGGACGGATTGTGATGAGTTCGCGGGACGGATCGTGACTGGATCACGGGACGGATCGTGATGAGTTCACGATACGGATCATGATTGGATCGTGGGATGGATCGTGATGAGATCGCGGGACGCTCGGCGATTTGAATCGCAAAGACGTTCGACTACACCAACCGCGTTTCTTAACGCTTCCCGCTTAGCGATCTACAAGGATATGTAGATCCACTCTCCCTCTCGTAGATGCTCATCACCATGGATAGATCTTGCGTGTGCGTAGGAAATTTTTTGTTTCCCGTGCGACGTTCCTCAACAGTGGCATCATGAGCTAGGTCTATGCGTAGATGAGATCTCGAGTAGAACAGAAAAGGTTTGGGGCATTGATGCTTACATTGCTTCCTCCCTTGGTCGGATTTTGGTTCCGCGGTATTGTGAGGTGAAGCGCCCCGGACCAACATTACTCGTATGCTTACGAGAGACCTGTTCCCTCGACCGCAACTTGTTGCATAGATGGCTTGCAGGTGCTAGTTTCTCTCACTTTAGTTGGATCGAATTCGAAAAAGGCGGTCCTTGAGAAGGTTGAAAAGCAACTAGTATATCACCGTTGTGGTTTTTGCGTAGATGAGAATACTTCTTGCTAGATACCTATAGCAGCCACGTAAAACATGCAACAACAATTAGAGGACGTCTAACTCGTTTTTGTAGGGCATGTTGTGATATGATATGGCCAATTACATGATGTGATATATGTGATGTATGAGATGATCATGTGATGTATAGATTATCACGACTTGCATGTCGGTGAGTACGGCAACCGGCAAGAGCCACAGTGTTGTCTTTAATTATTGTATGACCCGCGTGTCAATCATTAAGTGTTATGTAATGCTTTACTTTATCGCTAAATGGTAGCAATAGTAGTAGAAGCATGTTGGGCACGACAACCCCGATGGCAACACGTTGATGGAGATCAAGATGATGGAGATCATGGTGTCTTGCCGATGACGATGGAGATCATGTGGGTGCTTTCAAGATGGAGATCAAAAGCACAAGTTCATGGCCATATCATGTCACTTATGATTTGCATGTGATGTTAATCCTTTTGTGCACCTTGATTTGCTTACGACGACGGTAGCATTATAAGGTGATCCCTCACTTAAATTTCAAGATGACTTGTGTTCTCCCCGAGTGTGCACCGTTGGGAAAGTTCGTCGTGTTGAGACACCACGTGATGATCGGGTGTGATAGACTCTACGTTCACATACAACGGGTGCAAGCCGGTGTTGCACATGCAGAACACTCGGGTTAAACTTGACGAGCCTAGCATGTACAGACATGGCCTCGGAACATAACAGACCAAAAGGTCAAACATGAGTCATATAGTAGATATGATCAACATGATGATGTTCACCATTGTAACCACCTCAACTCACGTGATGATCGGACTTGAGTTGGTGAATTTTGATCATGTATCACTCGGATGACCGGAGGGATGTCAATCTGAGTGGGAGTTCTTGAGCAATATGATTAATTGAACTCATTATCATGAACATAGTCAGTATTGTCTTTGCAAAATTATGTTATAGATTACTAGCTCACGCTGTAGCTCCCTTGAATTTTTATATGTTCCTAGAGAAATAGAGTTGAAAGTTGATGGTAGCAATATTGCAGACTGGCTCCATGATTCGAGGATTGTCCTCATTGCTGGACAGAAGGCTTATGTCCTTAATGCACCACTCGGTGCACCAACCCCTCTAACGTCGTTTGTAGATGTTCTGAACATCTGACAGGCACGTTCTGATGACTACTTGATAGTTTAGTGCATCATGCATTACAACTTAGAATTGAGGCTCCAAAACGTTTTGAACGTCACGGAACATATGAGATGTTCTAAGAGCTGAAATTAGGATCTCAGGCTCGTGCCCGTGTTGCGAGATATGAGATCTCCAACAAGATTCTTTGCCTGCAAGATGAAGGAGAATAGGTCAATCTTTGAGCATGTGCTCAGATTGTATGGGTGCTACAATCACTTGAATCGAGTGGGGGTTGATCTTCCAGATAGGACAGTGATTGATATAGTTCTCCGAGTCACTATCACTAAGCTACTAGAACTTGGTGATGAACTATAAAACGCCAGGGATAGAAATAATGATCCCTGAGCTATTCGCGATGTTTGACACCATGAAGGTAGAAATCGAGAAGGAGCGTCAAGTGTTGATGGTTAGTCAAAACCACTAGTTTTGAGCAGGGCAAGATCAAGGAGGGAAACTTCATGGATAGCAAGTCAGTTGCAGCTCTAGTGAAGCAACCCAAAGTCTAACCCAAACCCGAGACTAAGTGCTTCGATTATGAGGAGAACGGTCGCTGAAGCGGAACAACCCTAGATACTTGGTAGATAAGAAGGCTGGAAAAGTCGACAGAAGTATATTTGATATACGTGTTATTGATGTGTACCTTGCTAGTACTCCTAGTAGCACCTGGGTATTGGATACCGGTTCGGTTGCTAAATGTTAGTAACTTGAAGTAAAAGCTACGGAATAAACGGATACTAGCTAAGTGTGAGGCGACGATGTGTGTTGGAAATGTTTCCAAGGTTGATGTGATCAACATCGCACGCTCTCTCTACCTTCGATATTAGTGACGAACCTAAATAAATGTTATTCGGTGTTTTTGCGTTGAGCATGAACATGACTAAATCATGTTCATTGCAACACGGTTACTCATTTAAGTTAGACAATAATGGTTATTCTATTTACATGAATAATACCTTCAATGGTCATGCACCCAGTAAGAATGGTTTTTTGAAACTTGATCGTAGTAATACACATGTTCATAACATTGATGCCAAAAGGATACAAAGTTAATAATAATAGTACCACATACTTGTGGCACTGCCGCTAAATGTCCTATTGGTATACAACGCATAAAGAAACTCCATGCTGATGGATCTTTGGACTAATTCAATTTCGAATCGGTTGAGACATGCGAACCATGCCTCTTGGTCAAGATGACTAAGGACCCCGTTTTCTGTTTTGATGAAGCGGGCAAGTGATTTATTGGAAATGATACATGTTGATGTATGCAATCCAATGAGTCTTGTAGCATGCGGTGGATATCGTTATTTTCTTACCTTCACTGATGATTTGAGTAGATATAGTGTATATTTACTTAATGAAACACAAGTCTGAATCGTTTGAAAGGTTCAAGCAGATTCAAAGTGAAGTTTAAGATCATAGTGAGAAGAAGATAAAAATGTTTGCGATATGATCGTGGAGGTGAATATCTGAGTTACGAGTATGGCATACAATTTTTGACAATGTGAAAGTTGTTTCACAACTCACGCCACCTGGAACACCATAGTGTGATGGTGTGTCCGAACGTTATAGTCGTGCTCTATTGGATATGGTGCGTGCTATGATGTCTATTATCATTTTGTTACTATAATTTTGGGGTTATGCCTTAGAGAAAACTACATTCACTTTAAATAGGGAACCATCTGAATCCTTTGAGATGACACCGTGTGAATTATGGTTTGATAGAAACCTAAGCTGTCATTTCTTAATATTTGGGGATGCGAAGCTTGTCTAGAAAATGTTTTCACCTAATGAGCTCGAACCCAGAGCGGACAAATGCATCTTCATAGAATACCCTAAGAACAGTTGGGTGAACCTTCTATCTTAGATCCAAGTATAAAATGTTTATTAGTAAAACTGGGTCCTTTCTCAAGGAAAAGTTTCTCTTGAAAGAATTGAGTGGGAGTAAGATAGAACTTGATGAGGTTATTGAACCTCTGTTTCAACCAGAGAGTAGCGCAGCGTAGGAAGTTGTTTGTGTGAAGCCTACGTTAGTTGAAGAGGAAGTTAATGATGATGATCATGAAGCTTCGGATCAAGTTACTATCAAACTTCATAGGTTAACAAGGACGTGTACTGCTCTTGACTGGTGTGGCAACCCTGTCTTAGAGGTCATGTTGTTGGACAACGATGAACCTACAAACTATGGAGAAGCGATGATGGGCCTAGAAACCAACAAATGGTTAGAGGCCATGAAATCCGAGAAATGATCCATGTATGAAAACCAAGTATAGACTTTGGTGGACTTGCTCGTTGGACGGCAGGTCGTTAAGTACAAATGGATCTTTGAAATGAAGACAGACGCTGATGGTAAATGTCACCATTAGTAAAGCTCGACTTGTTGCAAAGAAGTTTATGACAAGTTCAAGGAGTTGACTGCGATGAGACTTTCTCACTCGTAGCGATGCTAAAGTCTGTTGGAATTATGTTAGCTGTTGTTGCACTTTCAATTATGAAATCTGGCAGATGGATGTCAAAACATCGTTTCCTTAACGGTTTACTTGAGGAAAGGTTGTATGTGATAAACCAGAAGGTTTTGTCAGTCCTAAGGATGCTAAAAGGTGTCCAAACTTCAGTGATCCTTTTATAGACTAAAGCAAGCATCTCGGAGTTGGAATGTACACTTTGATGAGGTGATCAAAGTTTTTGAGACTATACAAAGTCTATGAGAAACTTGTATTTGCAATAAAGTGAGTGGGAGGAGCATAGAGTTTCTGATAAGTATATGTTGATGACGTATTGCTATTCGGAAATAATGTGGAATTTCCGGAAAGCATAAATGGTTGTTTGAAAAGTAATTTTCAAAGGAAGACGTGAATAAAGCTACCTAATTGTTGAGCATCAAGATCTATAAAGATAAATCAAGATGTTTGATAAGACTTTCAATGAGTACATACCTTGACAAGATTTTGAAAGAGTTCAAAATGGATTAGTCAGAGAGAAGTGTTCTCGCCTGCTTTGTAAGGTGTGAAGTTGAGTAAGACTCAAAGCTCGACCACGACAGAAGAAAGAGAAAGTCCAAATGTCGTCCCCTATGCCTTAGCCATAGGCTCTGTATAGTATGCCATGCTGTGTACGGCACTTGTGTGTGCCTTGCCATGAGTCAGTCAAGGGGTACAAAAGTGATCCAGGAGTAGATCACTGGACAGCAGTCAAGATTATCTTGAGTGACTAAAAGACTAAGGAGATGTTTCTCGATTATGGAGGTGATAAAGAGTTCATCGTAAAGAGTTACGTTGATGCAAGCTTTAACACCAATCTGGATGACCCGTAGTAGCAATTTGGATACATATAGTGGAGTAGACATTTGGAATAGTACCAAATGGAGTGTGGTAGCAGTGTTTACGGTTTGACATAGAGATTTGCAACGTACACTCAGATCTGAATGTCGTAGACACGTCGACTATAAGACCTCTCCTCACATGCGAAGGATGATCGAGCACCAGAACTCATTGGGTGTTAGATTCATAACAATGCGTGTCACATGATGATGTGAACTAGATTATTGACTGTAGTGCAAGTGGGAGACTGTTGGAAATATGTCCTAGAGGCAATAATGAATTAGTTATTATCATATTTCCTTGTTCATGATAATCCTTTATTATCCATGCTATAATTGTATTGATCGGAGACTTAGATGCATGTGTGGATACATAGACAAAACCATGTCCCTAGTATGCCTCTAATAGACTAGCTCGTTGATTAAAGATGGTTAAGGTTTCCTAGCCATGGACATGAGATGTCAATTGATAATGAGATCACATCATTAGGAGAATGGTGTGATGGACAAGACCCAAACTACAAACGTAGCATATGATTGTGTCAGTTTATTGCTACTGTTTTCTGCATCTCAAGTATATGTTCCTATGACCATGAGATCATGCAACTCACTGACACTGGAGGAGTGCCTTATGTGTATCAAACGTTGCAACATAAGTGGGTGACTATAAAGGTACTCTACAGGTATCTCCGAGGGTGTCTGTTGAGTTGGCATGGATCAAGACTGAGATTTGTTACTCCATGTGACGGAGAGGTATCTTAGGGCCCACTCGGTAATACAACATCACAACAAGCTTTGCAAGCAATGTGATTAAGTGTTAGTCACGGGATCTTGTATTATGGAACGAGTAAAGAGACTTGCCAGAAACGAGGTTGAACTAGGTATGGAGATACCGACGATCGAATCTCGGGCAAGTAACATACCGAAGAACAAAGGGATCATCATACGTGATTAACTGAATCCTTGACATAGAGGTTCGACCGATAAAGATCTTCGTAGAATATGTAGGAACCAATATGGGCATCTAGGTCCCGTTATTGGTTATTTACCGTAAAGGTGTCAAGGTCATGTCTACATAGTTCTCGAACCCGCAGGGTCTGCACACTTCAGGTTTGGTGACGTTTCGGTAGTATAGAGTTATGTATGGTAGTGATCGAATGTTGTTCGGAGTCCCGGATGAGATCCCGGACATCAAGAGGAGATCCGGAATGGTCCGGAGGTAAAGATTCATATACAAGAAGTCCTATTTTGGTCGCCGGAAAAGTTCCGGGCTCATCGGTAGTGTACCGGGAGTGCCGGTAGTGTACCGGGGGGCCATCGGGAGAGGTATTTCGACCCAAGAGGCTACATGGGCTGTGTGAGGGTGGAAACCAGCCCTTAGTGGGCTGTTGGAAGTCCTCTAAGAGGCCCATGCGGCTGGAGTTGAAAGAGAAAGAAAAAAAACGCAAGGTGGAAATAGATTCCAAGTAGGAAAGGAGGAATCCTAGTCCTACTAGGATTGCAGGAGGATTCCTCCTCTCCTCCTCCCTCCTCCTCCCTCCCTCTTATATATACTTGTGGTATTGGGTGTTTTGCACTATTTTTTATGGCCACGTGCTACTCGTTCCACCGGTGCTCCTCTAGATCGGATTTCCACAGTGCCTAGGCAAAGCCCTGCCGGAATTGCTCCACCACCATCGCCGGAGCGCCCTCACGCTGCCGGTGAACTCTTCCTCCTCTCCACTTCCTCTTGCTGGATCAATATGGTGGAGATCGTCATCAATCTGCATGTGTGCTGAACGCGGAGGTGCTATCCGTTCGGCGCTAGATCGGAAGGACCGTGATCATGTTCGCAGGACAGATCGTCATGAGTTCGCGGGACGGATCGTGATGAATTCGCGGGACGGATCGTGATTGGATCGCGGTACGGATCGTGATGAGTTCACAGGACAGATCGTGATTGGATCACGGGACGGATCATGATGAGATCATGGGACACTAGGCGATTTGGATCGCGAAGACGTTCGAGTACACCAACCGCGTTCCTTAACGCTTCCCCTTAGCGATCTACAAGGCTATGTAGATCCACTCTCCCTCTCGTAGATGCTCATCACCATGTATAGATCTTGCATGTGCATAGGAAATTTTTTGTTTCCCATGTGACGTTCCCCAACACGTGGATGGTGACCTCTTACGCAAATAGCTTCTGCCGCACAGAGGTTCCCTACTATCGCAAAAAAGGGGGGCAACGGTCAAGACATGCTCAAAGGAGATCAGGCCCGGTTGCCCGTCAACCGGTCAGGCGGTCCGCGTCTCGAGGGCTACTCCCAGTGGGTGCACTCGCGTGCCCCTACTGAAAACAATAAGGCAAAAGTGTAGGGCCGGCGCGCTCGCCAGCGCTTCCCAAACCCCGACGAGCTCCTGCATTGACTACAGGGTCGTCCAGGCCCGGCCGCCGCTGCCGCCCGGGCTCGCCGCGGCTCCAGCCGCCGGGGGCAGGTTGATGACGGCAAGGGGCCAGGAGTCACCTCCCGCCGGCCCCCACCCAGTGCCGCAGCCGCCTCCTCTACCGGTCACTCCGATGCGTCGGTCGTGCCAGAAGGCACCTACATCTCCTTGGACGCTACCTCCGCCGCCGCCTCCGGGGCTTCCGGGACCTCCGGCACCTCGACTCAGGCCAGCTCGGCCACAGGCGGGGTCACCTCTGGCACCTCAGGCCGAGTCGCCTCGAGAGCCATCTCCGTTGTCGCCTCCCTCGTTTGGGCCGTTTCTTGCACAGGCGTAGGCGATGGCGGGTCCATGGCCGCCCCCCACGGCTCGCTTGACGGAGGCCTCGACATGCAGGTAGACTCCACTACTGAGTCCGACGCCCATGGGGGGTCTGCCGACCCCTCCTCCTCCTGTTGCTCGAGGTCCCAGAGTGCGCGGCCCCTCCTCACATGTTGGATCGGGAGGCTCGTAGCTCTGCGAGCCTCCTCTTTTCCTCCCGTTGGGTGTCCACGTGCTCGCGGGCCAGCCGATTGGCGGCATCTGTCGTCTCCCCCACCGACTCCTCATCTTGGACCTCGATGGGGTCACTTCAACATCCAAGAACCGGTCGTTAACTGGCTCGCAAGGCGGAAGCAAAAACTTACACAACGACAAAGAACTTACGCAATAATAAGGGGCAGGGCCCGCTTGGCACGTGGCGGTGGCTTCCGGCGGCCACCTTCACCCGCTTCGGGCCGAGCGGTGGGGCCACCGGCCCCTCCTGAGCTGGCCTCTTCCCCCGGCCGGCCGTTTTGGCTGCCGGGCCCTCAGCCGGCCGCTCCTCGTCCTGCAGTCCTGGCGCGCTGCGGGAGGAGGCCCATCTAAGATTATCAAATCATCATCGTCGTCGTCATCATCTGTCCAGTCACTGGAGGAGGGGGCAAGAGGGACCTCACCCGCTCCGGACTCTCTGTCTCCACCAGGAGCACTGCCTCGCGGATCCGCCGGCTTGTCGGCTCCTACCGAGGAGTCCTCTCCTTGCTCCGGGGGACCTCCCGTTTGGAAGTCTTCAGAATCGGAGTCCTTGCCCTCCGCCTCGAAGATCTACGGCTGCGGGCCGTCCAGCGTGTTCTGTCGCACCAGCAGCTGCGTGTCCTGAGCTGGCCTCTTCCCCCGCCTCTTCAATGTAAGTTCTCCGGCCGGCTGCTAGCTGGGGAATGCTAAACAAGAAAGAACCGCCTCGACGAAAAAACTCACCTGGGGAGGCCGGTTGATGCGTTCGTACGGCTTCATGCCAAAGTACCACGAGGCAAGCTTTAGCTTCAACATCATGTGGGTGTTCACCCGCTTTGCCACCTGAGCCGATGTCAGCTCGATGGTGGACTGCCGGTAGGGGTCATGCCGGCCGGACATGTCACAGATCCGGTGTGGTCACATCTGGAGGGGCGACACCCGGCGCGACACGAAGGCCGCCACCAGGTCGGCGGTGACCAGCCCCTCACCGCTATTTAGTTGCATGAGCCGAGCAAGCTCGTCCAAGGCCACGTTGCGCGGGGCAGGTGCCAGCCATTGCTGAGAGGACTGCCGGTTCTCAAACGGTGGCAGCCAGATGTAGTCCCTCCTTGGGTCGACGTTCTTCACGTAGAAGAACGTACGGTTCCACCCCTTGACTGAATCGATAAGGGAAACAGGAGAAAGCAAGCAACACCAGGTAGCACACCACCGTGCCCCCGTAGGCATCGCTTTTCAGAGGTTTGAGATAGAAGAGGGCGTTGAAAAATCAATGAAAGGAAGGATACCGAGGTACCCCTATCATAGTGTTACGAAGGCGGAGAGGTACAAAATGGAATTTGGACCGAGGTTGTGCGGCTAGAGGTCAAAGGTGTCGAGCAGAAGACGGAAAAAGTGACTCACCGGGAGCCCGAAGCCCTGGGAGAAGTGCTAGAGGAACACGTTGTGTTCCCCTGGCTGTGGCGCCGGCGCTATCTCGTCGCCTGGCGCGCGTGCGGCCACCCGCTCCGCCGACGGCAACATGCACGCGTGCCGCAGCTCGACGTTGTCCGCCTCATCCACGAACGAACCAGCCCAACTGCCTCCGCGTCCATCGGCCATCGCGGCAACGGTGCGGTGTGCGGGCGCGGGTGTGGGCGTAGACTCGGGTGCGACAGCGTGCGAGGGAAGGAAAGAGGCGACGACGAAGGGCAGCAAGGAGGCAAGTGGGGCGTGGATACCTCTGCCCCTGCCCTTTCTCTCCTATTATAAGGGAGGCCACGACCGGGGGACGTGGGATCGCTTGCGCCCACTCCTCCCGGAAATACCGCATGCGTGGGTGGCCCCAGGCCGTAACGGCCGCTTCAGGACGCAGAGGATCCTGTCCTACGCCCCGAGGCCTACGAGGGCTACGCCTGGGTCCTACCGGGCTAGGCCTGGGCGACATCCCGTCTCCCCGCGTGCACGGGACTCGCGACATCATTACTCGCGGCGTGGCATGCCCTGTGCCAGCGCGGGTCCTGGGGCGGCGGGCCGGAACCCGAGGCGTCGGATCCAACGGCTGACCCGGCTGCCCCTTCGCTGTTGAGTCGGAGGCGGGTGGCGCGGAGGGGAAGCCGCCGGATCCCGACCATCTGCCAGAAACGGGCCCCCGCCGGCTTCAGAGGCTACTGACGGGGTTCTTACCCCTAGGTAGGCCAAAGCAACGGGGTCTTCCCCTTTCTCTTCGAAGAAAAACTATGCGGCTGGCTGGCCGTGGTCGGCTGGAGGACGTCCAGCGCAAGCCAGTGCCGGCTGGCGCCCCGGCCGGCTAGTCAAGGAGCCAGTTGGGCCCTTGGCCAGCTGGGCATGGCCAGCTGCCCATGGGCCAGCTCTTCCGTTGACGTCAGGACGGACATGCCCTGTCCCGTCCCTCTGCGCGCAGGTACGACGACACGACGTGACCGGCACGACGAGCGGCCCTGTGGCTACAATGGCCGCTTACGCACTACCACGCGTGGCTATAGTCCACCCGTCCTGCCCACTGACCCTTGTCAGCGCGACCGGTCGGGGGAACAGTGCCGACACGCCCTTGCCACTCGATTACCTGCCCCGACGTGGCTACAATACCGTCGGCCATACCGGAGACTTTGGCTGGCTGGCGCTAGACGACGCCCCCCGGGCGGCCCGTGTCGCGACAGGTGGGCGAGGGCCAATCGCAGAGCCGGCTGGTGGGACCCAACGGGAGATGGGACCGCTTGGCCGGCGGGCCCTACCAGCGATGAGACGCCACAAGCGGCGTGACCCCCTGGCCAACCGAAGAGTCTGCCAGTCGGCCCCCCACCTTTGTACTTATGACATATTGTAAGAGCCGGGGGGTTGGCCTATAAAACCTCCTGAGCCCCCATGCAACGGGGAAGGACAGATTGTCGCTTACACACACCCACGGAATTCTCATTCCCTTCTCTAGTGGCAGAGGAAGACGAGCTGGCTGCTCCTTCCTCCTCCTCTAGACATAGCTCCAGGAGCATCCTTGTACACATACCCATCCATCCAACTAGACCAAGCAGGACTAGGGGTGTTACCTCCCATAGAGGGCCCTGAACCTGGGTACATCGTGTGCCACCACCGCTTGTTCCCAATCTCGCACCCGGAGCCTGTCGGTGTCCTTCGGCCCCAACCACTTACGATAAGCCACCCATGGCATCTGTCGTGAGAAAACAACAACAAAAAGCAAGTAGATTGTATTATGCTTTGTTTTGTACTATGGATGTGCTAATTGGAGTGTTCTCTACTGCCAAATTTAACTATTATTATGCAATAAGCAACTAGCAATGTAAAGAAGGTACAATGTCCTACCAAATTTAATGATTATTGAGAGCAACTAGCAGTGTTCTGTACTAATTGCAGGAAGTAGGCTTCTCAAGTTTGTTCAATTTTAAGGACTTGATTATAAATGCCTCAGTAGTTGTGCTCTTACAGTATTCGTGTTACTTGCTTTTCGGGAAATCTGTGCTAGAGCTTATTGCTTCCTGATGCAAGTCTATGCTCTTTGGATGCAGAATAGACATGAATCAAATTTATTGTTAGTGGCAGAACTAAAAAACGTATAAAGCATCATCTCAATCTACGACACCACACGGCACAATACATCAACTCAATCATTTAGATAATGTGCATAAGGAAGAAAGTGACCTGACAACGGCTGTGTACCCGGACACTGTCAACCATATTTTAGTCTTAAATAAAACACAGGAAAACAATTTAATGAATCTGAACATTTTTATGAAATTGGCAATGGCTCTGTTTTCCTGTTCTTTGAATTGAGCAATTAGTAATTTTGATGGAGATAACAAACTCAATGCTAACCAAGAACTAAAAGTGTAAAACAATGATAAACATATGTTGAGACTAACTTATGTAATCTGGTCATCATGGAATCTTTATGCACTTTGAGCTAGGATT
Organism: Hordeum marinum; assembly: GCA_022496015.1. Classification (NCBI taxonomy): domain Eukaryota; kingdom Viridiplantae; phylum Streptophyta; class Magnoliopsida; order Poales; family Poaceae; genus Hordeum; species Hordeum marinum. The sequence goes on from CM039678.1 coordinate 490,214,373, forward strand.
CCATGATAAATCAAAGTTGGCCACATTCTATGATGCACTCACTACTAGGAAAACCCTTTTTAATGACAGTAAATGTGGTCGTTAAAAGTGAGATTGTGGTCATTAAAGGTCATTAACGACCACAATTTGTTGGTCATAGTAGGCTCCGTCATTAAAAGTACAATGACCACATACCTATGGTGGTCGTTATTCTTATAAGGATGTGATGGTCTGTCTTCGTTAATCCTAAGGCAATAACGACCACAATTAAAGTATCAACAACTACTTTTGTTATCACTAATAATGTAATCATGGTGACCAAAGTATCACTATCGACCACCCTGTTCACCACTTTGATATACTTCATAACCACTTATATTTAGTATAATGTTCCATTCAACGATCAATTTATGAACCATCCATCATTTGAATTTTAATATCCACAATAATATAGAAACAAAATTATTTGAATTGAAAGGATCATGGCCTCTTTCATTAATAGAAACACTAGTAGAAAACAGACCTTTTGTCCATAGCATTAGTCTCGGTCAGGTTTTGAACCAGCACTAATGTGACCATTAGTCCTGGTTCGGGACAGGCATCAATTGTCCCGGTTCATGGCAGGCTAGTGGCAGCTTGGCGCCCCATGAACACCTTTAGTCCCGGTTCGTGTTACGAACCGGGACTAGAAGCTAGCTTTTAGTCCCGGTTTGTATCTAGAACCGGGACTAAAGGTCCCCTATATGAACCCTTCAGCCATCCCGAGCACACTCCTCCCTGTTTTCCCCCTTCTTCCTCGCCTTTGTTCTTCCCCTTGCGCGAGCTCACCTCCATTTTTGCCAAAAAAATTCAAGATTTGGAGTCACCCCATCCATCCAAGTGTTCACAAAAGATAGTAACTTTGTCCTTTCATCTCTCATTGCTAGATTAGCTCTTGCAATGCTCTATAAGTATAGTGATTTGTGGGTTATAGTTTTGGAGTATTTATATGTGGTACTTTATTTGATTTATATGCAATTTGAGCTCAAATTAAATTCTTACTTTGCATGTGTAGGTGTGGTTTACTTAGTGCCTTCCTGTCCTTGTCCTAACCGCCGTGGATCACCCGCACCGTCCCGTCGTCGGCATTACCTTGGTGAGCCTCTTGTTCTTATCCTTTTTATAAAAAAATCATGTTTGCAAGATTTAGATAGTTACTTGTATAGTTTTCTTACCTATATAGTTGTTTGTTATACATAGTGGCATGGTTTTGATATCCGTCCCCGTTGGCCCTCGTCCGATTTATGATTCGGATGTGGTATATACTCTCTTTTATAACCATTTGTTGCATTTCGTGTTTATGAAAATTATGCCCATCAAGTTGACATAGATATTTTTATCTAGGAGGTATGTGAACCGGAAATTCCAACCGACATAGATATTCTTGTCAAGAAGTTAAATTTAGTAGAAAAGTATTTGAAAGTAAAATTGAAATGAGTTGAAGAAGAGAAGATCAAACTGAGTTGTTTGTTGCCGATGTCGTCGATGATCACAACATCAATATGGATGCAATGCGCTTGAAGATTAGATAGTTTCAAAAATATGCCATTGATAGTGAGGCTTGGTATCACTATGTTGTTGGATCAATTGTTACCTTAGTTGCGATGTTGATCGCATTTGTTGTTGCATTTAAATGCTTTAGCTAGAGAGTTTGTATGTTGTTTTATGAGAACAAGTGTGTATGAACTTTATGTATGAACTTCTATTAATTTGGTCTTTTCGGTGTTGTGTAATGAAGATGAGCCGGCAATGGATGTACAAGGACCGATGCTCTCCCCAGTACATTAATGGTGTGCATACTTTTCTAGTTGCGGCTGCTAGTTCTCAAGCATGTGTTGGTTTCCCGTGAAGAGGAAAGGTTTTATGTAGCAAAGTAGATAAGTATTTCCCTCAGTTTTTGACAACCAAGGTATCAATCCAGTAGGAAACATAGGCGAGCCAAAAATAGATATACCTGCACAAGGAATCAAACTCTTGCACTCAACGCTATAAAGGGATTGTCAATACCTTCATGGTTATTTGCAAGGATGAGATCTAGTAGAGATAGATATAATAGGATCCTTGAACGGAAAGTAAAACTAAAATTAAAAACAAGGCAACAAGTATTTTTGTTGTTTTTGGTTTTAGATCTGAAAATATAATGTGGAAAATGGACCCGGGGGCCATAGGTTTCACTAGATGGCTTCTCTCATGATGGCAAGTATTACGATGGTTGAACAAATTACTGTCGAGGAATTGATAGAAAAGCAAATAGTTATGAAGATATCCAAGGCAATGATTATGCATATAGGCATCACGTGCGTGACAAGTAGACCAAAAAGATACTGCATCTACGACTATTACTCAACACATCGACTGACTCCTGTCTGCATCTAGAGTATTAAGTTTATGAAGAACAGAGTAACGCATTAGGTAAGTAAGTTCTTCCGAATGACAACCGACTGTCGAGTGGAGAAAGAAGTCTCCGAGTGGATTGCCTGTCGAGTGACTTGGGCATCATCAGGAATCCAGTCGGAAGCTTACTTGTGATCTTCAGCTCCTCCAATGTAGTGTCCTTAAGTAGGGTATGTAGGTCAGGCCTAGGACCCTACCCTAGGTACATATCCTCGCCAGGATCCATATATGAACGGCAGGTCGTTGAATACAAATGGGCCTTTAATATGAAGACATACGCTGTTGGTGAATGTCACTATTTGTAAAGCTCGACTGGTCGCAAAGAAGTTTCCGCCAAGTTCAAGGAGTTGAGTACGATGAGACCTTCTCACCCGCAGCGATGCTAAAAGTCTGTTGGAATTATGTTAGCAGTTGCTGCATTTTTTAATTATGATATCTGTCAGATGGATGTCAAAACATCATTTCCTTAACAGATTACTTGAGGAAAGGTTGTATGTGATACGACCAGAAGGTTTTGTCAGTCCTAAGGATGCTAAAAGGTCTGCAAGCTCCGGTGATCCTTCTATGGGCTGGAGCAAGCATCTCGGAGTTGGAATATACATTTGATGAGGTCATCAAAGTTCTTGAGTCTATAAAAAGTTTATGAGAAACTTGTATTTACAATAAAGTGAGTGGCAGCACTATAGAATTTTTTATAAGCATATGTGGTTGACATATTATTGATCGAAAATGATGTAGAATTTTTGGAAAGCATAAATGGTTTTTTAAAAAGAGTTTATGAAAGCAAGACCTGGATAAAGCTACCTAACTGTTGAGCATCAAGATCTATAGAGATAGATAAAGATGCTTCATGAGACTTTCAATGAGTACATACCTTGACAAGAGTTTGAAAGAGTTCAAAATGGATCAGTCAAAGAAAGAGTTCTTGCCTAATTTGTAAGGTGTGAAGTTGAGTACGACTCAAAGCTCCACCACGGCAGAAGAAAGAAAAAGGATGAATGTCGTCCCCAATGGTTTAGCCATAGGCTCTATATAGTATGACATGTTGTTACTGCACCTGTGTGTGCCTTGCCTTGAGTCTGTCAAGGGGTACAAGAGTGGTCCAGGAGTGGATCACTAGACAATGGTCAAAATTATCCTTAGTAACAAGTGGACTAAGGAAATATTTCTTGATTATGGAGGTGATAAAGAGTTCGTCGTAAAGGGTTACGTCGATGCAAGCTTTAATACCAAACTGGATGACTCTGAGTATCAATCCGGATACATATAGTGGAGTAGCCATTTGCAATAGTTCCAAATGGAGTGTGGTAGCAGTGTCTACAGTATGACATAGAGATTTTTCAAAGTAAACATAGATCTGAATGTCGCAGACTCGTTGACTAAAGACCTCTCTCACATGCAAAGCGTGATCGAACCCCAGAACTCATTGGGTGTTAGATTCATAACAATGTAAATCACAAGGTGATATGAACTAGATTATTGACTCTAGTGCAAATGGGAGACTGTTGGAAATATACCATAGAAGCAATAATAAATTTGTTATTATCATATTTCCTTGTTCGTGATAATCGTTTATTATCCATGCTATTATTTTATTGATTGGAAACTAAATACATGTGTGGGTATATAGACAACACTATGTCCCTAGTATGCCTCTAGTGGATAGCTCGTTGATCAAATATGGTAAAGGTTTCCTAGCCATGGACATGAGATGTCATTTGATAATGGGGTCACATCATTAGGAGAATTATATGATGGACAAGACCCAAACTATAAATGCAGCATATGATCGTGTTAGTTTATTCCTACAATATTCCGCATGTCAAGTATCTGTTCCTATGACGATCAGATCATGCAACTCACTGACACTGGAGGAGTACCTTGTGTGTATAATACATTGCAATGTAACTGGGTGACTATAAAGGTGCTCAACAGGTATCTCCGAGGGTGTCTGTTGAGTGGGCATGGATCAAGACTGGGATTTGTTACTCCGTGTGATGAAGAGGTATCTCAGGGCCCACTCGGTAATACAACATCACAATAAGCCTTGCAAGCAATGTGACTAAGTGTTAGCCACGGGATCTTGTATTACGGAATGAGTAAAGCGACTTGCCAATAACGAGGTTGAACTAGGTATGGAGATATCGACGATAGAATCTCGGGCAAGTAACATACCGAAGAACAAAGGGAACATCATACAGGATTAACTGAATCCTTGACATAGAAGTTCAACCGATAAAGATCTTCATAGAATATGTAGGAACCAATATGTACATCCAGGTCCCACTATTGGTTATTGACCGTAGAGGTGTCTCGGTCATGTCTACATAGTTCTCGAACCCGCTGGGTCTGCACACTTAAGGTTTGGTGACGTTTTGATATAGTAGAGTTATGTATGGTGGTGACCAAAGGTTGTTAGGAGTCTCGTATGAGATACTGGATGTCACGAGGAGCTTCAGAATGGTCTGCAAGTAAAAATTGATATATAGGAAGTCTTGGTTTGGTCAACGGGAAAGTTTTGGGCTCATCGGTAGTGTGCTGGGAGTGCCGGGAGGGTACCGGGGGACCATCGGGATGGGTGTCTAGACCCAAGGGGCCACATGGAGTGTGGGAGGAGGCAAACCAGCCCCTGGTGGGATGGCCGGAGCCCCGGCCCATGCGGCTGGGGTCGATAAACCCAAACGAGGAAGAGGTGGAATGTGTTTCGAAGTGGAGAGGAGGAATCCTACTCCTAGTAGGATTGGAGTAGGACTCCTTCACCTCCAATTTCGGCCAAGCCTTCAGGGTTCGAGGCTGCCTCCTCCCCTCCCTCCCTCCTATATATGCTAGAGGATTTAGAGGGGCGAGATAAACCTAATAGCCACGCGCTACCCTCTCCATCTAGATCATAGTTTCTCCTCTAGATCGTTTCAGCGGTGCTTAGGCGAAGCCCTAGTGGAATAGTTGCACCACCATCGTTGCCATGCCGTTGCGCTGCTGGAGAACTCATCTACCTCTTTGCCCCCTCTTGCTAGATCAAGAAGGTGGAGATCGTCATCAAGCTGTACATGTGCTGAATGCGGAGGTGCTGTCCGTTTGACGCTAGATCGGAAGGACCGTGATCAAGATCGCGAGACAATTCGTGATTCGATCACAGGACGGATCCTGATGGGATCGCGGGATGGATCATGATTGGATCGCGAGATGGATTGTGATGGGATCGCGGGATGCTCGGCGATTTGGATTACGAAGACTTTTGACTATATCAACCGCGTTTCTCAACACTTCCCGCTTAGCGATCTACAAGAGTATGTAGATCCAGTCTCCCTCTCGTAGATGCTTGTCACAATGGAGAGATCTCGCATGTGCGTAGGAATTTTTTTGTTTCCCATGCAAAGTTCCCCAACACATAATTCCTATTTACAACAATACGAACATCATTAATCCTTCCCATAGGTTTCTTAATAGTGGAATCCGCTAGGTGCAAATTTAAAGAGCAATCATCAAGTTCAAGGAAATCTAGCACATCACATAAAGTTTTTGGAATCGTGGAAACGCTAGCACCCAAATCACACAAAGCATGGTACTCATAATCTTTAATTTTAATATTAATAGTAGGTTCCCACTCATCATAAAGCTTTCTAGGTATGGAAACTTCCAACTCATGTTTTTCTTCAAAAGATTTCATCATGGCATCAACGATATGTTTAGTAAAAGCTTTATTTTGATTATAAGCATGCGGAGAATTCAACATGGATTGCAACAAGGAAATACAATCAATCAACGAACAACTATCATAATTAAAGTCCTTGAAATCCAAAAGAGCGGGTTCATTGCTATTTAAAGTTTTGACCTCTTCAATCCCACTTTTATCACCCTTAGCATTAAGATCTATAAACTCCGAAGAGGAATGGTTTGATGCAGCAAAGTAGATAAGTATTTCCCTTAGTTTTTGAGAACCAAGGTATCAATCCAGTAGGAGACACAAGCGAGCCACAAATAGATATACCTGCACAAGGAATCAAACTCTTGCACCCAACGGTATAAGGGGGTTGTCAATCCCTTCACGGTTATTTGCGAGGATGAGATCTAGTAGAGATAGATATAATAGTATCCTTGAATGGAAAGTAAAAATAAAATTAAAAACAAGGCAGCAAGTATTTTTTGGTGTTTTTGGTTTTAGATCTGAAAATATAATATGGAAAATAGACCCAGGAGCCATAGGTTTCACTAGATGGCTTCTCTCATGATGGCAAGTATTACGGTGGGTGAACAAATTACTGTTGAGCAATTGATAGAAAAGCGAATAGTTATGAAGATATCCAAGGCAATGATTATGGGTATAGGCATCACATCCATGACAAGTAGACCGAAACGATTCTGCATCTACTACTATTACTCCACACATCAACCGAAGTATTAAGTTCATGAAGAACAGAGTAACGCATTAGGTAAGATGTAGAGGGATAAACTCAAGCAATATGATGAAAACCCCATATTTTTAGCCTTGATGGAAACAATACAATACGTGCCTTGCTACCCCTACTATGTCACTGGGTGAGGACACCGCAAGATTGAACCCAAAACTAAGCTCTTCTCCCATTGCAAGAATTACCAATCTAGTTGGCCAAACTAAACCAATAATTCGAAGACACTTTGCAAAGAGATGAAATCATGCATATAACAATTCAGGAAAGACTCAAATAATATTCATGGATAATCTGAACATAAACCTACAATTCATCAGATCTTGACAAACACCCCGCAAAAGAGTATTACAACGGATAGATCTCCATGAAGAGCATGAAGAACATGGTATTGAGAAGCAAAGAGAGAGAAGAAGCCATCTACCTACTAACTATGGACCCGTAGGTCTATGGTGAACTACTCACACATCATCGGAGGGGCAATGGAGTTGATGTAGATGCCCTCCGTGATCGAATCGCCCTCCGGCAGATTACCGGAAAAGGCTCCAAGATTGGATCTCTCGAGAACGGAGGCTTCTGGCGGCGGAAAAGTGTTTTCGTGGCTCGTTTCGACAATGATGGAATATTTGGGTATTTATAGGCCGAAGATTAGGGTTAGAGGAGGTGCCAGGTGCCCACAAGCCTGCTCGGCGCGGGTGCACCCTGGCCGCGACAAGCGGGCTTGTGGCCCCGTGGCAGCTCCTTTGCATTGGTTCTCAAGTCTCGTGGCTTCCTTATTTTCCAGAAAAAATCCTTCTGGAGGTTTTATGCCGTTTGGACTCCATTTAATATTCCTTATATGTGAAACTCGAAAAAAAGGAAAAAACAGAAACTGGCACTAGGCTCTAGATTAATAGGTTAGTCCCAAAAATAATATAAAATAACATATTAATGCATATAAAACATCCAAAACAGATAATATAATAGCATGGGACAATCAAAAGTTATCGATACGTTGGAGATGTATCAGCATCCCCAAGCTTAACTACTGCTTGTCCTCGAGTAGGTAAATGATAAAAAACAGAATTTTTGATGTGGAATGCTACCCAACATATTTATCCATGTAATATTCTTTATTGTGGCATGAATATTCAGATCTGCTAGATTCAAAACAATAGTCTAATATTGACATCAAAACAGTAATACTTCAAGCAAACCAACAAGGTAGTCGTGTCCTTTCGAAATAACATGGCCTTAGAAAGTTATCCCTACAAAATCATATGGTCTAGCTATGCTCCATCTTCCCCACACAAAGTATCTAAATCATGCACAACCCCCATGAATAAGTCAAGCAATTGTTTCACACTTTTGGTGTTCTCAAACCTTTTCAACTCTCATGCAATACATGAGCATGAGCCATGGATATAGCATTATAGGTGGAATAGAATATGGTTGGGGTGCAAGGGAAAAAGGAGAAGATAGTCTCACATCAACTAGGCGTATCAATGGGCTATGGAGATGCCCTACAATAGATATCAATGTGAGTGAGTAGGGATTGCCATGCAACAAATGCACTTAGAGCTATAAGTGTATGAAATCTCAAAAAGAAAACTAAGTGGTCGTCCAAAAATGAATATACACTAGTTATATGAAAGTGACAAAATAGGAGACTCTCTATCATGAAGATCATGGTGCTACTTTGAATCACAAGTGTGGAAAAAGATAGTAGCAATTGTCCATTATCTCTTTCTCTCATTTTTTATATATTTCTTTATTTTTATTTTATTTTGGTGGGCTTCTTTGGCCTCTTTTAATTTTTTTGTTTGGCCTTCGCTGGCCGCTTTTATTTTTGTAAAGTCTGGACACTCATCCCAACTTGTGAGGGAGTCATAGCCTCCATCATACTTTTCTCTCATGGGACAATGCTCTATTAATGAAAAATCATCACACTTTTATTTACTTATAACATAAAGAAAAAGAAATTACAACTCGATTCCTATGACAAGATAATACTCCATATGCAATATGAAGTGATGATGCAAGTCATAGAAAAACTACATGGTGGAAGTTGCATGGCAATATATATCACAATGGTTGTGGAAAAGCCATAATAGGTAGGTATGGTGGCTATTTTGAGGAATATATGGTGGTTGTTTTGAGGAAGGAGGGTTTGATGTACCGGCGAAAGTTGCGTGGTACTAGAGAGGCTAGCAAAGGTGGAAGGGTGAGAGTGCATATAATCCATGGACTCACATTAGTCACCAAACAAAGCATTAGACGCATGATCCTAGGGGAGAGATTGGTAGGAGTTAACCATCGCACGCTCCTGACCCTCACACAAAGGTAGACAATCGTTAGACAAGTCATGCTCCGACTTCGTTACTTAGCGGTTCACCATACATGCTTGCTACAGGAATCACAAGATTTAACACATGTATATCTTCATTTCACAACTACTCACTAGCATGACTCTCATATTACCATCCCTATTATCTCAAAACTATATGCAAGGAATCCAAGTTCTCATAGTTGTTAATGCACTTAATATGAACGTTTTTATTATATGCATCTTGGATGCCATTACATTAGGACTAAATTCATAACCTAAAAAATTACCATGATGTTTCAAGAAACTATCAAAATAATATAAGTGAGGAACGAGAGTTCAATAATTTCTATAAAATATAACACCACCATGCTCTAAAAAGATATAAGTGAAGCACTAGAGCAACATTGCCTAGCTCAAAAGATATAATTGAAGCATATAGAGTATTCTAACAAATTCATGATTCACTGTGTATCTCTCTAAATATGTGTGCATAAAATATGATTGTGGAAAAATAACAAGAAAATACTCATATCATACAAGACGCTCCAAGCATAACACATATCTTGTGGTGAATAAAAATATAGCCTCAAGTGAATTTACCAATGGATTGAAGATGAAAGAGCGGATGCTTTCCGGGGCATCCCCAAGCTTAGGCTCTTTGGTATCCTTGAATATGACTTGGGGTGACATGTTCATCCAAAAGCTTAGGATCTTACCACTCTTTATTCCATAGTCCATCAAATCTTCAGCCAAAACTTGAAAACTTCACAACACAAAACTCAACAGGAAACTCATGAGATCCGTTAGTCTAAGAAAAACAATCACCACTTTAGGTACTGTTATGAACTCATTGTTTATTTATATTTGTGCAATACCTACTGTATTATAACTTCGTCATGACTCATACCCCCGATACGACCCATAGATACGTCAAAATAAACAAACAACACAAAGAAAACAAAATCTGTCAAAAACAGAACAGCCTGTAGCAATCTGTAAACTTAGAATACTTCTGGAACTGTAAAACTGCTGAAAACTTAGGAAAACCATTTATATTTGTATATCAATCCTTCGTAAAAAATTCACATCAATTTGACACTCTGAAAAATTCATAAAAATCCTGGACTGAGCGCAAAAGTTTCTGTTTTCCAGCAAGATCAAATCAACAACTACCATAGATAACCCCAAAGGTTTTACTTGCCTCAAACACTAATTTAAACACAGAAACACAATTAATACAGAATTAATAATATGCCAAACACACCAAAACAGAAGCAAAAAACTGAAATCAAAATAAAATTGGGTTGCCTCCCCCAAGCGCTTTTGTTTAACGCCCCTAGCTAGGCAAAACACAATAGATCTAGGTATTGTCATCTTTGGTATGCAATCCATAAGTATCTCTCAAGATATATTCGTAAGGTAATTTTATTTCCTTTCTATGAAAGTGTTCAATAGACTTCCTCAATGGGAATTGAAATCTAATATTCCCTTCCTTCATATCAATAATTGTACCAATCGTTCTAAGGAAAGGTTTACCAAGAATAATAGGACATGTATGATAGCAATCTATATCAAGAACAATGAAATCTATGAGCACATAATTCCTATTTGCAACAATAAGAACATCATTAAGTCTTCCCATAGCTTTCTTTATAGTGGAATCCGCAAGATGCAAATTTAAGGAGCAATCATCAAATTCACGGAAACCTAACACGTCACATAAAGTTTTTGGAATAACGGAAACGCTAGCACCCAAATCACACAAAGCATGGCCCTCATAATCTTCAATTTTAATTTTAATAGTATGTTCCCACTCATCATAAAGCTTTCTAGGTATAGAAACTTCCAACTCAAGTTTTTCTTCAAAAGCCTACATCATAGCATCAACAATATGTTTAGTAAAAGCCTTGTTCAATTTGATTATAAGCATGAGGAGAATTCAAAATGGATTGCAACAAGTAAATACAATCATTAAAAGGGCAGCCACCATGATTAAAGTCGTTTAAATCCAAAGGAGTGGGTTCATTGCTATTTAAAGTTTTGACCTGTTCAATCCCACTTTGATCAATCTTAGCATCAAGATCTAAAAACTGTGAATCTTTGGGACACCTTTTAACTAAAGTTGACTCATCTACAGTCCCATAATTATCAAGATTAACATTGGAAAACAAAGATTCAATAGGATTCACATCAATCACTTTAAGATCTTCATCAATATTATCACGAGAACATACTTTTTCAATCCATTCACGCTTAGCACAAACTCTAGCGGTTCTTTCCTTACACTCATCAGTAGAAATTTGCATAGCTTTTAAAGAATCATTGATATCATGCTTGGGAGTAATAGATCTAAATTTTTAAAGAATAAATCTCAAGAGAAATTTTATCAACATTCCTAGCCAAATCATCAATGTTGAGCAATTTTACTTCAATCATAGCATTGAAACCTTTTTGCGTACTAATGAATTCTTTAATATTACTCTCAAAATCTGATGGTATATTATTATTATTTCCATAAGAATTGTTGTGGGAATTACCATAATCATTAGAGGAATTACTAGGAAACGGTCTAGCGTTGAAATTACCTCTATAAGCGTTATTACCAAAATTGTTCCTACCAGCAAAATTCACATCCATAGATTCATTTATACTTACAATCAAATAACACAAATGCATATAATTAGGATAAATAGGAGCACTCTTACTAGCAAACAATTTCATCAAGTCATCCATATTTTCACTCAAAGTATTAATTTCTTCAATAGCATGCACTTTTTTACTAGTAGGAGATCTTTCGGTGTGCCATTGAGAGTAATTTTACATAATATTATCTAGGAGATTAGTAGCTTCTCCTAATGTGATTTACATAAAATTTCCACCCACGGTAGAATCTAAGAGATTCCTAGATGCAAAATTCAATCCAGCATAGAAAATTTGTATAATCATCCATAAACTCAAGCCATGCGTGGGAAATTCCTAAAAATAAGTTTCATCATCTCCCAAGATTGTGCAACATGTTCATGATCAAGTTGCTTAAAATTCATCATATCGTTCCTACGGGAGATGATCTTAGCGGGCGGAAAGTACTTGGAAATAAAAGCATCTTTACACTTATTGCATGAATCAATACTATTTTTAGGCAAAGATGAAAACTAAGTTTTAGCACGATCTCATAGTGAGAACGGAAATAGCTTCAATTTAATTATATAATTATCCACTTCTTTCTTCTTTTGCATGTCACCCAATTCAATGAAAGTATTTATATGGGATGCCGCATCTTCATTAGCAAGACCGGACAATTTTTCTTTCATAATAAGATTGAGCAAAGCAGTATTAATTTCATAAGATTCCGCACTAGTGGCGGGAGCAATCAGAGTACTAATAAAATCATTATTATTAGTATTGGAAAAGTCACACAACTTGGTATTCTCTTGAGCCATCATGACAAAGCAAGCAATCAAGCACTCAAGCAATCAAAAAGCAAACGGGGAGACGAACGAAGAAAGGCGAAAGGTGAATCTTTTTGAAAATCGTTTTAGAAGTGGGGAGAGGAAAACGAGAGGCAAATGGCAAATAATGTCAATGCAAGAGATGAGTTTGTGATGGGTACTTGGTATTCTTGACTTGCTATGTATCTCCCCGGCAAAGGCGCCAGAAATCCTTCTTGCTACTTCTCGAGCATGCGTTGGTTTCCCGTGAAGAGGAACGATTTGATGCAGCAAAGTAGATAAGTATTTCCCTTAGTTTTGGAGAACCAAGGTATCAATCCAGTAGGAGACACAAGCGAGCCACCAATAGATATACTTGCACAAGGAATCAAACTCTTGCACCCAACACTATAAAAGGGTTGTCAATCCCTTCACGGTTATTTGCAAGGATGAGATCTAGTAGAGATAGATACAATAGGACGCTTGAACGGAAAGTGAACTAAAACTAAAAACAAGGCAGCAAGTATTTTTGGTGTTTTTGGTTTTAGATCTCAAAATATAATATAGAAAATAGACCCAGGGCCATAGGTTTCAATAGATGGCTTCTCTCATGATGGCAAGTATTACGCTGGGTGAACAAATTACTGTCGAGCAATTGATAGAAAAGCAAATAGTTATGAAGATATCCAAGGCGATGATTATGCATATAGGCACCACATCTATGACAAGTAGACCGAAACGATTCTCCATCTACTACTATTACTCCACACATCGATCGACTCCTTCCTGCATATAGAGTATTGAGTTCATGAAGAACAAAGTAACACATTAGGTAAGATGACATGATGTAGAGGGGTAAACTCAAGCAATATGATGAAAACCCCATGTTTTTACCCTTGTTACCTAACGAGGATATGTACCTAGGGTAGGGTCCTAGGAAAGGCCTACATACCATACATAAGGACCCTACATTGGAGGACTTGACGATCAAGAATAAGGTTCCGACTGGATTCCATGAGACGTTCAAGTCAGTCCACAAGCTATCCACTCGGAAGCTCCTTCCTTCAATCAGCAGTCGCGTGTCACTTGGAAGACCTCGCTCTCATTCGATGCCAGAAGACCAGGAGCCACCGTCAAGAGCTCAACGGGAAGACGTTGGTCCAATCATCATTAATAGCTTTTATGATGTCGTTACGAGTAACGGCAAACTTTAACCCGACGATCGGACCCTTAGATGCTGGATCATTATGAGGGGCAGCGAACTCTATATAAGATGCCCCTCCCCTCTTGCAAAAGGGTTCACAACTAGTGTAATGTCAACATTCCACACGACATAAGCTCCCGAGCACTGAGACGTAGGGCTGTTATCTCCACGAGAGGGGCCTGAACTCATACATCCGTGTGTACACCATCGTCGTAGCTAGGACTCTGCCCTCTCCTTACGTACCCCTAATGTCAGGCTCGTTCCCACAATAGTTGGCGCCCACCATGGGGCAGGCGTCTAAGGAACTTCCAGCGAGGTTGCATTTTCCATCCTTCAACATGTCTTCCGATGGTGTTTTTGCTCTAGGCCACGAGATCCATTTCGAAGCAGTCACCTTCATCGCCGATGATTCAGCATGGCTCCAGGAAGCACCTCTCGATGTCGAGGCGCTCCCGGTCCATGGGGCCGCGCACTTCCACGCGAGTTCCTGCAGCGTGTTGCTGCGTCAGCCTTTGTCTCCTTACGCGTCGGCTCCCCTCGCTGTTCGTGGCCGCAAGCGGTTCGGCCGCTCACGACTTCAACACTGGGTCAAATAGTGGCGCGTCAAACTTCTTCTCCACAGATTGCAGCACTCGATCCCGCCGAGTCCCTTCATGGCGTGTTCGAGTGGGATTTCGATCCGTCCGACGTGCCTTCTGAGTGCGAAAGCTGCGATCCCGCAGCGGAGGTCTTGATGGCGGACTCTCATCCGAGTTCACCGCCTTGCTTCGGCCGTGGCAGGCATGAGGTTGGCGGTCCGTCGAATGAGCAGCCACGCCGCGAGGAGGAGGTTCTTCATACTCCCATCGATGGCATGACTGCCGAGGCTCAAGCTTTGGAGGCCACACGAATTCATTTGGAAGAGCTCTAGGCGGAACTTGATGAGCGCGCTCGTCAGCGCCCGCCGCGCCCCAGTCGACGTCAGCGATAGCTGTTTCCGACCAGATCTCACAATGACATTGAGGTATATTGAACTCTTGTGTTAAATGTTGTTGTTGCCGCTAGGATAGCAGATTCCATTCAGCTGTCCCGGTCAGAGGCTGGAAGAGGGTTGATGCAGATCAGAGCACTGTTAGATGCAGCGCAGCGTTAGAATTCAGTAGTTTCTCAGTCCCGCAACAGGATACACAAGAATTCACCCAGGACGGAGACCTTTTGGTCGGCACATAGCCCTGGATCTCCCTTGCGCCATCGGGGTGGAGGTTTCCGTGAAGAGCAGGTCAGAGAATAGTGTCACCGCGAAGACCACCGTCGAATGCCCTGGCGCTAGGATGATAGGCGCTCCTTTGGTGATGAGTAGAATGTGGGTTTTGACGCCCGCGACCTCCTCGTTCAGAAGCGGATTGACAGGGACAGAGCCCACAGGGAAGGACACGACAGAGTTTTCCGAGTGGTAGCTCAGCTGTGGTTTCTGATCCTGAGTTTTCAGCAGAGCCATACGCTCTGCAGATATTCCCCCCAACTTGAGGTTGGTGGTGGGGATCAGGAAGTTTACTGGCAAAACAAAGCCAGAGACTTGGTTAGATGATTACCGAGTGGCTGTGCAAATTGGTGGCAGAAATGACAATGTTGCAATGAAGCATCTGTCCTTGATGTTAAATGGTTTAGCTCGAGCTTGGCTGAGTCGTTTGGCTCCTTCCAGTATACATTGCTCGGAGGATCTTGCCCGAGTTTTTGTCCGAACCGTTGAGGGCACCTGCAAGCGTCTGACAGGTCTGGTCGACTTACAGCACAGTGTCCAGAAGCCCAATGAAACTTTGAGAGATTATATTCAGCAATGGTCCACTCTGCATCATACAGTGGAGAATGTGTCAGAACACCAGGCTGTTCGTGCGTTCAAGGCCGGTGTGAGATACAAAGAGCTATATCTGAAGTTTGGGCGAACGGATGATATTTCACTCGGCAAGATGATGGAAATCGCCACTCAGTACGCCAATGGCGAGGAAGAAGACCGCCTCCATAGCAGCAAAGGAAAGACAGTCGTCAATGAGGCTGGTTGTAGTAACAATTGGAAACAGAAGCGAAAAGCTAAAGATACGGTTCAAGCAGAAGCAGCATCACTGGCGACTCAGTCAAAAAACAAGGGCAAAGCTAAAGCACAGTATGCCCCCAAGAAAGGGAAAAAATCAGTCAGGAACTGATATCATGGATCATCCATGTGTAATTCACACGAGGAAAGATGCGGAAGGCAATGTGATTTTGCCCAAGCACACCACTCGATAGTGTCGGACCCTTATCCAGCAATTTAAGGGGGACCCGCCGAGTGATAAATCTCCTGAGAAGGGTGATGAAGATGAAGATAAAGAAACATTCCCAGATGTCACTTCTACACTAGTGATCTTTGCTGATGTTGAGAGCAAGAGTCGTCTGAAAGTCGTCAATAGAGAAATCAACATGGCTATAGCAGATACTGTTGGGAGACGTAGTAGTAAATCAATAACTTTACTACGATCACAAAGATCTATCCATGGAGAAACCAGCAACGAGAGGGGAGAGATTGCATCTTCATACCTTTGAAGATCGCTAAGCGGAAGCTTTACAAGAACGCGGTTGATGGAGTCGTACTCGCAGCGATTCAGATCGCGGTGGATTCCGATCTTAGCGCCGAACAACGGTGCCTCCGTGTTTAACACACATGCATCCCGGTGACGTCTCCTATGCCTTGATCTAGCAAGGAGGAAGGAGAGGTTGAGGGAGAGCTCCAGCAGCACGACGGCGTGGTGACGATGGAGCTACGTGAACTCCGGCAGGGCTTCGCCAAGCGCTACGGAGAACGAGGAAGAGGAAGGGTAGGGCTGCACCGAGATAGAGAGAAGTCGTGTATCAAAACAGCCCAAACCCTTGCATATATATAGGAGGAGGGAGAGGGAGGGAAGCCTTGTCCCCTCCTCCAAAGAGGAGAGGTTCGGCCGACCCTAGGGAGGAGTCCACCTCCCACAAGGGAGGTGGATCTCTTCCTTTTGAATCCTTTTCAGCCATATCTCTTATCTCCAGCCACATGGGCCTTTCTAGAAGGTCTTGGCCAGCCCAATAAGGGCTGGCACACTTCCTCTAAGGGCCCACAAAATCCTTTAGTCGTCACACCCCTCCCGGGGGTCCTCCGGCACCCTCCCGGCACTCCCGGTACACTACCGTGAGCCCGAAAACTTTCCGGTGACCAAAACTGGACTTCCTATATATCAATCTTTACCTCCGGACCATTCCGGAGCTCCTCATGATGTCCGGGATCTCATCCGGGACTCCAAACATCGGTAATCATGTATACCATTTCCCTATAACCCTAGCGTCATCGAACCTTAAGTGTGTAGACCCTACGGGTTCGGGAGACACGTGGACATGACCGAGACACTTCTCTGGCCGATAACCAATAGCGGGATCTAGATACCCATGTTGGATCCCACATGTTCCACGATGATCTCATTGGATGAACCACGATGTCGGGGATTCAATCAATCCCGTATACAATTCCCTTTGTCTATCGGTATGATACTTGCCCGAGATTCAATCGTCGGTATCTCTATACCTTGTTCAATCTCGTTACCGGCAAGTCTCTTTACTCGTTCCGTAATACAACATCCCGTAACTAACTCCTTGGTCACATTGAGCTCATTATGATGATGTCTTACCGAGTGGGCCCAGAGATACCTCTCCGTCACACGGAGTGACAAATCCCAGTCTCGATTCGTGCCAACCCAGTAGACACTTTCGGAGATACCCATAGTGCACCTTTATAGCCACCTAGTTACGTTGTGACATTTAGCACACCCAAAGCATTCCTACGGTATTCGGGAGTTGCACAATCTCATGGTCTAAGGAAACGATACTTGACATTGAAAAGCTTTAGCAAACGAACTACACGATCTAGTGCTATGCTTAGCATTGGGTCTTGTCCATCACATCATTCTCCTAATGATGTGATCCCGTTATCAACGACATCCAATGTCCATGGTCATGAAACCGTGACCATCTATTGATCAACGAGCTAGTCAACTAGAGGCTCACTAGGGACATGTTGTTTTCTATGTATTCACACATGTATTATGGTTTGCGGTGAACACAATTATAGCATGAACAGTAGACAATTATCATGAACAAGGAAATAGAATAATAACCATTTTATTATTGCCTCTAGGGCATATTTCCAAAAGATACCCCCACCTACCTCCAGTGGTCCCAATATGCTATCACATTTGATCAGACAGACCATCCTGCTCATGTGGCCACTCCCGGTCGACAGGCTCTAGTAGTTGATCCGGTGGTGGGGGTACACGACTTAGAAAGGTCCTCATGGACGGTGGCAGCGGCCTGAACATTCTCTATGCAGATACCCTGAAAGGGATGTGCATTCCGATGTCCCGTCTGAGTGAAAGGAAAATGCAGTTTTACGGGGTCATCCTAGGAAAGAAGGCCAAGTCACTCGGCCAGATAGCATTGGATGTGACATTCGGGAATGAAAAAAATTCCGAAAAGAAAATTTGACGTTTGAAGTCATGGATTTCTAGAGTGCTTACCACGCCATTTTGGGTCGACCCGCGTATGCACGTTTCATGGCCTGACCAAGTTACGTGTACCTCAAGTTGAAGATGCCAGGCCCTAAGAGCGTGATCAAGGTCATCGGCAATCGACAACGGGCCGAAGAATGCCTCCAGCAAGGCTCCAAGATCGCCGATCTCCACATGGCCATGGTTGAGTTCGAGGAGTACAAGAAAACCACTAACCCTGCTGATTTGCTCCGCGCAAAGAAGCCAGCTTCCGAGTTGGCATTTCAGTCGGCAGGGGAAGTGAAGAAGGTACACATCCACCTGACGGATCCTACTGCTGCCCCGAGCTCATCCAGTTCGTCCATGAGAACTAGGATATCTTCGCATGGAAGCCTGCTGACATGCCGGGGTTTCCCACGGAGTTGGCTGTGCACCATCTGTGAGTGGATCCGAAAGCCAAACCTGTCAGGGAGCATTTGCTTCGCTCAGCGGCGGAGAAGTGCAAGGCAATCGGAGAAGAAGTGGCCAGTCTCGTGCAAGCCAAGTTCATTCGGGATATTTACCACTCCGGAGTGGCTCTCGAATGTTGTGATGGTGCCAAAGAAAGATACGTCATTGCGCATGTGCATTGACTTCAAACATCTCAACAAGGTGTGCCCGACAGATCATTTTCCGCTCCCCCGCATAGATCAAATTGTTGACTCGACTGCGGGATGCATGTGTTTATCGTTCTTGGATGCTTACTCTAGGTACCATTAGATCCGTCTGTATGGCCCGGACGAAATAAAGACATCCTTCATCACCCCATTCGAGTGTTGTTGTTATATCACTATGCCTTTTGGTCTCAAGAATGCCGCCGCTACTTTTATGCGCATGATTCAGAAATGTTTACTCGACCAGATCCCTCGGAATGTCGAGGTGTACATGGATGATATAGTGGTCAAGTCCCGCAAAGGTTCCGACCTGCTGGCTGATTTGGCAAAGACATTCGCCAATCTAATGCGATTTGACATAAACCTAAATCCTGCCAAGTGTACTTTCAGCGTCCCTGGCGGCAAGTTACTCGGTTTTGTCATTTTCAAGCGAGGAATTGATGTCAACCCTGAGAAAATCAGTGCCATTACCCGAATGAAGACTCCCATGCGAGTGCACGACGTTCAGAAACTCACAGGTTGCTTGGCAGCGTTGAGTCGATTCTTTTCTCGTCTTGGTGAGAAGGCTCTGCCTTTATATCAATTTATGAAGAAGTCCGACATGTTTGAGTGGACTCCCGAAGTTGAAGCATCATTTCTTGAGCTCAAAGACCTGGTCTCCACCCAGCCAATGCTTGCCGCTCCTGCCAGCAAAGAGCCCTTGCTCCTGTACATCGTGGCCACAAATCAGGTTGTAAGTACAGTACTAACTATCGAGCGGGAAGAGGAGGTTAAAGCTTATAATGTCCAACGGCCAGTCTATTATGTCTCGGAAGTTTTGTCCCCCTCAAAGCAAAGATATCCACACTATCAGAAGTTGGTTTCCTATTTCCAAGACCACTCGATTTCAGCAAAGAAGGTGGCACCTTATTTCCAAGACCACTCGATTTCAGTCGTCAGTGATGCTCCTTTGTCCGAGATTTTCAATAATCGAGATGCATCAGGTCGAGTGGCTAAATGGGCAATCAAGCTTGGACACTTTGAAATCAGATTCGAAGCCAAAAAAGCAATCAAGTCCCAAGCATTGGCAGATTTCATGGCCGAGTGGATTGAACAGCAACAGCCTATCCAAGTTCACTCAGCGCATTGGACAATGTTCTTTGACGGCTCTAAAATGTTAAATGGGTCTGGTGTTGGTGTTGTCTTGATATCTCCCAGGGGTGACCAGCTCAGCTATGTCTTGCAAATTCACTTTGATTCCTGCAACAATGAGGCAGAATATGAAGCACTTTTGTGTGGGTTGCGCATGGCTATCTCACTCGGCGTCAAGCGCCTGATGGTTTATGGCGACTGAAATCTGGTGGTGAATCAAGTGATGAAAGAGTGGGATGTTCGAAACCGCGCTATGACTGGATACTGCAATGCAGTCTAAAAGTTGGAGAAGAAATTCGAAGGCCTAGAACTTCATCATGTTCCCCGATTGAAAAATCAGGCGACTGATGAGCTATCCAAGATTGGGTCCACTCAACGGCCTGTCCCCAGAGGTGTGTTCTTAGAGAACCCTCACACTCCTTCGGTTCAAGAAGATCCTTTCACCAAAGAGCCCCCACAAGCTTTGCTTTCCACTGACCTGACAGAAGTCAATGTCCCTGCAGTAATTGATCTGTTCATGGAGATTCTGGTTATCACTCCCGATTGGACGATGCCTTACATTGCCTATATCCTCACAGAAGAGCTCCCTGAAGATGAAACAGAGGCTCAACAAATTGTGCGTAGGTCCAAGTCTTTCACTGTGATGGGAGATCGGTTGTTCAGAGAGAGTGCGACTAGCGTTACACAGCGCTGCATTTACCCCAAGGAAGGTCGAATAATTCTGGACGAGATTCACTTGGGAACTTGCGGCCACCATGCGTCCTCAAGGACGATTGTCGCTAAAGCATACCGAGCTTGTTTTTACTAGCCATGAGCTAATGATATGGCTAAATACATTGTTAGTTATTGTGATGGTTGCCACTTCTATGCAAACTTGTCACACAAGTCAGCATCTGCTCTGAAGACAATTCGTCTTGCCTGGCCATCTGTTGTTTGGGGACTCGACATGGTTGGTCCCTTTTGACCCGGAAAAGGCGGATTCACTCACTTGCTGGTAGCAGTCGACAAATTCACCAAGTGGATAGAAGCCAAGCCAATCAAGAAGCTGAACTCCCGCACAACGGTCACGTTCATGAGGGAGATAATTTATCGATACGGCATTCCACACGACATCATCATAGACAACGACACTAATTTTGACTCAAAAGAATTCAGGAACTTCTGTAACTCCCAAGGCACCCGAGTGGATTAGGCATCTGTTGCACATCCTCAAACCAATAGACAAGTTGAGCGGGCTAATGGTCTCGTCGTGCAAGGTCTGATGCCTCGTCTCATGCGCGATTTGGATCATGCCGCCGGAGCCTAGGTAACAAAGCTGATGTCTGTTTTGTGGGGTCTGAGGACGACGTCTAATCGGTCGACTGGACGGACTCCTTTCTTCTTGGTCTATGGTGCTGAAGTTGTCTTGTTGAGTGACTTGTTTCACAATTCTCCTCGAATGGAGCTGTATTCTAAGGCTGAAGCCAAACAGGCTAGACAGGACGGGGTAGATCTCCTAGAGGAAGAACAAGAGATCACTTTGATCCGGACTACTGCCTATCAGCAGGATCTGCGGCGTTTTCATGCAAAGAATGTCAAGAGTCGGTCGTTTCATGAGGGAGGCTTGGTGATCTAAGTGAATCAACATCGACCTCACAAGCTTGCTCCTGCATGGGAAGGTCCTTTCGTCGTCACTAAAGTGCTTAACAACGGAGCCTATCATCTGTATGATCTCATGAAGCGGATAGACGAGCCACGAGACTGGAACGCAGATCTGCTCCGGCATTTTTTTACTTAAGAGACAGAAGAATCTTCTGATGTAATAAGAAAACTTCATCAACGCAATTCAAATTTCTGCAATATATATTGTCGATTCTGATCAGACAGTTTCATATTTGGGAATACTCCGAGTGATGAGCAATCCTCACACTCAGGGGGCTTAGCTGCGAACATATCTCGCCTAAGTTAATAACCCTATCGGGTGGATAGCAGCCCATTCACTCGACGGCCTATTTGCGAATCCGTCTTTGCTTAGGTTAAAAAAAATACTCCGAGTGATGAGCAATCATCACACTCAGGGCCTTAGCTGCGAACATGTTTCGCCTAAGTTAAAAACCCTGTCGGGTGGATATCAGTCCATTCACTCGACGACTTAGTTGCCAATCCACATTTGCCTAAGTTTTAAAGTACTCCGATTGATGAGAAATCCTCACACTCGGGGGCTGAGCTGTGAACATGTTTTGCCTAAGTTTAAAAACCTATTGGGTGGATAGCAGTCCAATCACTCGACGGCCTATTTGTGAATCTGTCTTCGCTTAGGTTCAAAAATACTCTGATTGATGAGCAATCCTCACACTCGGGGGCTTAGCTGCGAACATGTTTCGCCTAAGTTAAAAAACCTGTCGAGTGGATAGAAATCCATTCACTCGACAGCTTAGCTGCGAATTGACATTCGCCTAAGTTCGAAAATAACTCCGAGTGATGAGAAATCCTCACACTCGGGGGCTTAGCTACGAACATGTTTCGCCTAAGTTAAAAAAACGTCGGGTGGATAGCAATCCATTCACTCGATAGCTTAGCTCCGAATGGACATTCGCCTAAGTTCGAAAATAACTCCGAGTGATGAGCAATCCTCACACTCAGGGTGCTTAGCTGCGAACATGTTTTGCCTAAGTTAAAAACCCTGTCGGGCGAGTAGTAATCCATTTCACTCGACAACCTATTCGCGAATCCGTCTTCGCTTAGGATCAAAAATATCCCAAGTGGTGAGCAATCCTCACACTCGGGGGCTTAGCTGCGACCATGTTTTCGCCTAAGCCTAAAAACAAACTCAGTCGAACATGCAATTAAAGCCGAATACGGATAAAGTCCAAAGGTTAAATCGCGGATAAATGTTTCGTAAAGAAGCAAATGTGCTCAAGCCTAAGGCCTGAAAGAAGTTTTAAGGGATACAATTCCACTCGGCATACTGAGGCGAATAAAAGTGTTTCTTCCAAAGGTCAAAGTTTTTTAAGCATTTGATGGGCTGGCTGGCTCGACAAAAGTGTCCAACTTGATGCCGTCTGTTATTCTGGTGGCTGCTTCGATAAAGGTTTCCATGAAGTCCTCAAATTGGAGTTTCTTCATGTTAACCACCCGGAGCTCCTTCAGCTTCTCTTCCCTCACGTCCCTGCAATGGACCCTGACGAGTGATAGCGCCACGTCGGCCCCACAGCGAGCAGCAAATTTCTTCCAGGCCCGCACTCGACTTGGAACTTCATTCAGGCAAGCCATCATGGAGTTGAGGTCGAGCTGAAGGGTGTCCTCAGGCCATGGCTCCTTGTCAATTCTCTCCATTGCAGATTTCAGTCGGACAAGATATGCCTGAACGCCCTGGAGACGTAAATTGAATCTGAGCATGTTCATGGCCACTGCGTCTGCGACAGGTGACTTAGTGGGATCAAGATGGGGCTCAACCTCCTTTGTCTCCTTCTTGAAGTCTTGGCAGAATTCTGTTGAAGAGTGGGAATGGGAGGAGAATCGGTGAGCTACGACCTTCCAAGATTTTACAAACTTCAGTCGACAAGATTCTACTACACCATGTACATCTTCCTTGAGAATTCGCCCAAGTGCTTCTCCAGGCTGTTGCTCCTTTTGTTCAGTTGCTCGGCCCTTTTGACGAGGTCCACGCGGTCCTGCTTCATCTTTGCGTTCTCTCCTCCAGCTTCTTGGCAGCCGCCAGCTTCCGATCTGCAGCTTTAGTCTTATCCCTGGCCGCCCGTTCAGCGTCGGCGAGTGTTTTGTCCTTCTCCTCAAGTGCGTTCTTCATGGAATCTAAAGAAACAACATTGCTGAGTCGTGCTTGGAGTTGACGATTTTCATTGCGCACGTCTCTTCAAGTGAGAGCAATCAGTTCAAAACATGAAAAGTGAAGATGGGAGTGAAAAAAGTCGACAGTAATTACCTCCCACAGACTTCAGCTCAGCACGCGCTCGGTCCAGAGCATTGTTAGAGGCTTCCAGATACACATGCAGCTGGTTCCTCTCATCCTCAAGACCCTTATACTGCTTCCCAAGTTTGCAAGCCCTCTGAAACCAACAAAACAAAGAAATTCAATCGGCAAGTAATGCCAAGGACGGTCGATTGGACTATGAATACCGTCGAATGACCGTCTTACTACCTTGGAACAACGTCATATAATGGTTGACCTATGATTTCTATGAAGCCCATGTCCATGAGAAGAAGAATTCAAGCAAAAGTCCACCCGACATGTCGAGTGGCCCTCGCGCTCCGCATGCCGTAAACAAATTCAAAGAAGTCTCTATTAAGACCCCTACCAGTGCAAGCACTCGACAGCGGTCTCGGGGACTACACCCAGTGGGTACACTCAGAGTGCCCGCACTGAGACGGTTAAGACTCATCTGTCGAGTAACTCGTTAGGAAAAAAATGCACTCGACATGTCGAGTGACTCCTATACTCCGCGTATGACGGAAATCCCGATTTCAAGTTTACAAGACTACTGCTTATCGTCTGTGATTAACAATAGCCTCAGGGACTACACCCGGTGGGTGCACTTAGCGTGCCCCCACTGGTTATTAAAATGTTCAACAAGGTCAGCCCTGTCAGAACATTCACCCATCACTCGACCCGTCGACTGACGCGCCTCCTTGCTCTGTGAAGTTCAATCTATCCTTATCTAGCGTCATATCATGGTTTATCAATAATATCCATGAAACCTAAAAGGTAGCTTGGGAGTGGTGTGACCAAAGGCAAAATGTATCCCGTATACAACAAACTCTAAGACCACTGCCAGTGCAAGCACTCGACAGCGGTCTCGGGGACTACACCCAGTGGGTGCACTTAGCTTGCCGCCAGTGGATCCGCCAATTCTCGATCAGTCGAGTGGCAGAAAAAATTCGTCGCTCTATCTGTCGAGTGACATGCCCCTTTCCACCTTGTGAACTGCAGTCTATCCTTATGTAGTATCATATCATGGTTTGTCAAAGATATCCATGGAACCTACAAAGTAGCTGCGGAGTGGTGCGACCAAGGGAAAATGTATCAAGCATACGACACGCTCTAAGACCTCTGCCGATGCAAGCACTGGAAAGTGGTCTCGGGGACTACACCCAGTGGGTGCACTCAGACTGCCCCCACTGAGACGGTTAACACTCGATCCGTCGAGTAACTCGTCAGAAAAAAATGCACTCGACATGTCGAGTGACTCTAGTACCACGCGTACCATCCATCCAAATCCTACTCGACTAAGACCTGACCTATTCGAGTGGGGAAGTTTCAAACATTCTACGGCTAGACAATAAGCACTCACTGGGTGTACAGTCAAGAAAAGATAGGAAGTCAATCGGAAATGTACTTAGAATCAAACTTACTCAGACATTGGTGCGGAGGGCTATGCTGACATCCTAAGCCAGCTTGCTGGCCTCGTACGCCTCTTTGGTTCGCAGTATTATCTGCTCCGCCTGGATCATAGCCTCCTTCGCAGCTCCGGTCTGATGTTCTGGGACGTGATACAGAGAGAAAGCCGTCATAGGCGGGATCGGCGTGGTTGCTGGGGCAGCTGAAGTAGGTCTAGCAGGTCTGGTTGGAGTCGATGTCACGATGGTCGAGACAACTGGAGGGGCACTCAACAGAGGTACTACAGGTTCAGCTCGGATTTGTGTCGAGTCACCCATCCCCTGGGAGGATTCTCCAGTCAAACGCTGAAGCATCTGTACTGATGAAGCTCTTCGAGTGCAGACGCCCGGGATGTCTGAGTGTTCCTCATCATCTTCAAGTTGGATGACCTCTGCAACGTCAATCGACAGCGTTAGCCTTTGCAAATGATGAATCCCATCCGAGTGAGTCGAAGACTTGTTTACCTCTATGATAAGTGCAGCATCGGCAGTGTTAATGTCCATTGCTTCTCCTCCATCTCGAGAAGGTGATGATATAGAAGTAGCAGCTCTGAGGGATCAAACAGCACTTGGTCAGCAACAACGCAAGGTCATAGTCAACAGAAAGAATTCGAAAATAAATACTTACGTGGAGACGACAGGTATGGCCATCCTCATGCGAGGCAGAGCCTTGCGAGGTTTGGTCGCGACTTGCTTGGGCTTCTTGGCCGACCTCTCACTCGAATCAATAGTTGAAGGGCGGCTCGGCTTTGGGTTCTTCTCACTAGGGCCTGGAACCCTGTCCTCAACGGCTGCCGGATCCTGGCGGGACTTGGAGCGGCCTTTGCGCCGGGGAGGTGACTCGACTTCTTCCTCTTCGCCGGAGTCCTCGTATTCATCCTCAGAGTCAGAGGGACCATCGCCGTCCATGTTGCCACCCTCGCTCACTACGCCATCTTTAGGTTGGTTCCCATTGGGAACTGGCCAGTGCAAGTTTGTCCATTTCTGCATAATTCCAACAAGGAAGTCAGTCTAAAAATCAATGTATATCACTCGACAGTACAAGTACTTCAGTCGACAAAGTGCAAGTTACAAGATTCTTCGGCTGGTTTTCGGCTGAGTAAGGTTGGATCCTCTTGGCTCCCACGGGGTTGTCGCACGCCCCTGTAATGCTGCGAAGCCACTACTCGAAAGTCTTTTGCGGAACCTCCTCTCAATGCGTCCTGGTCGAGTCCTCTAGGCCAGCATAATGCCACATGGTGTGATCTTTGGCTTGGAAAGGCTGAATCAGTCGACTGAGAAAAGTATCTAACAGATCCAGGCCAGTCACTCCGCCCCGAACCAGTTTCACCATGGCATCAAGCAAGGTCGCCACCTGATCTTGTTCCTCTTCAGTCACCTGTAGGGGCTTGGGGGCAGCTGCACGGTCAAATGTGTAGGGGGGGAAGGCCAGTCGACATGTTGGGTGAAGCTGCATCCTTGCAATAGAACCAAGTCGAGTGCTAGCCTCTAACGGATTCAGGGAAAGTCATGGCAGGGAAAGAACGTTGTGCTCTCTTCTGAAGCCCCAAACCCCCCCAGCTACAGCACATGAGTTTTTCATTCCGACGGGTCTGCTTTCTTCACCGTCTGAGATCTAAACGTAAAAATGTGCTTGAAAATTCCCTAGTGCGGAGGACACCCCAGGAAGCACTCGCACAAAGTTACAAATGACGACAAGTACACGATGGTATTCGGTGGGAAATGATGCAGCTGAGCGCCAAATAAATTCAAGAACCCTCTCAAGAATGGATGAGGGGGCATGGAGAAACCTCTTTCTACATGGGAGAGGAGGAGGACCCGCTCCCCGTCGCGTGGCTCCATCTCGCGCTCTCCCCCGGCAGCCTCCAAGCTCCTTCTACCACGAGCCCATCGGAAACCAAGTCGTCGATGTCCTCGCGGGTGACCACCGAAGGGCGGAAGTCACCCTGCATCCATCCCGGCGGCGCGGTGAACCAGGCGGTTGAAGGCTTCTTTCCCTTTACCTTCGTTGCCCCCTTCTTGGCCCGCTCCAGCTTCTCTGTCTTATTCTTCGTCATCGGTGCAGCAGCTCTTGTCAGGGAGGAATGGAGTGGGGTGCTGGAAGCAGAGCAGGCGGAGGAAAGGAGAAAGAATGGGCGGAGGTAATGTGCAAATCGCGGCACGTGGAGCTTTATACTCCGCCAAGTGTCCCGTTGACCAGTGGGCCCGCGAGATCACCGCACACGCCAACTGTTGATGGCGCCGAGTACGTGGCGATATGACTGACGCGAGAATCGAGGCGTCATGCTCCACTTGCCCTGATCGTGGCATCATCATCGTAAGCGCGCGCTTCCCAAATTTTCGTATCCCGCAAAATTTGGTTCTGACCGACCGACCCGTCACCTCCAAAGATGCTTTCAGTTCACTCGGAACAAAATAGGCATTGAACATCCACTCGGACACTTTTAAGGCTAAATTGATCCAGGCGAATGGAGAAGAGTTCAATCGATGCAAGTTTCGTTGAAGCCCCAAATATCATTCGGATGATTTGGCATGTTGATCCTGAATTGCCATCAATACTCAGAGTTCAATCGACAGAAGGTTCGTCGAAACCCCAAATATCATTCGGCAAATTTGATGCCCTGATTCGAGATTGGCATTGATACTCCCATTTCACCACTCGAACCCCAATCCATTCGGGGGCTAATGACGAGGATATGTACCTAGGGTAGGGTCCTAGGCAAGGCCTACATACCCTACCTAAGGACACTACATTGGAGGACTTGAAGATCAAGCATAACCTTTCGATTGGATTCCATGAGACGTTCAAGTCACTCGACAGGCTATCCACTCGAAAGCTCCTTCCTTCACTCGGCAGTCACATGTCACTCGGAAGACCTTGATCTCACTCGACGCTAGAAGACCAGGAGCCACCGTCAAGAACTCACCGGGCAGATGTTGGTCCAATCGTCATTAATAGCTTTTATTATGTACGTTACCAGTAACGGCTGACTTTAACCCCACGATCTGACCCTTAGATACTGGGTAACTATGAGGGCCGGCGAACTCTATATAAGCCACCTCTCCCCTCCTGCACAATGGTTCGCAACCATTGTAATCTCAACATTCCACACGACATAAGCTCCCGAGCACAGAGACGTAGGGCTGTTACCGCCACGAGAGGGGCCTGAACTCATACATTCGTGTGTACACCCTCGCCGTAGCTAGGACTCTGCCCTCTCCTTATGTACCCCTACCATCTACTATCAGGCTCATTCCCACGACACTACCCCTACTATGTCACTGGGTGAGGACACTGCAAGATTGAACCCAAAACTAAGCACTTCTCCTATTGCAAGAAATACCAATCTAGTTGGCCAAACAAAACCAATAATTCGAAGAGACTTACAAAGATATGAAATCATGCATATAAGAATTCAGGAAAGACTCAAATAATATTCATGGATAATCTGAACATAAACCGCAGAAGAGTATTACAACGGATAGATCTCCATTAAGATCATGAAGAACATGGTATTGAGAATCAAAGAGAGAGAAGAAGCCATCTAGCTACTAGCCATGGACCCATAGGTCTATGGTGAACTACTCACGCATCATCGAAGGGGCAATGGAGTTGATGTAGATGCCCTCTGTGATTGAACCCCCCCCCCCCCCCGACAGATTACCGAAAAAGGCTCCAAGATTGGATCTCTCAGGAACGGAGACTTCTGGCAGCGGAAAAGAGTTTTCGTTGCTCGTTTCGATAATGATGGATAATTTGGGTATTTATAGGCCGAAAATTAGGGTTAGAGGAGGTGGCAGGATCACACAATCCTGCCCGGCACGGGTGCCCCCTTGCCGCGGCAATAGGGCTTGTGGCGCCGTGGCAACTCCTCTGCCTTGGTTCTCAAGTCTCGTGGCTTCCATATTTTCCAGAGAAAACTTTCCGGAGGTTTTATTCTGTTTGGAATCCATTCAATATTCCCTATCTACGAAACTCAAAAACAAGGAAAAAACAAAAACTAACACTAGGCTCTAGATTAATAGGTTAGTCCCCAAAATAATATAAAATAGCATATTAATGCATATAAAATATTCAAAACAGATAATCTAATAGCATGGACAATCAAAATTATACATACATTGGAGACATATGAGTGGCTAAGGCAAACAAGTGGGCAGAGGGTTTCATGTATTGTCCATGTGCTAGTGGTAAGAATGATCGAAATTACTCTAACTCAAGAACCATTCACGTCCACCTGTTTGAGTCTGGTTTCATGTCCAACTATAACTGTTGGACCAACCACAGAGAAAGAGGGGTCCTAATGGAAGAGAATGAAGAAGAAGAGGATGACGACAGCTATCCTGGCCATGGATTCCATGAATACGATGGTACAACAATGGGGGAACAAGCTGAGCCGACAATGCGCGAAGGAGCTGAAGAAGAGGCATCAGATGAGCCCGCTGATGATCTTGGTTTGGCCATTGCTGATGCAAAGAGAATCTGCGCAAGTGAAAAGTAGAAGCTGAAGTTGCAGCGCATGTTAGAGGATCACAAAAAAGGGTTGTACCCAAATTGGGTAGATGACATGAAAAAGCTAGGTACCACACTGGAATTGCAGCAATGGAAGGCAGACAATGGTGTATCTCACAAGGCTTTCAAAAGTTGTTGATCATAATGTTAAAGAAGAAGCTACCAAAGGACACCAAATTGCCCGACTGTACGTACCAAGCAAAGAAGGTTGTCTGCCTTCTAGGACTAGTGGTGGAAAAGATACAGGCATGTCCTAATGACTGCATCCTCTACCGTGCTGAGTACGAGGATTTGAATGCATGCCCGGTATCTTGTGCATTGCGCTATAAATCGGCCACGATGACCCTGGTGATGTTAAGGGCGAGCGCCCTAGGAAGAAGATTCCTGCCAAGGTGATGTGGTATGCTCCTATAATACCACGGTTGAAATATTTGTTCCAAAACAAAGAGCATGCCAAGTTTATGCGATGGCACAACGAAGACCGTAAGAAAGACGGGAAGTGAGAGTACCCGCTGACGGATCGCAGTGGAGAAAAATTGAGAGAAAGTGGAAGGACTTTGCAAAGGACGCAAGGAACGTATGGTTTGGTTCAAGTGCAGATGGCATTAATCCTTTTGGGGAGCATAACATCAATCATTGCACATGGCATGTGACTCTATGTATCTATATCCTTCCTCCTTGGTTGTGCATGAAGCGGCAGTTCATTATGATGCCATTGCTCATCCAACGTCGTAAGCAACCCGGCGACGACATTGATGTGTACCTAAGGCCATTAGTCCAAGAACTTTTACAGCTATGGAATGGAAAAGGTCTACATGCATGGGATGCGAAAGAACAGGAGAAATTTGACCTACATGCGTTGCTGTTTGTAACCATCAATGATTGGCCTGCTCTCAGTAACCTTTCAGGACAAACAAACAAAGGATACCACGCATGCACACACTGTTTAGATGATACCGACAGTATATATATTTGGATAAATGTAAGATGAATGTGTACCTGGGGCATCACGATTTCTTCAGAGCAGGCATCCCGCAAGAAAGAAAGGCAAGCATTTCAATGGTGAGGCAGATCACCGGAAGAAGCCTCGTCGTACTGGCAATGATATACTTGACATGGTTAAGGATTTAAAATTAATCTTTTGAAAGAGTCTTGGTGGACAATCTGTTCTGAATGACGCTGACAAACGTGCCCCCATGTGGAAGAAGAAATCTTGATTTTGGACCTACCCTATTGGAAAGACCTAGAGGTTCGCTCTACAATCGATGTGATGCACATGACGAAGAATCTTGGTGTGAACCTGCTAGGCTTCTTCGGCGTGAATGGGAAGAAAAAAGATATACCAGTGGCATGGAGGACTAGCAACGTATGCCCACTGAAGACGGCATGGATCCAAAGCTGTTTCAGGGTCATGCCAGCTATGCTCTTACCAAAGAAGAGAAGGAAATCTTCTTCGAATGCCTGCTCGGTATGAAGGTCCCGTCTGGATTCTCGTCGAAAATAAATGGAATAATAAATATGGTAGAGAAAAAGTTCCAAAACCTAAAGTCTCATGACTGCCATGTGATTATGACGCAACTCCTTCCGGTTGCATTGAGGGGGCTTCTACCGGAACACATTGGATTAGCCATTGTGAAGCTATGTGCATCCCGGAATGCAATCTCTTAGAAGGTAATCGATACGGAAATCCTACCAAGGTTAGAGAATGATTTTGTGCAGTGTATTGCCGGTTTCGAGTTGGTGTTCCCACCGTCCTTGTAAAATATCATGACGCACGTCCTAGTTCACCTAGTGGAGAAGATTGCCATTTTGGGTCCTGTATTTCTACACAATATGTTCCCCTTTGAGAGGTTCATGGGAGTATTAAAGAAATGTGTTCATAATCGTGCTCGGCCAGAAGGAAGCATCTCCAAGGGACATGAAACAGAGGAAGTCATTGAGTTTTGTGTTGACTTTATACCTAAAATTAAGCCGATTGGTGTTCCTGAATCATGGCATGAGGGCAGATTGGGTGGAAAAGGAACGCTAGGAAATAATTCAGTAATATGCCAGGACGGGCATTCTTTGGCGCAAGCACATTACACAGTTCTACAAAGTTCCACCTTGGTGTCTCCGTATATCGAGCAACACAAGAATATTCTACGCTCCGAACACCCAGAGCAGTCTAACGACAAGATTACACATGAACAAGCGGTAACTTTCGCCTGTTGGTTGCAGAAACATCTCATGCATGATGACACTATTGCAGATGACCTGTACTTGTTGTCCAAGTTACCATCTTTGACTATATTGACTTTCAAAGGTTATGAGATAAATGGGAATACATTTTACAAGATCACCCAAGATAAAAAGAGCGCCAACCAAAACAGTGGTGTCCGCTTTAGTGCATCAAACACGAATGGGCCAAAGGACACATATTATGGTTACATAAAGGAGATATGGGACCTTGACTATGGAATAGGTTTGAAGGTCCCTTTGTTTCGGTGCAAATGGGTCAATATGATAGGAGGTGGGGTAAAGGAAGACCCACGGTACGGAATGACAACAGTGGTTCTCAACAATCTTGGGTATGCAGACGAACCATTCGTCCTAGCCAATGATGTGGCGCAGGTTTTCTATGTGAAGGACATGTCTACCAAGCCAAGAAAAAGAAAAGATAAGGAAGCGAATACATCATACGATGAGCCAAAGCGCCACATAGTTCTTTTAGGGAAAAGAAACAGCATGGGAGTGGAGGACAAGACAGACATGTCAGAAGGTTATGAAAAGTTTCATTAAATTGCTCCCGTCACAGTGAATGTTGACCCGACCATCAACCTAAACGATGAAGATTTTCCATGGTTACGATGCAAAGGGACGCACGCGAAGAAAAAGTTTTATACCCAAAGAGCCTACTCTGGGATGTGACTGTCTTCTCCAGTTAGTCCCACTTGAAACAAACCGTAGGGAATCTTTGTAACAGTAGTGTACGTATGTGTTTAGGTATTTGAAACATGAAGAAATATTATATCGAAGTATCAGGGTTTGAGACAAAAACAAGTCTGTTACAAAGGCATTTCATTTTTTTAACTTATTTCAACTCCAGACTTTTTGTGCATTCAGTATGCACCATTCGAAGCCACGTCATCAATTTTCAACCCTTTCTGACTTCATTTGCTATTTTTCATTCATTTGCTGATTTTTTGAGCTAAATGACCCTGAAATTGAAAAGCACTACAAACGAACTCTCAAAAGGTTGAAAGGTGGCATGGTATCGTCATTTCACCCACATAGCATGTGCTAAAAAGTTGAGAGGGTTACGGCAAAAACTAGATGCACTTCGTGTAAAAACTGGACAATCTCTTTCGAAGTCTTAGGGTTTCAGACGAAAATTCGTCTATTACAAAGGGATTTCATTTATTACTTTTTTCAAATCCAGAATTTTTTGCGTTGAGTATGCACCATTCGAAGCCACGTCATCAATTTTCAACCCTTTCTGACTTCATTTGCTATATTTCATTCATTTACTGATCCCTGAAATTGAAAAGGACTACAAATGAACTCTGAAAAGGTTGAAAGTTGGCATGGTATCATCATTTCATGCACATAGCATGTGCTAAAAAGTTTAGAGCGTTACGGCAAAAAATGGATGCACTTCGTGTACAAAATGGACAATCCCCTTCGAAGTATCAGGGTTTCACACGAGAACTCATCTGTTACAAAGGCATTTCATTTTTTAAACTAATTTCAACTCCAGACTTTTTGTGCATTCCGTATGCACCATTCGAAGCCACGTCATCAATTTCCAACCCTTTCTGACTTCATTTGCTATTTTCATGCATTTACTGATTTTTTGAGCTAAATGACCGTAAAATTGAGAAGCACTACATATGAACTCTGAAAAGGTTGAAAGTTTTCATGGTATCATCATTTCACGCACATAGCATGTGCTAAAAAGTTGAGAGGGTTATGGCAAAAACTGGATGCACTTCATGTACAAAGTGGATAGTCTCTTTCGAAGTATCAGGGTTTGAGAGGAAAACTCATCTATTACAAAGGCATTTCATTTTTTAAATAACCTGAGAATTAGCAATTTGAATATCATGATAAAACACAATAATATTAAACAGTAGAAAAAATAATCACTCGAATATCTATTTTTAAATTAAAGTTATTCAGAACTAGTGATTCACACAAATTTCAAATAATTCAAATTTAAAGTATTCAAATTTGAAAGCTACTGCCACTAACATAAAGTTTATTTGTTTTGACCTAACACAAAAAGATTCACTCATTAACTCTAAATAAAGCACCAAAGACTCAGAAACAAAAGAAAATAAATGAAGCAAAAAAAACTGAAAAGTAAATAAAAAATAGGCCACCTACTGGGTCGCCACACTAGTAGAAAACAGGGCATTGGTTCGGGCCAGGCCAGCCCATTAGTCCCGGTTCAGTCACGAACCGGGACCAATGGGGGCAACAGTCCCAGTTTGTGAGGCCAGGGGACCGGGCGGGCCACGTGGGACATTGGTCCTGGTTCGTCTAGAAACTTTGGTCCCGGTTCCAGACACGAACCGGGACCAATGTGCCTCGCTCCTGGCCCACAACCATTGGTCCCAGTTCGTGACTGGATCCAGGACCAAAGGATGTCCTTTAGTCCCGGTTCCAGCCACGAATCGGGACCAATGAGATGCCTATATATACCCCCTCGCCTGCGAGCAGAGCACTCCACACTGCTTTGTTTTTTCCGCCAGCGAGGGAAGAGTTGTGTGGTGCTCTAGCTCACCTCCTATGCACATGAGGTGTTTGATGAAATGCCCAAGCCAAACTTAAGATTTCTCCTCTCGAAGTTCCTTGTCCAAACTTCATTTTCATCAATATTTGTCTAGGATTGGCGGTCTATCCTGTCCCGTCCCGGTCCTAAAACCGCCATCTGTCGCCCTCGCTTGGTAAGCCTCTTGATCTTATCTTCTTGCTAAAACAAAATATACTTACTCGTATGATTTTCTTACTTTTATTATT
The DNA here is from genome assembly GCA_022496015.1 of Hordeum marinum. Taxonomy (NCBI): domain Eukaryota; kingdom Viridiplantae; phylum Streptophyta; class Magnoliopsida; order Poales; family Poaceae; genus Hordeum; species Hordeum marinum. The sequence continues at coordinate 490,249,322 of CM039678.1, forward strand.
GTTTGTTATTATATAGTGCCATGGTTATGGTATCCGCCCACGTCGGCCCTCGTCCAGTCTATGATTCAGATGTGGTATATTATCTTTTATATAACTATTTCACACATCTAATGTCTATGACAATTAATTATGCCACCAACTTGACGTAGATGATTTTATCTATAGGAAGTAGTTGAACCAGAAATGGATACCGACTATGCAATTCTGCACAACAATTTAACTAAAGCTGAAAAAGAAATCGATCATTTGAAATAAAAATTGGAAAGAACTGAAGATGACAAGATGGTATTGGAGTTGGATGTTGTCGATATCGTCGACGATCACAAGACCAAGATGGATGCAATGCGCTTGAAGCTTAGAAAGATTAGAAAATATGCCATTCATACTGAGGCTTGGTATCATTATGTCGTTGGATCAATTCGTACCTTAGTAGTGGTTATGACTGCATTTGTTGTTGCATTTAAATTTTTTACATAGTTTCGCTATATGTTTTAATTAGATGCTCTAGAGAGCTATATGTTGTTAAATAATGACAACTATGTATGAACTGTATATATTTATTTTGGTCATTATTGTACTTCAGCTTTAATGTGATGATGAATTTCTATTAATTTGGTCACTTATCTATTCAAGATATGTTGTAATGGTTTTCAATACACTTTATTATATAACGCACATAGATGAACCAGCAATGGATGTACGGTGGCCGACGCACTTTCGAGTATATTAAGGGCCTGCATAATTTTCTTGAAGCGGCTAAGGCAAACAAGCAGAATTGTTTTATGCCTTGTCCATGTAGTATCTGTGAGAATACGATGTCTTTCTCCAACTCTAAAACCCTTCACTTCCACGTGCCTCAGAATACTCTAATGCTTGGACGAAGCACGGAGAAAGAGGGGTTATGATGGAAGACAACGAAGAAGAAGAGGATGACGACAACTATCCTCCCCCTGAATATGGTGATGCTACAGTTGGGGAAGCTGAAGATCAAGAGGAACCAGATGATGTGCCCGATTATGATCTTCGCCGGGTCATTGTTGATGCACAGAGAGAATGCGAAAGTGAAAGGGAGAAGTTGAAGTTCGATCGCATGTTAGAGTATCACAAAAAAGGGTTGTACCCAAATTGCGAAGATGACAACAAAAAGCTCGGTACCACACTGGAATTGCTGCAATGGAAGACAAACAATGGTGTATCTGACAAGGGATTTAGTTCGCTACTAAAAATAATGAAGAAGAAGCTTCCAAAGGATAACGAATTTCCTGACAGTACGTGCACAGCAAAGAAGGTTGTATGTCGTCTAGGATTGGAGTTGCAGAAGATACATGCATGCCCTAATGACTACATCCTATACCGCGGTGAGTACGAGGAACGGAACGCATGCCCGGTATGTTGTGCATTGCGGTATAAGATCAAAAGAGATGACCCTGGTGATGTTGAGGGCCAACACACCGGGAAGAGGATTCCTATCAAGGTGATGTGGTATGCTCATATAATACCACGGTTGAAACATCTGTTCAGAAACAAAAAGCATGCCGAGTTGATGCAATGGCACAAAAAAGACCGTAAGAAAGATGGGATGTTGAGAGCACCCGTTGACGGGCCGCAGTGGAGAAAGATCGAGAGAAAGTGGAGCGACATTGCAGGTGACCCGAGGAACGTATGGTTTGGTTTAAGTGCATATGGCGTTAATCCTTTTGGGGAGCAGAGCAGCCAGCATAGCACATGTCCTGTGACTCTATGTATGTATAACCTTCCTCCTTGGTTGTGCATGAAGCGGAAGTTCATTATGATGCCAGTGCTTATCCAAGGCCCTAAGCAACCCGGCAATGACATTGATGTCTACCTAAGGCCATTAGTTGATGAACTTTTACAGCTATGGAATGGAACAGGTGTACGTGTGTGGGAGGAGAACGAACAGGAGGAATTTGACCTACATGCGCTGCTGTTTGTAACCATCAACAATTGGCCTGCTCTCAGTAACCTTTCAGGACAGACAAACAAGGGATAGCACGCATGCACACACTGTTTAGATGACACCGACGGTATATATTTGGACAAATGCAGGAAGAATGTGTACCTGGGGCATCGTCGATTTCTTCCAACCAACCATCAATGTCGAAAGAAAGGAAAGCATTTCAAAGGTGAGGCAGATCACTGGAAGAAGCCCGCCCTCCATACTGGTGATCACATACTTGATATGGTAAATAATATACAAGTAATATTTGGAATGGGTCCTGGCGGACTATCTGTTCTGAATGACGCTGACAAACGCGCACCCATATGGAAGAAGAAATCTATATTTTGGGACCTACCCTATTGGAAAGACCTAGAGGTCCGCTCTGTAATCGACGTGATGCACGTGATGAAGAATCTTTGCGTGAACCTGCTAGGCTTCTTGGGAGTGTATGGGAAGACAAAAGATACACCAGAGGCACGGGAGGAACAACAATGTGTGCATGAAAAACACGACATGCATCCAAAGCAGTATGAAGGTCCTCCTAGCTATGCTCTTACCAAAGAAGAGAAGGAAATCTTCTTTGAATGCCTTCTCAGTATGAAGGTCTCGTCTGGCTTCTCGTCGAATATAAAGGGAATAATAAACATGGCAGAGAAAAATTTCCAGAACATAAAGTCTCATGACTTCCATGTAATTATGACGCAACTGCTGCCGGTTGCATTGAGGGGGCGTCTATCGGAAAACGTTTGATTAGCTATTGTGAAGCTATGTGCATTCCTCAATGCAATCTCTCAAAAGGTGATCGGTCTAGAAATCCTGCCAAGGTTAAGGAGTGATTTGGTGCAATCTCTTGTTAGTTTTGAGCTGGTGTTCCCACCGTCCTTCTTCAATATCATGACGCATGTCCTAGTTCATCTAGTCGACGAGATTGTCGTTCTGGGCCCTGTATTTCTACACAATATGTTCCCCTTTGAGAAGTTCATGGGAGTTTTAAAGAAATATGTTTGTAACCGTGCTAGGCCATAAGCAAGCATCTTCATGGGCCATCAAACAGAGGATGTCATTGGGTTTTGTGTTGACTTCATTCGTGATTTTAAGAAGATTGGTCTCCCTCAATCGCGGTATGAGCAGAGACTGACTGGAAAAGGCACGCTAGGAGCAGATTCAGTAATATGTAGGGACGGGCATTCTTGGACCGAAGCACACTACGCAGTTCTACAGAATTCCACCTTGGTGACCCCATATGTCGATGAACATAAGAATATTCTGTGCTCCAAACACCCGGATTAGTGTGACGACTGGATTACATATGAACACATCAGGACTTTCGACAGTTGGTTGCAAACACGTCTCATGGGTGACAACACTGTTTCTGATGAGCTTTACTCGTTGGCGAGGGGACCATGTTCGACGGTATTGACATACAAGGGGTACGAGATAAATGGGAATACATTTTACACGATTGCCCAAGATGAAAAGAGCACCAACCAAAACAATGGTGCCCGCTTTGATGCAGCAACCAAGAGGGGAAAGGACATATATTATGGTTACATAGTGGACATATGGGAACTTGACTATTGACATGATTTCCAGGTCCCTTTGTTTCAGTGCAAATGGGTCAATCTGTCAAGAGGCAGGGTACAGGAAGACCCACAGTATGGAATGACAACAGTGGATCTGAACAATCTTGGGTACACACACGAACCATTCGTCCTAGCCATTGATGTGGCGCAGGTTTTCTATGTGAAGGACATGTCTACCATACCGAGAAAAAGAAAAGATAAGGAAGTGAATACATCATACGATGAGCCAAAGTGCCACATAGTTCTTTCAGGAAAAAGAGACATCATGGGATTGGAGGGCAATACAGACATGGCTAATGATTATGAAAAGTTTCATGAAATTCCTCCCTTCAAAGTCAAGGCTGACCCAAGCACCCTGTTAAACGATGAAGATTATCCATGCTTACGGCGCAATAAGCAAAGGACACAAGCGAAGAAAAAGTGAAGACTTTCTCTCCACAACTATATCATTGCAATGACATGTGAAGAAATGAAATTACTTTTGTAACACATGAGTTTTCGTCCAAAACCCTAATACTTTGAAAGAGATTTTCTGTTTTGTACACGAAGTGCATCCAATTTTTGCCGTAACCCTCTCAACTTTTTATGACATGCTATGTGGGTGAAATGATGATACCATGCCAACTTTCAACCTTTTCAGAGTTCATATGAGGTGCTTTTCAATTTGAGGGTTATTTAGCTCAAAAAATCAATAACTCCATGAACAATACCAAATGAAGTCAGAAAGGGTTGAAAATTGATGATGTGGCTTTGAATGGTGCATTTTGAACACACAAATAGTTTGGGGTTCAAATGAGTTCAAAAAAATAAAACCCCTTTGTAACAGATGAGTTTTCGTTCGAAACCCTGATACTTCGAAAGAGATTGTCCATTTTGTACACGAAGTGCATCCATTTTTTGCCGTAACCCTCTCAACTTTTTAGCACATGCTAGGTGGGTGAAATGATGATGGCATGCCAACTTTCAACCTTTTTAGAGTTCATTTGAAGTGCTTTTCAATTTCAGGGTCATTCAGCTCAAAATAAATCAGTGAGTGCATGAAAAATACGAAATGAAGTGAGAAAAGGTTGAAAGTTGATGATGTGGCTTTGAATGGTGCATTTTGAACACACAAAAATATGGATTTCAAATAATTTCAAAAAATGAAATCCCTTTGTAATAGATGAGTTTTCGTCTGAAACCGTGATAGTTCGAAAGAGATTGTCCATTTTGTCCACGAAGTGCATGCAGTTTCTCTCTTAACCCATTCATCTTTTTAGCACTTGCTATGTGGTTGAAATTATGATACCACGCCAACTTTCAACCTTTTCAGAGTTCGTTTGAAGTTCTTTTAATTTCTTTCAAAACATCGTGGGAGTGGACTTCAAAAAAGAATCAACTAAAAAGCTTTTATAAACCTCTAGTATTTTTGAAATAATTATATAAAAATTATGCAACTAAAATTATCAAAGTATTTTTTGTTCAAAACATTAATAGAAAAAAGAATATAACAATAAAACACACTGCAAATAAATAAAGCAAGAAACAAAACAAAATAATGGAAATTATGCCACTAAATTATCAAAGTATTTATTTGTTAAAAAGAATGAACTAAAATAACAGAACACTACTAGAATCAAGAATTTTGCCGTCTGCCAGCTCTTTGTCGTCTGCCAGCTGATGTCAAAGAGGCGGTTTGCCATCTGTCTTTCCAAAGCAGACGGCAAAGAAGAAGCTGATGGCAAAGAGAGTCTTTGCCATCAGCTGCTTCTTTGCCATCTGCCAGCAGACGGCAAAGAGCCTCTTGACCGACGGCAAAGAACACAGTGGGCCCCACGGGGCACGGCACTGGCTAGGTCAAACCCTTTGCCGTTTGCCACCTCTTTGCCGTCTGCTAGCACACGGCAAATATTTCTTTGCCGTCTGCCAGCAAACGGCAACAAGCTGAGTGTGGGCCCGTAGTGTCACGGTGTGGCGCGGCTAACGTTCACCCTCTTTGCCGTCTGTTGTACTCTTTGCCGTCTGCCAGCAGACGGCAAAGAAAGGGTTTTAATTTTCGGCCCCGCGCCTCTCTCTCTCACCCACACACACCCCGCGCCCCTCTCTCTCCCTCTCACCGCCGCCGCCCCGCCCTCCCGATGTCGCGTGCCTAGCACCGCCGCCGGCCCGCCCCCCCTGACCACCTCGCAGCAGGGCCAGGCTGGGCACCGCCCCCTCCCCGTGGCCCTCCTCCATCACGCCCCCTCCCCACGGCCCTCCTTCACCATCGCCCGAGCCAGGCCACGGCGCCGCCCGCTCCCCTCCCCGCGGCCCACCTCCACCACCGCGGCCCTCCTCCACCACCGCCCCCTCCCCGCGGACCTCCTCCACCATCGCCGGAGCCAGGCCGTGGCGCCCACCCGCCCCCTCCCCGCGGCCCTCCTCCACCATCGTGGCCACCGAAGCCAGGCCGCACCATCCCTGATCCAAGGTGAGCCCTCGATCGTAGGTCACCGCCTCCCTGTCTCCTTTCGTTTTTTTCTGTTTAGTTTTAGGTTTTAGTTTTGTTGTGGTTTAGTTTTAGTTTTAGTATAGGTTTAGTTTTAGTTTAGTTTAGGTTTTGTTTTAGTTTAGTTTAGTTTTAGTCTTAGGTTAGATTCCTATTTAGTAGAACAAAAGAAGAAAAAGTAGAAGAAGAAGAATAGGTAGAACAAGGAAAAAAGGAAAAGAAGAAGAAGAAGAGAGGAGGAGGAGGAGGAGAAGAAGAAGAATAAGAAGGAAAAGTAGAAAAGGCTCGACACTGACCCCATTGAACCTCGACGCTATGGACCCTCGACCCCCGACGCCACCGACCCCCAACGCCACCGACCCCCGACACCACTAACCCCCTACCCCCGACGCCACCGACCCCCAACCCCCGACCCCCAACCCCCGACGCCATCGACCCCCTACCACCGATGCCACCGACCCCCGACCCCCGACACCACCGATGACCGACCCCTACCCCGACGCCACTGACCCCCGATGCCACTGACTACCGACGCCACTGACCCCCGACGCCATTGACTCCCGATGCCACTAACCCCCGACCCTCGACACCTATTCTGCCTCCTGTTGACCGAAAAGCTGCTCTTCGGCCTTCAAGAAGCCGAGGAGGTCATAGTTTTGTAAATTATGAGTTAGGTCACATATTTTCTGATTTTGTTATAAAAAACATCATATTTGTGTTGATCGGGTGAATTTTAATGTGAAGTTGTTTGACAATCTCCCCGTGCATTGGACGAGCTCCCCTGCTGCATTCGTGAGTGAGCACAAATGACATCTCCTCCCCCGACCCCCTTAATTTACTCGGTTCCGGTCTTCGTGCCGATGAAACTTGCTAGCTATAGGTGTCTTCAGTCATCAGTATGCGTGATCAGTATGCGTATCCAATTCGAAAGGGCAGCATCTATAAGTATGCATGTCTTTGCATATTTATAACCGCCATCCTTTTGAATTGTCCAACGTTATCCATGGACAGCCAGAGTATTTGTAGATTGGGCTCGTTTTCCCTTATGCTCTGCTCTGGATCCGATGCGGAATTTTGTCAGTGCCTTCCTGTTGTTCTCCGGGTACACATCCTCTCTACTTATTGCCGAGAAGTGTATGAGGGGAATAGCGGGGAGGTGCTGCCGAAATTATGCGTCGGATCCGGAGCAGAGCATGGGAAAACGAACCCAATCAACACATACTCGGGTGGGATTAGGACCTATCTCTACCTATTAGCGTGTAGTTTGCATGGATGTAATAAAACTAACAAAACTTGATTAATGGATGAATATAGATGATTAATTATATATATATTTCTTGTGTGTTTAGTAGGTAGGCAAGATGAGTGATCGTGCTTGGATGTACACCGGTCACCCTAGTCAGAAAGAAATGACCATTGAATGGTTAACAAAAACCAAGGGGTTTCTGAGCGCCGCATTTGCAAATGGCCAGGAAATAACCTGGTGCCCCTGTGTCCGGTGCGACAACCATAAAAAGTGGACACGGGATGAAATGGGTAAACACTTGCAGAAGTGGGGTTTTACGCCTGATTATACGGTGTGGAGATATCATGGTGAGTCTGCCCAACGTGCCAGAGCTGAGGTTGTTCGTCGTCGCACCGACGAGCATGGTACCGCGATCGAAGAAATGGTGCAAGACTTTGATGATTCTCGGGATTTGGACGATGAGATGGACGAATCTGCAAAGGCCTTCTATGAAATGTTGGAGTCTTCAAAACGTCCTCTCCACGAGCGCACTGAGCTTTGTAACCTGGATGCCATCGCGCAAGTAATAGCTCTAAAGGATTAGTTCAACCTAGGCAGAAAATGCTACGACGCGATGATGACGATATTTGGACGCTTTCTACCCAAAGGCCATGTATTGCCAGCAAACCTGTACCAGTCGGACAAAATCCTACGTGCGCTTAAGATGCCCTATGAGAAGATAGATGCATGTGAGAATGGATGTGCCTTATTTAGGCTTGAGTATGCAGGCTTCAACTATTGTCCCATTTGCAAGTCTTCCAGGTATGTTGTGGTAGACAACGGTATGGGTGAGAAGAGTCAGATCAAAATCCCAGTTAATGCTTTCGGTATATGCCAATCATACCAAGACTTCAACGTCTTTTCATGGTCGAAGAGACGGTCAGACAGATGACGTGGCATAAATTGGGCAAACGAATCAAACTGGATGCAGATGGGAATCTGATGTTGGGACACACTTCAGACGCTTTTGCGTGGAAGCACTTCGATGCATTACATAAGGTTAAAGCGGCAGATCCAAGGCATCCTCTAGTGCTCATCAGCACGGATGGGTTCAATGTGTTTGGTATGACGGCGACCCAATACAGTTGCTGGCCTGTATTTGTCATTCCACTCAATCTTCCCCACGGAGAGATTATGAAAAGAAAGAACATTTTCTTGACGTTGATAATTCCAAGGCCAAACTATCCGGGGAAGAATATGAATGTGTACATGCAGCCGCTTAAGGATGAATTGCAACAAGCTTGGGATAATGGGATCAAGACATATGACACCCGCTACAAAAAAAACTTCAAAATGCATGTGTGGTATATGTACTTGTCGCATGACTTGCCGGCGTATGCGCTATTCATTGGCTGGTGTGTGCATGGAAGGTTCCCGTGCACCACATGCAAGCCAGCTCTTGAGTTCCGTTGGCTGCAGGCGGGTCGCAAGTATTCTTGCTTCGACTTGCATAGACAGTTCTTGGATCCTCGCCATAAGTTCAGAAAAGACATGAAGAATTTCATGAAAGGTAGAATTGTCAAAAACTCTGCACCACCTGCATTGACAGGCCCACAGACCCTGGATCAGATAAATGCTCTCGAGCCAGATCCAGATCGTCCAGGGTATTTCAAAGGGTATAATTCGAAACACGCCTGGACTCACAAGATATGCTTGTGGGATCTGCCTTACTTTAAAGACCTCCTATGCCCACACAACATCGATGTGATGCACACTGAAAAGAATATCTCCGAGGCCCTTTTTGGTACATTGTTCGGCATAGAGGGGAAGTCAAAGGATAATCCAAAGGCTAGAGTCGATCAGGAGGCTCTATGTGATAGACCGTTACAAAACATGCGACAACCGAAAGGAAAAAAGAACTGGAGGAAGCCAAAGGCATGGCTCAATCTTGGAGGGCTAGCTATGAGGGAAATGATCTTGTGGGTGAAAATGCAGTTGATGTTCCCCGATGGCTATGCAGTGAATCTAAAGAGGGGAGCAAGTCTTGACAAATTAGACTTATTTGGTCTCAAGAGTCATGATTGGCACATATGGCTTGAGTGGGTAATTCCGGTGATGTTGTGTGGCTTTATCCCTGAGGATGAATGGCTAGTACTGGCAGAGCTGAGCTATTTCTTCCGTGCTCTTTGTGCGAAAGAACTATCGCCTAACGTGCTAGACAAACTGGAAGAGTTGGCGCCGGAGTTGATCAGCAAGTTAGAAAAGATCTTTCCATCGGGATTCTTTAATCCAATGCAGCATTTGATTTTGCATCTCCCGACCGAGGCAAGATTGGGGGGGGCCATGCAAAATCGTTGGTGCTTTGCAACTCAGAGGATGCAGAAGACGCTTCGAGCAAAATGTAAAAATAAACATAGAATTGAAGCATCGATGGCTGAGGCATTCATTACTGAGGAGGCGGCAAACTTCGTGACAACACACTACAAAGCCAAGAATCATCATTTGCATAATCCGAAGCCTCGGTACAATGATGGCGACCGTGAAAAAGGTCGATCCAACCTCAGCCTATTCAAAGGGAAGCTCGCACCAGCCGGTGCTTCGAAAGCAATAGCGTTGGATGTCGAAAAATGGCGGACCATTTCGTTGTATATCTTCAACAACCTAACAGAAGTGCGGTCGTACATCGAGTAAGTTCTCGGTAAATTGTTTCGCTACTTCTAATTCCTTTGAAATGCTCTTATTCCTGGAAATGTGATATAGACGATACGTCGCCAAATTCTCGGATGGAGCGGTGATCTGAAAGGATTCCATCGAAGAGTATGAACTTCTGGCAAAGCATGGAGGCGGTTTTCCCGGTTTCATCTCTTGGTTCAAACAACCGGTAATTTCCATTAGACCATTTCATTTCTTCGTCTAGTTTGCGGCTAATGCAACAATCCTTTCGTATTAAACTTGTAGGCTAATGCAGAGTCTATGGACTCCAAACTGAGATAGGTCGCTAATGGTTTTGACTATAAGGTCCGTTCATTTGACAAATACGACATCAACGGGTATCGCTTTCGTACTTTTGGCAAAGAGCTATATATGGCCGACCGAAAGTCTACAAATTGTTGTGTCTCCGCTATCGGCGAAGGAGGGATCGAGTATTATGCAAGAGTTGAAGCAATTTATGAACTTACATTCTTTGGTGAAAACCCACCAAACATCGTAGTATTCAAATGTTATTGGTTCCAGCCGAAGGAGACTAGAAAGACTCATGAACATATAGGGTGAGTCAAAATCAAACAAAGCACCCATTTAGATGTTCCCGATGTCTATATTATGGCTCAACAGGCGACCCAAGTTTTCTATCTACCATGGGCCTGCCAAACTGATCCAAATCTGAATGGTCGGGATGTCGTTTATGATGTGCCGCCACATTTTAGACCACCTCCCCTCAATGAAGATGATTATGAACCTCACATTACCCCAAACACATATGAAGGAGAATTCTTCCAAGAAACACGTCTTTCCAAAAAACGTTTCAAGAACCACTCTACTTCACCCCAGAACATTGAGGTAGACAGCGACAGTGAATCCGACTTCACCCCTGAGCCGGAACCAGAATAGATGGAAGAAGAAGAGGTTACTGCTGCGGAAGACCTCTCAATGCTTGACCGATTACACAAAGGAGGCCTTCCGCATGTTGCTCCCGATAGTGATGACGATGCATTTATTGATGATAGTGATGATGATGATGCATTTATTGATCCTGGAGCATATATAGACGATGAAGATTATTATTAGTTCATGTCAGGTATACATGATGATGATATACTCAAATTATATATATAAATATTATTATTCATGTCGTTATTCAATTTTTATTGTATACATGATGATGATACACTTAAATTATATACATATTATTATTCATGTCGGTATTCAATTTTTTTATGTTGTATACTAATTTCGTTTACTATTTGTCATGGCAGGTGTTGAACGATGGTGGGCGCAGGTCGAGAGCAATCTGAGGCTCCTTCTTCGTCGGCGCGTGGTGGGAGGGGTACTTCCATTCCACCCCAATCTCCACGAAGAGCGTTGTACGAAGGTATGGGGACACCCGAGGGCGCTTCTTCGTCGGTGAAGTTGCCCATCGGGAGAGGAGCTCGTGACAAGAAGAGAGCTCCTAAAGCTACACGTGGTGGCCGCGGGAGAGGTACAAAGGCTGCTACGCCTTCCTCGCTGCCACCCCCAGATGATTCACCCAAGCACAGGACTGCTACGGTGGACTTGTCTGAGGTGGAGGCTACGAGGAGTCGTGTCCACGAGCCTCGGTTCGACAATCCTTCTATCCCAGACGCTTCGACATGCGAGACTCCTATGCCAGACGCTACATCCCGCGTGACTCATGGGCCAGACGCTTCGTCCCGTGAGACTCCACAGGCTTCCACCGGATGGGATGCCTGGCCGGATCTGCATCAGGCGGAGCTGAGTCGTCATGCTAATGGTGGTGGGGACCAGCTTTCTGATAGCTGGGACGAGGTGGTTGAGGGCACCGTCTACCAGCGTGGGTGTACACGGCTCCCGCCCGTGCCGGCGACCCACGAGCAGAGGTGGCTGATTAAGCCCGAGTCGCTGAAGTGAGTGCATTTACTCTTTTTAAACCTTTTGCCTTCATGTTTATTCACATATCTAATGCGTTGTCTTTGTCATACTGCAGGGGGTGGATTCACGCTAAGGATGTCCGCAGGCCCAACTCCATCCTTGGTGTGCTTTTGCGGCATAACTTCCCGGGGTTTGTCACATTGCCCGGTGAGGGTCAGCTTCGAGAGTTAGAATTGAAATGGGTGCACTACTTGGCTGCCCCGGCCCCGCCGGAGGACATGATCGACGATGTGTTGTGCCACACAAGGGCCGACATGGTGATCAGGAAGTTCTGGGTAATTTCTCCTTTACACAATTAAAAATCAATAATAGCTAGTTATTGTACTAATCAGTGTTGTCTCTTTTGATTGCAGACCTTCTACAGGTGTGAGGAGGGATACGAGGAGGCCGCGGCAAAGCTTATCGATCAAGAGTGCAAGCGCCTACGACAGAACTTACGGCACGAGGCTCGGGTACAGGATCTTTGAGACTACTACGCCTCGCTGCGTATTAAGAAGGCCAAGTCGTCGTCCCGTCGAAAGTTTATGGACAAGGAACAGTACATGAAGGTAATTACCTATTCTTAAGGCCTTATACTTAGTTTCCTTCCTTTGATTCGTAGGCATAGCTCTCAAATTTCTCTTTACTAACTTAGGTGCCCCCGAGATGGTGTGCGGATAAAATGGATTGTTGGGAGGCGTTGGTGAATGAATGGTGCTCTGACCAATGGCGAGTCCTCCACAGGGAAGTGCTGTTGGATGGACGAGCAACTTGAAATACCCATGAACAAGCTTCAAAAGTATATCACCGCAGCGCAGGAAGGGATGTTCAATCCTAACAGAGAGAAGTACGAGTGGTTACAGAAGGTTGGGCTTCCCGACGCAGGCGGTTACAGAAGCCGGGAGAGAAAGAGGAAAGCGGAGCTGAGTGAAATTCAGAAGCTCAATGCAAGACTACAAAAGCTAGAGGAAGTCGAGAGCCAGCGAGCTGCCGACCAACCATCTTAGCGGCACGAAGCTACCCCAGAAGCTATCCTGCCATCTCAACGGAGAAGCAGTGTCGCTTCCACGGAGCCCGTTCAGCGTGACTTCACGTCTCATAGCTACCACGTGGATACTATCACAGAGGCTCACCATTGCGAGCTTGTGACGAAATGCCGGAACCTCACTTTCAAGATGGTTGTCGGCTCTGTTGCACCTCCTCAACCCAACGAAACATTTCACTACCTTCCGATTCCACATGGCTATGTTGTTGTCATGGTGGATAAAGTAATGATGGAAATTGAGGAGCTCGAGCTTGACCACTCTACAGGTGAAGGAGAGAATAAGCTGGTTTGTGCCCTGAGGAGTACATGTCTATGGAAGAAGGAGTACATCAACCTTCCAAACTGGACGCCTCTGCCTCCTCATTCTCCTCAAGAGAATGAGGGCACTCCGCCTCCTCCTCCTCCTCCTCCGGCGTGCGATCAGGGCACACCGCCTCCTTCTCTGGCTCCTTCGACGTGTGAAGGCACTCCGCCTACACCTTTGCCTATTATGGCACGTCGGAGCAGTACGCCTCCTCCTCAGCCTCATCGTCAACGGCGGAAGATAGATATCGCCGCTCTGGCTCGTCCGGTGCCTAGTAAGAAACGACGGAAGCGAGCCGCCGCCGCTCCGGTGGCTAGCAGTACAAGCATTGGCAGGAGGGGATCCAGATACGGTCCATCTCTCAAGCCTCTGGAAAAGTTACCATATGAGAGGACCGAGTCTGAAAACGAGGAGATATGTCAGGCTGAATTGAGGGCCCATTTTGCAAACAAAACTCCACCTCTGAAGGAGAAGATAGATCTGGTGAAAATGATGCGCACTATCGATGCCCTGAAGCGACCACCACCGCCTTCGCCAGATTCCAACTTTGACCGCTGTATTGAAAAGACATATCAAGATGCGCGGCGGTCGGGAAGTACTTCTAGTGATGCAAGGTCAGCAAAACGAAGAAGTGGAAAAAAAATTCTAGTGAACCAATCGTGCCCCCCGTTCAAGGTGTCTAGCGATATCATCGATAATCATCCGGGGATGGTGCCCGGTACCAAACCTGGTGATTACCTGAGCGATGATGTATAGTTTAAGCCAGTGGAGGTGGAAGAATTCCGTTACCGGCACGGGCGGCCTCTCGTCAAACTTGATCATCCTCCTCTAACAACGATGATGCGAAAATTCCATGAATCGTACATGAAAACCTGCCGCGAGTCTGGGAAGGATTCTTTGATACTGTCAGTTAAAAAGGAGCACGACCTTGTTGGAATAGAACTGTTGAATGTTGAATTTGAGGAGATCTTCCAGTTATACAATCAAAAGTCCCTCGACAAAACAATCGTGACTTGCTACTGTTTGTAAGTACTACTTCTGTAATTAAGTCTCTCTATGTATATAGCTCAACTCTATCATTGCATGTATATATAATTATCCTCACTATATTATGCAGATTGAAGATCGTCGAATGCAGAAAAGCACAAATCTATGACATTGGGTTCACTAACCCAAATATCATACATGAGTATACGCTTCAAAAGAATGCCACACAAACCAAGGACAACTTGCTACAAACGCTGCTTAAAAATTAAAACAAAGGGACAATACTCTTTCCTTAGAACTTCAAGTGATGTTGCTGTCTTGTGCATATTCGGTTTCCCTTATTACTCAAAGTTTATAGTAATGTAACTAATGAGTTATGCATGCATGCGCGGTTTCCAATTTATTCTGCTAGAGATTAAGCTTGAGCGGGGAGTAGTAACCGTCTTAGACTCGAAATGGAAAGATCCCCAGGAATATGCGGACATGACTGAAATGCTCTGGAAGTAAGTTCAATCGATCATTATTGCATCATATCGGCAACTTTGTTCATTTCCTAATATCAAGTAATTATTTTCTTTGTCTGGCAAGGTTTGGAAAGAGTTCATAGCAGTTGTTCTGGCACTGCCTGGGAAGCTGTGATTTACACACATGAAAGTAAGTACTACTAGCTAGTTCCGCACATCACCCATTGATTCTAGTTTCATTAATACCATTTATCATGCTTGATTATCAGTTTGATTGAACTCTATTTCTCATAAAGTGCTTGTGGCAGGAAACCGGGAATAATTTTTGTGGATACTACGTTTGCGAGTTCATCTACAGCGCAACGACCCCTAAGCGGGGCTACATTGAAAAACAATTTCAAGTGTGTAAGAATTAATATTGAAAATTTTATTTTCTTACCATATATATGTATTGATCCCCTTCTTCAAATTAGATGTGGCAGATCCGGGATGAAATCCTACCACATGATCGCATATGAGCAATTCAAGAAGAATTGTCGGGATTCTTTCTTGACCACCTCATAAATAAAGCCGGAGAAAACCATCTGCAATTGGACATTAGATGTTAGGGATTGTAAGAGATCTTATATTGTATATATGTAGCTAGTAGCATCGGATATATATACGAAAACTTGATATATGACCAATCTCTCAGAGAAAGAGAGGTCGATCCCTTCTATCTCTATATGTTCATGATGATCTTCTATACTTAATGGTTGCTTTATTTGCTTACTAGCTAGCGTGTCGAGTTCTCTCTATAGTAGCTAGCGTGGACCAAGCACGGAGAAAGAGAGGACACCTCTCTATACTAATTAGATAGATAAACAATATGAACCCCCTAAATTAACCCTCCAAAAACCCCTACCCCCCTCCCTTTCAAAAAAACCAGCAACTGCTAGATGCTGACGCGTGAATGCCTTTTGGTTCCGGTTGGTGTTACCAAACGGCACTAAAGGTCCTCCTGCCTGGGGAGCCCGCAGAGTCCACGTGGAGCCCCTTCTGTCCCAGTTTGTAAGCGAACCGGGACTAAAGGTTTTGGGCTTTAGTCCTGAACCTTTAGTCCCGGTTCCAGAACCGGGACAAATGGGCCTTACGAACCGGGACAAATGGGCCTTTTTCTACTAGTGCCACGTCCTACATACGACTAGAAACCCAACCTCTAGTTGGGACAGGATGCAGGCCCAGAAGGCCCAGAAGGCCCAACAGGGCCGCACGGGTTCATTATGCCCACATAGGCCTGCTCGGAGAGGAGCTTCATAGAGATGCCGCGATGGGGCTTATAAGCTGGTGCGGACGCCCCTCGCTTGGCGAGGTGGGACTAAACTTGCCGTGCACCGCACCTGCACGAGCACCAGCTTTTAGTCGTGGTTGGTGGCTCCAACCATGACTAAAGCACCCATTTAGTCACGGTTGGAGCCACCAACCATGACTAAAGGTCTGCGTTTCATGTCGCTTCGACTGGCAAAATTGACCTTTAGTTGTGGTTGGTATCTCTAACCGCAACTAAAGGGTGGATTTACTCGCGGTTGGAGCCACCAACCGCGACTAAAGGCCGTTCTATATATGCAGCGACTTCAAAAAAAATATAGAACTGAGTTTCCATCTTCCCCCGACGCACCACGTGACTCTGCCGCCAGGCTGCTGCTTCCCCATCACGCTGTCGCCATTTCCATCGCCTCGCCATCGCTCTCGCCTTACTGTGACATCGCCGTCATGCGTCGACCTTGCCGCCCCTGATCCTCCATGACATCGCACGCCATTGCCGTTGCCGTCGCAGTTGTCGCCGTCACCGACTCGCCTCGCCTCGTCGGCTGTCGCCCCACTATGTGCCCCTTTCCGCCCTCTCCCCCTATCCCTCCCCCCGTACCGCCATGGCCGTGCCCCTCCCCGATCGAGCCCAGACACACACATGCATGCATGAACACACACACACACACTACAAGAAATATGCTCACTTGCGACCATCAATACTGTTCAGCGAATGGTCATTGTTTTTCATTTACGACCATTTTATGACCAAAAATAGTTGGTCAAAAGCTGAGCATCGGTACCGAAAATTGGGAGGAGGATGGTTATGAATGTTGAAGCTGGGGTCAAATGAATGAATGGATCGAGATGAAATTTAGTGGAGGCTGGTTATTTGGGCATAGGAAACGACTATAGAAAATTGATACCATTTGGACATGCCAAAGTGGTACTTCCTTTAGAATGCTCTTCTTTGGACATAAACTTGGGAAATTAGTGAGAGAAATTGTTTAAATGAAATGATCTCAAATTTGGTGTATGTAAGTAACATAGGTATGGTCATGCCTTGGTAAATTTTTAGAAAATATGAAGCAATATATAATATAGTTGCTTCACAAACTGAAAATATGACAAGAATAAAATATTGGATGATGAGCTCACATAGTTTCTTTGATAGAGCTCAAATTTTGTGCAGAGTGATTATTTGAGTATATGGGAGATTTTGAAAAAAATAAGATCATTTGGATAAGCCTAGCTAGTACTTACTTCACAAAGCTTCTCTCTGGATAGAAACTTTGGAAATTTGCCGAATAAGATTAATTAGAAAAATGGAGCTGAATATTATCGTGTGGCAATGATTTGGTTATGGAAGAGTGCCTAAAAATTTGAGGGTAATAGGAGGGGTCTAGATAGCACTTTCTTTGCAATGTGCCAATCTGGCCATAAAATAGAAATTAAACCTGGGCTCATATAGATGATTTGACTGATTTACGATTTGGAGGAGGGTGATAATTTGGGCATATGAAGGCACTATATAAATTTCATGCAATTTTGATATATAAAAATGGTACTTCCTTCACAATGGTCTCCACTGAGCAAAAATTTGGGAAAATATTGAGGGAAATGGTTAAATTAAATGAGCACAAATTTGGTGGAGGGAGGCTCTATGGGCAGGGTCATGTCCTGGTAAAGTTTCAGCAATTATAAAGCAATATAAAACATAGTTGCTTCACAAATTGAAAATATTACCAGAAACAAAGATTGGATGGTGAGCTCTCATGGATTGTTAGATGGGGATAAAATTTTGTGGAGAGCTATGATATGGGCATATAGAAGATGTGGCAAAAATTCAACTCGTTAGGATATGCATAGCTAGTACTTCCTTCACAAAGATTCAAGGTGAACAAAAACTTTGGAAATTTTCCGAGGAAGATTTACTAGGCAAATGGAGCTGAATTTTTTCATGACGAAATGAGTTGGATAGTAAATAGTGCCCAAATTTTTTTAGGGCATTCAATAATATATAAATAGCACTTCCTTCACAAAGTGTTGTTCTAAAGAGAAAAGGAAAATTAATATTGTTGAATTATTGCTGAACTAGGAAAGGTATGTTCTTGACATATTTGACAAAAATATGATCCAAAGAATTTATGAGAATATTTTGGGAATTTTGGGAAGAACAGAAATATAGGTTGTTTCATAACCTAGGGCAAAATTGATACATGGACATGACACATAGGCAAAACTGATGAGGTGGCGCCTAGTCATAGCAATCCACCACAGTTTATAGGGCTATGACCATCTATATTGATCATGATCAGCTACAAATAAGGTAGTGGACCAGTGTTGTTTGCTTCACGACTATTTCGTGTAAGGAAATTATGACCTTTCTAACCAAATTGGTCGTTATGGTTTACCGTTTGGAGTCCCCCGAACAGCTTATGACCGATTGATCTCAAATGGTCATAAATTTACAACCATTTCTTCCAGGGTCACTGCTACAAGGTCACAAGTTGACATATTTCTTGTAGTGACACACACACACAAACATTTTTATTTTCTGTTTTTCTGTTTTCTATTTTTTTTAACTTTTAGTTATATAAATGTTAGATGAATGTTTGATATATAAATGTTTGATGAATGTTTTTTAGTTTTTAATACATTACTTATAGCTAGATAAATGTTAGATATAAAAAGGATATTGTAATATTTTTCAGTTTTTTATACTTTTTTATTGCTATATAAATTTTAGACATAAAAAAGATATAGAAATGTTAGATGAATGTTAGATTTGCAATTAGTGTATGTATGTATACAATAGATTATTCTCTTAGTCCTTTAAGGGATTTAGGAATGCCCCCATTATGGATGTGCACAAGTTGATCCAATGTTTTTCTGAACTCATGCATCTACCCTTCTATGTGTCATGTTTTGTCTAGCTAGTGTCAAAGGATTCAAGAAAACCATGGCTTCATCATTAGCCGTTAGTAACAGGCGCATGATGGTACGAGAAGCTATCCAAAGTTGTTTTGGAACAGAGTCCCGGAGAGGATAATTAGCTTTTTGGTATCAAGTTCAGCAAAAAGGCCTTCCAAATAGCGATATTCGGAAGGCTCTTTCTGAACTTCATACCATAATGCTAATTATCCTATTTGGAACTCCGTTCCAAAGCAACTTTGGACTGCTTCGTACCAACATGCGACTGTTACTTCTGGCTAATGATGAAGCCATGGTTTTCTACCTTTGACATTATCTAGACAACATGACATATAGAAGGCTAGATCACTACTGGAATTCAGTTATTTTCCATGTGCCATCTGCCCTGGCTCTCTTTGCCGTCTACTGTCACAAAGCAGATGGCAAAGAACTGGCACATGGCAAAGGCATTGTTTGCCATGTGCCAGTTCTTTGATGTGTGCCCCTAGACGGCAAAGAGAGCCAGGGCAGATGGCAAAGAGCTCAGGTGGGTCCCATTGGACCTTGGGCCAGGCGAGGTCCAAACGGACGGGGTATTTGCCGTCTAGGTCTCCTTTGCCGTCGGCCGTGGCTCTCTTTGTCGTCTGGGGGCAGACGGCAAAGGAGATGCCGTACTAACGGCCGTACGCGATTGCCACTCCTCTCCCTCCCTCACTCTCTCCCGCCTCCCCCTACGACCGCCACTGCCAGCCACCTCCCCCGGCCGGCCCTGCCCGGGGAAACCCCTCCCCCGACCGCATCTCCCCGCGCCGCACCTCCCCCGGCTGCCCCTCCCCCATGCCACACCTCCCCCGGTTGTCCCCGCCCCGGCCGCCCCTCCCCCGGTCGGCCCTTCCCCGGCCACCCCTCTCCCAGCCAGCCCCACCCCCGATCGCCTCTCCTCCGACCGCCCCCGACCATGCCCCCACTCCGGTGTCGGCCTCCTCCACTTCCACCAACTCCGGCCTCCAACTACCCCACTCGAGTGAGCCCCCACCACCTCTCTATTTTTTTCTTTCTTTTTTAATTTTCCTATTTTGTTTTAGTATTAGCTAGTTGCAGTTAGTTAATTAGTTGTAGTTAGTTGTAGAAGATGTAAAAAATATAGTTTAGTTGTAGTTAGTAAGATTTTAGGAATTAGGGTTACTTACCTTATTTAGTTAGGTCTAGCATGAGTTAAATTTTAGTCCTACTATTAGTTAAACTTAGTTTAGTTTAATTTAGTTTAGTTTTAGGTTTATATAATTAGATAATTTGAAGAGGGGAAAAAGGATGAGAGGGGAAAGAAGAGGAAAAAGGAAAAGAAGAAGAAGAAGAAGAAGAAGAAGAAGAAGAAAGAAGTAGAAAAATAGGAGAAAGAAGAAGAGGAGAAGAAGAGGAAAAACAGAAGAAGAGGAGAAAGAAGAACGAAAAGAGGAGAAGAAGAAGAGGAGAAAGAAGAAGAAAAAGAGGATAAGAAGAAGAGAAGAAGAAGAGGAAAAATAGAAGAAGAGGAGAAAGAATAAGAAGAAGAGGAGAAGAAGAATAAAAATAGGAGAAATAAGAAGAGGAGAAGAAGATATAGACGAGAAAAAGAACAAAATAGATGTGGAAAAAGTAGTATATATATATAGATTTTTCTATCGGGATTGAACATTCTTGTTGATCACGTAGATTTAAATGTGTTGTGCTTTCGTGGAGGAGAAGGAGAAGACGATGGGTGATCGTGCTTGGATGTATAGTGGTCACCCTAGTCAGAAAGACATAACCAATGAATGGTTAACAAAAACAAGGGGCGGGTGAGAGCCGCATTTGCAAATGGCCAGCAAAAAACATGGTGCCCTATCCCAAATGTGACAACTTTAAAAAGCGGATAGAGTTTGAAATGGGTAAACACCTGCAAAAGTGGGGTTTTATGCCTAATTATATGGTGTGGACTTTTCATGGTGAGTCTGATCAACGTGCCAGAGCTGAGGTAGTTCGTCATTGCACCGACAAGCATGGTACCGGGATCGAAGACATGGTGCAAGACTTTGATGATGCTCGTGATTCAGACAATGATATGGAGGAATCTGCAAATGCCTTCTCTGAAATGTTGGAGTTTTCAAAACGTCCTCTCCACGAGCACACTAAGCTTTGTCAGTTGGATGACATCGCACAAGTAATAGCTCTGAAGGCTCAACTCAACCTAGGCAGAGAATGCTACCACGCGATGATGATAATATTTGGATGCTTTCTACCCAAAGGCCATGTACTACCTGCAAACCTGTAGCAGTCAGACAAAATCCTCCGTGTACTTAACATGCCCTATGAGAAGATACATGCCTGTGAGAATGGATGTGCCTTATTTATGCTTGAGTATGCGGCCTTGAACTATTGCCCCATTTTTAATTCTTCCAGGTATATTGTGGTAGACAACGGTATGGGTGAGAAGATTCAGACCAAAAACCCCATTAATGTTCTTCGGTATCTACCAATCGTACCAAGACTTCAACGTCTTTTCATGGTCAAAGATACGGCCAGACAGATGCCATGGCACAAATTGGGCAAAAGAACCAAACTAGATGCGGATGGGAACAAGATGTTGGTACACACTTGAGATGCTTTTGCATGGAACCACTTCGATGAATTACATAAGGATAAATTGGTAGATCCAAGGCATCCTCGAGTTGCCATCAACACGGATGGGTTCAATGTGTATGGTATGACGGCAGCACAATACAGTTGTTGGCCTGTATTTGTCATTCCACTCAATCTCTCCTCCCCCCGGGAGAGATTATGAAAAGAAAGAACATTTTCCTGACGTTGTTAATTCCAGGGCCCAAATATCCGGGGAAGAATATGAATGTGTACATGCAGCCGCTTAAGGATGAATTGCAAGAAGCCTGGGATAATGGGATCAAGACATATGACTCCACTACCAAAGAATACTTCAAAATGCATTTGAGGTGCATTTACTCGATGCATGACTATCCGGCATATGTGCTATTCGTTGGCTGGTATGCGCATGGAAGGTTCTCGTGCCCCACATGCAAGGTAGCTCTTCAGTTCCGTTGGCTGTAGGCGGATCGCAAGTTTTCTTTCTTCGATTTGCATAGACAGTTCTTGGATCCTGACCATAAGTTCAGAAAAGACAAGAAGAACTTCATCAAAGGTAGAGTTGTCAAAAACACTACACCACCTCCGTTGACAGGCCAACAGACCCTTGATCAGATAAACGCTCTCGAGTCTGATTCTTTGCATCCATGGTATTTCAAAGGGTATAATACGGAGCACGCATGGACACACAAGTCATGCTTATGGGATATGCCTTACTTCAAAGACCTCATTTTCCCACACAACATTGACATCATGCACACTGAAAAGGATATGGAGGAGGCCATTTTTAGTAAATTGTTCGGCATAGAGGGGAAGTCAAAGGATAATCCTAAGGCTAGAATCGACCAGGAGGCTCTATGTGAAACTTCCGATAACGAAAGGAAAGCAAAGCGTAGCAAAGCCAAAGGCATGGTACAATCTTGGAAGGCCAGCTATGAGGGAAATGTTATAGTGGGTGAAAATGCGGTTGATGTACCCCGATAGGTATGCTACGAATCTAAAGAGGGGAGCGAGTCTTGAAAAATTGAAAATATTTGGTCTCAAGAGTCATGATTGGCACATATGGTTTCAGCGGGTAATGCCGGTGATGTTGTGTGTCTTTATCCGTGAGGATGAATGGCTAGTACTGACAGAGCTGAGCTATTTCTTCTATTCTCTTTGTGGGAAAGAACTATCGCCTGGCGTGCTAGATGAAATGGAAGAGTTGGCCTAGGAGTTCATCTGCAAATTAGAAAGGATCTTTCCACCGGGCTTCTTTATTCGAATGCAACATTTGATTTTCCATCTCCCAACCAAGGCAAGATTGGGGAGCGTTCAAAATCGATGGTGCTTCTCAACTGAGAGGATGAACAAGACGCTTCAAGCTATATGTAAAAATAAACGTAGAATTGAAGCATCGATGGCTAAGGCATTCATTACCGAGGAGGCGGCAAACTTCGTGACAGCACACTACGAAGCCAAAAATCATCATTTGCATAACCCGAAGGCTCGGTATAATGATGGCGATCCTAAAAAAGGTCGATCCAACCTCAGCCTATACAAAGGGAAGCTCGCACCAACCAGTGCTTCAAAAGGGATATTGTTGGATGTCGAACAATGGTGGACCATTTCATTGTATAGCTTCAACAACCTAACAGAAGTGCGGCCGTCCATCGAGTAAGTTCTCGGTAAATTATTGTTCCGCAACTTCTAATTCCTTTGAATTGCTCTTATTCCTGGATATTTGATATAGTCGAGACGTCACTGAATTCTCGGATGGAGCAGTCATCGAAAAGGATTCCGTCGAAGAGCATGAGCTTCTAACAAAGCATGGAGGCGATTGTCCCGGTTTCATCTCTTGCTTCAAACAAAGGGTAATTAATGACCATTAATGGACCATTCGATTTCTTTATCTAATGTGCAGCTAATGCATCCATTCTTCCGTATTAAACTTGTAGGCTGATGCGGAGTCTATGGACGTCGAGTTGAGACAAGTCGCTAATGGTTTTGACTATAAGGTTCGTTCATTTGACAAATACGACATCAACGGGTATCGCTTTTGTACCTTTGGAAAAGAGCCATCTATGCCGGACCTAAAGACTACAAATTGTTGTGTCTCTTATATCGGCAAAGGAGGTACCGAGTATTATGGAAGAGTTGAACCAATTTATGAACTTCTATTCTCTCGTGAAAACCCACCGACCATCGTAGTCTTCAAATGTTATTGGTTTCAGCTAAAGGAGACTATAAGGACTCACAAACATATAGGCCTAGTCGAAATCAACCAAAGAACCCATTTAGATGTTCCCAATGTCTACATTACAGCTCGACAGGTGACACAAGTTTTCTATCTACCGTGGGCCTGCCAAACTGATCCAAATCTGAAAGGTTGGGATGTCGTATATGAAGTGTCGCCAAGTTTTAGACTACCTACCCTCAATAAAGAGGATTACGAACCTCACATTAACCCAGAAACATATGAAGGACAATTCTTCCAAGAATCACATATGTCCAAAAACCATTTCAAGAACCGCTCTACCTCACCCCAGAACATTCAAGTAGACAGCAACAGTGAATCCGTCTTAACCCCTGAGCCAGAACAGGAAGAGTTGGAAGAAGAAGAGGTTACTTCTACGGATGACCTGTCACTTCTAGACCGATTACATAATGAAGGCCTTCCACATGTTCTTCCTGATAGTGATGATGATTATGCATTTATTGATGATAGTGATGATCATGATGCATTTATTAATCCCGAAGCATATATAGACGATCAAGATTATTATTAGTTCATGTCAGGTATTCAACTATTATTATATACATATATAAAAAAATTATTACTCAGGTTGGTATTTATGATGATGATACACTTAAATTATACATTTTATTACTCATGTTGGTATTTATGTTGTACTAATTTCATTTACTCTTTGTCATGGCAGGTGTTGAAAGATGGTGGGAAAGGTTCGAGAGCACTCCAAGGCTCCCTCTTCGTCGGGGGTGGTGGGATGGGTACTCCCATTCCTGCCCCGTCTCTCTGGAGAGCGTTGCTCTCTACTCTACATGGAGTGGCTGCTTCTTCGACAACCGCGACCCTCGTGAGAGGAGGTCGACCCCCCGCGAAGAAGAGAGCTACTAAAGGTACACGTGGCCGCAGGAGAGGTAGGGTGGCTACCACACCTTCCTCGCCGCCACCCCCAGCTGATCCACCTAAGCATAGGACTGCTAGGGTGGACCCGTCTGAGGTGCAGGCTACACAGACTCAGGTCAACGAGCCTTCGACCCACGAGACTCGTGTCCTAGAGCCTTCGTTCCAGGAGACTCTGGAGCAAAGCAGGGATGAGGGTACGTCCCAAGAGACCCAGTGGGATACCTGGCCTGATGTGGGTCAGCCGGAGCCAAGTGGCCATGCTGATAGCGACAAGGAGCTGGGTAAGGGGGCCACCGTCTACCAGCGTGGTAGTATGGGGCTCCCGCCCGTGCCGGCGACCCGCGAGCAGAGGTGGTCGATTCAGCCAAATGGGGACAAGTAAGTTCATTTACTCTTATTTAACCTTTTGCCTTCACGTTTTCTCAAATATCTAGTGTGTTGGCCTTAATTTGTCATACTGTAGGGGTTGGATTGTTGTCAAGGGTGTCCGCAAGCCCAACAACATCCTTGGTGTGCTTTGCTGGCAAAACTTCCCGGGGTTTGTTACATTGCCCGGTCGGGGTCGAGAGGTAGTAATGACCTGGGAGCACTACTTTGGTGCCCCGGCCATGCCGGAGGTGGAGATCGACGGTGTTTTGCGCCACACGAGGGCTGACATGGTGATCAGACAGTTCTGGGTAATTTCTCCTTTATACAATTAAAAATAAACAATAGCTAGTTATTGTACAGGCGTGAGGAGGGATACGAGGAGGCCGCGGCAAACGTTATCCAAACCGAATAGCGCTGCCTACTTCAAAACTGGCAGCACGAGGCTCGGGTGCAGGTTGTTCGAGACTACTATGCCTCATGGCGTATTAGGAAGGAAAAGGCGAAGTGTCGCGATTCTAAGATGGAGAAGGAGCATTACATGAAGGTAATTACATATTATTAAGCCCTTGTAGTTAGTTCCCTTGATTTGATTCCTACGTGTAGCGCTCAAATTTCCCTTTATTAACTTAGGTGCCCCCGAGATTGTGTGTGGATAATATGGATTGTTGGGAGGCCTTGGTGGATCAGTGGTGCTCCGAAAAGTGGGAGGCCAGCCACAACAATGCCAAGGAGAGGCATGCGAAAATGGTTAGTGTGCCACACCATCAAGTGAGTGTCAACTTAAATCAGTTTGGTGAGAACTCGGTATGTGGTTTGCTTCATGACTCATGCAACTCATTCTTAATGCTAGCTTGAGCACTTTACTAATACTTTTTTCCTCTCTCTCTCTTTTAGGCGCGTCACAATAAGACGGAGGTGCCAGAGATGTACGACCTCTATGCGATGGCCCATACTCCCTCTTACAAGAAGGTCAAGGCATTCTGTGAGTCTGACCTCGATCATCTCGAAAACTTCACCAACATCTCCTCCCACCACAAGCTCATGAAGTATACAGATCACGGGAAGGCGAGGAAAGGGGAGGACTTTAACCCGAGCCAGGGGCCTATTGATCCAGAGGTGGTGATGATAGCTCGCAACAGGAGGCCCCATGGCTCGATCGCCATTGGAGATGGCCTTATACGTTGCCCTATCACTCTCTGGTAGATAAAGGCACGCCGAACGAGCTCTTGTCCTGAGATAACACCTCGTCCACGGCCAGTCGAGCTCACCATCGAGGTTAGTTTAATGGACTCAACTATATTTCCGCATTACGTTGTGTGTGCGAACCAATATGATTAAAATGCTAACAGAAGATTTGCCGTCTGCCACCTCTTTGTCGTCCGCTAGCGGACGAGAAAGAGTGGCCTTGCCATCAGCTAGCAGAAAGCAAACGAGAAAGAGGTCGCAGACGGCAAAGGGTGGCTTTGCCATCAGCCACTTCTTTGCCGTCTGCTAGTGAACGGCAAAGGAGGTTTGCCGTCCGCTAGTGGACGGCAAAGAGGGAAGGGGCCCACCCTAAACCCAGCCCGCAACTTGACCTAACGGCCCCCTCTTTGTCGTCCACTAGAGGACGGCAAAGAGGGAGGCTAACTAACGGCTAACGCCCCGCGACCAGCCTCTTTCTCTCTTTCTCTCCCTCTCTCCTCCCTGTCGCCCGCCACCCGCCTCTCTCTCTCTCTCTTTCTCTCCCTCTCTCTCTCTTTCTAGCCCACCGCCGGCCGCCGCCTGTGCCCCCCACCCCCACCCCCACCGAGCCCACCCCCGCCGCCCATGCCCACAGCCGGCCGCCGCCTGCGCCCCCACCCCCACCGCCTGCCTCCACCCCCGGCCGCCGCCCGCACCCCCCACCCCCACCGACGCGTTGCCACCGCATCGGCACAGCCGGCTGCCGCCCATGCCCACCGCCCCACCTCCCCGCCCCTCTCTCCCTCCCGGCACCCCCAACACACCACCGCCACCGCCCCCGCCGCGCCACCCACCGCCCCCGACGCCCCACCGCCGACCACGCCGTCCACGTCCTCCACGACCCTGACCCCGCTCGCCCGCTCCCCTCGCTCGCCGTCGCCAAGATCCTCAGCGCCCTCGCGCACCACGAGAGCCCCGGCCTCCTCATCCTCGGCAAGCAGGTCCGTCGCGCCATCTTTGATTTGGCCTTGATTCAGTCAGTTTTTCCTGCTCTTTCATGTCTTTGAAACTCTCAAGTGTTAGATGGAACAAAGTTCAGAACTGAGACCAAGTATTATTGACACAACCTGCTCAACATCATCACATCCACCGCTTGTATAACACCTGAATCCTTAGTTT
Organism: Hordeum marinum; assembly: GCA_022496015.1. Lineage (NCBI taxonomy): Eukaryota > Viridiplantae > Streptophyta > Magnoliopsida > Poales > Poaceae > Hordeum > Hordeum marinum. The sequence goes on from CM039678.1 coordinate 490,276,641, forward strand.
TACTATTTGAAGTTAAACAAGAAGCATTGCGGGGCTTAATTTTGTTGATAACAAACTTCAATCAAACAATCTTTACAGAAAACCAGCTTAATTACGAGATTCTTGTTGTTCTAGTCTAGCTGCAAAACAAAGGATGAGAGATTTCTCATTACATGTTCTCCTCGGTACATAGTCTAAACTCCAAATTGTTTTCAACGGGGAAGCTCGTGGAAGTTGCTTACAGATGACGACAATTGTAACTCAGATGATCAAAACAGAACATCTTTTATCTTTAGGGGGGTATTCGTAGATATTATGCATGTCTATTCACTATATGTTCATTACACATGATATATGATAGATAACATTACATTGACTTTGTTATCTGCCATGCTATAAATCGCTCTATTGCTCAAATTGAAATGTTTCTCCTACTGTTTCGGGGTTAAAAAAGCGTTTGGAGTGTTTCTTTCACATAAGGGAGTTTAAGGATAAGGTAAATGTTTTTGTGATTGCCTAAAGGGCATGGATATCTGTGTTTGTTTTATTCCTGTTGACTTAGCTGCTTACCTTTTTTTACCCCTGACACGACACCCCGACACCCCGACACGGCACCCCAACATGGCACCCCAGACCCCGACACCCCGACATGGGACCCCGACACCATGACACGGCACCCCGACACCTCAACACCCCAACACAGCACCACGACACCCGACACGGCACCCCGACACCGACACGACACCCCGATGCCCCGACACGGCACCCCCGACCCAGACACAGCACCCCTACCCCGACACGACACCACCGACACCCCGACCCCCGACACGACACCACCGACACCTCGACCACCGACACGACACCCCGACACCCCGACACGGCACCCCAGACCCGGACACAACACCCCTACCCCGACACGACACCCCCGACACCCCGACCCCGACACGACACCACCGAGACCCTGACCCCCCGACATAGCACCCCTACCCTGACACGACACCCTAGACCCCGACACAGCACCCCTACCCTGACACGACACCCCCGACACCCCGACCCCCGACATGACACCACGACACCCGGATACGGCACCCCTGACCTCGACATAGCACCCCTACCCCGACACGACACCACCGACACCCCGACCCCTGACACGACACCCCGACACCCCGACACGGCACCACAGACCCCGACACAACACCCCTACCCCGACACGACACCCCCGACACCCCGACCCCGACACGACACCCGTGACACCCCGACCCCCCGACACAGCACCCTGACCCCAACACGGCACCCTAGACCCCGACATAGCACCCCTACCCAGACACGACACCCCGACACCCCGACACAGCACCCCTACCCCGACACGAAACCACAGACACCCCGACCCGTGACCCGACATCCCGACACCCCAACACGGCACCCCAGACCCTGACACAGCACCCCAACCCCGACACGACACCCCCGGCACCCCGACCCCGACACGACACATATATTATTAATTATTATTATAATGTGAGGTATTCAATTATTATTATGTACATATATATTATTAATTAGTTCATGTTATTAGGTATTTAATTTTTTATGTTAAACTAATCTCGTTCACTCTTTGTCATTGCAGGTGTTGATAGATGGTGGGCGGGGGTCGAGAGGGCTCTGGGCCTCCTTCCTCGGCGCGTGCTGGGAGGGGTGCTATTATTCCACCCCAGAAACTCTGGAGAGTGTTGGTACACAGCATGCAGACACCCGTGGGCTCTTCTTCTTTGACTGGGAGAGGTCGGGGGAAGCCGAAGAGAGGTGCTAGAGGTAGGAAGGCTGCTGCGCCTTCCTTGCCGCCAATCCTAGCTGATTCTCCTGACCATAGGAGTGCTCCGTCTTAGATGGACCCATCTGACTTGGACCCGTCTCGGACTCTGGTGCACGAGCCTTGGGTCATCGAGCCTTCATCCCAGGAGACTCCGGTCCCAGAGTCTTCGTCCCAGGAGACTCCGGTCCCAGAGTCTTCATCCCACGTGACTCTGGAGGCTAGTGGCCATGCTGATGGTGGCGAGGAAACCTTGTCTGAGGACACCTATAGCGAGGGCGGCCTGGTTGAGGAGGGCAAGAAGGTCTACCAGCGTGGTTGTACAAAGCTGCCGCCCGTGCCGACGACCCACGAGCAGAGGTGGTTGATTGCGCCTAATGCGAAGAAGTAAGTGCATTCACTCTTTTTTAACCTTTTGCCTTAATGTTTCTTCAAATTGATATCTAATGTGTTGGCCTTGTCCTATAGCAGGGGTTGGAAATACGAGCGTGGTGTTCGCAAGCCCAACCAGGTCCTTGGTGTGCTTCTCCGACACCACTTTTCGGGGAAGGTCCAGTTGCCCGGTGAGGGTGAGTCTCCACAGGTAGCACTGACCTGGGAGCTGTACAAGGCTGCCCTCGCCCTGTCGGAGGAGATGGTCGATGGTGTCTTGTGCGAGACGGTGGCTGACATTGTGATCTGTCGCTTTTGGGTAATTTCTCCTTTACAGAATTAAAAATCAACAACACCTAGTGATTGTAGTAATCAGTGTTGTCTTGTTTGATTGCAGACCTTGTACAGGTGTCTTGAGGAAGACGAGGCAAAAGCGGCTGTTGTTCTCGAAGCCGAGTGCAAGCGCCTACTTCAGAACTTACAGCATGAGGCTCGGGTGCAGGCTATTCAAGACTACTACGCCTCAACTAATATTAAGAGGGACAAGAAGAAGTGCCGCAAAAATTATCTGAGTAAAGAGAAGTTAATGAAGGTAATTATCTATTCTTAAGGCCTTGTACTTAGTTTCTTTGATTTGATTCGTAGGCGTAGCACTGAAATCTCTCTTGTCTAACTTAGGTGCCCCCGAGATGCTGTGCAGATAGGATGGACTATTGGGAGGCATTGGTGGATGAGTGGTGCTCTCACGAATGGCTAGCCGAACACATAAAGGCCAAGGATGAGCGTGCCCAAATGAGAGGTGTGCCACACCATCAAGGGAGCTCCAACCTATTTGAGTTTAGGGATAACTGATTATGTAGTTTGCTTCATGATTCATGCAATTTCATTCTTCATGCTAGCTTGAGGCCTTAACTAATATTTTGTTCCTCTTGTTTAGGCGCGACACAACAAGAAGGAGGTGCCACCTCTGTTCGACCTCTATGCCATGGCCCATACTACCTCGTACAAGAAGGCCAAGGCATTCTCTGAGGATGACCTCGATCATCCACAGAGCTTCAGCAACATCTCCTCCCACAACAAGCTCGTGAGGTATAGGGATGAGGGGAAGGCAAGGAAAGGGGAGGACTTCAACCCGAGCTAGAGTCCTTTTGATCCAGAGCTCGTGATGATATCTGGTGGCGGGAGGTCCCATGGCTCGATTGCCATCAGGGATGGATTGATATATTGTCCTAGAACTCTCCCGGAGATCAAGAAGCGCTAGACGAGCTCTAATCCTGAGATAAGGCCTCGTCCACGGCCAATGGAGCTCGCCATTGAGGCTAGGGCCCAGGAGCTTTTGGCGAAGGCAAATAGGCAGGCGATGCAGAGGGAGTGGGAGATGGAGGAGAGGACGTCTAGGCTGTTGGAAGAGGAGAGGAACCGGAACGACGCGTCTCACTGGCCCTATACGAGCTCCTTGTGGTAAGTTTCTCCTTCATATTAGCCAAATCATGCACGTAATGTTCGTTTCATCACTAACTAATATGAATGACTCGTGAAAACAAAATGTGTAGACCGTGTGCCAGAACAATGGTCAGACCCCTCCGTCGATGCCCCATATTGCTATAGCACCCACGGTGAGTTTCATTTAAATGGTCATTAGTTACTAGTATTCACATTTGAGTTGCATCATGGTAAGGAGACATTGCAAATGATCTTTGGTGCAGCTGCCTCCCGCCAAGCATCGCCCGATCCTTCTGCGTCTGTCGCAAGCCCGACCGGTCCTTCTACATCTCACCCTGGCGCAAACCCTATCGATCTTTCACCTCCGTATTGATGGTAATTTTTCCCAAGTGTTTTCATTAACAAATGCATACTTAGCTTAAGAAATGACCTACTTAGATCCAAAATGACCTATACTTAGCTTATTTTCCTCAAAAATGACTTGATATGCTTAGTTAGCTAGAAAATGGTATATTCTACCTAGGATAGCTATAAAATGACCTATACTTAGCATTTTTTCCTCCAAAATGACTTGATATGCTTAGTTAGCTAGAAAATGGAATTACTACCTGGTATAGCTCAATAATGATCTATAGCTAGCTTAGCTAGTTCATTTATGACATAATTAGCTCACTTAGGTACAAAATGGCATAACTACCTAGGATAGCTCAATAATGATCTATAATTAGCTTAGCTAGTTCATTTATGACATAATTAACTCACTTAGGTAAAAATGGCATAATAACCTTGGTTTAGCTCCAAAATGACCTATACTTAGCTTATTTTTCTCAACAATGACATAATAACCATACTTACCTCCAAAATGATACATTCCACCTAGGATCGCTATAAAATGACCTATACTTAGTGTTTTTTCCTCCAAAATGACTTGATATGCTTAGTTAGCTAAAAAATGGAATTACTACCTTGGAGAAGAGGAGAGGAGAGGAGAAAAAGAAAGAGAAGATAAATTCTTCTTCTTCTTTTTCTTCTTCTTTTTATTCTTTTTCTTCTAGCTAGTCTTCTTCTTCTTCTAACTTTCATCTTTCCTACTTTGCAGATTTGCTATAGATGAGGAAAGCTTGCATGGATGGAGTGTACTCTTCAACTTCTGCTTGCTTTTTGTTTATGGAAACTTGTTTTGGATATGTTTGTTGGATATGTTGTTCGAAACTTGTGTATGTTGGATATGTTGTTGGAACTTGTTGTTGGTATGCTTGTTGGAACTTATTGTTGGTATGCTTGTTGAAACTTATTGTTGGTATGCTTGTTGGAAACTTGTACTGTTGATATGTTGGATATATATGTGATATTCTGTCAAATTGAATGATTTTAAGAAAAAACAGAAAAAACAGGCGTTGTATAGCCACTTTGCCGTCTGCCAGCAAACGACAAAGATACCACGTGGCAGCTGCCTGTGTAACCTGGGGCTAGTCTAGGTGGGTTCTTTGTCGTCAGCTAGCAGACGTTAAAGAACTAAGGTCTTCGCCATTTGCCAGCGGACGACAAAGCATGTCGTTAAGAACTTAACGAAGCTAAGTTTCCACGTGTGTCGTCCAAGCCCTTTGCCATCTGCTCGTAGACAACAAACATTCAAAGGTTTTTGCCATCCACTAGCAGACGGCAAAGCGCCCTTTACCGTGGCCTATTCAGCCGGAAGGTTTGCCGTCCGCTGGCGGACGGCAAAGTCTTTTCCATCCGGGATGCATGCCTTTGCCGTCCGAGATGGCTGACGGCAAAGTGCCTGATTCCAGTAGTGTGAGTTGTGTTGCAGGCTGCTATTCTGACAGAGAGATAGAGGCAACGCAGCCGCCTTTGGCGGCGAAGGATAAGGAGACGAAGGAGATGGAGGAGAGGACGACTGCGTTGATGGAGGCGGAGAGGGCATGGAATGATGTGTCTAGCAGGGCCATGTACGAGCTCTTCGTGGTAAGTTTCTTCTTCATATTTGTCAAATCTTGCATTTTAATGTTCGTTTCATTAATAACTAAAAAGTTTGACTTGTCAAAACTAAATGTACAGTCCATGTGCGAGAAGACCGGCCACGTCCCTCCGGCAATGCCATTCATTAACATGGCGGGGACGCTGAGTTTCATTTCAATGCAGTGATCTTTTGAGTGTCATCATGCTAACGACACATTGCAAATGATGTTTGGTGCAGAATATCTCCCGAAATACATCGCACGACCCTTCTCTAGGTAAAACAAGCCAGAGCCACCGTGCTTCACCTCCATGCTGACGAGAATGGTATGATTTTTCTAGTGTTTTGCTTAACAACTGCATAATAATGGTTACTTACGTTACCTTAGCTCCAAAACGACATATTTTACCCAAGTTAGCTCTAGAATGACCTATACTTATCTTAGTTTCCTCTTGATGACATAATAAGCTTAGGTAGGTCCAAACTTGCATAATAAGCTTAGTTAGCTCCAAAATGACCTATTTTACCCAAGTTAGCTATAAAATGATCTATAATTAGCTTAGTTATCTCCAAAATGGCATAGTAAGCTTAGCTACCTCCAAAATGACCTATTTTACCAAAGTTAGCTATTAAATGACCTATAATTAGCTTAGTTAGCTCCAAAATGGCATAATAACCATAGTTAGCTCCTAAATGACCTAGTTTTACCTAAGTTAGTTGTAAAATGACATATATTAAGCTTAGTTTCCTCCTAAATGACATAGTAAGCTAAATTAGCTCCAAAATGGCCTATTTTATCAAAAATTACCTATACTTAGCTAAAATCTCTCATAAATGACATAATAAGCTTACTTAGTTCTCTTGTTCATCTAGCCTTCTTCTAATTTTCTTATTTCCCATTTTGCAGATTACATTTACTTCACGGAAGTTTGCATTGATGGAGTTCTTGGGTTACTTGTATTTTTTTGTATCGATGAACAATGTGACACTTGTTACATATGGATATGAAACTATGTACGTATGGATGAAACTATTGTAATATGGCTTGGTACGGATGAAACTTGCATAATATGTATGTATGGATGGATGAAACTTATTTTAATATGGTTATCAGTATGGCAACAACATTATTTCTGTGAAATATATATATATATATAGATATATATATATTGCTGTGAAAATTGTTATAATATAAAATAAAAGAAAATGGACATTTTGGTTACTCTTTGTCGTCTGCCCACGGACGGCAAAGGGGGGGCTAAGGCAGACGGCAAAGGGGGGACCCCAGGCGGCAAAGGGCCTTAAACCCCTGCTCCCTAAGGCTTCTTTGCCGTCAGCCCACGGACGGCAAAGGGGGGCCTAAGGCAGACGGCAAAGGGTGGATCCTAGGCGGACAGCAAAGACTGCCGTTAACACTTGACGTCCATAACCCCATGGGTTTGTCGTCCATGCTCTTTGCTGTCTGCTCCCCCACGATAAAGATTCTTTGTTGTCCGTGGGCAAAAGGTGGATGGCAAAGGACCTCTTTACTGGATTTTTCTTTGTCGTAATATTTGCCGTGTACTGATGGACGGCAAAGGCCCACTACTAGGGAAAACCTTATACACAGAAGCTTACTAGTAGCGCTTTTTAAAAGGAGGCGCTGCAGCTACTTAGCAGTAGCATGTGTAAAACAATAGAGCTACTAATAAACACATATCACTAGCATGGCATGTATAAAACACGCTACTACTATAATTGCCACACCATTCCCAACAGGCTAGGTATAGTAGTAGCGCCATTCCTCAACCAGCGCTGCTCCTATTCTACTTAGTTGTAGCACTTGGAATCAACCCACGCTGCTGCTATGCCAACCTTATCCACCCCGTGCACTCCCTCTCTATTCCTCACTCCCAGCACCACACTCCCCCTCACACTGTCGCTCCCTCTCTGCCCCCCGCCGCTCGCAGCCGCTGTCGTCTACCCCTCCTCCCTCTGTTGCCGTCACCTTCCCTTCCTCCCTAGACTCGATAATCCTCCCCCTCCTCCCTCCTCCCTCCTCCATGTCCCACCTTCTCCTTCCTCCCTCCACTCCTCCACTCGTCGTCGGCCAGCACCTCCTTGCTCCGCCTTCCTCCTCCGTCCTGCTTCCTCCTCCCACCTCCAGTCGCCCATGCTTCTCCATCCTCCCTCCACTCCTCCATTCGCCGCCGGCCGGCCACTCCTCGCTCCGCCTTCTTCCTCCGTCCTCCTTCCTCCTCCCTCCTTCAGTCTCCCCTCCTTCTCCGTCCTCACTCCTCCATCCACAACCCCTCCTCCCTGTTACATTTTGATTTATTAGGATAGTTGATATTTTCTTGTTGATAGGCAACATTTTGCTTTACTTAATAGTTTGTGGTTGATATATAACAATTTTAATTTAGTATGATTAACTGATTAGTAAAAGTTTAGACATTATTGAGAGTAATTAGTTGATATAAGCCTCTGTTCATATATAACACTTTGATTTAGGATAATTTATAGGATTAGTTGATAGTTTCTAGTTAAGTGAATTATTACTAGGGTTTTAATATATTATTTTTAGACATCGTTGATAGTTCCTAGTGATCCTGAAACTATTTAGACATTTGCTAGAATGAAATTTTCATATTCTGAATATAGAGGATGTCTTGGTGTTCTTGTTTGCAATGTTCCTCCGCGTGGCCTATGTTTTGCCAGAATGTTGATTCGTTTCCGTTCCGGCAAATTTCAGGCACTCAATATGTCTTGTTTTTAGTAAAGGTCAAGCCGATTTTTTTTCATGAATTTTAGCATGACTTGTGCTACAATGTAGGACGTATCGAGTGCTTATGATTTGCCAGAACGGGAATTCAATGATATTCCAGCAAAACATAGGGCATTTTCCTATGTCATTGCTCGATATATGGAATGGGTTGTCTTTAGGTCTGTTTCAGTTCCTTGTGTGTCTTTCAATGAGGGAGAGTGTCCACCATATATATGTATGGGAGAGGAAGAATCCCGACTATTGTCGTGGGGGTCGCTTCTCCTTCTTTTCCTTGTGCTAGAATTTGTAATGCACTAGGCAAAGGAGGAATAGTGACCATCACCGATGGTCGAAATATGAGAGACAAAGAATCCCGACTATTGTCGTGGGGGCCGCTTCTCCTTCGTTCCCGTGTGCTAGACATTTTGGTGTAATGCACTTGGGAACGAAGGGAGGAGACACCATCACCAACGGTCGCAATATCGGAGGTAGTGCCCACCATATACGTGAGATGAGAGTTTAGGAAGGAAAGACTCGACAGACCTAAAGTCAACACGTTGCATATTGAGTAATAGTGATCTACGTGTTGATCAGTTTCCTGATAGTTGACTTCGATCGATTTTAAATGTTTCAACTATGAACATAGGAAATGTCTGACGACGAAAGGAAATTCGTTATGTGCAAATGCTGCGAAGACGAGCGTGGCCTGTGCGACAGGCCTCACCTAGTTGATGGTAGGTGCTTCAGCATCATGCTGGATGATACCTTCGAAGTGCATACAGTAAGTCACAATGACAAGTATTTTTTTGTAATTAAGCATGACTTCTGCTTCTTTTGCTTCAACTTATAATTTTAATTTTTTACTATTCTACTAGCATATCCCGTTCCATGCAAGAATTTATGTCTTGGATAAGATTGATTTCGATACTAAAAAAGTATGAAGGTAAAGAGAGTTCACTTGAGGACCGAGCATGGTTATACTTTTGCTGTAAAATTGTACAATCAAGATACCTACTCCTATTTTGAATGCAAAAGTTGGAGAGCAGTATGCAAGGCTTATGCATTTGAGCCTAATATGCTTATCACCTTTGATATTCGTTCGGAAGATGAAATTGAAGGCAATATCGACATCTGGGTCGATGTGCAGACGCCTCCAGTTCTACCATTATGTGAGTTTCTCAACCATATTTATTAATTTATTTATATTGTTTATTTAAAAATAGTTGACAACTAATTTCTATTGACAGCTTATTTCCATTCAAGCAAGCATGTCTAGCGCTTGGTAGACATCACCTACTACATTCCCGGGGCTGAAGTAAACTGCGAGGAGATAGGTCATTATGTTTCATGGCTTGAGGATCTTGATGCTGTCAAGACAGGTTATTTTCGTGGACTTCAAGATATTAGTACTCAAAACGTGCGACCACTAGTGTGCGTATTAAACTACGGTCACATCTATCTAGGAAAGATGGTAAGATTTTTACTATTTGACCTCAGTGCATCTTTTGCATACATTATTTTTTAAGCTAAACTTCATTGCTAAGTATGTTACTATGATGTTCTTCAATAGGGACTCCCGATGAGTATTGTGCCTCATTGGATCGAGTCTAAAGGTCGCATGGCAATGGTTAGCTTACGGCCAAGATATCTCGTATTGCACATGAGTGCATTCATCATTTCTCGAAAGCGAGCAAGTCTTAATAGTCAAAGACTGGAGCAAAATTGTGAAGGATCGTAGAGAAGTACTAGGGGGCAACTATCAGAAGCACATCCCACAATTAGGAGACAAGTTCATATGCATTTTCAAATATGAGGAAGAAGGAGTGCTACACATGTTTTATGCTATTTTACCTGAGAGAGAGAGCAGCAGGAGTAGGTCCTAGATATTAAGAACAATTAGTTAGTGCTGATTATATATGACTAGTGACCTAGTGACCAAGTTGATGCCCAAGTTGATGATGATGAAGAGGAGTTTTTATATGATGATGATGATGAGTTGTTGTTATTATAACTAGTGACCAAGTTGTTATATGATTCATAGACGAAAATGATGATGAGGAGGAGTTCTTATATGACAATGATGTATTATGGTGATCTGATCAAACTACTGTATAGAGCATGTATAAGTACATCACAAATACGTTGAGGGGGTATGAATCTTTGAAAATAGTAATACTAGCAGCAGCACTGGAAGCCATCTAGCAACAGTGCTGGATTATCAGCAGCGCTTGCCTCTCTGCAGCGCTACAGATAGTTAGCAGTAGCGTTGGTAAGTGCAGCGCTACTGCTAACCAGACTTAGCAGTAGCACTGCACCAACCAGCGCTAATGTTATAACTTAGCTGTAGCGCCTTAGCAGTAGCGCTGGACCCAGCGCTAGTACTATAGGTTTTTCAAGCGCTAATAGTAGGGTTTCTCCTAGTAGTGGCCTTTTCCGTCCGGGGTCCCGCCCTTTGCCGTCAGCCATGGCAGACATTAAAATCCATGATTCCTGTAGTGGATGATATCAGGAAAATATGGACCATTTTCTGGAAATCCACAATGGCGCCATTTTGTTAAATCCCTTAAAGGTTAAGAGAATCTTTCATGATTCTGAAGTTTCCTTGTATATAAGAAATCACAATCAACATTTAAAAATGTTAAATTTCTATAGAATTTGTTCTCGACGTCAACAATGCCCGACCCCTATCCTCGTCGTCGACTCGTTTGCGATGACGTCCTGCTTCAGAGGCGCCATGTCCGGGACTAGGCTCCGCCGGGCTAGCACTGGGACGTGCTACTTTCAGGGGGGCGCATCTTGGTGAGGAACCCGGGTCCCGTCGTCGACCCGGAGCTTCTTTGGTGGCGTTTGTGTGGGCCTCCTTTGATGTTGTAACGCCCCGAACACAACCACTAGTGGTCCTTACTCCTGGCAGGATCTAGACTGGCCTCACAGATTAATACTAGTCTTTTCTACGCACTTTGTCCTCACTCATGCGCACCCGGGACCAACTTCCCGGTCGGTCACCCATCCTAGTACTACTCCAAGCCAAGCATGCTTAACTAGGGAGTTTTGTTCGAATGGGCTCCCGGAAAAGAAGGAATTCCTTATTTATATGAGTAGTCTATCATCCCCAAGAAGCTAGGCTATCACATACACCACCACTCAGAGGAACCGATGTTCTCGTCGGGTCACAGGAATGTTCCCTCTTGGCACAATCGTTTGTGCTTCCAGTCCGATACATGTGTCATTCCGTGTGCGACGATGGGTCACCAACTTTGTGAACAACATGACCGTGCACCTGTAGGCAAACATCTGTGTAACCACGAGGGTTGGCTCTGATACCAACTTGTCACTAGTAGAATGTCGATCAGTAGTCCCGGTCGGGATGTGCCCTTAGTACCGGTTCTCCAACCGGTACTAAACGGTCGGTACTAAAGGTCCAGACCTTTAGTACAGGTTGGACCACGGACCGGTACTAAAGTCCCACCACGAGGCTGCCTACGTGGGCTGGTGGTGGAGGACCTTTAGTACCGGTTGGTGATACCCACCGGTACTAAATGTTTTGTTTTCTTGATTTTAATTAGGTTTTAGTTTTCCTCTCTATTTATTGTGTTTTCCATTCATTTCAAATTGATTTTACAGTGCTACATACTGTAAATATTAATTACACAAGTTGATGCATATATATATATACATATATATGTAATATAATATACAATATCTCATACACAGTGTATATACAAATAGAATTGCACATCCATATAAATATATTCTGGACTTATAACTTAAAGCCCAAAACCCGGCTGGGACTAGATGAAATCTCAGTTTTCTACTATTGATTTGCTGGCATTATTGAGGCGGCGGTAAGTAATAGTGCTCTCCGTTTACATCAATGACATGTTGAAGAAGAAATGCCGCAAATTCCTCTTGAAGTGCTACAAAGCGTTTCTCGGGTGAGAGCTTCGACATCATCTGCCAAACCTGGAGCTGTCTTTCACGTGCTCCTCCGCGACGTATACGGCCTTCGGTCTGGATGTGAATGTTCTCGCAGAGGAAGTATCCACATAAATGTGTCCCCTGTGGCTGCTTCGCGCACTTTGCAAAAGAATAGAATTCAATAAGATAATTAATAATCAAGCATGATAATGGTATTGAAACTAGAATTAAAGAGATGCGCGGAGCTAGTAGTACTACTTAATTACGTGCATCTTTTTCCACTTTAGCTTCGGTTTCCATTGACGACCGTGATGGTTTTTTTCTATCATCTTTTTCCAAACACTACGCGGCAAAGAAAAAGAACGAAAGAGTTATTATAATTACTTTTGATATCAGGAAATAATGAAAGAAAGCGAGGTCGATAAAGATTGAAATTACTGTTCTATCAGAAAAAACAAGTCCACGTATCATTTTTCTAGTGTATCTAGTGATTCGTACACTTGAACAAGTCCATCCGCGAGGATAATATTTAGGAGGATATAGTGGTCGCTGCGTAGAAGTTTATATAATTAAGCAGGCATGCATATAACTCATCAACTACACTTGACAGCGAGCTAGTAAGCAAAAATAGAATGAGTAGTATACAAGAGAGTAAACAGTCACCCCATGTTGTAAGGAAATATTATAGTAGATTTGGTATTCATTAGTTCCTCTAGAAAATTTTCCAAGAGATCTTCTGTGTTCTTGGCATAATGTCACCTTGGCATAATATTCTGGGCATAATATTTCCCGAAAATATTAGGCCGCTTTAGTGAGGCCTTGCACGTCGACTGGTTGGATCGATTTCTTGCTTCGATTGGTACTCACCTTGAGCGGAGAGATCGTTTGCTAGGATTGTTCTCCAAGCTGGGGAACTATTTTCCCGCTAGTAGTACCACCTGTCCTTGATGTCGTACTTCCCGACATCTTCCTTGGGCTGGGCCGACTTCTCTGCTCACTTGCCTTCTGAATCTGTCGCTCATAGTCTGTCGACATACGCTCGACATATGCCGGGGGTCGATCAATAAAGCGTTCCATAAAGTGCTCTTGGACTTCCTTGGGTATTACCTCCTTTGGCGGCACGGTCTTCTTCGCAAAAAAGGCTTTCACTTGGCGATCGCTTTCAATTTTGTTTTCCTCTGGTGTCATGTCATAAGGCAGCTTCCTTTTTGCCGGAGGCTCGGGTTTCTTCTTTGCTTTATTCCGAAGAGGACTGCTGCTGGCCTTCCTCTTTTGGGAGCACTGCTGGCGGGACCGCTGCCGGGGTGGAGTCGGCTCACGTGGCGGAGATCGATATCGACGATATGGACTCGCGCCGTGATCCGTCACGAGGTTGGGAGGACTGTTGGCGAGGTGGCGAGGACTACTGGCAAGGTGGGAGGCCTCTCGAGGTGGGGAGGACTGCTGGGGAGGTAGGGAGGACTGCTAGCGAGGTGGGGAGGACTGCTGGCGAGGTGGGGAGGACTACTGGCGCTGTGATGCCTCTGGCTGGGATCCCTCGCGCTGGACATCGATACTCGGAGGAGCCGGTGGCCTTAGCGCTGACTGTGGAAAGGAGATGCATTCCTTACTCCATAGAATGAGACCACGGCCGGCTTCTACCAATGTTGACTCCCCCTCACCTCCAGGGAAGTCAAGCAATAGTTCATCATATCCTGGCTCTATTGCATCCACCGCGACACGAGCATACCCACCTGGAACCGGATTGCAATGCCAGAGAACATCAGGTGTATTTGGTAAAGCATAGCCCGTCGCGACCCGCACAAGTATGTTCTTCATTTTCTGGCTTAGCTCACAAGATGTCTTCTCGGTGATATCATCCACGGGGGTGTGACCCAGTGGTTCCCCCGTGGAACCGACGCTGCTTTTCGGTAGTGTAGATGGGACGGGTTCCCCTGCCTCCTGCTGCGGAGTTTCCCTTTGCTGGGTCAGTATATGTATCTGCAGCTGTTGTTGCTCATACTTCTGTTCCAACTTTGAAAGTCGGTCTGCTTCCACCTTGTTTTTTCTCGAACGGCTTTTATAGCTGTCCTTCCATCCCGCAAACCCCTCGTACCACGGAACAACGCCCACACCTTGTGTTCGTCCTCCATGTTCGGGATTCCCAAGGGCGCGTGTAAGCTCGTCGTTCTCTCTATCGGGGTGAAACCGTCCTTCTTGGGCAGCTTTTATTGCATCAATCAACTCATCTGATGCATGCTTCAGACTAGCCAGTGCAATAATCTTCCATGTTGCTGGTCCAACTTTCCCCCATGCGCAAAAAACCAATTTCTGCACCTCCGGGGCCAGTGGAAGGTTACTGGAGTGATCCTTTCAGCATGCATCTTATTCTCTAATGCATCCCACTTAGGAATGGCTGACTTGTATCCACCTGTCCCTAGTTTATGGTGATACTTTTTTTCTCCGCATTTATCTTATTCTTTGCCGACTTCTCCATAGCAGCTTCCGATGTCTTGTACTCGATAAATGTGTCCCAGTGATTCCTTACCTTCTCATATATTCCTATGAATTTGGGCGCCTTCTAGCCTCTAGCGTTGTACTCGGTCCATAATCTTTTCTTCCAAGTCTGGAACGCGCCGACCATCTTATGGAGAGAAAATTCCTTGACTCTGTCCCTTTGGTGCTCCGAGAGAGAATCTGGTAGGATGAAATGCTCCATGAGATCTCGCCAAAGGGTATCTTTAATTCTTGTATCGACATAATTCACTCCTCGTTTTGGGTTGTTTGGTTGAATCCATTCTTGCATTGTGATCAAGACTCCATCTCTAACAACCACTCCGCATTGACGCACAAATGTCTTGGCATTGGCTTCAGGGTGAGTCGGTGCGCCATCATGTTTGAAAGCATCAAGATTGAGCTTTACGTTGTCGTCCAATATTTTGGCACCGCCTCGTATCTTTCTACGAGATTGGCTCGATCCGGAGGGCTGAAAATTAAAAGAAAAAATATTTGTTAATATATATATATAAATCAATTAATACACATGTAATGATCACCAGAGGCTAATATGTGTATATACCTCGCTAGACATTGTTAGTTGTTCAGGATTTTGGAACATAAGTTGTTCTTCCTCGGCCTCACATCCATCACCATAATCGTTTAGATATTGTGAGCCGTCATCATCATGTGATTCACCTAGAAGGTCCGCTAGGTTTTCGGAGGAGCGTATCATGTCGAAGATGTCCTCTTCATGAGCTCTACCGGTATTGTCCATAGCTTAATAACTTATCCATAATAATATAGATAAAACAAATTAGTATTCAAATTAGCATGCATTCAAGAAGCAAAATAACTGATAGTTAATTAATAATGCATCATCGAATACATATATAGTAGTTCTTAGAAAAGATCTCATCTCATAATCTCGGATAATTGTTAATAAATCAGCTAATCCATCGATCTAGCTAATACATCATAATAATACATATATATAGTAGCTAATATATCAATCTAGCTAGAACCCTAGCGCCCGGCGGATATCGGGGCGGGCGGTGGACACCCAAAGAGAAGGAACCATCATAGGAACACAGCTGCAGTGAGATCCCTCAAGAATCTGCCAGGTATTGTCGGACCAGGCCTCCAAAGCTGCCATGTAGCAACGGACGTGCTCGTTCTCCTTGCTGACATGATACTGTACCACCTCCGCGGGGGACTCAAGCCTCTGAAAAGTCCATGGCCCATGCGGCCGCCACCACAAAACCTCCGAGTCGACAATGGGCTGGCTCCTCACCAAGCTGCGCCGCCCGGAAGCAGCACCTCCCAGTACCAGCCCGGCGGAGCCCAATCCCTAATAGGGCCCCTCGGCTCAAGCAAGTGACCTCCTCCGACGACTCGACGACGAGGATGTGGGATTGGCATCATCGACGTCGAGAAGAAACACTTAATTATGAAAACAAGTTAAATAAAACTTAGCAAAATTAACTCTTAGCATCTAACAAATTAAATAACACTTAACATCTAACAAAATAAACACATACCCTAATAACCAAAGGACCTACCTAACTAACTAACTAAACTAAACTAACTAAGTAAACTAACTAAACTAACCTGATAACCTAACTAACTAACTAACCAAATACAGGTGATGTGTCGGGGTCGTGGTGTCCTGGGTGTCGTGTCAGGGTCGGAGTGCTGTGTCGTGGTCGGGGGTGCCGTGTCGGGGTGTCGGGGTGTCATGTCGGGGTCAGGGTGTCGGGGGTGTCGTGTCGGGGTCGGGGGGCCTAAACTAAACCTAAAACTAAACTAATCCTAAACTAAATTAAACCTAAACTAAATTAAACCGAAACTAAACCTAAACTAAACAAAATCTAAACTAAATTAAACCTAAACTAAACAAAATCTAAATCTAAACTAAATTAAACCTAAACTAAACCTAAACTAAACATAAACTAAACAAAATCTAAACTAAATTAAACCTAAACTAAACCTAAACTAAACCTAAACTAAACAAAATCTACACTAAATTAAACTAAATTAAACCTAAACTAAACTAAAACCTAAACTAAATTAGGGCAGACTCACGGAAGCGGCGGCAAGGGCGGGGACGGCCGGTGGCAGGGGCAGGGGCGGCCGGCGGAAGGGCGGGGGCGGGGGGGCGGGGTTACAGGCGGCGTCCGCGGCGCATGGCGTCCCGGCGGGGCTGCGGGCAGCGTCGGGGCAGCAGCAGGCGGCGACGGCAATTCCGGGCAGCCTGACGGCGCGCGAATGACCTTCTCCCGGTGTGTGGCTCGCACCAGGACGAGGGTGACACTATTTATACGGGGAGGGCCTTTAGTACCGGTGCGCGGCTCGCACCGGTACTAAAGACCCTTTAGTACCGGTGCGAGCCACGCACCCGTACTAAAGGTCCTCCCCAAAAACACGCGGAGCGGTGGACCTTTAGTACTGGTGCGTGGCTCGCACCGGTACTAAAGTTTTTTTTAATTCATTACTAGTTATTATTTTCAGAAAAACCCCTAAACTTTAAAAAATCATAGAAAAGAACTATGACTCCAATGGAAATAAATAATATATGAAAAAAAATCAGAAAATATAAACAATCTGTTTATGGCGTTTCCATGCATGTTTGAACAACTTAACCTGCTGTATAAGAGAATTTGATTAAATGGCATTTGAAATGTCGTATCTCGAGTTTGAAAAGCAGTACAAATAAACTTTGAAAAGGTTGTAACTAGGCATGACATCATAATTTCACCCAGATAGCAACTTCTAAAGAATTGAGAGGGTTACGTTAAAAACTGGATGCACTCCGTGCACAAATTGGCCAATCTCTTTCGAAGTATGAGGGTTTCTGACGAAAAGTCATCTATTACAAAGGGATTTCATTTGTAATAACTTATTTTCAACCCTTTCTGACTTCATTTGATAGTTTTCATGCATTTAATGATTTATTTTGAGCTAAATGACCCTAAATTTGAAAAGCAATACAAATGAACTCTGAAAAAGTTGTAACTTTCCATGGGATCAAAATTTCAGCCACATAGCAACTTCTAAAGAGTTGAAAGGGTTACGGCAATAACTGGATGCACTTCGTGTACAAATTGGACAATCTCTTTCGAAGTATGAGGGTTTCGGACAAAAACTCATCTATTACATAGGGATTTCATTTTTAATAAGTTATTTTAACGTCATACTTTTTGTGTGTTCAATATGCACCATTCAAAGGCACATCATCAATTTTCAACCCTTTCTAACTTCATTTGATATTTTTCATGCATTTAATGATTTATTTTGAGTTAAATGACCCTAAATTTGAAAAGCAGTACAAATGAACTCTGAAAAGGTAGTAACTTGGCATGACATCATAATTTCACCCACATAGCAACTTCTAAAGGGTTGAGAGGGTTACGGCAAAAACTGCATGCACTTCGTGTACAAATTGGACAATCTCTTTTGAAGTATGAGGGTTTCAGACGAAAAGTCATCTATTACAAAGGGATTTCATTTTTAATAACTTATTTTAATTTCATACTTTTTGTGTGTTCAATATGCACCAGTCAAAGGCACATCATCAATTTTCAACCCTTTCTGACTTCATTTGATATTTTTCATGCATTTAATGATTTATTTTGAGCTAAATGACCCTAAATTTGAAAAGCAGTACAAATGAACTCTGAAAAGGTTGTAACTTGGCATGATGTCATAATTTCACCCACATAGCAACTTCTAAAGAGTTGAGAGGGTTACGGCAAAAACTGGATGCACTTCGTGTACAAATTGGACAATCTCTTTCGAAGTATAAGGGTTTCGGACGAAAACTCATCTATTAAAAAGGGATTTCATTTTTAATAACTTAGGTTAACTCCATACTTTTTGTGTGCTCAATACGCACCATTCAAAGGCACATATTCAATTTTCAACCCTTTGTGACTTCATTTGATATTTTTCATGCATTTAATTATTTATTTTGAGCTAAATGACCCTGAACTTGAAAAGTAGTACAAATGATTTCTCAAAAGGTTGTAACTTGGCATGACATCATAATTTCACCCACATAGCAACTTCTAAAGAGTTGAGAGGGTTACGGCAAAAACTGGATGCACTTGTCGTACAAATTGGACAATCTCTTTCGAAGTATGAGGGTTTCGGACGAAAACTCATCTATTACAAAGGGATTTCATTTTTAATAACTTATTTTAACTCCATACTATTTGTGTGTTCAATATGCACCATTCAAAGTCACATCATCAATTTCCAACCCTTTCTAACTTCATTTGATATTTTTCATGCATTTAATGATTTATTTTGAGATAAATGGCCCTGAATTTGAAAAGCAGTACAAATGAACTATGAAAAGGTTGTAACTTGGCATGACATCATAATTTCACCCACATAGCAACTTCTAAAGAGTTCAGTGGGTTATGGCAAAAACTGGATGCACTTGGTGTACAAATTGGACAATATCTTTCGAGGTATGAGAGTTCCGGACAAAGACTCATCTATTACCAAGGGATTTCATTTTTGATAACTTATTTTAACTCCATTCTTTTTGTGTGTTCAATTTGCACCAATCAAAGTGACATCATGAATTTTCAACTCTTTCTGACTTCATTTGATATTTTTCATGCATTTAATGATTTATTTTGAGCTAAATGACCCTAAATTTGAAAAGCAGTACAAATGATCTCTGAAAAGCTTGTAACTTGGCATGACAGCATAATTTCACCCACATAGCAACTTCTAAATAGTTGAGAGGGTTATGGCAAAAACTGTGTGCAATTCGTGTACAATTCGATAATCTCTTTCGAAGTATGAGGGTTTCGGACGAAAACTCATCTATTACAAATGGATTTCATTTTTAATAACTTATTTTAACGCCATATTTTGTGTGTGTTCAATATGCACCATTCAAAGGCACATCATCAATTTTCAACCCTTTCTGACTTCATTTGATATTTTTCATGCATTTAATGATTTATTTTGAGCTAAAAGACCCTGAATTTGAAAAGCAGTACAAATGAAATCTGAAAAGGTTGTAACTTGGCATGACATCATAATTTCACCCACATAGCAACTTCTAAAGAGTTCAGAGGGTTACGGCAAAAACTGTTACAAATATACCATGCTAGACAATGCATGCATGTCCTTCACATAGAAAGTGATGACGGTGAAGGCGGTCACATCCTAGAGTGGGATCTCGCGGTGTAAGAATTTTTCTGAGTGTTTGTCCCTTGCTTATTATTGCGCCGTAACCATGGAGAATCTTCATCATTTAGTAGGATGCTTGGGTCAGTCTTCACTCTGAAGGGAGGGATTTCATGAAACTTTTCATAATCTTCTGACATGTCTGTCTTGTCCTCCACTCCCACAATGTTTCTTTTCCCTGAAAGAACTGTGTGGCACTTTGGCTCATCGTATGATCTATTTGCTTCCTTATCTTTTTGTCTCCTCGGTTTGCTAGACATGTCCTTCACATAGGAAACCTGAGCCACATCATTGGCTAGGACAAATGAGTCGTCTATGTATCCAAGATTGTTGAGATCCACTGTTGTCATTCCATACTGCGGGTCTACCTATACCCCGCCTCCAATATATTTGACCCATTTGCACCGAAACAAAGGGACCTTAAGATCAGGTCCATAGTCAAGTTCCCATATCTCCTCGATGTAACCATAATATGTGTCTTGAAAGTTAATTGCATCATAGCGGACACCACTGTTTTGGTTGGTGCTCTTTTTATCTTGGGTAATCGTGTAAAATGTATTCCCATTGATCTCGTACCCTTTGAAAGTCGTTACAGTCGAACTTCGTGTCTTGGCCAACTAGTACAGTTTATCTGGAACATCATTGTCATTGATGAGCTTTGTTTGCAACCAAACGGCAAAAGTCTCCATATGTTTACGTTCAATCCAGGGGTCAGACTACTCCGGGTTCTTGGACCGTACAATATCCTTGTGTTCCTCCATGTATGGAGTCACCAAGGTGGAATTTTTTAGAACCATGTAGTGTACTTGAGTGAAAGAATGCCCGTCCATATTTATTTCTTCTTTCTTTCCTAATGTCCCTTTTCCACCCAGTCTCCCCTCATGCCACGATTCAGGAAGACCAATCGGCTTAATGTCAGGAACCAAGCCAACACAAAACTCAATAACCTCCTCTGTTCCATATCCCTTGGCGATGCTTCCTCATGACCTAGGACGGTTATGAACATATTTCTTTAAGACTCCCATGAACCTCTCGAAGGGGAACATATTGTGTAGAAATACATGACCCAGAATGTTAATCTCTTCGACTAGGTGAACTAGAACGTGCGTCATAATATTGAAGAAGGATGGAGGGAACACCAACTCGAACTGACAAGGCATTGGACCAGGTCATTCTGTAACCTTGGTAGGATTTCTGGATCGATTACCTTCTGAGAAATTGCATTGAGGAATGCGCATAGCTTCACAATGGCTAATCGAACATTTTCCGGTAGAAGCCCCCTAAGTGCAACCGAAAGTAATTGCGTCATAATCATGTGGCAGTCATGAGACTTTAGATTTAGAATTTTTTTTCTCTGCCATATTTATTATTCCCTTTATATTCGACGAGAAGCCAGATGGGACCTTGATACTGATCAGGCATTCAAAAAATATTTCCTTCTCTTATTTCGTAAGAGCGTAGCTGGCAGGACCTTGATACTGCTTTGGAGGCATGCCGTCTTTTTCGTTAATTCTTTGCTTGTTCTGCCATGCCTCCGGTGTATCTTTTCTCTTTCCATACATGCCCAAGAAGCCTAGCAGGTTCACACAAAGATTATTCGTCACGTGCATCACGTCGATTGCATTGCGGACCTCTAGGGCTTTCCAATATTCAAGTTCCCAAAATATATATTTCTTCTTCCACATGGGTGCGTGTCCGTTGGCATCATTCGGGACAGATTGTCCACCAGGACCCTTTCCAAAGATTACCTGTAAATCCTTGACCATATCAAATATATATTCACCAGTACGGATCCCAGGCTTCTTCCGGTTATCTGGCTCACCTTTGAAATGTTTGATCAATAGAAATCGACGATGTCCCAGGTACACATTCTTCTTACATTTATCCAAATATATACTTTCAGTATCATCTAAACAGTGCGTGCATGCATTGTATCCCTTGTATGTATTTCCTGGAAGGTTACTAAGAGCAGGCCAATCATTGATGGTTACAAACAGCAACGCTCGTAGCTCAATTTCCTTCTCTGTGTGCGCATCCCACACACGTACACCTGGTTTTTTCCACAGCTGTAGAGGTTCATCAACTAGTGGCCTTAGGTAGACATCAATGTCGTTGCCGGGTTGCTTAGGGCCTTGGATGAGAACTGGCATCATAATGAACTTCTGCTTCATGCACAACCAAGGAGGAAGGTTGTAGATACATAGAGTCACAGGCCAGTTGCTGTGACTGGAGCTCTGCTCCCCAAAAGGATTCATGCCATCTGTACTAAGACCAAACCATAAGTTTGTTGCGTCAGCTGCAAAGTCCTCGAACTCCCTCTCAATTTTTCTCCACTTCAACCCATCAGAGGGTGCTCTCAACATCCCGTCTTTCTTACGTTCTTCTTTGTGCCATCACAACAACTTGGCATGCTCTTTGTTTTGGAACAAACGTTTCAACCGTGGTATTATAGGAGCATACCACACCACCTTGGCAGGAACCCTCTTCCTGTGGCATTCGCCCTCCACATCACCAGGGTCATCGCGGGGGATCTTATAGTGCAGTGCACCGCATACCGGGCATGCATCCAAATTCTCGTACTCCTCACCGCGGTAGAGAATGCAGTCATTAGGGCATGCATGTATCTTTTGCACCTCTAATCCTAGAGGGCAGACAACCTTCTTTGCTTTGTACGTACTTTCAGGCATTTCGTTATCTTTTGGAAGCATCTTATTTATCATCAGCAGCAATTCTTGAAATCCCTTGTCAGTTACACCATTCTTCGCCTTCCATCGTAGCAATTCCAGCGTGGTACCCAGCTTTTTCTGGTCATCTTCACAATTTGGATACAATAATTTCTTGTGATCCTCTAACGTGTGTTTCAACTTCAACCTCTCCTTATCATTTTCGTAGTTTCTCTTTGCATCAGCAATGACCCGACCCAAATCATCAGCGGGCTCATCTGATGCCTCTTCTTCACCTTCCCCCATTGATGCCTCTTCTTCAGCTTCCCCCATTGTTGTATCAGCGAAAGGATAGTTGTCATCATCCTCTTCTTCTTCATTGTCTTCCATTATAACCCCTCTTTCTTCGTGCTTGGTCCAACAGCTATAGCCGGACATGAAACCGGACTTCAACAGGCGGTAGTGAAGGGTTTTTGAGGTAGAGTAATTCCTATCATTCTTACAGTCACGACATGGACAACACATGAAACCATTCTGCTTGTTTGCCTCAGCCAGACGAATAAAATCATGCAGGCCATTAAGAAACCCTGGACTTAGTCGATCATCGTACATCCATTGTCGGCTCATGTTCACTACACAACATCGAAGTGACCAAATTAATACAACTTCATCATCACATTACAACCAAAAGTAGAGCTAGCAGTGACCAAATGTTATTACTGCAAATAATAGATACTTATAGTTCATACATACATCTCATAAAACAACATACAACTTTCTAAAACATGTAAATGCAATAACAAATGCGATCATAATCGCAACTAAAGTAACAACTGAGCCAACAGCATAATGATACCAAGCCTCTTTATCAATGGCATATTTTCTAATCTTTCTAAGCTTCAAGCACATTCCAGCCATCTTGTTCTTGTGATCATCGACGATATCGGCAACATGCAACTCCAATCCCATCTTCTCATCTGCAGTTCTTTTCAATTTTTCTTTCAAATGATCAATTTCTTTTTCAGCTTGTGTTAATATCTCGAGCAGAATTGCATAGTCGGTTGGAATTTCTGGTTCAAGTACTTCCTATAGATAAAAACATCTATGTCAATTTCGTGGCATAATTAATTGTCATAGACATTAGATGATGCGTGAGATAGTTATAAAAGATAACGACATACCACATCTGAATCATAGACTGGACGAGGGCCGATGTGGGTGGATACCATAACCATGACACTATAGAATAACTAACAATAATACAAGTAAGTAAATCGTACACGCAGCTATCTAAATCATACAAATAATTATTTTTTTAAAAGGTTTTAAGAAGAACAAGAGGCTCACCATGGTGTCCGGTGCCACGACGAGACGGTGCGGACGATCGACGGTGGTTAGGACGGCCAGGGATGGGAAGGCACCAAATAAACCACACCTACACATATGCAACCTAACAAGTTAATTTGAGCTCAAATGGCATATAAATCAAATAAACTCCCACATAATGATATCACTCCTCCAAAACCTAGCTAAAACCCACAAATCACATATCTTTGAGCATACCACAAGCTAATTAGCAATGAGAGATGAAGGAGCAAAGTTGCTAACCTTTATGAACACTTGGATAGATGGGGTGCCTTTAAATCTTGGCAAATCCTTGGCAAAATGGAGGATGAGCTTTGATCAAGAAGAAGAATAGGAGAGAAAACAGAGAAATGAGAGCCCCTTCGATCGGCTGCGGACGAAGCGTATATGTAGGACATCTTTAGTACCGGCTGGTGACACCAGCCGGTACTAAACGTTGCCCTTTAGTACCGGTTGGTGTAACCAGCCGGTACTAAAGGTGTACGTGGGGCCCAAGTCTGATCAAAAGCCTGCCACGCCCCCTTTAGTATCGGCTCGTGACACGAACCGGTACTAAAGATCGCTCACGAGCCGGTACTAAAGGTTGCCCTGCTCCTAGCCATTAGATCCGGCACGAACCGGGACTAATACCGTCTTTAGTACCGGCTCGTAACCAGACCGGGACTAATGCTTGGGACGAAAGGTCTATTTTCTACTAGTGTGTAACACCCTGGACACACCCGCCAGTAGTCGTTACTCCTGGCAGGATCTGGATTGGACTCACAGATCAATACTAGTCTTTTCTGCGCACTTTGTCCTCACTCATGCGCACCCGGGACCAACTTCCCAGTCGGTCACTCATCCTAGTACTACTCCAAGCCAGGCATGCTTAATTGGGGAGTTCTGTTCGAATGGGCTCCCGGACAAGAAGGAATTCCTGATTTATATGAGTAGTCTATCATCCCTAATAAGCTAGGCTATCACAGATGTGGAGGCAGTTGACCCCGTTGGAGGTGGTACATCGTTGTGTCAGGGAGGAGGACGAGCACGTCCGTCGCTATATGGATGTGTTGGACGCCGGGTTCTCCAATACCTGGCAGGTTCTTCAGGGATCTCACCCGAGCTATGATCCTGCCATAGTTCCTTCTCTTTGGGTGTCCACCGTCTGCATTGCTAGCTGTCAACTACATCTGTATTAGTGATATTATATAATAATACTCAAGATGTATTATTGATAATACTCGAGATGTATTCGAGATTACATCGATAATATTGGAGCCGATTTATTCGAGATTATATTCGATGATGCATATTATATGAATCATTCGAGATGCAAATTATGTACTATGATTCAGTTTTTCCTTATTGATTGCATGCATTCTAATTTGAATACTAAATTGTTTTATCTTTATTTTGGGTTAGTTAAATAAAAGCTATGGACAATACCGGCAGAGAAGAAGAAGAGGCTCTGCTCGACATCATACGCTCCCCGAGCCCAAAGTATGAACCTGAAGATGATGACGGCTCGCAATATCTGAACAATTCCGAATTCCGATGAGGGTTGTATGATACTTGATGAAGACGAACGAATATATGAAGTTGATAACGATGCTGACGAACAAAATGTTCTTCAAATAACAAAGACCAGTGAGGTATATTTATTATATAGGCCATCCGGTGATCATTACATGTCTTAATTGAGTTGTATGTATTAACAAATCGATCTGTCTTCTTTTAGGCCTCCGGATCGAGCAAATCTTCTACAAGTGACAGGGTAGTTCGAGGCCTAGCCAGAAAGTTGGACGCTGGCGTAAAGTTCAACATCGATTCTATCAAAACATCAACTGGTGAACCGCTTGAACCTAGAAAAAATGTAACCAAGTTCAAGAATCAATGCGGAGTTATTGTCAGCGACCAAATCTCGATCTCCGTTCAAGAATGGAAAAAGACAGCAAAGGTAGATCGAGTAGGAGTTACTTTTGTCGACGAAAGAGCAAAAGATGTGCTTTGGACCTAGCTAATGTCACATTTCACCCTACCAGATAATTTGACAGATGTAGATCTGAAGAAAGTTAGAAACTATGCTCTTAAAAAGATGGCGATCGCATTCAATACCTTCAATAAAAATGCATGGGATGCGTAGTTAAAAGCAAACAAGAATACTCCAAAATTCGAGGGAGCACTGGTGAAGACAAAAGATCACTGGAACGATTTCACAAAGTTCAAGGAATCAGAACTAGCTAAGGAACGGTCGAGGAAAAAAAGATTAATGTTGCGAAAAAGAAGTGGCACCATACTCTGGGGCTAGGTGGCTACCAGGTGGCGCTGCCTAAGTGGGATCAATCTGATCCAGAGATGATTAGTGCAGGGGTCACTCCAGTTACATTGACCTGGGCACCTAGGTACAGGACATGGTTTTATGCGCATGGGGGAAAGTTGGACCCAGAGACAGGGGATATTAAGGTGAAGACAAGTCTTAAAGGAGTGACAGACGAAATAATAAGGAAAATAGAAGAAGCACGAATGGGGGTGTTCATGCCCAACAGAGAGGACGACCAGCTTACACATGACCTGAAGAATCCTGAACACCCGGGAAGAACACGAGGAAAAGGCGTTGTTCCGTGGTTTGAGCGGTTTATGGGTTGGAACAACGACTACAGAATCCGTGCGAGAAAGAAGAAGCAGGAGGAGCGGAAGAAGAAGGAGGAAGCACTCTACCTTGAAGGCCTAGAGTCAAAGCACCTGGAGTTGGAATGCAGAATCAGGCGGCAGCAGGAGCAGATCGACTCACTCAGTCAGGAAAGGGCGTCTCAGCGGCATCATGAGCAGATTGATCCAGCATTGGATAGCACCGTCCCATCTACGCTGAGAAGCAGCATGGGTTCTACCCCGGCCGATATCGATGACGCACTGCTAGCTAGCTACCCTGCGGATGATATCAAAGACAGGACTAACTGTGAGCTACACATGAAAGTGAAGAACTTATCCATGAAGGTGGCGGACGGCTATGCTTTAGCAAATCCCCCTGAACCAACCTTCCATTGCAATCCCATTCCAGCTGGCTATACTCGTGTCGGGGTTGATGAAGTGATGTCAAGATATCACGAGCTACAACTTAAAATTCTCAGAGGTGACGAGGAGAGACCAATGGGAGAGGCCATATATCCTATCATTCTATGGAAAAAAGGATTGCATCGTCTTTCCAAGGCCACCGACTCTTCCTCCTCCAAGTCCGTTGCCGCGTCAGTCGACTCCTCCTCCTCCAAGTCCGGCACCGCGTCAGCGACTCCTCCTCCATGTTCGGCACGGCGTCAGCCAACTCCTCCTCCTCCAAGTTTGGCACCACGTTAGCTGACTCCTCCTTCAAGTCCGGTTTGGCGTCAGGGTGCTCCGTCGACTCCAAGTCCGGCACCGCATCTGCCGTCCCCGCTGACTCAGCGTGCTTCGTTGCCTAAGCAGCAGCGGAAGAGAAAGGCCGCAACTACGACGGCTAGCGGTACAAGAGGAAAGAAATTCAAATATGGTCCAAGCCTCAAGCCTCTTCCGAAGTTGCCTTACCAACTGACTAAGGAGGAGCTCGACACCGTAGTGGATGCCAAAGTGAAGGCCCATTTTGGACCGAAACCGCCCTCGCCGCCAAAGGAGGAAGTACCTGAGCACGTCTCACAACACTTTATTGATATGGCTCGACCGGCTGTCAATCAGAAGGACTGTGATTATGTGCGGTCTATCAAGAAGTCATATCTTGTAGGACAAAAGGAGTCGATCTCGAGCTCGAGCCAAGGAGTTGGCAAAAAAGCGGAAAAATTATTCCCCGGCTAGGAGAACATGCAGTGCAATCGATCCCCCACTCATTGTACAAACACTTTTGAGTACCGCTGATCGGCTGGTAGTAACCGACGATCATAGAAGGCGGGCTAAAGACGTCGGTGTCACTGTTGAACAACTCATAGGCCTTGAGAAAATCCCCGGACTTAAAGAGGAGGAAATAAAATATCAATATGTCCGTGGAAAACCTTTGCTCAAGTCTGACGATGTCAAGCTTCTATCAACGAGATTATACAATTTACATACGTGATACATGCAAGAAACAGCAAATACCAATCAAAAGTCCCTTATAATAAAAGTCAAGAAGAAGCATTACTTCAAACCTGCAACGGGATCTTGTTGACGAATGGCGGATGTGCAGGCGGTAGCGTGGGCGCACCGGCGTCGAGGGTGCCGGTAACGTACACACGGCAGCATGGATGCGCCCGGGCCAAGGTTGAGGCGATCGGCGAGGTGTAGGCTGCAATAGGGGCGCACCAAGGTCGACGCTACCGGCAAAGTGCACAAGCACCCGGGCTAGGGTCGAGGAGACCGGCGAGGTGTAGGGTGCAGCACACGCGCACCAGGGGCAAGGCTACCGGTGACGTCCAGACAGCAGCACGGACGCGTTCGGGCCAGGGTTGAGGTGACCGGCGAGGTGCAGATAGGTATAAAACAGAAAGGAGATGCGATCCATGAACTATGGAGGTGTCACGGATTGAGCAGGGAGGCGAGGAGAAAGAGGCGCAGGGAGTTGGGATCTACTAACATATTAAATACGGGTTGTTACCGAGGGTTATCTAATGGAAATTTCTAGCACTTAGCGCTAATATTTTATTGTCCCGCTCTCTTTTAGTCTGTAGGAGAGATAAAAGAGAGGTGAGTTTGTTTTAACGCAAGAAGACGTGAGTTTGTTAGAGCGTTGTATACGTGCAAGCCCATATCACAACAAAATAACGACCGCGTACTTAGCAACGGGCAATCAGGTGGTTGTTGAAGGTATTAGGTAGGCTGATTCAATCGTGCGGGAACTCAACTCGGATGTTCAACGACCAACAATTTTTAGGCACCGTTGTTAATGCTAGTTTTTTTAGTAGTGACTCTTCATGCACTTTGAGCGAGGAAGTACCAAGAAGAAACTCTTGTATAGTACCAAATGGTCATGATAACACGGGGGTCACATAAATACCTTAGCGGCGAGATGAGGAAGATGCCCCTGGCTTGTAGGGCTTCATCTAGCTAAGTGATCATGAGTCAGTATCCTCAAACAATTCGAGCCAAGTAGACAAAACACATACTGTTGGTGATTACCTTGCTAGATGCCTCTTCATCATCAAGATCATGAGCAATCTCTTCATGCAAGAAAATTAGCATAGTCATACAACAATTCTAGCAAGTGACATTAGGCTATAATATGACTAAGTATAACCCACTACAAATACCTTTGGAAGGTTGATGCTTGGGATCTACATGATCTTGATCTTTTGATACCCTAGATCTCAAAACACCCCTTTCATTCGTGCTTACAGGTGCGCTGGATGGTGTCTGCATAGATATATAGGTTAGCGTTAAAAACTACATTTGCTTCCTTCAGGTAGAAATGAATGTGATGGAAGCTATATACCTTTCTTTTCTTTTGGGGGGCTCAGTTTGCTTCCATGTCTTCCTGCATAGAAGCTCATGTTTATCATTTTCTTCAATGGTCCTACTTCTCTGTAGTTCATACTCTACCACTTTCAGTTTTTCCTTCGTGACCCCACCATCTTTAGCTTTTCCGTTTGCGATTGCCATTTTTCCTCCTGCAAAAGACACACTATATCAGTACATCGCTGAAAATACAAAGCATTAGAGGATCGAACAAAACACTTACTTTTTTGACCAAATACACAACACTTGCTTCTTTTCAATATCACTTGTTTTAAGAACTAATCCATCTATATCTGTCCTAGCAGAAAGGAAAGAAAAACATGTGTTCCGATCTTTATAGTTGGGCATTCAGAATATAACTGCTTGTCCAACCAAACTGCGCAGGCTAAAGAAAGAAAAAAATGATTTGGTACGCCGTTTGCATGTACTACTCGACCTTCTGACATTTGCTCCATCTGAAGAATATTCAGTTGGTTCGCCGGCATTCACCTTTCTTAGGGTCAAGGTGGCAGCCAGTTGAGTTAACACCTGCAAGTACCCAAATGACGATCTGATTGCAGCTTTCCTAGCCTCATTTTTTACCCCCGTGATTTAATTAGAAATCTATTAGAGTAATTGTTTAACTGAGCAATGGTAATGACCAGTGTGACAACTACTGCAGAACCGGCCTATAGTCGCGGTTGGTAAGCGTCTTTAGTGCCGGTTCTCAAACCGGCACTAAAGGTAGGGACTAAAGCCTACCCTCCTTTAGTCCCGGTTCAACACGACCCGCACCAAAGGCCCTTCACGTGGCATCCGCCGGCGCCTTGGGCTGGGGGACCACGTGGCATCCGTATGATTTAATTTTCCTTTTAATTTGGTTTTTCTATTTAATTAATTTTCATTTCAAACATATATTACGCTACTACATATTGTACACATGGTTTGCATGCGCATATATATAAATATAAATAGAATTTCTCGTACAACCAATCATTTGAGGATCATTACATATATACGCAGGCATTAGTACTTCTTGTTCTTAATCTTGTAATGGTATCTCCTTTGAGATCTATGACCTGATCGACCAGAAATCCAGCTAATTTCTCTTGAATTGCTCATATCCGAGTCTCTGGTATGAGCTGGCCCTGTTGGGGAACGTTGCATGGGAAACAAAAAAATTCCTACGCAGACGCAAGATCTATCCATGGTGATGAGCATCTACGAAAGGGAGAGTGGATCTACATATCCTTGTAGATCGCTAAGCGGGAAGCGTTAAGAAACGCGGTTGGTGTAGTCGAACGTCTTCGCGATCCAAATCGCCGAGTGTCCCGCGATCTCATCACGATCCGTCCCGCGAACTCATCATGGTCCGTCCCACGAACTCATCACGATCCGCCCCGCGAACTCTTCACGATCCGTCTCTAGATCTTGATCACGGTCCTTCCGACGCCGAACGGACGACACCTCCGCGTTCAGCACACGTACAGCTCGATGACGATCTCCGCATTCTTGATTCAGCAAGAGCGAGTGGAGAGGTAGAAGAGTTCTCCGGAAGCGTGACGACGCTCCGGCGATGGTGGTGGAGCTATTCCGACCGGGCTTCGCCTAAGCACTGCAGAAATCCGATCTAGAGGAGAAACTATGCACTGGAGGAACGGGCAGCACGTGGCTAAAACATATGTGCCAAAACCCTAAAACCTCTAGTATATATAAGAGGAAGAGAGGAGGCTTGGCGCAAGGGCAAAGTCCAGTAGGAGGCTTTGACCGAAGCTAGGGAGGAGAGTCCTCCTCCTCCTCCAATCCTAGTAGGATTAGGACTCTTCCTTTTTTTTTGCCTTTTTGCCTTTTTCCATCTTTCTCTCTTTGGGCTTTTCTTCCCAGCCGCATGGGCCTTGTGTGGGACTTCCACCATCCCACTAAGGGCTGGTATTTACTCTCCCATAGCCCATGTAGCCTCTTGGGTCGAAATACCCCTCCTGATGGTCTCCCGATATACTACCGGCACTCCCTGTACACTATCGATGAGCCCAAAACCTTTCCGGCGACCCAAACAGGACTTCCTATATATCAATCTGTACCTCCAGACCATTCCGGAGTTCCTCGTGACGTCCGGATCTCATCCGGGACTACGAACAACCTTCGGTCACCACCATACATAACTCTATACTACAGAAAACGTCACCGAACCATAAGTGTGCAGACCCTCCAGGTTCGAGAACTATGTAGACATGACCAAGACACCTCTACGGTCAATAACCAATAGCGGGACCTGGATGCACATATTGGTTCCCACATATTCTACGAAGATCTTTATCGGTCGAACCTTTATGTCAAGGATTCAGTTAATCCCGTATGATGTTCCCTTTGTTCTTCGGTATGTTACTTGCCTGAGATTCGATCGTCGGTATCTCCATACCTAGTTCAACCTCATTACCGGCAAGTCTCTTTACTTGTTCCGTAATACAAGATCCCATGACTAACACTTAGTCACATTGCTTGCAAGGCTTATTGTGATGTTGTATTACCGAGTGGGCCCTGAGATACCTCTCCGTCACACGAAGTAACAAATCCCAGTCTTGATCCATGCCAACCCAACAGACACCCTCGGAGATACCTGTAGAGCACCTTTATAGTCACCCAGTTACGTTGCGACGTTCGATACACACAAGGTACTCTTCCGATGCCAGTGAGTTGCATGATCTCATGGTCATAGGAACATATACTTGACATGCAGAAAACAATAGCAATAAACTGACACGATCATATGCTACGCTTGTAGTTTGGGTCTTGTCCATCACATCATTCTCCTAATGATGTGATCCCGTTACCAAATGACATCTCATGTCCATGACTAGGAAACCATAGCCATCTTTGATCAACGAGCTAGTATATTAGAGGCATAATAGGGACATGGTGTTGTCTATGTATCCACACATGTATCTGAGTTTCCGATCAACACAATTATATCATTGATAATAAACGATTATCATGAACAAGGAAATATGATAATAACTAATTTATTATTGCCTCTAGGGCATATTTCCAATAGTCTCCCACTTGCACTAGAGTCAATAATCTAGTTCACATCACCATGTGATTCGCATTGTTATGAATCTAACACCCAATGAGTTCTGGGGCTCGATCATGCTTTGCATGTGAGAGAGGTCTCATAGCCAACGGGTCTGCAACATTCAGATCTGTGTGTACTTTGCAAAATCTCTATGTCAAACTGTAAACACTGCTACCACACTCCACTGGGTACTATTCCAAATGGCTGTTGCACTATACGTATCCAGATTGCTACTACGAGTTATCCGGATTGGTGTTAAAGCTTTCATCGACGTTACTTTTTACGACGAACTCTTTATAACCTCCATAATAGAGAAACATCTCCTTAGACTTTTAGTTACTAAGGTTGATCTTGACCGCTGCCCAGTGATGCACTCCTAGATCACTGTTGTACCCCTTGACGTACCCATGGCAAGGCACACACATGTGTGGTACACAGCATGCACTGGTAGAAAACCCCCCTTTTGTCCCGGTTTTTAAGGGGCCTTTTGTCCCGGTTGCCCAACCGGGATGGGGCAGCCGGGACGAATGCCCAACCCATTCGTCCCGGTTGTACCAGGACCCGGGATGGATGGGGCGTCCACGTGAGGGCGTGGGCTGGTCCCTGGCCAGGACTATTCGTCCCGGTTCGTAATACGAACCGGGATGAATGCCCTCTGCCAGGGCAGAATTTTTTCTTCTTCTTTTTCTTGTTTTCCTTTTAGGGTTTGGTTTGTTGTATTTATTTCCTATTTGTTTCCCATAAGTATTCTGCATCTAATACACGACCATGTTTTTTTATTGTATTCCATTTTATTAGAATATACAAGTTTGCTGATCGCATTAGAATATACAACTATATGGTGATCGCATTAGAATATAGTTGAAGAATATACAAGTAAGTACGCACCATGAATCGAATATACAAGTAAGGAGTGAAGAATATACAAGTTTGTACTCTTTCCCAAAATTATTCTAATACACCACCATGCACCATGACTCGAATATACAGGTAAGTACTATGCATCTAAGAATTCGAACGTCAAGTTCGTCGAGCATAGTTGGTGCTGACATAGTATTCCCCTCTTGGTGTTAGGACCTCTGCGTCTAAGAATCCGCAAATTTCCTCTTGAATTGCTCGTAGGCGATCCCTTGGTAGAAGACCGTCCCGCAGCCGCTCGATCTAATATAAAGAAGAGTGGTCAATATCTAATTAAAGACAATAGATGGTAATAAGATAAAAGTGATGGTTGACGTACACGAAGTTTTTCTAAATCTCTG
Source organism: Hordeum marinum (assembly GCA_022496015.1). Classification (NCBI taxonomy): domain Eukaryota; kingdom Viridiplantae; phylum Streptophyta; class Magnoliopsida; order Poales; family Poaceae; genus Hordeum; species Hordeum marinum. Next base: position 490,310,318 of record CM039678.1, read on the forward strand.
CCCAGCTTGGCGCATGTCGTCTGACGCATGAACTCGCAGACATAGTATCCACATAAGTTATTCCCATCTCCCTGGTTCAAGCACTTTACAAGAACATGGTTTCAATCAAAATTATAATATAACATTATAATGGTATCGAAACTATAATCAAGGAGATGCGTGGATATAGCTAGTACCACTTACTTTCAGATGTTGAAATTTAAGCTTCTCCTTCCATTCACCCCTAGCCTTTGCTGTGAACCGTTTCGAAGCGCTGTCCGACAAAGAAAATGAATTAAGTGAGTTATCAGAAAATAAACGAAACTTGTCGATATAGTGTCATAAAGATTGAAATTACCGTTGGATCAGTTCCTGCATGTCCTCCCAGTACTTAAGGGGTTTATGTTTTGAGTCCATTACCATACTTTTCCTTTGTCAGTTTCAAATATTAGAAGAATATAGTGGAAGCTGCGCAAACATAACTCATCAGTTATACACTTATCATCGAGTAAGCAAAAAAAATGTTTACCGGACAAATAACACTCACTTGAAGTTGTAAGGAAAAAGTATTTCCCTCTTGGTTTCGTGAAACCTTAACGCCTTCACAATTGAATCTTCTGTTTCCTTTGGATTTATGAGAAGAGTTGCTTCGTTAACCCAATATGGGTCAATGAACCCAATGTCATAGATGTGTCCTCTTTTGCATTCGAGAATCTTCATTCTGCAATTATAATATAGTGAGTATTATTATAAAAATGTAATGAACGAGGTGAGCTAGCTAGAGACTTAACTACAGCGAAATAAATACTTACAAACAATACGCACTGACGATAGATTTGTCGAGGGCCTTTAGCTGGAATAACTGATATAGTTCGTCAAACTCAATCAGAATTAACCTTTCTCCATAACCGTGATGCTCGTTTCTAACTTCCATCGTTATCCATCCCTCAAAGTGCTCCGAGGCTTCCATGTACCAATTATGCACTCTTCGCATTTTTGTTGGTAGATCATTTTCCTCCCCAGGTTTGACTAGAGGATGCCCGTGCCGACATGGGTGCTCGAAATCAGAAGAGGGGAAGACATCTAAGGTTTGGAGATACTGCGCAATGGACATACCCGCAGCAGCGGCCGCTTCTCCGTACAGTGCAATAAACTCCGGGTCAAGTTCCTCGCCTGCGCCTGTGCTTGGCCCCACCTCGGGATTGGAATGCACTATGAGCGGGGGGATGGATTGATTTTTCTGTTGTCCGAGCTGGTCAACTGTTTTCCCGCATTTCCCGCTTCCGGTACTACTCTTCTTCGACCACTTCTTTTCATCGTGTGCCTTAAGAATAGAGCGGTCATAGTCAGGAATGAGACTCGGCTCGGGCTGATGAAGGGTCTTCACCATTTTCAACGCTCGGCCTTTGTCTTCTTCGGTGTTTGGGAAATCTGGCTCTTTCAGCGACTTCTCCTTAGATTTCCACGCCTCATATTCGGCCTTTGCGATCTCCTGGGTTTCCTTTGGAGTACAGTGGTAAGGTAACTTGGGTAGATTCGGATGTGGTACTCTTGGGAGGGGCGACAATCGACGCTTCGGTGATGCGGTGGTTCTCCTCCGCTTTGAGCTGCTCTGATCAGACTTCATGGGCGGGGACGGCTGCCGCCGCGGCGTAGACTCACGCGCTGGAGACGGCTGACGCGATGGCGTAGACGCACGCGCTGGAGACGCCGAGCGCGGCGGAGAGTATGAAGACGACCGTTCCGCTGGAGACTGGTCTTGAGGCGGCGGCGAAGGAGGATGGCTACTCTGATCAGTCGTTGGCCTTGGCGTCCAATTAGGAAACACGATGTGTTCCTTTAGCCATAGAAATCTCAAGTTCTTGGCGTCTCCAAGTTCAGTCACCTCCCCGTCTTCACCTTCAGCATAGTCAAGTTGCACCCGCTCGAATCCGGTCATAACTTCATCCACCCCGACAACAGCGTAGCCCGGTTGAACTGGCCGACAATGGTGTGTTGGTTCAGGGCCAGCTGGTTTCACATAGCCAACCGCCGCCTTAATGGTTATATTGTTGACGACTTTCACATGCAGCTCACACGATGTCATCTCCGTTATATGATCCACCGGGTGCATCATCAACGGTGCATCTTCACCATCATCACCCTGGAGCTGCGTGGAAGCAACACTACTCTTCCGATTAGATGGTGCGGCTTCCATTTCCTGCTGAGATTGGGTGTTACCTTGTTGCTGGCTAAGTCTGTCAATTTGCTCCTACTGCCGCTCTGATTGCTCCCGCTGCCGCTTTAATTCTGCTTCAATGCTAGTCCACCGGTCTACCCGATTACGTGCTTCAGCTGCCTCCAAATCCTTTCTCCTCTGACGGCTTCTATCCGGATATTTCTTCTTCTCCCGGGGAAACCTATGTTTCCACGGAACAGAGCCTTTTGTGGCTTGTGTCTGTCCATAGTGTTCCTTATTCCCAAGGGCGCGGTTGAGCTCGTCGTTCTCTCTATCTGGATGGAACTTCCCCTCTTTAGAAGCCTTTATTGCTTCTCTGATAGCATCGATGGGTAGAGGATCTTCTTCATGTCTTACATTATAGATGCATTTCCCTTCCGAGTCCAACGTGCCCCCATGGCCGAAAAACCAAGACCTTGTCCGTTGGTCCCAGTAGAATGTCTCTGGAACGATGTCCTTAGCAAGCAAGTCGTCCTCAAGTTTATTCCACTTAGGCATGTTACCCTTGTAGCCAGCTTGCCCCATAGTATGGTGATAGTTCTTTTTAGCGGCATTTATCTTATTTTTTTTAGACTTTTCCAGAGCTTCCTCCGACTTCTTGTACTCAACAAATTCTTCCATTACGGTTTTATCTTCTCATACGTTCCGGTGAAATCCGGAGTCTTGTTTTTCTGGATAAAGTCAAGGTTCAATCTTTTCTTCCAGCTCTTGAATTGCTCGCCCATCTTCCTAAAAGTGAACGCATCGACCAAATTCTCTAAGGCTTTGGTCTTTCGCTCTAAGATCAATTCAGGATCCTCCTCACTCTCATCCAACTCATCTTGAGTAACCTTCGGCGTCGGTAGGGTGAAATTAGCTTACATCTTTTCAAAAAGTTTTTCTTTGGCTTTGTCGCTGACATATGAAATTCCGAGAGCCTCCTTTGGCTTATGCCACTCCCGAATGGTGATCGGGATGTGGTCCCTAACAAGCACTCCGCATTGCTTCACATATTTTTGGGCAACAACTTCGGGAAGCTCTGGCGCGCCGTCTACAGCTATCTGTTCGATCCTGTACCTTTCATGCTCTTTCAACTTCTGGGCTCCGCCTCGTTTAGTCTTCTTTCCGGTGGATTTGCTAGATCCAGATGGCTAAAATATATAAGAAAGAGTGTTAATACATGTATATAGAAAACAAATGCTTCATTTAATAAACATATATATATATATATGCACCTCGCCGGAGTTTCTAATTTGTAAGGTTCGACCGGAACCGTCGGCTTCTCTCTCATGGGAGCCCTCGGCTTCTCCCCCGACGATGTCGTAGGCTTCTCCCTCACCGGAGCCGTCTCTTTGGGCGAGCTCCAGATCTACCTCACCAGAGCCGTCTCTTCGGGCGAGCTCCGGATCTCCCTCACCGGAGTTGTTCATCAACTCGGAGACATCTGGGTCTCCCCCGGGCCCGCGGATAACATCCGCGACCATTTCTTCCGCATCTTCGTGTCTGAAGTTTGGGTCCATAATTTCTGCAAATTAAAAATTGCAAGTTAGTGTCAATGCACAAGAATTCATAATTCGACATTCATAATTGCAAGTTTGGGTCCATAACCTAAACAACTAACTAAGATAACAACTAAACTAACAACTAAACCTAACTAAACTAACAACTAAACTAACAACTAACAACTAATTAAACTAAACTAACCTAAATTAACAACTAAACTAAACTAAATCTAAGCAACTAACCTAAACCTAAACTAAACTAACAACTAACACAACTAAACTAAAAACTAAATTGAACTAAAAACTGAATTAAACTAAATCTAAACTAAAAACTAAGAACTAAACTAAACTAAACTAAAAACTAACACAACTAAACCTACACCTAAACTAAAAACGAAACTAAACTAAAAACTAAATTAAACTAAATCTAAACAAGGATGGATATGGAGAGGGGGAGGGAGGGGAGGGAGGGAGAGGCATTTACCTGCGGGAGGAGGCGGCCGCGGGGGAGAGGTGGCCGCTGGCGAGGTGGCCACCGGCGACGCGGGCGAGCACGGTGGCGCGGCGCCGCGATGACGTATGTGCGGGCGACGCGGGGGCAGAGGCGCGACGGAGAGAGAAAGGAGGGCGGCCGCGGAGCGCGCGAGGGGGGTGGCGACGACGGCGACGGCGAGGAAGAGGCGGCGCGTGGGAGTTGGGCAGCCTGCCGGCGTCGAGTCGTCCTCCTCGCGCTGATCCTTGCGACAGAAGGGGAGGGGGCCGCTTAAGTACGTGGGGAGGGGCATCCGTCCCGGTTGTTGCCAATAACCGGGATGAATGACCCATTCATCCCGGTTGTTGGCAATAACCGGGACGAATGCCCCACCCATTAATCCCGGTTGTTGCCTACAACCGGGACGAATGACCTAGATCTGGAACGGCGCGAAGAGGGGCATTCATCCCGGTTGTTAGCAATAACCGGGATGAATGCCCTGTTTTTTTTAAAAAGTTTCATATTTTCAAAAATTCCCGCCAGATTATCTGCTAGTTCAATAATCAGAAAAATATGAAAAAACTACCAAAACATTTAGAAAATTATAAACTAACTAAGTATGTTACTTTCAAACATATTTAGTGAAATTCAAAATTCAAAATTATTTGAATTTGAATTAATTCATTTAAGAAATGGAGAAAATATCAAATAATTCAATAAATTCTAAAAATTGCAAGTTTTATATCAAAATGATCAGAAAGATAAATTAAACTCACTTATGATGTTTTGGTACTTCCTAGGGCTTCACCGGAGAGGGGTTGTTCTCTCCAGCGGGGCTAGGGTTTCACCATAGAGGGGCTGCGGAGCGTCGGGATGGCACCAGAAGCAAGGATTTGGCATACCAATGTGTTTACAAGTGTTCTTAGGGTTGTACATGCCAAATATTCACTCACTCTTGTTGTTGGGTCTTCACCGGCATCGATTTCTCTCTCCGAGTCTGAGTACTTATAGCCTGAAGGTCCCCGAACCGACGAACGAGAGAGGATCTTGTGTACAGGTGGTTCATGCCATTGTTTTGGGACTTCATGCCATTGTTTTGGAGCGTCGGGATGGCACCAGAAGCAAGGATTTGGCATATCATGTGTTTACAAGTGTTCTTAGGGTTGTACATGCCAAATATTCACTCAAAGGTTCAATACCCTAACACAACTAATAACATTACATAGATTTACATTAGAGGTTCAATACATTATTATACATCACTCTGTTAAGTCCATGAACCCTTGCTTACGATCGCTTCGGACGTAACCATGGAGAATCTTCTTTATTTAACGGGATGGTTGGGTCAGCTTTCACTGTGAAGGGCGAAATTTCAGCAAACTTATCATAATCTTCAGACATGTCTGTCTTGTCCTCGACTCCCACGATGGTTCTTTTCCCTGAAAGAACTATGTGACGCTTTGGCTCATCATATGATTTATCTGGTTGGTTATTTTTTCTTTTCTTCGGTCTGGAGGACATGTCGTTCACATAGAAGATCTGAGCCACATCATTGGCTAGGACAAATGGTTCGTCATTGTAACCAATTTTGTTGAGATCCACTGTTGTCATTCCGTACAGCGGGTCTACCTTTACCCCTTCTCCGTTCAGGTTGACCCATTTGCACTTAAACAAAGGGATCTTAAAAGAAGGTCCATAGTCAAGTTCCCATATCTCCTCTATGTAACCATAATATGTGTCCTTTTTCCCATTCTCGTTTGTTGCATCAAAGCGGACACCACTGTTTTGGTTGGTGCTCTTCTTATCTTGGGTGATCGTATAAAATGTATTCCCATTTATCTCGTACCCTTGAAAAGTCCCAATAGTCGAAGATGGTGACCTGGCCAACATGTAGAGCTGATCTTCAATAGTGATGTCATTTATAAGATGTGCTTGCAACCAACTTCCGAAAGTCTCCATGTGTTTGACTTTAATCCATGTGTCATCCTTCCCCGGGTTTGTGGAGCGTACAATATTCTTGTGTTCCTTGATATACGGAGCCACGAAGGTGGAATTTTGTAGAACTGTGTAGTGTGCTTTAGTGAAAGAATGCCCGTCCCTGGGTATCATTGTTTTCTTTCCTAGCATTCCTATTCCCCTCATGCCACGATTCAGGAACACCAATCGTCTTAAGGTCAGGAATAAAGTCAACACAGAACCCAATGACCTCCTCTATTCCATAGCCCTTGGAGATGCTTCCTTCTGGCCTAGCACGGTTATGAACATATTTCTTCAAGACTCCCATGAACCTCTCAAAGGGGAACATATTGTGTAGAAATACCGGACCGAGAATATGAATCTCTTCTACTAGGTGAACCAGGAGATGCGTCATAATGTTGAAGAAGGATGGTGGGAACACCAACTCAAAACTAACAAGACATTGGACCACATCCCTCTGTAACCTTGCCAGACTATCTGGATCGATTACCTTCTGAGATATTGCATTGAGGAATGCACATAGCTTCGCAATGGGTACTCGAACATTTTCCGGTAGAAGCCCCCTTAGTGCAATCGGAAGCAACTGCATCATAATCACGTGGCAGTCATGAGACTTCAGGTTTTGGAATTTTTTCTCTGCCATATTTATTATCCCCTTAATATTCGACGAGAAGCCAGACGGCACCTTGATACTGTAAAGGACTTCAAAAAAGATTTCCTTCTCTGCTTTGGTAAGAGCGTAGCTGCTTAAGAAATGACGCCCTGTATCCATGTGCTTGTTTTTTGGGTCTTTCATACGTTGCTGGTCCTCTCGTGCTTCTGGTGTATCTTTTGACTTCCCATACACGCCCAGGAATCATAGCAGGTTGATGCAGAGATTCTTCCAAACACGTACACCTGGTTTGCCCCACAACTGTAATAGTTCTTCCAGTAATGGTCTTAGGTACACATCAATGTCGTTGCCGGGTTGCCTTGGGCCTTGGATGAGCACTGGCATCATAATGAACTTGCGCTTCATGCACAACCAAGGAGGAAGGTTGTAGATACATAGAGTCACGGGCCAGGTGCTGTGACTGGAGCTCTGCTCTCCGAAAGGATTAAAGCCATCTGTACTTACACCAAACCATAAGTTTCTTGCCTCGCATGCAAAGTCTGGGAAGTCTCTCTCGATTTTTCTCCACTGCGACCCATCAGCGGTGTGTCTCAACTTTCCGTCTTTGTTAAGGTCTTCTTTATGCCATCGCAACAACCTGGCATGCTCTTTATTTCTAAACAGACATTTCAACCGTGGTATTATAGGAGCATACCACATCACCTTGGCAGGAACCCTCTTACGGGGGGGCTCGCCGTCAACATCGCCAGGGTCATCTGCTCTGATCTTATACCGCAGTGCAGTGCATACCGGACATTTATCCAAATTCTCGTACTTCTCACCGCGGTAGAGGATGCAGTCATTAATGCATGCATGTATCTTCTCCACATCTAGTCCTAGAGGGTAGAGAGCCTTCTTTGCTTCGTACGTGCTGTCAGGCAATTCGTTATCCTTTTGAAGCTTCGGCTTCATTATTTTAAGTAAACTCTCAAATGCTTTGTCAGTCACACCGTTCTGTGCCTTCCATTTCAGCAACTCTAGTGTGGTACCGAGCTTTGTGCTGCCATCTTCGCAATTTGGGTACAACAACTTTTTGTGATCCTGTAACATGCCGTCCAACTTCGACCTCTCCAATTCACTTCCACAGTCTTCCCTTGCATCAGCAATAACTCGACCAAGATCATCATCGGGCTCATCTGATGCCCGTTCTTGATCATCATCAGGCTCATCTGATGCCCGTTCTTGATCATCATCGGGCTTATCTGATGCCCATTCTTGATCACCTCCTTCTTCTGCATTTTCTTCCATTGCAGTATCACCGTATTCGGGGAACATAGGATCCTCTTCTTCTTCTTCATTGTCTTCCATCACAACCCCTCTCTCTCCATGCTTGGTCCAACAATTATAGCAGCGCATGAAACCTCTCCGAAGCAAGTGGCTGTGAAGGACTCTCGAGGAAGAGTGCTCCCTGACGTTCCCACAGTCAACACATGGGCAACACATAAATCCATTCTCTTTGTGAGCCTGAGCTACAACGAGAAATTCATCTAGGCCGGCCCTGTACTCGGAAGTGCGTCGGTCACCGTACATCCATCGCTGCCGTGCATCCATCTACATCGTATAATTAAGTTTATCAAAAACGTACCATTACAACAATAACATCTTCAATAGCGAAATGACCACAGTACATCGACAAATATAACATTTTTGTATCAATTATAGATGAAATGGATAAGTTTTCTAACCTCGGTCGAAGATACCATTTTTTGTGAAGTTAAGTGTCGCTCGGGTATTTCGTCGAACACCTCGTGTGCATAGCAAAAAGAACACACACTAGCACCCACCTCTCTCACACCTCCTAGAAAAAAAACGAGAGGAGGGAGGGGGTCTGGATGCAGTATTTATAGGCAAGGGGGCATTCATCCCGGTTCCTGGCATGAACCGGGACCAATGCCCCTGCGCACGCCACGTGGCAGACATCGAGGCATTGGTCCCGGTTGAGGCCAGGAACCGGGACGAATGCCGACTAAAAAACCGGGATGAATGCCCCAGGGGGGCTCGATGCTGCACTGGCCTAAAGAACCGGGACGTAGCATTCGTCCCGGTTCTTTAGGCAGCCGGGACAAATGCGAATTCCTACCCTGGACGAAAGGAGGGGTTTTATACTAGTGATGGCATACTATACAGATCCTATGGCTAAGGCATAGGGGAGGACATTTTTCCTTTCTCTTTCTTCTCGCGTGGTCAAGCATTGAGTCTCACTCAACTTCACACCTTACAAAGTAGGCAAGAACACTTCTCTCTGACTAGTCCATTTTGAACTCTTTCAAAATCTTGTCAAGGTATGTACTCATTCATAGTCTCATCAAGCAACTTGATATATCTCTATAGATCTTGATGCTCAACAATTAGGTAGCTTTATCCCGGTCTTCCTTTGAAAAACTCCTTTCAAACAACCCTTTATGCTTTTTATAAATTCTACATCATTTCCAATCAACAATATGTCAACCACATATGCTTATCAGAAACTCTATAATGCTCCCACTCACTTTATTGTAAATACAAGTTTCTCATAAACTTTGTATAGACTCAAAAACGTTGATCACCTCATCAAAGTGTATATTCCAACTCCGAGATGCTTGCTTCAGTCCATAGAAGGATCACTGAAGCTTGCTCACCTTTTAGCATCCTTAGGACTAACAAAACCTTCTGGTTGTATAACATACAACGTTTCCTCAAGTAAACTGTTAAGGAAATGATGTTTTGTCATCCATATGCTAGATTTCATAATTGAAAAGTGTAGCAACTGCTAACATAATTCCAACAGACTTTAGAATTGCTACGAGTGAGAAAGTCTCATCGTAGTCAACTCCTTGAACTTGCCGGAAACTTCTTTGCAACAAGTCGAGCTTTATAAATGGTGACATTCACCATCAGCATTTGTCTTCATCTTAAAGGTCCATTTGTACCCAACGACGTGCCGTCCAACGAGCAAGTCTACCAGAGTCTATACTTGGTTTTCGTACATGGATCCTTTCTCGGATTTCATGGCCTCTAACCATTTGTCGGAATCCGGGCCCATTATTGCTTCTCCATTCGTAGGTTCATTGTTGTCCAACAACATGACCTCTAAGACAGGGTTCTCGTACCACTCAGGAGCAGTACACGTCCTTGTCGACCGACGAGGTTCGATAGTAACTTGATCCGAAGCTTCATGATCATCATAATTAACTTCCTCTTCAACTAACGTAGGCTTCACACAAACATCTTCCTGCGCTGCGCTACTCTCTCGTTGAAACAAAGGTTCAATAACCTCATCAAGTTCTATCTTCCTCCCACTCAATTCTTTCACGAGAAACTCTTTCTCGAGAAAGGACCCAGATTTAGCAACAAACACTTTATGCTTGGATCTGAGATAGAAGGTTTACCCAACTATTGTTAGGGTATTCTATGAAGATGCATTTGTCCGTTTTGGGTTCGAGCTTATTAGGTGAAAACCTTTTTCGCACAAGTGTAACAGCCCCAAACTTTAAGAAATGACAGCTTAGGTTTCTATCAAACCATAATTTACACGGTGTCATCTCAACGGATTTAGATGGCGCCCTATCTAAAGTGAATGTAGTTGTCTCTAGTGCATAACCCCAAAATTATAGTAGCAAAACAATAAGAGACATCATAGCAAGCACCATTTTCAATAGAGCACGACTATGACGTTCGAACACACCATCACACTATGGTGTTCCAGGTGGCGTGACTTGTGAAACAATTTTCACATTGTCTAAAGTTCTATGCCAAACTCGTAACTCGGATATTTACCTCCACGATCATATCGCAGACATTTTTATCTTCTTGTCATGATGATCTTAAACTTCACTCCGAATTTGCCCGAACCTTTCAAACGATTCAGACTTGTGTTTCATTAAGTAAATATACACTATATCTACTTAAATCATCAGTGAAGGTAAGAAAATAACGATATCCACCGCACGCTACAAGACTCATTGGATTGCATACATCAACATGTATCATTTCCAATAAATCACTTGCCCGTTCCATCCATCTGGAAACTGAGTCCTTAGTCATCTTGCACAAGAGGCATGGTTTGCATGTCTCAACCGATTCGAAATCGAATAAGTCCAAAGATCCATCAGCATGGAGTTTCTTCATGCGCTTTATACCAATATGAAATTTAGCGGCAGTGCCACAAGTATGTGGTACTATCATTATTAACTTTGTATCTTTTGGCATCAATGTTATGAACATGTGTATTACTACAATCAAGATTCAACAAACCATTCTCACTGGGTGCATGACCATTGAAAGTATTATTCATGTAAACAGAATAACCATTATTCTCTAACTTAAATGAATAACCGTGTTGCAATAAACACGATCTAATCACGTTCATGCTCAACGCAAAACACCAAATAACATTTATTTAGGTTTGTCACTAATACCGAAGCTAGAGAGAGCGTGCGATGTTGATCACATCAACCTTGGAAACATTTCTAACACACATCGTCACCTCACCCTTAGCTAGTGCTCCGTTTATTCCGTAGCTTTTATTTCGAGTTACTAACATTTAGCAACCGAACTGGTATCCAATACCCAGGTGCTACTAGGAGTACTAGCAAGGTACACATCAATAACACGTATATCAAATATACATTTGTCGATGTTGCCAGCCTTCTTATCTACCAAGTATCTAGGGTTGTTCCGCTTCAGCAACTGCTCTCCTCATAATCGAAGCACTTAGTCTCGGGTTTGGATTCAACTTTGGGTTGCTTCACTGGGGCAGCAACTGACTTGCTATCCATGAAGTTTCCCTCCTTGCTCCTGCCCTTCTCGAAACTAGTGGTTTGACTAACCATCAACACTTGATGCTCCTTCTTGATTTCTAGCTTCGCGGTGTCACACATCGTGAATAGCTCAGGGATCATTATTTCTATCCCTGGCTTTTTATAGTTCATCACCAAGTTCTAGTAGCTTAGTGACAGTGACTTGGAGAACTATATCAATCACTATCTTATCTGGAAGATCAACTCCCACTCGATTCAAGCGATTGTAGCACCCAGACAATCTGAGCACATCCTCAACGATTGAGCTATTCTCTTTCATCTTGCAGGCAAAGAATTTTGTTGGAGATCTCATATCTCGCAACACGGGCACGAGCCTGAGATCCTAATTTCAGCTCTTCGACCATCTCATATGTTCCATGATGTTTAAAACGTTTTGGAGCCTCAATTCTAAGACGTAATGCATGACGAACAAAACTATCAAGTAGTCATCAGAACATGCTTGTCAGATGTTCACAACATCTACAGACGACGCTAGAGGGGTTGGCGCACCGAGCGGTGCATTAAGCACATAAGCCTTCTGTGCAGCAATGAGGACAATCCTTAGATCACAGACCAAGTTCGCAATATTGCTAACAACATCTTTCAACTCTACTTCTCTAGGAACATATAAAAATTCAAGGGAGCTACAGCGTGAGCTAGTAATCTACAACATAATTTTGCAAAGACACTACTGACTATGTTCATGATAATGAGTTCAATTAATCATATTACTTAAGAACTCCCACTCAAATTGACATCCCTCCGGTCATTCAAGTGATACATGATCCAAATTCACCAACTCAAGTCCGATCATCACATCAGTTGAGGTGGTGGTTTCAATGGTGAACATCATCATGTTGATCATATCTACTATATGACTCATGTTCGACCTTTTGGTCTCTTGTGTTCCGAGGCCATGTCTATACATGCTAGGATCGTCAAGTTTAACCCGAGTGTTCTGCATGTGCAACATTGGCTTGCACCCGTTGTATGTGAACGTAGAGTCTATCACACCCGATCATCACGTGGTGTCTCGACACGACGAACTCTCACAACGGTGAACACTCCAGGAGAACACAATTTATCTTGAGATTAAGTGAGGGATCACCTTATAATGCTATCGTCGTCCTAAGCAAAACAAGGTGCCTAAAAGGATTAACATCACATGCAAATCATAATTGACATGATATGGCCATGAACTTGTGCTTTTGATATCCATCTTGAAAGCACCGGCATGATCTCCATTGTAACCGGCATGACACCATGATCTCCATCATCTTTATCTCCATCAACGTGTCGCCATCGGGGTTGTCGTGCCCATCATGCTTCTACTACTATTGCTACTGTTTAGCGATAAAGTAAAGCATTACATAGCGCTTAATGATTGACACACAGGTCATACAATAATTGAAGACAACCCTATGGCTCCTGCCGGTTGCCGTACTCATCGACATGCAAGTCATGATATTCTATACAACACATGATCATCTCATACATCACATATATCACATCATATAATTGGCCATATCACGTCACAACATACCCTGCAAAAACAAGTTAGGCGTCCTCTAATTGTTGTTGCATGTTTTACATGGCTGCTACGGGTATCTAGCAAGAACAATTATCATCTACACAAAAACCACAATGGTGATACACTAGTTGCTTTTCAACCTTCTCAAGGACTGCCTATGTCTAATCCGATCCAACTAAAGTGAGAGAAACTGGCACCCGCAAGCCATCTATGCAACAAGTTGCGGTTGAGGGAACCGGTCTCTCGTAAGCGTACGAGTAATGTTGGTCCGGGCCGCTTCATCTCACAATACAGCTGAACCAAAACACGACCAAGGGAGGAAGCAATCTAAGCATCAACGCCCACAAACTCTTTGTGTTCTACTCGAGATCTCATCTACACATAGACCTAGCTCATGATGTCACTGTTGGGGAATGTTGCATGGGAAACAATAAAATTCCTATGCACACGCAAGATCTATCCATGGTTATGAGCATCTACGAGAGAGAGAGTGGATCTACATACCCTTGTAGATCGCTAAGCGGGAAGCATTAAGAAACGCGGTTGGTGTAGTCAAACGTCTTCGCGATCCAAATCGTCGAGCGTCCCGCGATCTCATCACGATCGTCCCGCGATCCAATCACGATCCGTCCCGTGAACTCATCATGATACGTCTCGCGAACTCATCACAATCCGTCCCGTGAACTCATCATGATCCGTCTTGCGATCTTGATCACGGTCCTTCCGATCTAGCACCGAACGGATGACCCCTCCGCGTTCAGCACACGTACAGCTCGATGACGATCTCCGCCTTCTTGATCCAGCAAGAGGGAGTGGAGAGGTATAAGAGTTCTCTGACAGCGTGACGGCGCTCTGGCGATGGTGGTGGAGCTATTCCGGCAGGGCTTCGCCTAAGCACTCCAGAAATCCGATCTAGAGGAACGGGCAGCACGTGGCTAAAAATCTGTGCCAAAACCCTAAAACCTCTAGTATATATAAGAGGAAGAGAGGAGGCTTGGCGCAAGGGCATAGCCCACTAGGAGGCTTCGGCCGAAGCTAGGGAGGAGAGTGCTCCTCCTCCTCCAATCCTAGTAGGATTAGGACTCTTCCTTTTTGTTTGCCTTTTTGCCTTTTTCCACCTTTCTCTCTTTGGCTTTTCTTTCGAGCCGCATGGGGCTTGTGTGGGACTTCCACCAGCCCACTAAGGGCTGGTATTTACACTCCCACAGCCCATGTAGCCTCTTGGGTCGAAATACCCCTCCTGATGGTCTCCCGGTACACTACCGGCACTCCCGGTACACTACCGAAGAGCCCGAAACCTTTCCGGCGACAAAAACAGGACTTCCTATATATCGATCTTTACCTCCGGACCATTCCGGAGCTCCTTGTGACGTCCGGGATCTCATCCAGGACTCCAAACAACCTTCGGTCACCACCATACATAACTCTATACTACCGAAAACGTCATCGAACCTTAAGTGTGCAGACCCTGCGGGTTCAAGAACTATGTAGACATGACCGAGACACCTCTACGGTCAATAACCAATAGAGGAACCTGGATGCCCATATTGGTTCCCACGTATTCTACAAAGATCTTTATCGGTCGAACCTTTATGTCAAGGATTCAGTTAATCCCGTATGATGTTCCCTTTGTTCTTCGGTATGTTACTTGCCCGAGATTCGACCGTCGGTATCTCCATACCTAGTTCAACCTTGTTATCGGCAAGTCTCTTTACTCGTTCTGTAATACAAGATCCCATGACTAACACTTAATCACATTGCTTGCAAGTCTTATTGTGATGTTGTATTACTGAGTGGGCCCTGAGATACCTCTCCATCACACGGAGTAACAAATCCTAGTCTTGATCCATTCCAACCCAACAGACACCCTCGGAGATACCTGTAGAGCACCTTTATAGTCACCCAGTTACGTTGCGATGTTTGATACACACAAGGTACTCCTCCGGTGTCAGTGAGTTGCATGATCTCATGGTCATAGGAACATATACTTGACATGCAGAAAACATTAGCAATAAACTGACACGATCGTATGCTAAGTTTGTAGTTTGGGTCTTGTCCATCACATCATTCTCCTAATGATGTGATCCCGTTACCAAATGACATCTCATGTCCATGAGTAGGAAACGATAGCCATCTTTGATCAATGAGCTAGTCCATTAGAGGCCTACTAGGGACATGGTGTTGTCTATGTATCCACACATGTATCTGAGTTTCCGATCAACACAATTATAGCATGGATAATAAATGATTATCATGAACAAGGAAATATGATAATAACTAATTTATTATTGCCTCTAGGGCATATTTCCAACAGGCCCCGCATCTCCATCAGCTACAAGATGGAGATAAAGATGAATATATTAGTTGGGTGTATATATATTAGCTATATCGTGATAGAAAAAATTATGGATGGTGTTCTAGCAAACGTACCTAAAGATTTCTTTCGTTTTTGTTCCTTTCAGACGTGATCATGTGAATGTTCTTGCAAACATAGTATGCGCATAAACTAGTCTCCTGCTCCTGCCTCATGCACTTTACGAGAATAAAATTCAATCAGTTAATAATTAATCAAGCATGATAATGGTATTGAAACTAGAGTTAAAGAGATGCACATACGTAGCAAGATAGCTACTAGTACTTAATTACCTTGGGTCACACCCATTTCAGTCGTTGTGCCAGTCGCCTGGGACTTGTTTGATGAACTTGGCCCAAGCCCTGCCCGTCGGAAAAGAAAATGAATAAATGAGTTATTAACTAGTTGATATAAGGAAATGAAGTAATTAAAGAGGCCGACATAGTGCGATAATGATTGAAATTACCTGTCAAGCAGCCCCCTCACGATTGCGTATTCGGATGGATCCTTTAATAGCGAGTCGAGTACTTCAACTTTTCCCTTGTCAACTTCAATGATTAACAAGATCCAGTGGTAACTGCATAACTCAACAACAACACTTATTAACATCTAGTAAGCAAAAATAGAATTTGTAGTACAAGATATATATAGTAACACTCACCCCGAAGTTGTAAGGAAGTAGTATTTCTGGTTGGATGTTTAGAAGCTTCAAAAAATCTAGCATGGCTTTCTGTGTGTCTTTTCTCAAATATGCAGTTTCCCATATCTTTTGATTAATCGTATTTGGGTCAATGAACCCAATGCTATAGCATCCAGCTTGTTTCATTTCATACATCTTCATTTTGCATAATACCACATAAACGAATATAGTGAGGATAATTCCAGGTAATAAACGAGAGCACAGCTAGATAGAGACTTAAATTATAGAAAGAAATAACTTACAGACAATAGAAACTGACTAAAGATTTGTCGAGTGCGTCTTGATTGAATAACTGAAACAACTCTGCATAATGAATCTATAGATCTTTTTTATAGAGGTAATGCCTCTCTTTGACTCTCACCATGAGGGACTCTTTACTGGTATTTGCTGTTATTTGCATGTACCACGTATGCAAATCATACATTCTCATTGGTAGAAGCTTGACATCTTCAGGCTTGACAAGAGGTTTGCCGCGGGTATATTGATATTTTACTTCCGACTCTTTAAGCATGGGGATTTCCTCAAGGCCTAGGAGTTGTTCAACACTGGCACCTGCCGCTTTAGCCATCCCAATATGTTCTTTGGTTACTTCTGGACGACCGGCAGTACTCAGAGGTCTTTGTACAATGAGCGGGGGGGGGGGGGGTCAATTGCACTGCCTGTTCTCCCAGCTGGGGATAGTTTTCCCGCTTTTCTTGCCAACTCCTTGGCTCGAGCTCGAGCTCGACTCCTTTTGTCCTGCCAGATTTGACTTCGTGATAGACCGCACATAGTCACTGTCCTTCTGAGTCGGTCGAGCCATATTAATGAAGTGTTGTGAGACATGCTCGGGTACTTTCTCCTTTGGCGGCTAGGGCGGTTTTGGTCCAAAATGGGCCTTCAATTTGGCATCCACTACGTTGTCGAGTTCCTCATCGGTCAGGTGGTAAGGCAACTTCGGAAGAGGCTTGAGGCTTGGACCATATTTGTATTTCTTACCAGTTGTACCACTAGTCGTCGTAGCTACGGCCTCTGTCTTTCGTTGCTACTTAGGCAACGGAGCACGCTGAGTCGACGGAGCACGCTGACGCCATGCCGGACTTGGAGGAGGAGTCGGCTGACGCAGTGCCGGGCTTGGAGGAGGAGGAGTTGGCTGACGTCATGCCGGACTTGGAGGAGGAGTCGGCCGAGGTGGTGCTAGACTTGGAGGACGAGGAGGAGTCGACTAACGTGGCACCGGACTTGGAGGAGGAGGAGTTGGTGGCTTGGAAAGACGATGCAATCCTTTTTCCATAGAATGATACGATGTATGGCCTCTCCCAATGTTCTCTCCTCGTCACCTCCAGGAATGTCAAGTTGTAGCTCGTGATATGCTGACATCACCACATCAACCCCGACAGGAGCATAGCCAGCTGGAATGGGATTGCAATGGAAGGTTGCTTCTGGGGGATTTGCTAAAGCATAGCCGTTCTCCACCTTCATGGATAAGTTCTTCACTTTCATGTGTAGCTAACAGTTAGTCCTGTCTTTGATATCATACACAGGGTAGCTAGCTACCATTGCATCTTCATCGATATCGGCGAGGGCGGAACCCACGCTGCTTCTCGGCATAGATGGGATGGTGGTATCCAATGCTGGATCGATCTGCTCATGTTGCCGCTGAGACGCCCTTTCCTGGCTGAGTGAGTCAATCTGCTCCTGCTGCTGCCTGACTCTGGATTGCAACTCTAGGTGCTTTGATTCGAGGCCTTCAAGGCGGAGTGCTTCCTCCTTCTTCTTCCGCTCCTCCTGAATCTTCTTTCTCACACGGATTCTGTAGTCGTCGTTCCAACCAGCAAACGCCTCAAACCACAGAACAACGCCTTTCCCTCGTGTTCTTCCCGGGTGTTCAGGATTCTTCAGGGCGCACGTACGCTCGTCGTCCTCTCTATTCGGCGTGAACATCCCCCTTCGAGCTTCTTCGATTTTCATCAGAATTTAGTCTGTCACTTTTTTAAGACTTGCCTTCACCATAATAGCGCCTGGGTCCAACTTCCCCCCATGCGCATAAAACCATGTCCTGCACCTCGGGGGCCAGGTAACTGTAACTGTAGTGACCCCTGCACTAATCATATATTTTTCGGATTGATCCCACTTAGGCAGGGCCGTCTGGTAGCCACCTGCCCCCAGAGTATGGTGCCATTGCTTTTTCGCAGCATTAATCTTGTTCTTTCTCGACTGTTCCTTAGCTAGTTCCGATGCCTTGAACTTCAAGAAATCGTCCCAGTGATCTTTTGCCTTCACCAGTACTCCCTCGAATTTTGGAGTCGTCTTGTTTGATTTGACGTTTGCGGCCCATGCATTTTTTTTGAAGGTGTTGAATGTGATCGCCATCTTTTTAGGAGCATAGTTTCTTACTTTCTTCATATCTGCATCTGTCAAGTTATCTGGTAGTGTGAAGTGTGACATCGGCTTGGTCCAAAGCACATATTTTGCTCTTTCATCGACAAAAGTAACTCCATCTCGATCTCCCTTTGCTGTCTTTTTCCATTCTGGCGTGGAGATTGGGATTTGGTCCCTGACAATAACTCCGCATTGATTCTTGAACTTGGTCGCATTTTTCTTAGGTTCAAGCGGTTCGCAAGTTGATGTATTGATGGTATCGGTGCTGAACTTTATGCCAAGGTCCAACTTTTTGGCCGGGACTCGAACTACCCTGTCGCTTGTAGAAGTTTTTCTCGATCCGGAGGTCTAAAAGAAGAAAGATTGATTCGTTAATACATATACATCTCAATTAAGACATGTAATGATCACCAGATGGCTTATATAATAAATATACCTCGCCGGTCTTTGTTATTTGAAGAACATTTTCTTCATTAACATTGTTGTCGAATTCATCTATTCTCTCGTCTTCATCAAACATACAATCCTCACCGGAATTTTTTAGATAGTGCGAGCCGTCATCATCTTCATGTTCATGCTCTGGGCTTGTGGAGCATATGATGTTGAACAGAGCCTCTTCTCCTTCTCTGCTGGTATTGTCCATAGCTTTTATTTAACTAACCCAGAAGAAAGATAAAACAATTTAGTATTCAAATTAGAATGCATGCAATCAATAAGGAAAAGTGAATCATAGTACATACTATGCATCATCCAATATAATCTTGAATAAATCATCTCGAATATTATCAAATATAATCTTGAATACATCTCTAATATTATTACTAATACATCTCAAATATTCTTGATTACATAATATCACTACTACAGATCCAGTTGACGTCTCGCGCGGCAGGCGGTGGATACCCAAAGATAAGGAACTATGACAGGATCATAGCTCGGGTGAGATCCGTGAAGAACCTGACGTCCAACGCATCCATGTACCAACGGACATGCTCGTCCTCCTCCCTAACACGACGACGTACCACCTCCGACGGGGCCAGCTGCCTCCGCACCGAAAGTGGTCCAACGAACGCCACCAAAGAAGATCTGTGTCGACGAGGGGACCCGGGTTCCTCACCAAGTTGCGCGCCCCTGAAGGTAGCACCTCCTAGTGCCAGCCCGGCAAGGCCCAGTCCCGAACGTTGCCCCTCTAAAGCAGGACGTCGTCGCGAACGAGTCGAAGACGAGGATGGGGGCCAGGCATCGTTGACTCCGAGAAGAAATTCTATGCAAATTAAACATTTTTAAATGCTTGATTGTCATTTCTTATATACGAGGAACCTTCAGAATCCTAACGAAATCTCTTAACGTTACGACGCGCGACTTTTGCAAATACATAACAAATACTACATGCAAATTAATACATAACAAACTTTTGCAAATACAACATTAAAATATGCAACTTTTGCAAATACTAATTCTATACATTGTATTCATACATATATATATACTAATTTCTATACATATATTGGATCAAAATGTAAAAATTTCATATATTAATTTCTATATATATACTAATTTCTATAAATATATACTAATTTCTATATATACACTAATATCATATATTTCTATACTAATTTCTATATATAGTAATTAGTGTGTGTTCATAAAAATTGGGGGGTTCGGGCCGGGGAGGGGCCGACGGCTGCCATGGCGGCACAGGGGGTGAGGGAGAGGGGGAGAGGGGGGAGCTCACAATGGCGCGACGGGACGATGGGGTGACGGCAAGGCGAGGCGAGGCGAGTTGGGGCAGTGACGGTGAGGACCTTGATCGGGGTGGAGGAGCGGGCGCGGGCGGCGTCAGGCCGGGCTCGGGAAGGAACGGGCGCAGGTGGCATCGGAGATCGGCGCGAGGAGGCATGGGTGGCCGGCGTCGGGGGCGCGGACGAGCTCCGGCGTCGGGGAGGCGAGACGGCGACGGTGCGGCGATGTCGCGAAGAGGTCGAAGAGCAGCGTAACTGAATTTTTTTTGAAGTGTAGTATATATAAGGAGACCTTTAGTCGCAGTTGGTGGCTCCAAGCGCGACTAAAGACCCCCCTTTAGTCGCGGTTGGAGCCACCAACCACGACTAAAGAAGAATTTCAGTGGGCGTGGGCGGCGGGAAGCAAAACCCTTTAGTCGCGGTTGGTGGCTCCAACGACAACTAAACGGGGTCTTTAGCCGCGGTTGAAGCCACCAACCTCTACTAAAGGTGGTGCTTGCGCACGCGCGGTGCAGGGAAACTTTAGTCCCACCTTGCCAAGCGAGGGGCAGCCGCACTAGTTTATAAGCCCCGCTACGACTGCTCCATCGAACTCCTCTCTAAGCAGGCCTATGTGGGTCTAATCAACCTGTGCGGCCATGTTGGGCCTACTGGGCCTTGCGGGCTTGCATCCTGGCCCAGGTTGGGTTTCTAGTCGTATGCAGGCCGAGGCGGCCCAGTAGGCGGACTATTTTTTGCTTTATTTATTTTCTTTGGTTTCTGAGTTTTTTTCTGCTTTATTGAGAGTTAATGAGTGAATCTTTTTGCGTTAGGTCCAAAAAATTATAAACTTTCTGTTAGTGGGAGTAGTTTTTAAATTCGAATAGTTTAAATTTGAATTATTTGAAATTTGTGTGAATCACTAGTTTGTGAATAACTTTACTTTAAAAATAGATTTTCCAGTGATTTTTCTACTGTTTAATATTATCGTGTTTTATCATTATATCCAATTTGGTAATTCTTAGGTTATTTAAAATAAGAAATGCCTTTGTAACAGGCGAGTTTTCGTCTGAAACGTGATACTTCGAAAGAGACTATCCATTTTGTACACGAAGTGCATCTAGTTTTTGTCGTAACCCTCTCAACTTTTTAGCATATGCTATGTGGGTGAAATGATGACACCATGCGAACTTTCAACCTTTTCATAGTTCATTTGTAGTGCTTATCAATTTCAGGGTCATTTAGCTCAAAAGAAATCAGTAAATGCATGAAAAATAGCAAATCAAGTCAGAAAGCGTTGACAATTGATGGCCTCCCTTCGAATGGTGCATACTGAATGCACAAAAAGTCTAGAGTTGAAATAAGTTAAAAATGAAATGCCTTTGTAACAAGCGAGTTTTCGTTTGAAATTCTGATACTTCGAAATAGATTATCCATTTTGTACATGAAGTGCATCCAGTTTTTGCCGTAACCCTCTCAACTTTTTAGCACATGGTATGTGGGTTAAATGAAGATACCATGCCAACTTTCAATCGTTTCAGACTTCATTTGTAGTGCTTATTAATTTCAGGTTCATTTAGCTCAAAAAATCAGTAAATGCATCAAACATAGCAAATGAAGTCGGAAAGGGTTGAAATTTGATGGCCTCCCTTCGAATGGTCCATACTGAACGCACAAAACACATAAGTACACTACTATTACAAAGATTCCCTTCGCTTTATCCGAAGTGAGACTTTCTAGATATATAAGTCTAGAAACTAACTAGCAAAGTCGGTCACATCCCAGAGTGGGATCTTTGGGTGTAAAACTTTTTCTTCACGTGTGTCCCTTTGAGTCGTAACCATGGACAATCTTCATCGTTTAACTTGCTGCTTGGGTCAACATTCACTGTGAAGGGAGCAATTTCATCAAACTTTTCATAATCTTTTGACATGTCTGTCTTGTCCTCCACTCCCATGATGTTGCTTTTCCCTGAAAGAACTATGTGGCGCTTTCGCTCATTGCATGATGTATTTTCTTCCTTATCTTTTCTTTTTCTCGGCTTGGTAGACATGTCCTTCACATAGAAAACCTGCACCACATCATTGGCTAGGATGAAGGGTTCGTCTGCGTACCCAAGATTGTTGAGATCCATTGTTGTCATTCCGTACTGCGGGTCTTCCTTTACCCTGCCTCCTGTCAGATTGACTCATTTGCACCTAAATAAAGGGACCTTCAAATCAAGTCCATAGTCAAGTTCTCATATCTCCTCTATGTAACCATAGTATGTGTCCTTTAGCCCATTGTTGTTTGCTGCATCAAAGCAGACACCACTGTTTTGGTTGGCGCTTCTTTTATCTTGGGCGATCGTGTAAATGTATTCCCATTTATCTCGTAGCCTTTGAAATTTAATTTTTTTGAAGATGGTAACTTGGAAAGCAAGTACACGTCATCTTCAATACCGTCGTCGTGCATGAGATGTGTCTGCAACCAACCGGCAAAAGTCATCGTTTGTTCATGTGTAATCTAGTCGTTAAACTTCTCTGGGTGTTTGGAGCGTAGAATATTCTTGTGTTGCTCGATATATGGAGCCACCAAGGTGGAACTTTGTAGAACTGTGTAGTGTGCTTGCGCCAAAGAATGCCCATCCCGACATATTAGTGAATTCTTTCCTAGCATGCCTTTTCCACCCAGTCTGCCCTCATGCCGCGATTCAGGAACACCTATCGGCTTAATGTTAGGAATAAAGTCAACACAAAACTCAATGACCTCCTCTGTTTCATGGCCCTTGGAGATGCTTCCTTCTGGCCTAGCACGATTATCAACATATTTCTTTATGACTCTCATGAACCTCTCAAAGGGGAATATATTGTGTAGAAATATAGGACCCAGAATGGCAATCTCCTCGACTAGGTGAACTAGGACATGGGTCATGATATTGAAGAAGGATGGTGGGAACACCAACTCGAAACTGACAAGACATTGCACCAAATCATTCTCTAACCTTGGTAGGATTTCTGGATCGATTACCTTCTGAGAGATTGCATTCAGGAATGCACATAGCTTCACAATAGCTAATCGAACGTTTTCCGGTAGAAGCCCCCTCAATTCAACCGGAAGCAGTTGCATCATCATCACGTGGCAGTCATGAGACTTTAGGTTCTGGAACTTTTTCTTTGCCATATTTATTATTCCCTTTATATTCGACGAGAAGCCAGATGGGACCTTCATATTGAGCAGGCATTTGAAGAAGATTTCCTTCTCTTCTTTGGTAAGAGCGTAGCTGGCATGACCCTGAAACTTCTTTGGATCCATGCCTTCTTTTCCGTGCATACGTTGCTGGTCCTCCCGTGCCTTTTGTCTTCCCATACAGGCCCTAGAAGCCTAGCAGGTTCACGCAAAGATTCTTCGTCACGTGCATCACATCGATTGCAGAGCGGACCTTGAGGTCTTTCCAATACGATAGGTAACAAAATATAGATTTCTTCTTCCACATGGGTGCGCATTTGTCAATGTCATTCGGAACAAATTGTGCACCAGGACCCTTGCCAAATATTACTTTTAAATCCTTGACCATATCAAGTATTTCATCACCCATACGGTGGCGAGGCTGCTTCCGGTGATCTGCCTCACCTTTGAAATGCTTGCATTTCTTTCTTACGGGATGCCTGCTCTGAAGAAATCGACGATGCAGCAGATAAATATTCTTCTTACATTTATCCAAATATATACTATTGGTATCATCTAAAAAGTGTGTGCATGCATGGTATCCCTTGTTTGTCTGTCCTGAAAGGTTACTGAGAGCAGGCCAATCATTGATGGTTACAAACAGCAATGCATGTAGGTCAAATTTCTCTTGATCATTCACATCCCAAGCACGTACACCTTTTCCATTCCACATATGTAAAAGTTCTTCAACCAATGGCCTTATGTACACATCAATGTCGTTGCCGGGTTGCTTGGGGTCTTGTATATGCATTGGCATCATAATAAACTTCTGCTTCATGCACAACCAAGGAGCAAGGTTATAGATACATAGAGTCAGAGACCATGTGCTATGCTTGCTGTTCTACTCCCCAAAAGGATTAACGACATCTGCACTTAAGCCAAACCATACGTTCCTTGCATCCTTTGCAAAGTCCTTCCACTTTCACTCGATTTTTCTCCACTGCGACCCGTTAGCAGGCACTCTCAACTTCCCGTCTTTCTTATGGTCTTCGTTGTGCCATCGCATCAACTTGGCATGCTCTTTATTTTGGAACAAACGTTTCAACCATTGTAATATAGGAGCATACCACATCACCTTGGAAGGAATCTTCTTCCTGGGGCACTAGCCCTCAATATCACCAGGGTCATCGTGGCCGATCTTATAACGCAATGCACAGCATTCCGAACATGCATTCAAATCCTCGTACTCACCGCGGTAGAGGATGCAGTCATTAGGGCTTGCATGCATCTTCTCGACCTCTAATCCTAAAGGTCAGACAGCCTTCTTTGCTTCGCACATACTCTCTGGCAATTCATTGTCCTTTGGTACCTTCTTCTTTAACATTATCAGCAATTTTTGAAACGCCTTGTCAGATACACCATTTTGTGCCTTCCATTGCAGCAATTCCAGTGTGATACCCAGCTTTTTATTGTCATCTTCGCAATTTGGGTACAAG
This sequence comes from Hordeum marinum, assembly GCA_022496015.1. Classification (NCBI taxonomy): domain Eukaryota; kingdom Viridiplantae; phylum Streptophyta; class Magnoliopsida; order Poales; family Poaceae; genus Hordeum; species Hordeum marinum. The sequence continues at coordinate 490,335,184 of CM039678.1, forward strand.
CCTTTTTTGTGATCCTCTAACATGCGCTGCAACTTTAGCTTCTCCTTTTCACTTGCGCGGTTTCTCTTTGCATCGGCAATGGCCCGACCAAGATCATCGGCGGGCTCATCTGATTCTCTTCTTTAGCTCCTTCCCGCATTGTTGGCTCAGCTTCTTCCCCCATTGTTGTACCATCGTATTCATGGAACCCATGGCCAGTATAGCTGTCGTCATCCTCTTCTTCTTCATTTTCTTCCATTAGGACCCCTCTTTCTCCGTGCTTGGTCCAACAGTTATAGCTGGACATGAAACCAGACTCAAATAGGTGGACCTTAATTGTTCTTGGGTTAGAGTAATTTTGATCATTCTTACAGCCAGCACATGGAATACATAAAACCATTTGACCGCTTGTTTGCCTCAGCCGCAACCAGAAAACTATGCACGCCATTAATGAACTGGGGAGAGCATCGGTCGTCGTACATCCATTGCTGACTCATCTTCATTACACAACACCGAAAATACCAAATTAATACAAGTTCATACATAAAGTTCATAGACACTTGTTCTCATAAAACAACATACGAACTCTCTAGCTAAAGCATTTAAATGCAACAACAAATGCGATCAACATCGCAACTAAGGTAACAATAGATCCAATAGCATAGTGATACGAAGACTCACTATCAATGGCATATCTTTTAAATTTTCTAATCTTCAAGCACATTGCACCCATCTTGATCTTTTGATCATCGACCACAATGGCAACATACAATTCCAATTTTATCTTCTCTTCTTCAACTCTTTTCATTTTTTCTTTCAAATACTCGTTTTCTTTTTCAACTAAATTTAACTTCTTGACAAGAATATCTATGTAAGTTGGAATCTCCGGTTCACATACCTCCTAGATAAAAACATCTATGTCAACTTGATTGGCATAATTTTCATGAACACGAAATGCAACAAAGAGTTATAACAGAGAGTATATACCACATCCGCATCATAAACCGGATAAGGGCCGACGGGGATAGATTTCAAAACCATGCCACTATGTATAACAAACAACCATATAGGTAAGAAAACTATACAAGTAACTAACTAAATCTTACAAACATGGTTTTTTTATTATAAAAAGGATAAGAACAAGAGTCTCACCAAGGTGGTGCCGGCGACAGGACGGTGCGGGCGATCGGCGGTGGTTAGGACGGGGATGGGAAGGCACTCAGTAAACCACACCTACAGATGCAAAGTAAGAAGATAATTTGAGCTCAAATTGCATAAATCAAATAAACTACCACATACAAACTAAAACCCACAAATTACTATACTTATAGAGCATTGCAAGAGCTAATCTAGCAATGAGAGATGAAAGGACAAAAGTTGCTAACCTTTGTGAACACTTGGATCGATGGGATGCCTCCGAATCTTGACAAATTTTGGCAAAAATAGAGGATGAGCTCGAGGAAGAGAGGAAGAACAGAGAGGAGAGGAAAGGGGAAGAACAGAGGACTCTGCTCGTGCTGGCACCGAAGGGTTTCAATATAGGGGATCTTTAGTCCCGGTTGGTGGCTCCAACCGTGACCAAAGGTTAGCCTATAGTCGTTGTTGGAGCCACCAACCGAGACTAAAGGTTCCCATGGGGCCCCAAGCTGACGCCAGCCTGCCAACACACCTTTGGTGCCGGTTCGTGGCACGAACCGGGATTAAAGGTCCGGAACGAACCGGCACTAATGATGCTCGTCACGAACCAGAACTAATGGGCACATTAGTGCCAGTTCAAAACCCAACCGGGACTAATGATGCGGCAGAAGGTATGTTTTCTACTAGTGGACCCCTCCCCTATGTATATGTAATGCTCCTTTGGTTACATAGTATATGCTCACAGAATAGGTAACAACTTCCTTTGGTTACCACACCACCAGACCTGATCTGAGTGCTATTTGCGGAAGGCAATGGTCTCCCCTAGGATGATTACTAAATGAAATCGAAGAACATGACTATTTTGGCTCACAACGTGCAAAGAAAAAAAATGAAACTCTACCTCAATATTTTTATCCAAGTATTGTGAAAAAAAACTTTATCACAATGCATACAACCCAATATTATTAGTAGGACGCGGCTAGCGAGAGCCAGGGCGCCAGTTTGTAGGCGTGAGCGCACTCCCATAAATGGAAGGAGCAGCTACGGGCGCATGAGAACAGCCCAAAGAAACCACGTGCGACCTGGTTCCCTCCTCCACTGCAATTAATTACTTTCCTTTCTTTTTTTAAAAAGCTACATCTTTTGAACCGAACGTCAAAATTGAAATCCTTTTTCACTGCTAGGTTTCTTACGACGAGTTCTTCAATAGTACATCCCATATGGATAGGTTTCGACAAACTTTTTTTGGCAACTTTGGATGATATTGAGGCAACTTTAGTGATATAGGAAAGCAACGTTTTATTTTTTTCCTAGTAGGACTGCCTATTTCATTGATTTTTTGTAATAAAATGAGAAAATCCCGCAAAACATGAGGAGCATTTAGTGCTACATACAACTAAATTCACTACACTATGTGAATCTGTGAATCTTGCCAACATTATCTCAAATTTCCTATTGTTGCTGCTCAATTGCCTGTCATTGATCATTAATTGCATGCGGTTGATGCTCAATTGTATAAAAATACTATGAAATTGGCAAACGTTGATGCCCAATTGCCTATCAAAGATGCTTAGGTCCCTATGGTTGATGTTCAGTTACCTATAAATACTATGAAATTGCTCAACTTTGATGCTCAGTTTCCTATTACTAATGGTCAGTTGCCTACAGTTGATGTTCAGTTGCCTATAGATACTATAACCATTGATGCACAGTTGCCTGCTATTGGTAATTAATTGCCATAATTGCTGCTCAGTTGCCTAAATTTGTAAAATAGTTGCTTACAATATTATCAAGTTTTTTATCATTGTTTTTCTAAGTTGCCTTCAAACACTCTGGAGTGGCTTAGATTCACCACCATGTTGCCTAGCATAACTAACAATAGCACACACAAGAGCATCAACGGTAGACGATTTCATAGTTTTATAGGCAATTTGGAGAATAACGACATGCGTGCATGAACAATTGGCAACTTAGAAGTACTGGTGAGGAAGTTGGGAGAATGTTAGACAAAGTTAGCAAGGGCACAAAATGGAATGAAGTTGCCTGTTTTTAGCACGACTGTTGCCTTTAGTAGACGGGAAATTGCTTATGAAGGTAATATGATCTTGTACCTTTGTTTCAAAGTTGTTCTCTAGTATTGGCTAGTTGCTTATTGTTTCTAATTACTTACTTTTAATGGAGTGAAGTTGCTTATTTTTAGCACTAAAATTTCCTCATCTAGCATCAAAGTTGCTTATAATTGTTTTTTTCTAAGTTGCCAAAAAACACTATGAAATTGCATATTAGTGATGCTCAGGTTACCGCCATTACTATTTCAGTTGCCTACAATATATTGAAAAGTTGTACGTTTGTGGGCTATCTTATCCGCCCCTATGAAATTTCTCATTGCCCCTATGCATTTTCTGATCTGTCCTGACTTTTGCAGCTAGTCAACACCCACGACCTGACTAATGAACACATGTCTGCTCGGTAGCATAGGCGGGCAGACTACCCTAGAAAAGAAAAGAAAAAAGCCTCTCATACCATCCCTATCCACATCGTTTTGAGTTGCCTCTATTAGTGCTGAAAATTGTGTCAATGTAAGGCCAAAGTTGCCTACGGGTGATGCTCAATTGTCTACATACGGTGAAAATTTGTCTGTCATGGGTTCTATGTTGTCTACGATATACTTGCTTGGTAAATTCATCAATACACATGGTGCAAGGAAGTTGCTTCTGTTTAGCACTTAAGTTGCTTCATCTAGAGCCAAAGTTGAAAAAAAAAGTTTGTCGAAACATATCTAGATGGGATCTAGTTTTGAAGAGCTTGTCGCGAGAAACCTAAAAATAAAAACGGATCGTTGTTCTGACACTGAGTTTAAAAGTTACATTTTTAAAAAAAAATAAGACGGAATATAATGGGATGACATCGCCACATGCATGTAGACAGTCAATAAGTTGTATGTTGCCCACTTCCACCAGTACACCACGCACCCGACCTCTCTTCTATCCCCACCTGTGTCAGGACGGCCCCGTTGTCTTTGTCGCGATCAGCGCAATCGCATGACTGAGACGCGTGCACTTGCTTCCACCAAAAAAGTGCAGCTGCACTTTTGAGCATTCGGGTTAGTAGTATAATAGATATACCGATTGGATGGTCAAGCTATTGTGAATTCAAGTGTTCAAAATACTACTCCCTCCGTCTGGAAATATTTGTTCGAAAAACGAATGTATCTAGACATATTTTAGTTATAGATACATCCATTTTTAGTCATTTCAACGACAAGTATTTCTGAACGAAGGAAGTACTTGATAAGTCTACACACTTACTGATTCTTTACCATTTGACTTGTGCTGGTTTCATCAGGATACGAGACTTCATCAGGATATTAACAAAGGTTGGGAGTATTAAGAAAGGCCCACAGCGCTAGTCCCATTTGCTCGTCATGTTTTTTTTTACCAGGTGGTAAGTTTACACAGACTTGTTTATAATAAACGGAGCGCCATTTCCCTCTCATATCACTGACGCTGATGCATCAGTTTCGGACAACCAGGGATTGGGAGGGGCTCAATTAACAAACCACCTGCTGTTCATCTCTCAATCCAGACAGAATATATGCATAATAATCGAAGGCAAAGAGAGAAATATATGGAGGGAGGAGCTGTACCTCTGCCTCATCGGTCCCATTGCCCAGCCAAAGACAGAGAGGGATGCCCTTGACCAGCCGCACGCTGCCCCGATCCAAATCGCCGTTGCCGCTGTGAGTGTCTTCGTGAGCTGGATGGTAGAGATGCGGTCGATCTGTAGTCACGTTTTGTGATGAGCCTTTAGTACTGGTTCATCAACCGGTATTAAAGGATCGGGATTAAAGGTACAGATCTTTAGTATCAGTTGGTCCATGGATCGGTATCAAAGGCCCACCACATGGCTGCGTGCGTAGACTGGTGTTGGAGGACCTTTAGTACCGGTTGGTGATACCAACCGGTGCTAAGTGTTTTGTTTTTTTAACTTTTAATTAGGTTTTAGTTTTCCTCTCTATTTATTTTGTTTTCCATTCATTTCAAATTTATTTTACGGTGCTAAATACTGTAAATATTACACAAGTTGATGCATATATATATAATATCTCATACACAGTATATATACAAATAGAATTACACGTCCATATATATTCTGGACTTATAAATTAAGGTCCAAAACCCGGCCGGGACTAGCTAGCTAGTGCTCCGGATGAAATCTTAGTTTTGTACTACTGATTTACTGGCATTATTGAGGCGGCGGTAGGTAACAGTGCTCCCCGTTTACATCAATAACGTGTCGAAGAAGAAATGCCGCAAATTCCTCTTGAAGTGCTACAAAGTGTTTCTCAGGTGAGAGCTTCGACATCATCTGTCAAACCTGGAGTTGTCTTTCACGTGCTCCTCTGCGACGTATACGGCCTTCGGTTTTGATGCAAATGTTCTCGCAGAGAAAGTATCCACATAAATTTGTCCCCTGTGGCTGCTTCGCGCACTTTGCAAAAGAATATAATTCAATAAGATAATTAATAATCAAGCATGATAATGGTATTGAAACTAGAATTAAAGAGATGCGTGGACCTACTAGTACTACTTAATTACCTGCATATTTTTCCACTTCAGCTTCGGTTTTCATTGACGACCGTGATGGTTTTTTCTATCATCTTTTTCCAAACACTACGCGACAAAGAAAAAGAACGAAAAAGTTATTACAATTACTTTTGATATCAGGAAATAATGAAAGAAAGCAAGGTCGATAAAGATTGAAATTACCATTGTATCATAAAATACAAGTCCACGTATGATTGTTCTAGTGTATCTAGTGAGTCGTACACTTGAACAACTCCATCCGCGAGGATAATATTTAGGAGGATATAGTGGTCTCTATATATAAGTTTATATAATTAAGCAGGCATGCATATAACTCATCAACTACACTTGACAACGAGCTAGTAAGCAAAAATAGAATTTATAGTATACAAGAGAGTAAACACTCATCTCATGTTGTAAGGAAATATTATAGTAGATTTGGTATTCATTAGTGCCTCTATAAAATTTTCCAAGATATCTTCTGTGTCCTTGGCATAATGTTTTACCACATGACCATGAACGATATTTGGGTCGATGAACCAATGTCATCGATTCCCTCTTGATTCAATTCCCACATCTTCAATCTGCATAATAGCATAGAAAATAACATATATAGTGAGGATAAACAATGAACGATATCTTACCTAGAGACTTAAATTATTAAAGATATAAATCACTTACAGACAATAGCAACTGATGAGAGTTTTGTCGATAGAATCCATGTGGTATAACTGGAAAAATTATAAGAATTCAAGACATATGTCACATCCATTGACATAATGTTCTTTCCTTACTTTGACCATGACCGTCGTCTCCCCTTGCTTTGCTTCACGCAGGTACCAATCATGCAACCGTCGCATCGTAGTTGGTAGTTCCTTGTACAGCTCGGGTGTGACAAGTGGTTTTCCGACGGCATATTGCATTGCGTACTCATCTGCACTGTACCCGCGGATTTCGTTGGTGACAAGGATTTGGCCAAGAGTGAGAACTGCAGCCTCTAGTTCTTCGAGGTCGATTGGGTTGCCTTGCACGTCGACTGCTTGGATCGGTTGCTTGCTTGGATTGGTACTCACCTTGAGAGGAGAGATCGATTGCTTGGATTGTTCTCCGAGCTGGGGAACTGTTTTCCCACTAGTAGTACCACCTGTCGTTGATGTTGTACTTCCCGACTTCTTCCTTAGGCTGGGCCGACTTCTCTGCTCACTTGCCTATTGAATCTGTCGCTCATGGTCTGTCGGCATACGCTCCACATATGCCGGGGGGCGATCAATAAAGTGTTCCATAAAGTGCTCTTGGACTTCCTTGGGTAATACCTCCTTTGGCGACAGGGTCTTCTTCGCAAAAAAGGCTCTCACTTGGCGATCGCTTTCAATTTTGGTTTCCTCTGTGTCATGTCGTAAGGCAACTTCCTTTTGGCTGGAGGCCCGGGTTTCTTCTTTGCTTTCTTCCGAAGAGGACTGCTGATGGCCTTCCTCTTTTGGGAGCCCTGCTGGCGGGACCGCTGTCGGGGTGGAGTCGGCTCACGCGGCAGAGATCGATATCAACGATATGGACTCGCGTCGTGCTCCGTCCCGAGGTTGGGTGGACTCGCGCTGGGATCCATATCAAAGTGGGATGCCTCTCGAGGTGGGGAGGACTGCTGGCAAGGTGGGGAGGACTGCTGGTGCTGCGATGCCTCTGACTGGGATCCCTCGTGCTGGACATCAATACTCGGAGGAGCCGGTGGCCTTAGCGCCGAGTGTGGAAAGACGATGCAGTCCTTACTCCATAGAATGAGACCACGGCCGGCTTCTGCCAGTGTGGACTCCCCCTCACCTCTAGGGATGTCAAGTTGTACTTCATCATATGCTGGCTCTATTGCGTCCACCGCGAGACGAGCATATCCAGCTGGAACCAGATTGAAATGCCGGAGAACATCAGGTGTATTTGGTAAAGCATAACGCATCGCGACCCGCATGGGTATGTTCTTCATTTTCTGGATTAGCTCACAAGATGTCTTCTCGGTGATATCATCCATGGGGGTGTGACCCAGCGGTGCCCCAATGGATCCCACGCTGCTTTATGGCAGTGTAGATGGGACGAGTTCCGATGTGTCCTGCCATGCAGTTGCCCTTTGTTGGGTCAGTACCTGTATCTGCAGTTGCTGTTGCTCGTACTTCTGTTCCAACTTTGAAAGTCGGCATGCTTCCACCTTCTTTTTTCTCAAACGGCTTTTATAACTGTCCTTCCATCCCGTAAACCCCTCGTACCAAGAAACAATGCCCACACCTCATGTTCGTCCTCCGTGTTCGAGATTCTTGAGGACGCGTGTAAGCTCGTCGTTCTCTCTATAGGGGTGAAACCGTCCTTCTTGGACAGCTTTTATTGCTTCAATCAACTCGCCTGATGCATGCTTCAGACTGGCCAGTGCAATAATTTTCCCTGTTGCTCGGTCCAACTTTCCCCATGCGCAAAAAACCAATTCCTGCACCTCCGGGGCCAGTTGTAGGTTACTGGAGTGATCCCTTCAACATGCATCTTATTCTCTAATGCATCCCACTTAGGAATGGATGACTTGTATCCACCTGTCCCTAGTTTATGGTGATACCTTTTTTCTCCGCATTTATCTTATTCTTTGCTGACTTCTCCATAGCAGCTTCCGATGTCTTGTACTCGATAAATGCGTCCCGGTGATTCCTTACCTTCTCGTATATTCCTCTGAATTCGGGCGCCTTCTTGCCTCTAGCGTTGTACTCGGTCCATAATGTTTTCTTCCAAGTCTGGAACGCGCCGGCCATCTTATGGAGAGCAAACTCCTTGACTTTGCCCCTTTGGTGCTCCGAGAGAGAATCTGGTAGGATGAAATGCTCCATGAGATCTCGCCAAAGGGCATCTTTAATTCTTTCATCAACATAATTAACTCCTGGTTTGGGTTGTTTGGCTGAATCCATTCTTGCATTGTGATCGGGACTCCGCCCCTAACAACCACTCCGCATTGACGCACAAATGTCTTGGCATTGGCTTCAGGGTGAGTCGGTGCGCCATCATGTTTGAATGCATCAAGATTGAGCTTTACGTTGCCGTCCAATATTTTGGCACCGCCTCGTACCTTTCTACTAGATTGGCTCGATTCAGGGGGCTGATAATTAAAAGAAGAAAAATTTGTTAATATATATATATAGGGTCGCGCTATTTGTCACCCTAGGTGAGTAATAGTTATTCTTCACCCCTCCTTAATTTTACCATCAATGCACCCTAATTTTACGTCCCGTAATTTTTGTCTCATTTCATACGTAAAAAGAGACAGTAAGAAAATTTATAATCAGCGTAAAAAATATTTTATTTCAGGTAAAATTATAAACATACAAAAATAGTGGAAAATATATGATAAATTCAATTTTTTTGGATTTCTGACTTATATTTTTGTTTTCTTATATGAAATTTTACGTCGTGATTCAATATAAATGTAAATTTTTGTATTCCGAACGTAATTTAATTATAAATTAAACGTAAGATTATCTTGGGTGAAGAATAACTTATTCTGCATCCTGGGTGATGAATAGAGTTTCTATATATGTGTGTATATATATATACAAATCAATTAATACACATGTAATGATCACGAGAGGCTAATATGTGTATATACCTCGCCGGACATTGTTAGTTGTTCAGGATTTTGGAACATAAGTTGTTCTTCCTCGGCCTCACATCTATCACCGTCATCGTTCAGATATTGTGAGTTGTCATCATCATGTGATTCACCCAGAAGGTCCGCTGGATTTTTGGAGGAGCGTATCATGTCGAAGATGTCCTCTTCATGAGCTCTACCAGCATTGTCCATAGCTTAATAACTAATCCACAATAATATAGATAAAACAAATTAGTATTGAAATTAGCATGCATTCAAGAAGCAAAATAACTGATAGTTAATTAATAATGCATCATCGAATACATATATAGTAGTTCTTAGAAAAGATCTCATCTCATAATCTCGGATAATTGTTAATACATTGGCTAAGCCATCGATCTAGCTAATGCATCATAATAATACATATATAGTAGATAATATATCGATCTAGCTAGAACCCTAGCGCCCGACGGATATCGGGGCGGGCGGTGGACACCCAAAGAGAAGGAACCATCACACAAACATAGCTCCACTGAGATCCTTGAAGAATCTGCCAGGTATTGTCGGACCTGGCCTCCAAAGCTGCCATGTAGTGATGGACGTGCTCGTTCTCCTTGCTGACATGGTACTGTACCACCTCCGCGGGGGACTCAAGCCTCTGAATCATCCGTCGCCCATGCGTTTGCCACCACAGAACCTTCGGGTCGATGACGGGCTGGCTCCTCACCAAGCTGCGCCGCCCAGAAGGCAGCACCTCCCAGTACCAGCCCGGCGGAGCCCAGTCCCGGACAGGGCCCCTCGGCTCAATCAAGTGACCTCCTCCGCCGACTCAATGACGAGGATGCGGGATCGGCATCATTGACGTCCAGAAGAAACACTTAATTATGAAAACAAGTTAAATAAAACTTAGCAAAATTAACACTTAGCATCTAACAAATTAAATAACACTTAACATATTAAATAACACTTAGCATTTAACAAAAATAACACATACCCTAATAACCTAAGAACCTATGTAACTAACTAACTTAATTAACCTAACTAAGTAAACTAACTAAACTAACGTGATAACCTAACTAACTAACTAGCTAAACTAACCTAACTAACTAAAATAATCTAAGAACTTAACTAACTAACTAACTAAACTAACCTAACTAATTAACTAATTAATTAACCTAACTAATTAACCTAAACTAACAAAAGAACCTAATAAACTAACCCAAACTAACCTAATAAATTAACCTAAGCTAACCTAATAAACTAACCTAAACTAACCTAAACAAACCTAAGAACCTAACTAATTAACCTAAACTAACCTAAGAACCTAACTAATTAACCTAAGCTAACCTAAGAACCTAACTAATTAACCTAAATTAACCTAAACTAACCTAAGAACCTGATAAACTAACCTAAACTAACCTAATAAACTAACCTAAACTAACCTAATAAACTAACCTAAACTAACCTAAGAACCTAACTAATTAACCTAAACTAACCTAAACTAACCTAAGAACCTAACTAATTAACCTAAACTAACCTAAATTAACCTAATTCAGAACCTAACTAATTAAGTAACTAAAAATAGGAGAAAAGGTGGGGGCGGCCGGGCACTCACCGGAGCTGGAGTTGGGTGGGGGCTGTCGGGGCGGCGGCGGGGCGACGGGCGTCGGGGCGGCCCGCGGCGTCGGAGCGGCGCATGCCGAGGAGTTCCGGATTCCGGCAGCGTGGCAGCGCAAATAATCTTCTCCCAGTATGTGGCTCGCACCGGGATGAGGCCTCCACTATTTATACGTGGAAGACTTTTAGTACCGGTGCGTGGTTTGCACCGATACTAAAGGTTTTTTAATTCGCTATTAATTATTATTTTCATAAAAACCCCTAAACATTCAAAAATCATAGAAAAAATCTATGACTCCAATGGAAATAAATAATATATGAAAAAATATCAGAAAAATATAAAGAATGTGTTTATGGCATTTCCATGCATGTTTGAACAACTTAAACTGATGTATAAGACAATTTGATTAAATGGCATTTGGAATGTCATATCTCGAGTTTGAAAAGCAGCACAAATAAAATCTGAAAAGGTTGTAACTTGGCATGACATCATAATTTCACCCACATAGCAACTTCTAAAGAGTTGAGAGGGTTACGGCAAAAACTGGATACCCTTCATGTACAAATTGGACAATCTATTTCGAAGTATGTGGGTTTCACACGAAAACTCATCTATTACAAAGGGATTTCATTTTTTAATAACTTATTTTAACTTCATAATTTTTGTGTGTTTAATATGCACCATTCAAAGGCGCATCCTCAATTTTCAACCCTTTCTGACTTCATTTGATATTTTTCATGCGTTTAATGATTTATTTTGAGCTAAATGACTCTGAATTTGAAAAGTAGTACAAATGAACTCTGAAAAGGGTGTAACTTGGCATGACATCATAATTTCACCCACATAGAAACTTCTAAAGTGTTGAGAGGGTTACGACAAAAATTGGATGCACTTGGTGTACAAATTGGACAATCTCTTTCGAAGTATGAGGGTCTCACACGAAAACTCATCTATTACAAAGGGATTTCATTTTTAATAACTTATTTTAACTCCATACTTTTTGTGTGTTAAATATGCACCATTCAAAGTCACATCATCAATTTTCAACCCTTTGTGACTTCATTTGATATTTTTCATGCATTTAATGATTTATTTTGAGCTAAATGACCCTGAATTTGAAAAGCAGTACAAACGAACTCTGAAAAGGTTGTAACTTTGCATGATATCATAATTTCACCAACATAGCAACTTCTAAAGAGTTGAGAGGGTTACGGCAAAAGCTGGATGCACTTCATGTACAAATTGGACAATCTCTTTCGAAGTATGAGGGTTTCGGACGAAAACTCATCTATTACAAAGGGATTTCATTTTTAATAACCTATTTTAATTCCATACTTTTGGTGTGTTCAATATGCACCATTCAAAGGCATATCATCAATTTTCAACCCTTTGTGACTTCATTTGCTATTTTTCATGCATTTAATGATTTATTTTGAGCTAAATGACCCTGAATTTGAAAAGCAGTACAAATGAGCTCTGAAAAGGTTATAACTTGGCATGACATCATAATTTCACCCACATAGAAACTTCAAAAGAGTTGAGAGGGTTAAGGCAAAAACTGGATGCACTTCGTGTACAAATTGGACTATCTATTTTGAAGTATGAGGGTTCCGGACGAAAACTCATCTATTACAAAGGGATTTCATTTTTAATAACTTATATTAACTCCATAATTTTTGTGTGTTGAATATGAACTATTCAAAGGCACATCATAAAATTTCCACCCTTTCTGACTTCATTTGATGTTTTTCATGCATTTAATGATTTATTTTGAGCTAAATGACCCTGAACTTGAAAAGCAGTACAAATGAACTCTGAAAGAGTTGAGAGGGTTACGGCAAAAACTTCTAAAGAGTTGAGAGGATTCCGGCAAAAACTGGATGTACTTCTTGTACAAACTGTTACAAACATACCATGCTAGAAAATGCATGCATGTCCTTCACATAGAAAGTGATGACGGTGAAGCCGGTCACATCCTAAAGTGGGATCTCGTGGTGTAAGACTTTTTCTGCGTGTTTGTCCCTTGCTTATGATTGCGTCGTAACCATGGAGAATCTTCATCATTTAACAAGATGCTTGGGCCAGTCTTCACTCTGAAGGGAGGGATTTCATGAAACTTTTCATAATCTTCTGACATGTCGGTCTTGTCCTCCACTCCCACAATGTTTCTTTTCCCTCAAAGAATTATGTGGCGCTTTCGCCCATCGTATGATGTATTCGCTTCCTTATCTTTTTTTCTCCTCGGTTTGCTAGACATGTCCTTCACATAGAAAACCTGAGCCACATCATTGGCTAGGACGAATGAGTCGTCTGTGTATCCAAGATTGTTGAGATCCACTGTTGTCATTCCGTACTGTGGGTCTACCTGTACCCCGCCTCCAGTATATTTGACCTATTTGCACCGAAACAAAGGGACCTTAAGATCAGGTCCATAGTCAAGTTCCCATATCTCCTCTATGCAACCATAATATGTGTCTTGAAAGTTTGTTGCATCATAGCGGACACCACTGTTTTGGTTGGTGCTCTTTTTATCTTGGGCGATCGTGTAAAATATATTCCCATTTATCTCGTACCCTTTGGAAGTCGTTACAGTCGAACTTGGTGTCTTGGCCAACCAGTACAGTTCATCTGGAACATCGTTGTCAGTGATGAGCATTGTTTGCAACCAAACAGCGAAAGTCTCCATGTGTTTACGTTCAATCCAGGGGTCAGACTGCTCTGGGTTCTTGGACCGTACAATATCCTTGTGTTCCTCGATATATGGAGTCACCAAGGTGGAATTTTGTAGAACCGTGTAGTGTGCTTGAGTGAAAGAATGCTCGTCCATATTTATTGCTTCTTTTTTTCCTAGTGTGCCTTTTTCATCTAGTCTCCCCTCATGCCGTGATTCAGGAAGACTAATCGGCTTAATGTCAGGAACAAAGTCAACACAAAAATCAATAACCTCCTTTGTTCCATATCCATTGGCGATGCTTCCTGCTAGCCTAGCACGGTTATGAACATACTTCTTTAAGAATCCCATGAACCTCTCGAAGGGGAATATATTATGTAGAAATACAGGACCTAGAATGTAAATCTCTTCGACTAGGTGAACTAGGACGTCCGTCATAATATTGAAGAAGGATGGAGGGAACACCAACTCGAAACTGACAAGACATTGGACCAGGTCATTCTGTAACCTTGGTAGTATTTCTGGATCGATTACCTTTTGAGAACTTGCATTGAGGAATGCGCATAGCTACACAATGGCTAATCAAACATTTTTTGTAGAAGCCCCCTAAGTGCAACCGGAAGTAATTGCGTCATAATCACGTGACAGTCATGAGACTTTAGATTTTGAAATTTTTTCTCTGCCATATTTATTATTCCCTTTATATTCGACGAGAAGCCAGACGGGACATTGATACTGAGCAGGCATTCAAAATAGATTTCCTTCTCTTCTTTCGTAAGAGCGTAGCTGGCAGGACCTTGATACTGCTTTGGAGGCATGCTGTCTTTTTCGTTAATTCTTTGCTTGTCCTCCTGTGCCTCCCATGTATCTTTTGTCTTTCCATACACACCCAAGAAGCCTAGCAGGTTCACACAAAGATTCTTCATCACATGCATCACATCAATTGCATTGCGGACATCTAGGGCTTTCCAATATTCAAGTTCCCAAAATATAAATTTCTTCTTCCACATGGGTGTGTGTCCGTTGGCGTCATTCGGAACAGATTGTCTACCAGGACCCTTTCCAAAGATTACCTATAAATCCTTGACCATATAAAATATATATTCACCAGTATGGAGGCCAGGCTTCTTCCGGTTATCTGGCTCACTTTTGAAATGGTTGCTTGCCTTTCTTAAGATATACTTGATCGGTAGAAATTGATGATGTCCTAGGTACACATTCTTCTTATATTTATCCAAATATATACTTTCAGTATCATCTAAACAGTGTGTGCATGCATTGTATCCCTTGTTTGTATGTCCTGAAAGGTTACTAAGAGCAGGCCAATCATTGATGGTTACAAACAACAATGCTCGTAGCTCAATTTCCTTCTCTATGTGCGCATCCCACACACGTACACCTGGTTTTTTCCACAACTGTAGAAGTTCATCAACTAGTGGACTTAGGTATACATTGATGTCGTTGCCGGGTTGCTTAGGGCCTTGGATGAGCACTGGCATCATAATGAACTTACGCTTCATACACAATCAAGGAGTAAGGTTGTAGATACATAGAGTCACGGGCCAGGTGTTGTGACTGGAGCTCTGCTCCCCAAAAGGATTCATGCTGTCTATACTAAGACCAAACCATAAGTTCGTTGCGTCAGCTGCAAAGTCCTCGAACTCCCTCTAGATTTTTCTCCACTGCGACCCATCAGCGGGTGCTCTCAACATCCTGTCTTTCTTACGTTCTTCTTTGTGCCATCGCAACAACTTGGCATGCTCTTTGTTTTGGAACAAACGTTTCAACCGTGGTATTATAGGAGCATACCACATCACCTTGGCAGGAACCCTGTTCCTGTGGCGTTCTCCCTCCACATCACCAAGGTCATCACGGGGGATCTTATAGCGCAGTGCACCGCATACCGGGCATGCATCCAAATTCTTCTACTCCTCACCGCGGTAGAGGATGCAGTCATTAGGGCATGCATGTATCTTCTGCACCTCTAATCCTAGAGGGTAGACAACCTTCTTTGCTTTGTACATACTTTCAGGCAATTCGTTATCCTTTGTAAGCATCTTCTTTGTCACTATCAACAATTCTTGAAATCCCTTGTGAGTTACACCATTCTTCGTCTTCCATTGCAGCAATTCCAGCATGGTACCTAGCTTTTTCTAGTCATCTTCACAATTTGGATACAATAATTTCTTGTGATCCTCTAACATGGGTTTCAACTTCAACCTCTACTTGTCACTTTCACAGTTTCTCTTTGCATCAGCAATGACCCGACCCAAATCATCAGCGGGCTCATCTGATGTCTCTTCTCCAGCTTTCCCCCATTGATCCCTCTTCTTTAGCTTCCCCCATTGTTGTATCGGCGAAAAGATAGTTGTCATCATCCTCTTCTTCTTCATTGTCTTCCATTATAACCCCTCTTTCTCCGTCCTTGGTCCAACAGCTATAGCCGTACATGAAACCAGACTTCAGCAGTTGGTAGTGAAGGGTTTTTGAGGTAGAGTAATTCATATCATTCTTACAGTCACGACATGGACAACACATGAAACCATTCTGCTTGTTTGCCTCAGCCACATGAATAAAATCATGTAGGCGATTAAGAAACCCTGGAATTAGTCGGTCATCATACATCCATTGCCGGCTCATGTTCACTACACAACGTCGAAGTGACCAAATTAATACAACTTCATCATCACATTACATCCAAAGTAGAGCTAGCAGTGACCAAATGTTATTACTGCAAATAATAGATACTTATAGTTCATACATACATCTCATAAAACAACATACAACTATCTAAAATATGTAAGTGAAACAACAAATGCGATCATAATCGCAACTAAGGTAACAATTGAGCCGACGGCATAATGATACCAAGCCTCTTTATCAATGGCATATTTTCTAATCTTTCTAAGCTTCAAGTGCATTCCAGCCATCTTGTTCTTGTGATCATCGACGATATCGGCAACATGCAACTCCAATCCCATCTTCTTATCTTCAGTTATTTTCAATTTTTCTTTCAAATGATCAATTTCTTTTCCAGCTTGTGTTAATTTCTCGAGAAGAATTGCATAGTCGGTTGGAATTTCTGGTTCAACTACTTCCTATAGATAGAAACATCTACGTCAATTTGGTGGCATAATTAATTGTCATAGACATTAGATGATGTGTGAAATAGTTATAAATGATAATGACATGCCACATCTGAATCATAGACTGGACGAGAGCCGACGTGGGCGGATACCATAACCATGACACTATAGAATAACTAATAATAATACAAGTAAATAAATCGTACACGCAGCTATCTAAATCATACAAGTAATTTTTTTTAACAGAAAGGTATTAAGAAGAAAAAGAGGCTCACCATGGTGTCCGGTGCCGCGATGAGACGGTGCGGACAATCGAGGGTGGTTAGGACGGGGATGGGAAGGCACCAAATAAACCACACCTGCACATATGCAACCTAACAAGTTAATTTGAGCTCAAATTGCATATAAATCAAATAAACTCCCACATAATGATCACTCCTCCAAAACCTAGCTAAAACCCACAAATCACGTATCTTTGAGCATACCACAAGCTAATCTAGCAATGAGAGATGAAGGAGCAAAGTTGCTAACCTTTGTGAACACTTGGATAGATGGGCTGTTTTTGAATCTTCACAAATCCTTGGCAAAATGGAGGATGAGCTTCGAGCAAGAAGAAGAACAGGAAAGAAAACAGAGAAATGAGAGCCCCTTCGATCGGCTACGGACGAAGCGTATATGTAGGAAGTCTTTAGTACCGGCTGATGACACCAACCGGTACTAAAGGTTGCCCTTTAGTACCGGTTTGTGTCACCAACCGGTACTAAAGATGCACGCGGGGCCCAAGTCTGACCAAAAGCCTGCCACACCTCCTTTAGTACCGGCTCGTGACACGAACCGGTACTAGAGATCCCTCACGAGCCGGTACTAAAGGTCGCCCTGCTCCTAGCCGTTGGAGCCGACATGAACCGGGACTAATACCATCTTTAGTACCGGCTCGTAACTAGATCGGGACTAATGCTTGGGACGAAAGGTCTGTTTTCTACTAGTGGTTGCACATGCCTATTTACAGAACTGGGAGGTTGAAAGAATATATACACCATCCTATCTTCTTCTAGTTTGGAAAATAATATCTAGGATATTTCTTGCACCACAATCTCGTATGACCCTTTGATAACCGATCGGTTGCACTGGCATGTCGTTGCCGGACTAGCTGAATCGCAGAGAATGGACTGAGAGAGAGAGAGGAACTAACACAGGAGAGGTAGATTTTGTACTGCTGAAACTGTCGCAGCGTTTTGTGTTTTTCTCATTGCCTTCCCTATGCGATTACAAAGCTTAGAGCCTAACTACTCTCCCGGATGGCTCTCTAGATCCGCAGTTACCGTGCCATCCCACGATCGCGTGGCATAGCGTTTACCACGTCTGGGAGTGAACAAAGGAAACATGACCAGGTGCGTCCATGAAGCACTGCCCCACTACCTAGCTGCATGGGCACGTCACATCGGACTCATGCTTCTAAACAGAAAATCACCACTATCCTAACATGCAATGAGCTTGATTTATACTACACTTCTCCCCCTCAAGCTCATGTGTTTCGGCTGTTCTCCATGATTGCCAGCTTCTGACGCATCTCGATGAATCTCACTCCGCCGAATGCCTTCGTTAATATGTCAGCCAGCTTGTCGTGAGTTCCGACGTGCTCAAGCTCAAGAAGACTCTCTTCGGCGCAGTCTCGTACGAAGTGGAACTTCACGTCAACGTGTTTGCTTCGATCATGAAAGACAGGATTCTTGACCAAAGCAATTGCAGATTTGTTGTCCACCAAAAGTGTGAATTTCTCTGGATTTTGTCCCAGAAGATGAGCAAGGAGGCGGCTTAACCAGATGCCCTGACAAGTACCTGCTGCAGCGGCAACATACTCCGCTTCACAAGAATTGATGGCCACAACTTTTTGCTTTTGAGATGTCCAACTGATTGGATTTTTCCCAAGGAAGAATACCCGTCCAGAAGTGCTCTTTCGATCGCCAAGGTCGCCGGCGTGATCACTATCACTATAACCATGCAAAACTGCACTGCCATTCCCAGCCTTATAGCTGCATCCATACTGTTTAGTGTCTTGTATGTACCTTAGGATTTGCTTCACGGCTGCCCAATGATCTGGTTTCTCCATGAACCTACTGACGATACCTACGGCATGAGCGATATCTGTACGAGTATGAACGAGATAGCGTAAACTCCCAGTGATGCTTCTGTAAAGAGTGGCATCGAATGATTTGGACCCATCTTCCTTTCTTAGTTTCAGTCTGCATTCCTTGGGGGTGCTGCAACTATTACACCCGCTCATCCCTACCTGCTCAAGATTTTTCTCCGCATAACTTCGTTGGGTGAGTGTGATCTCCCCCCTCTTTCTTTACCACCTCAATCCCTAGGTAGTAGCTGAGTAAACCAAGGTCACTCATATTAAAAAGTTGCTGCATTTGTTCCTTGAACTCTTGAATGGAGGCTGTATCGGTGCCAGTGATGATGAGATCATCAACATTTACTCCCACAAGAGATATGACTCGCTGTTTCCGCGTCGATGGACTGCATGCTCAAGTGGACTCTGTACAAAGCCAAGATCATCCAGTGTATCATCAAGTTTAGCGTACCATACCCGTGGAGCTTGACGCAGGCCGTACATAGCTTTCTTCAATCTGAGGACGACCTCCTGTCTGCCGGCAACAACATACCCCGGTGGCTGCGTCACGTAGACCTTCTCTGACAATTACCGTTGAGAAATGCAGATTTAACATCCATGTGATGCACTTCCCAACGTGAATGAGCTGCGAGAGCTAGAAGGAGGCGCACTGTTTCCATGTGCGCCACCGAACCGAAGCAAAAAGTTCTTCAATGTCTACACCCTCCTTCTGCGCATAGCCCTTTGCGACAAGTCTTGCTTTGTACTTGACAAAATTTCCCTCAGGATCCCTTTTCACCTTGTACACACATTTCGAACCAATGGCCTTGGGTCCGTGAGGTAGTGAAGCAGTCTCCCAAGTCTGGTTAGCACCTCATTTCTTCATCCATGGCTGCTTTCCACGCCGTGTTGTCCAGGGCCTCGTCCACATTGCGAGCTTCCTCCGCACTGAGGAGACACTGCTGCATCTGCTCACGCACCGCCTCTCCTTCCGTTGCATCTAGGACACAAACAGACGTCGTTAATGGATCGGCCCGGTGTCCGTGTCCCGCACGTCATCGCGTGAGGGGGGCGTGGCCCAGCGGATACCTGGAGTGCATGGCTCAGTCCGCGGCGTCCCGGACACGGGAGATGATGTCCCGAGTGTTGGATAAGTAGGCACGTCCTCCGTGCGCCACGGCGCTATCACCGTAGCTCCTCCTGCGTCCAGCTCATGCACGCCGTGGTCCGTGGTGTACTCCACGGTGAAGGTTGAGGACGCAGCGTTTGTTGGTGCCGATGTTGACGCTCCCGGGGAGCTCATGACCAAGGTCTGCTCTTCTCAAATAATACATCACGGGTCACCTGTATTTTTTTGACACTAGGTCATAGACACGGTAGGCTTTAGGCCCTTCTTCATATCTTGTCGGTACAGTGACAAGATGGAATTGTTATCATCACGATAGTAATATATTCCTTTTATCAAAAAAGATTCAGGCTTACCTACGTAATGACGCTACCTTATAATGGAAGATGTATGTATCATTTAATTCCTATAAATATGACAACCAAAAAAATCCAATATATATGTTTCTCCATCTCGTGTGCCACTAACCTAGCTTCCACCTTTTCACACAAACAGGCAATGCCACATACTTATGTTTGGTTCTCTAAATTGTACTCCTAGAAATGGAAGGTGCATGTCAGGAACTTCTTTGAATACATTTAGTCAACGTCGGGCTAGAACGATGGTCTTGCTGGTTTCATCAAGCACACCTGCTCGGCCACTAGATCCGTGAATCCATCTCTCGTGGCACCTCGAACAGCTTCATCGCTGCCTGTCTCATGTTCGGGGGCTAGTCACTGGCCGTCTGCCTTGTTGTTTCCAAACCGCCGGCAAAGGCTTCAAGGCATAGTTGCCGCAGCCCCGAGCAGTCCCCTGCCTACCAGTAAGGTGCAACATGCAAAGCTGGCTTGTTTCTACTCATCTGCGAAGTGGGCGGCTCACGTAGGAAGCGAAGCTGCTCGATTAGCAGCTAGCATGAACATATGCCCGAGTTGGAGAGGACTTCACGGCAAGGTGCTGCTTGCAAAATCATAGTTTAAAAAACCGACCAGGTGATCAAACCGCTAAAGTTGTTGGTTCAATCTTTTACGGGTCGGACAGTGGGTTCAATTGCTGTCCTAGAAACTAAGTAAACCGGCCTATTTTTTGGTTATGCCGGACTAGAAACTGAGAAAACGGATTGGGCCGGTTTAGCTGGTTCAATCCGTTTTCTCTGGTCCATTGCATGAATGGTCTTTTCGTATTAAAAGACGGCCAGGGTGGCTGGTTTCAGTTCTTTGTGGTCGGACCACCTGTCAAGTCCGGTTTTTTAAACTATGTGCAAAACTCGCTTGCATCTCTTGAGCGGCGAAGTTTACTTACGAAGCTAAGCTGACCCATTATAAGCTATCTACCACGAACAGACAACCGAACAGACAACCTGAAACCGATGGTGTTGGTGTGTTGTCAAAGGCACATAACGTGCCCCTTGTTTTTCACTTTATTTCTCAACTAGGGTATCGTTACAAGCAAAACATATGTACATGTACATTTATACATAGCAGCTCAGATCTGATATAGAAATGATTCAGTGATGGATCGAACTCCAAAACCAAACAACGCTATATTGTACGTGCTTAATTCTGAAAGCCATTTGCCATGGCCATTATTCATTATCTCAAGCTTCTTGCAGGTGCCAGAGCTGAATGACAATGGCTTGTTATAGACACAAACGCATTTGACCGTCATTTGCTGGCATGGGTAGGTCGCCTCCGCTTATTGGTATCGGCGTTGTGGCCGATCGCATCTTAACGATGGAGTGGCATATCTAGTCCTTGGTTGTTCTGCTTGGATTGTGAGCTTGCAAAATTGGTCCTGTAGTCGATTGTGGTGGTGGAATTGGCCATTGGTCTATGACAAATATTTACAAAATAGTCATAGATTTTCATTGAGGGCCAAACCCTTGAATTTTATCACGGTGTGCACCTAAATTCTAATAGTTTGTTGCACAAATAATGTCACATTGTATGTTCATCTATTTTTGAAATGATCATTTCTTACATACCATCATGATCCGTACTCATTAAAACATGTCATAAAGTTTTAAGTTTGTAAATGTCACATTGTATGTTTTTCTATGTATCATGCCTAAGTGCCGCCTTGAAATTAAATAGTTGATCAATAATCTATTGAAGTTTTAAGCTTGTAAATGTGTAAAACTCTTGAAAATATTTACATAGGCATAGCTCCATCTGACATGTGGCCCCACATGTCACATGTCCCCACATGTCATATCCATAGGTAACACCTAGCATGTATGTAGCGTGAACGATAAAGAGACGTGAGAACGTTAAAATGGAGTCCAACAGGTTCAAAGCACACATCGTCTATATGGAAAACAGCAACTAGTCCCTCCATAAAGAAATACTAGAGCGTTTAGATCAGTAAAACAGTGATCTAAATTTACTCGTATTTCTTTACAAAGGGGGTACTTACCACCAAACCATTTTTTGTTAAACACATGCAGTAGAGAATGTAAAGCACCGTTATAAAAGATGCTGAGTTCCTTGCACTAAATCTAATGTGTATCACAATCCCCGTCAGAAACATGGTTGTGTAGGAAACATGAAGGCAAGCGTTGTCTTCTTGACGACAATATGTATCTAGGATAGGGTGCTAGGCACGGCCTACATACCCTACCTAAAGACACCGCATGGGAGCACTTGAAGATCAAGTATGAACTTTCGAGTGGATCCCTTGGGACGTTCAAAGCCACTCGACAGTAATCCACTCGGAGACTCCCGCTCTCACTCGGCAGTCGCGTGTCACTCGGAAGACCTCGCTTTCACTCGACGCCAGAAGACTAGGAGCCATCATCAAGAGCCCAACAGGCAGACGCTGGTTCAATGGTCATTAATAGCTTTTATTACGTACGTTACCTGTAACGGCATACTTTAATCCCATGACCAGGCCCTTTGATGCGGGGCAATTAGGAGAGGCAGCGAACTCTATATAAGCTGCCCCTCCCCTCCTGCACAAGGGTTCGCAACCATTGTAATATCTATACTCCACTCGACATAAAGCTCCCGAGCATTGAGACGTAGGGCTGTTACCTCCACGAGAGGGGTCTGAACTCATACATCCATGTGTACACCCTCGCCGTAGCTAGGACTCTGCCCTCTCCCTTCGTACCCCTACCATCTACTGTCAGGCTCGTTCCCATGACAATTGGCGCCCACCGTGGGGCAGGCGTCTAAGCGACTTCCGGCGAGGTTGCGATTTTCATCCTTCGACATGTCTTCCGGCGGTGTTTTTGCTCTGGGCCACGAGATCGGTTTCGGAGCGCTCACCTTCATCGTCGACGATTCGGCATGGCTCCATGAGGCGCCTCTCGATGTCGAGGCGCTCCCGGTCCGCGAGGCTGCGCACTTCCGCGCGAGCCCCCACGGCGTGTTGCTGCGTCAGCCATCGACCCCCTACGCGTCGGCTCCTCTTGCCGTTCGCGGTCGCAAGCGGTCCGGCTGCTCACGAACGGTGGGTCAAACACGCAGCAGCACGTCCAGCTTCTCCGCAAGTTGCAGTGCTTGAGCTCGCCGAGTCCCTTCACGGCGTGTTCGAGTGGGATTCCGATCCATCTGACGTGCCTTCCGAGTGCGAAAGCTGCAATCCCGCAGCGGAGGTCTTGATGGCGGGCTCACATCAGAGTTCACCGCCTGGCTTCGGCCGTGTCAAGCGCAAGGGTGGAGATCCGTCGAACGTGCAACTGCGTCGTGATGAGGAGGTCCTTCATACCCCCATCATCGGCACGACTACCGAGGCCCAAGCGTTGGAGGCCACGCGCATTCGTTTGGAAGAGCTCCAGGCAGAGATCGACGAGCGCACCCGCCAACGCCCGTCGCGCCCCAGTCGACGTAATCAATAATTGTTTCCGACTAGATCTCACGATGGCGTTGAGGATATACAGCAATTCACCCATGGCAGAGACCGTTTAGTCGGCACACAGCCGTGGATCGCCCTTGCGTCGTCGAGGCAGTGGTTTTCGTGAAGTCCAAGACAGAGATCAGCATCACCGTGAAGACCACCATCGAGTGCCCACTCCTCCGCGGAGTGGTCCGTACGCGCCTCAGCGCCAGGACGACAGGCACTCCCATGGTGATGAGTGGGACGCAGAGTTTGACGCCCGCGCCTATCTGGTTCAGAAGCGGATCGACAAGAGTAGAGCCTAGAGGGAAGGATTCGACAGAGATGTTCCGAGTGGAAGCTCGGCTGTGGTGTCTGGTCCTGAGAGTTTTAGCAGAGCTATACGTTCTGCAAAGATTCTCCCCAACTTTAGAATGGCGGCAGGGATCGAAAAGTTTTCTGGTGAAACAAAACCAGAGACTTGGTTAGATGATTACCGAGTGGCTGTGACAATGTCGCAATGAAGCACCTGCCCCTCATGTTGGATGGTTTAGCTCGAGCTTGGTTGAATCGTTTGGCTCCTTCCAGCATACATTGTTGGGAAGATCTTGCCCGAGTGTTTGTCCGGAACTTTGAGGGCACTTGCAAGTGCCCTGCGGGTCTGGTCGACTTACAACACTGCGTCCAGAAGCCCAATGAAACCTTAAGGGATTATATTCAGCGATGGTCCACCCTGCATCATACGGTGGAGAATGTGTCAGAACACCAAGCTGTTTGTGCCTTCAAGGCCGGTGTGAGATACATGGAGCTGTACCTGAAGTTCGGGCGCACTAGTGACATTTCACATGGCAAGATGATGGAAATTGCCACTCGCTACGCCAATGGCGAGGAAGAATACCGCCTCCGTAGCGGCAAAGGAAAAACAGTCGCCAACGAGTCTGGCAGCGGCAACAATCGGAAACAGAAGCGGAAGGCTGAAGACCCGGCTCCGGCAGAGGCAACAGCACTGGCGACTCGGTCAAAGAACAAGGGCAAAGCCAAGGCTCAGTATGCCCCCAAGAAGGGGAAGGGTCAGTCAGGAACTAATATATTGGATCAGCCGTGTATAATTCACACGAGGAAAGATGCAGAAGGCAACCTGATTTTTCCCAAGCACACCACTCGATAGTGTCGAACCCTTATCCAGCAATTCAAGGGAGATCAGTCGAGTGCAAAATCTCCTGGAAAAGAAGATGAAGATGAGGAAAAGGAAACATTCCCAGATGTCACTCCAACACTAGTGATCTTTGCTAATGTCGAGAGCAAGAGTCGTCTGAAAGTCATCAATAGAGAAATCAACATGGCTGTGCCAGACACCCCCACCTACCTCAAATGCTCTCAATATGCTGTCACATTCGACCAGACAGACCATCCTGCTCGCGTGGCCACTCCCAGTCGATAGGCTCTTGTAGTTGATCCGGTGGTGCAGGGGACTCGACTTAGAAAGGTCCTCATGGACGGCGGCAGTGGACTGAACATTCTGTATGTGGATCCCCTGAAAGGGATGTGCATTCCGATGTCCCGTCTGAGTGAGGGCAGCATTCATTATCACGGGGTCATCCTAGGAAACAAGGCCAAGTCACTCAGCCAGATAGCATTGGATGTGACATTCGGAGATAGCAAAAATTTCCGAAAAGAAAAGTTGACATTTGAAATCGTGGATTTCAAGAGTGCTTACCACGCCATCTTGGGTCGACCCACTTATGCACGTTTCATGGCCCGACCATGTTACGTGTATCTCAAGTTGCAAATCACAGGCCCTAAGGGCGTGATCACGGTCACTGGCAATCGATAGCGGGCCGAAGAGTGTCTCCAGCAAGGTTCCAAGATC
The DNA here is from genome assembly GCA_022496015.1 of Hordeum marinum. NCBI lineage: Eukaryota > Viridiplantae > Streptophyta > Magnoliopsida > Poales > Poaceae > Hordeum > Hordeum marinum. The sequence goes on from CM039678.1 coordinate 490,360,778, forward strand.
GCCGATCAACAGATGGCCATGGTCGAGCTGGAGGAGTACAAGAAAACCGCTAACCCTACTGATTTGCTCCGCGCAAAAAAGCCGGCTTCCAAGTCGGCATTTCAGTCTGCAGGGGAAGTGAAGAAGGTGCACATCCACCCGATGGATCCAACTGTTGCCCCGACGAATATCTCAACAACACTCGACAGTAAATAGGAAGCCGGGCTCATCCAGTTCCTCTGTGAGAACTGGGATATCTTTGCATGGAAGCCTGCTGACATGTCGGGGATTCCGAGAGAGCTGGTTGAGCATCGTTTACGAGTGGATCCGAAAGCCAAGCCCGTCAGGGAGCATTTGCGTCGATCCGCGGCGGAGAAGCGCAAGGCAATCGGAGAAGAAGTGGCCCGTCTCTTGCAAGCCAAGTTCATTCGGGAGATTTACCACTCCGAATGGCTCTCGAATGTTGTGATGGTGCCCAAGAAAGATAAGTCGTTGCGCATGTGCATTGACTTCAAACATCTTAATAAGGTGTGCCCAAAAGACCATTTTCTGCTCCCCCGCATAGATCAAATTGTTGACTCGACAGCGGGGTGTGAGCGTTTATCATTTTTGGATGCCTATTCTGGGTACCATCAGATCCGTCTGTATGGCCCGGACGAAATAAAGACAGCCTTCATCACCCCGTTCGGGTGCTTTTGCTACATCAACATGCCTTTTGGTCTTAAGAATGCCGACGCTACTTTTATGCGCATGATTCATAAATGCTTACTTGACCAGATCCCTCGAAATGTCGAGGCGTACATGGACGATATAGTGGTCAGGTCCCGCAAAGGTTCCGACCTGCTGGCTGACTTGGCCGAGACATTCGCCAATCTGAGGCGATTCGACATAAAGCTGAATCCGGCCAAATGTACCTTCGGTGTCCCTGGCGAAAAGTTGCTCGGTTTTCTCGTTTCCGAGCGAGGAATTGATGTCAATCCCGAGAAGATCAGCGCCATTACCCGTATGAAGACTCCCGTGCAAGTGCACGACGTTCAGAAGCTCACAGGTTGCTTGGCAGCATTGAGTCGATTCATTTGTCGTCTTGGTGAGAAGGCTCTGCCATTATATCAGTTGATGAAGAAGTCTGGCACATTCGACTGGACTTCCAAAGCCGAAGCAGTGTTTGTCGAGCTCAAACCCCTGCTCCCCACCCAGCCGGTACATCGCAGCCACAAATCAGGTCATCAGTACAGTGCTGACTGTCGAGAGAGAAGAGGAGGGTAAAGCCTATAAAGTCCAGCAGCTAGTTTACTATGTCTCGGAAGTATTATCCCCCTTAAAGCAAAGATATCCACACTATCAGAAGCTGGTGTATGGTATTTACCTGTCAGCGAAGAAGGTGGCGCATTATTTCCAAGACCATTCGATCTCAGTCGTCAGTGATGCTCCTTTATCCGAGATCTTCAATAATCGCGACGCATCAGGTCGAGTGGCTAAATGGGCAATTGAGCTTGGTCACTTTGACATCAGATTCGAGTCCAAGAAGGCAATCAATTCCCAAGCATTGGCAAATTTCATGGCCGAGTGGACTGAACGGCACCAACCCATCCAAGTTCACTCGGTGCATTGGACAATATTCTTCGACGGCTCCAAAATGTTGAATGGGTCTGGTGCTGGTGTTGTTTTGATATCCCCCAAAGGCTACAAGCTCAGCTATGTCTTGTAGATTCATTTTGATTCCTCCAACAATGAGGCAGAGTAGAAGCACTTTTGTATGGGTTGCGCATGGCTATCTCACTCGGCGCCAAGCGCCTGATGGTTTATGGCGACTCAGATTTTGTGGTGAATCAACTGATGAAAAAATGGGATGTTGGAAACCCCGCCATGACCGGATACTGCAATGCAGTCCGGAAGTTGGAGAAGAAATTTGAAGGCCTAGAACTTCACCATGTTCCTCGACTGAAAAATCAAGCTGCTGATGAGCTGTCAAAGATTGGTTCCACTCGATGGCCTGTCCCCAGCGGGGTGTTCCTGGGGCATTTGCACGCTCCTTCGATTCAAGAGGATCCCTTCACCGAAGATCCCCCACAAGCTTTAAGATCCTCTGACTCGACTGAAGTTGATGTTCCTGCTGTGATTGACCTGGTCATGGAGGTGCTAGTTATCATACCCGACTGGACTGTGCCATGTATTGCCTATATCCTCAGACAAGAGCTCCCTGAAGATGAAGCAGAGGCTCGATAGATTGTGCGCAAGTCCAAGGCTTTCACTGTGATGGCAGATCAGCTATTCAGAGAGAGTGTGACTGGTGTCACTCAGTGTTGCATTTCCCATGAGGAAGGTCGATGATTCTAGACGAAATCCACTCGGGAACTTGCGGCCACCATGCGTCTTCAAGGGCGATCGTCGCTAAAGCATACCGAGCTGGTTTTTACTTGCCACGAGCTAATGAGATGGCTAAGGACATCGTTGATCACTCCGAAGGCTGCCAGTTCTATGCGAATCTGTCACACAAGCCGGCGTCTGCTTTGAAGACAATCCCTCTCGCCTGGTCGTTTGTAGTTTGGGGACTCGACATGGTTGGTCCCTTCCGACCTGGAAATGGAGGATTCACCCACCTGTTGGTAGCAGTCGACAAATTCACCAAGTGGATTGAAGCCAAGCCAATCATGAAGCTGAATTCCCGCACGGCGGTCATGTTCATGAGGGAGATCATTACTTGGTACGGCATTTCGCATAGCATCATCACGGACAGCGACACTAATTTTGACTCGGAAGAATTCAGGAGATTCTGTAACTCCCAAGGCAACCCAATGGATTACGCTTCCGTTGCACATCCTCAAACCAATGGGCAAGTTTAGCGGGCTAATGGTCTCATTCTGCAAGGTCTGAAGACTCGTCTCATGCGCGATTTGGATCATGCCGCCGGTGCGTGGGTAACTGAGCTGTCGTCTGTTTTGTGGGGATTGACGACAACGCCTAATCGGTCGACTAGATGAACTCCTTTCTTCCTTCTCTATGGTGCTGAAGCCATATTGCCGAGTGACTATTCTGAGGCTGAAGCTGAACAGGCCAGACAGGATGGGGTAGATCTTCTGGAGGAGGAGCGTGAGATGGCTCTGATCCGGACCACTGCCTATCAGCAAGACCTACGGCGCTTCCATGCAAGGAATGTCAAAAGCCGAGCATTCCATGAAGGAGATTTGGTGCTCCGAGTGAATCAACACCAACCTCACAAGCTTGCTCCTGCATGGGAAGGTCCTTTTGTCGTCACTAAGGTGCTAAACAATGGAGCCTATCACCTATATAATCTCATGAAACAGATAGACGAGCCACGAGCCTGGAATGCAGACCTGCTCCGACGTTTTTACACTTGAGACAAGAGTCTTCTGATGTAATAAGAGTACTTCATCAATGCAATTCGTGTTTCTGCGATTAATACTTCGTCGATTCCAACTGCCCAGTTACATTCTTGAGGATACTCCGAGTGATGAGCAATCCTCACACTCGGGGGCTTAGGTGCGAAACATGTTTCTCCTAAGTTAAAAACCCTGTCGGGTGGATAGCAGTCCATTCACTCGACGGCCTATTTGCGAATCCGTCTTCGCTTGGGTTAAAAACCTCATCGAGTGGATAATAATCCATTCACTCGACAACTTAGATGCGAATCGACATTCGCCTAAGTTCAAATATACTTCGAGTGATGAGCAATCCTCACACTCGGGGGCTTAGCTGCGAAACATGTTTCACCTAAGTTAAAAACCCTGTCGAGTGGATAGCAGACCATTCACTCGACGGCCTATTTGCGAATCCGTCTTCGCTTGGGTTCAAAAAAAAAACCTCATCGAGACGATGGTAATCCATTCACTCGACAACTTAGCTGCGAATCGACATTCGCCTATACTTCGAGGATGAGTAATCCTCACACTCGGGGGCTTAGCTGCGAACACGTTTTGCCTAAGTTAAAAACCTCGTCGAGTGTATAATAATCCATTCACTCGACAACTTAGCTGGGAATCGACATTCGCCTAAGTTCAAATATACTTCGAGTGATGAGCAATCCTCACACTCGGGGGCTTAGCTGCGAACACGTTTTGCCTAAGTTAAAAACCTCGCCGAGTGGATAATAATCCATTCACTCGACAACTTAGATGCGAATCGACATTCGCCTAAGTTCAAATATACTTTGAGTGATGAGCAATCCTCACACTTGGGGGCTTAGCTGCCAACATGTTTCGCCTAAGTTAGAAACTTTGTCGAGTGGATAATAATCCATTCACTCGACAACTTAGCTGTGAATTGACATTTGCCTAAATTCAAATATACTTCGAGTGATGAGCAATCCTCACACTCGAGGGCTTAGCTGCGAAACACGTTTCACCTAAGTTAAAAACCTCGTCGGGTAGATAGTAATCCATCCACTCGACAACTTAGCTGCGAATGGACATTCGCTAAGTTCGAAAATACTCTGAGTGATGAGCAATCCTCACACTCGGGGGCTTAGCTACGAACACGCTTCGCCTAAGTTACAAACAAACTCAGTCGAACAGACGATTGAAAGCCAAATACGAACAAAATCCAAAGGGTAAACCACGGATAAACGTTTCGTATGAAAGCAAATGTGCTCAGACCCAAGGCTTGAACGAAGTTTTTAAGGATACAAATCCACTCGGCATACCAAGGCAAATTTAACTTCTTCTTTCAAAGACAAGTTTTTCAAGCAGGAGACGGACTGGCGGGCATGACGAAAGTGTCCAGGTCGATGCTGTTGGTGATTCTGGTGGCCGCTTCGATGAAGGTCTCCATGAAGTCCTCGAACTGGAGTTGCAGTTTCTTCGTGTTGACCACCTGAAGCTACTTCAGCCTCTCCTCCATCACGTCCCTGCAATGGACCCCGACGACTGATAACGCCACGTCAGCCCCACAACAAGCGGCAGATTTCTTCCTGGCCTGCACTCGACTTGGAAGTTCGTCCAGGCGAGCCATCATAGAGTTGAGGTCGAGCTGAAGCGTCTCCTCAGGCCATAGCTCTTTGTCGATTCTCTCCATCACAGACTTCAGCCGGGCAAGATACGCATGGATGCCCTGGAGCCAGAAATTTAGTCGGAGCATGTTCATGGCCACTACGTCTGTGACAGGAGACTTGGTGGGATCCACATTGGGCTCAACCTCCTCCGTCTCCTTCTCAAAGTCTTGGCAGAATTCTGTTGAAGAATGGGGAATGGGAGGAGAATTGGTGAACTGTGAGCCTCAAGGATTTTACAAAGCTCAGTCGACAAAAATACTTACTATCGAGCAGAATATACATCTTCCTCAAGAACTCGCCCAAATGCTTCTCCAGGCCATTGCTCCTCTTGTTCAGCTGCTTGGCCCTTTTGACGAGGTCTGCACGCTCCTGCTTCAACTTGGTGTTCTCCTCTTCCAGCTTCTGGGCGGCTGCCAGCTTCTGATCTATAGCTTCAATTTTGTCCCTGGCCACCCGTTGGGCATTGGGGAGTGCTTTGTCCTTATCCTCCAGTGCCTTCTTCATGGAACCTAAAGAAACAACATTGCTAAGTCGCGCTTGGAGTCGACAGTTTTCATTGCGCACGTCTATTCGAGTGAGAGCACTCGGTTCAAAACGTGAAAAGTGAAGATGGGAATGCTGACAGTCGACAGTAATTACCTCCCAGAGACTTCAGCTCAGCACGCGCTCGCTCCAGGGCATTGTTGGCGACCGCCAGATCCACCTGCAACCGGTTCCTCTCATCCTCCATGTCCTTGTACTGCGTCCCAAGTTCGCAAGCCGTCTGGAACCAACAAAAGACAGGAGTTCAATCAGCAAGTAGTTCCTGGACAGTCGACTGAGTTATGAACACCGGCGAATGACCATCCTGGAAGAATTCAAGCAGAAAGTCTACTCGACATGTCGAGTGGTTCTGGCACTCCACGCGCCATAAACAAATTCAAAAGTTGTCTCTATTAAGACCCCTGCCGATGCAAGCACTCAACAGTGGTCTTGGGGACTACACCCAATGGGTGCGTTAAGAGCGCCCCCACTAAGACGGTTAACTCTCGATCCGTCGAGTAACTCATCAGAAAAAAAACACTCAACATGTCAAGTGACCCCAGTACCATGCATACGACAAGTTTTCAAGCTTACTGTTTATCATCGTCGATGAACAGTAGCCTCGGGGACTACACCCAGTGGGTGCACTTAGCGTGCCCCCACTGATTATTCAAACATTCGACAAGGTCAGCCCTGTCACGACACTCGACCCATCGAGTGACGCGCCTCCCTACTCTATGAAGTGCAGTTTATCCTTATGCAGCATCATATCATGGTTTGCCACTAATGTCCATGAAACCTGCAAGATAGATACGGAGTAGTGTGATTCAAAAGCAAAATGTATCACGTATACAATAAACTCTAAAGACCCCTGCCGGTGCAAGCATTCGACAACGGTCTCGGGGACTACACCAAGTGGGTGCGCTAAGAGCGCCCCCACTGCGACAGTTAATTCTCGATCCGTCGAGTAACTCGTCGGAAAATACACTCGACATGTCGAGTGACACTAGTACCACGCGTACTATCAATCCCAATCCTACTCGACTACGATCCGATCTATTCGAGTGGAGAAAGTTCAAACATTCTACGGCAACCACCCAATGGGTGTACAACAGCCAAGAAAAGACAAGAATTCAATTGACAATGGACTTACAATCGAACTTACTCGAACATTGGTGCAGAGGGCTGCGCTGACGTCAAAAGCCAGTTTGCTGGCCTCGTACGCCTCCTTGGTCCTCAGCATGAGCTGCTCTGCCTGGATCATGGCTTCCTTCGCAGCCCCGGTTTGATCTTCCTGGGTGCGATGGAGAGAGAAGGCCATCACAGGTGGGGTCGGTATGGTCGCAGGAACAACTGAGGCAGTCTAAGGGGGCCCAGTTGGAGTCGACGCCACAACGGTCGAAACGGTTGGAGGAGCATGTGACAGAGGTACTGCAGGTTCATCCCTGGGTTGTGTCAAGCCACCCCCTTGGGAAGACTCTGTAGTTGACCGCTAAAGTGCTTGCACCGATGACGCTCCTTGGATGCGAGGGCGCGAAGTGTCAAGTCGCTCCTCATCGTCCTCCACCTGAATGACCTCTGCATCGACAACCGACGGTGTTAACATCTTCATATGTCGAGTCCCATTCGAACGAACCAACAACTATCTAACCTCTATGAGAAGTGGCCGCATCAGCAGTATCGACATCCATTGCATCCCCTCCATCTCGATGAGGCGAAGACACAAATGTAGCAGCTCTCACGAATTGAGTGGCATTTGGTCAAATACAACTCCAGACTTTAGTCGACAGAACAAGTACGGAAATAAACTCTTACGTGGAGACGATGGGCACTGCAACCCTCATGCGAGGCAGAGCCTTGCGAGGCTTGGTGATGGCTTGCTTGGGCTGCTTAGCCAGTTTTTTGCTCGGCTCAGCGGTTGAGGGGCGGCTGCGCTTCAGGTTCTTCTCACTATGGCCGGGAGCCCTGTCCTCAACAGTCGACGGATCTTGGCGGGACTTGGTGCGGCTTTCACGGCGGGGAGGTGACTTGATTTATTCATCCTCACCGGAGTCCTCGTATTCTTCCTCGGAGTTGGAAGAACCGTCGCCGTCCACACTGCCGCCCTCGCCCACCATGCTGTCTTCAACATGGTTCCCGTTAGGAACAGACGAGTGCATGTGCGTCCATTCCTGCATGATTCAAGCAAAGAAGTCAGTTCAATATATCACTCGACAGTACAATACATCAATCGACATCACACAACTCACCAGGTTCTTCGGCGGGTTTTCAGCCGAATATGGCCGGATCCTCTTGGCTCCTAAAGGATTGTCGCAGGCCTCGGTGATGCTACGGAGCCACTGCTCGATAGTTTTCTGAGGAACTTCCTCAAGATGCGTCCTTGTCGAGTCCTCAGGGCCCGCGTAGTGCCACATGGTGTGGTCTCTAGCTTGGAGCGGCTGGATATGTCGACCGAGAAACATCTCCAACAGATCCATGCCGGTCACCCCACCCCGGATCAGCTGCACCACCGCTTCAACCAAGATGCCTACTTGACATGCTCCTCTTCAGTCACCTTGCGGGACTTGGGAATAGCCGAACGGTCGGGTGTATATGGGGTAAGGGCAGTCGACATATTGGGCGATGTTGCATCCTTGCAGTAGAACCAGGTCGACTGCCAACCCCTTACAGACTCAGGAAAGGTCATGGCGGGGAAGGAGCGACAAGCTCTTTTCTAACCTCCTACCCCCCCCCCCCCCGCATAGCTCGAGCACGTGGGTCTTCCCATCAACGGGGAGGGCTTTCTTCATAGTCTGGGATCTGACCGTGAAGAGGTGTTTGAACAATCCCCAACGGGGAGAGCAGCCCAGGAAAAATTCACACAGAGTGACGAATGCAGACAAATAGGCTATGGTGTTGGGCGAGAGGTGGTGTAGTTGGGCACCGAAAAAATTCAGAAATCCCCTAAAGAACGGGTGGGCGGCAGAGAAAAACCTCGCTCAACGTGGGAGAGAAGGAGGATCCGCTCCCCGTCGCGTGGCTCCAGCTCGCGCTCCTCCCCCGGCAGCCTCCAGGTTCCACCCGCCACGAGCCCATCGGATACGAGGCCCTCCATGTCTTCGCGGGTGATGACAGAGGGGATAAAATCACCCTGCATCCAGCACGCGCATCGCGGTGAATCGGGCGGTCGAGGGCTTCTTGCCCTTGAGCTTTGCCGCCCCCTTCTTCGCTCGCTCCAGCTTCTCCGTCGGATTCTTCATCTTCGTCGTGGCGGCTCTCGTCGAGGGAGATCGGAGTTCGGCGCTGGGAGCGGAGGAAGCGGAGGAAAAGAGAGAAAGAACTGGTGGAGGTACTGTGCAAACCGCAGTGAAGACAGCTGTATACGCTGCCGAGTGTCTCACTGACCACTGGACCCGCGAGGTTACCGCACACGCCAACTGCTGACGGCACTCGGTACGTGGCGATACGATCGGCACCAAAATCGAGGCGTCGCGCCCCCACTTTCCCTCATCGTGGCGTAATCTTTGCGCGAGCGCACGCGCTTCCCAAATTTTCGTATCCCGGAAAATCTGGGTCTGTCAGACCGACCCGTCGCCTCCCAAGATACTACCAACTCAATCGGACCAAAACAAATGTTGAACATCCACGCGGACACCTTTAAGGCTGAATGGATCTGGGCGAGCAGAGAGGAATTCAATCCACACAAGTTTCATTGAAGCCCCGAATATCATTCGGAAGATTTTGCGTGTTGACCCTGAATGAATGCTAATGCACAAAGTTCAATCGACACAAGTTTCATGGAAATCCCAAATATCACTTGGAGGATCTGATGCACTAACTCAAGGCCCTCGAAGATACCTCTTTCCACCACTCAAACCCCAATCCATTCGGGGGCTAATGACGAGGATATGTACCTAGGGTAGGGTCCTAGGCACAACCCACATACCCTACCTAAGGACACCGCATGGGAGGACTTGAAGATCAAGCATGAACTTCCGAGTGGATCCCTGGAGACGTTCAAAGCCACTCGACATTAATCCACTCGGAGATTCCCGCTCTCACTCGGCAGTTACGTGTCACTCGGAAGACCTCGCTTTCACTCGACGCCAGAAGACCAAGAGTCATCATCAAGAGCCCAACGGGCAGACGCTGGTTCAATGGTCATTAATAGCTTTTATTACGTACGTTGCCTGTAATGGCAGACTTTAATCCCATGACTAGGCCCTTTGATGCGGGGCAATTATGAGGGGCAACAAACTCTATATAAGCCGCTCCTCCCCTCCTGCACAAGGGTTCGTAACCATTGTAATATCTATACTCCACTCGACATAAAGCTCCCAAGGACTGAGATATAGGGTTGTTACCTCCACGAGAGGGGCCTGAACTCATACATCCGTGTGTACACCCTCGCCGTAGCTAGGACTCTGCCCTCTCCCTTCTACCCCTACCATCTACTGTCAGGCTCGTTCCCATGTCACATTTAGAATCAAACCCATGCAGCATATTTTTGATACCTGACAACCGGCAGTCTCGAGAAAAAAGGATCTCGCTCGAGTGTTGCTCCTGGCCGGCACCGGGGCATCGTCAACTTTAGCCGATATTCTCCCTTACATTATGTGCCACGGCTTTTCGACCCAAGAGAGCGTGGTCGCGATGGGGCCTGGTCATCTAGCCAAGCGATCTTTCGCACCGAGCGATCTTAAAGGTGGTCATCGCAAGCGGGTTCTCTGCAACACGACCCATTGTTCCTTGCGAGACTTGCTGCCATGGAGACTTCTGAGTTTGCCTATGTGTTGGCTTCTAAACACTATCCTTCCTTATCAACCTGTCTCTTTTCCTGGGACGAGTGTATATGCGTGTGACTTAACAATTTGTGCATCAGCAAGCATATCCACGCTTTCGTGGTTCATCCTTCGATTCTATATATAACTTCGTACTTGTGTTTATGTGTGTGTGTGTGTTTGATTTGTTACTATATTTTTTTCCCTGTTTTCCCTACTAAACATGGTCAATTTTTTATGATTTTGTTATTCTTTCCCGTATCATCTGGTTCAATGCTTTTTTCTGGTCTCTCACATAAGCCGGATCAATTTCTTTTCGAAATGAGATCATTATACATGTGGAGATTCCTTTTCCTTCATCTCCTCTCCCCCTCCCCCGAACCCCATTGGCTGTTTCAACCAAAATTCTCTAGCTTAATTAGTTTGTCATTGAAGAGGTTTGTTATCTTGTTTGGGTAAAGTTTGCCAAAGTTGACTAAGTTTAGACTTACAGGATTTCTTACACTTTGGCCAGACAAAAGAGAATGGAAGGTGAGTGGGGCGACGACTCGGAGGATGGGGTGGAGGTCCAGCCACTGCCGGCTACCACATCCGCGCCATCCCCAATACGAATGGCTACGTATCCGGCGGCGACTGCATCTGTGCCACCGGTGACGTACCCGGTGCTCACCAGATCTGCTGTGGAGGATGCCTCCCGGATGCCTAGTGGAGGTTGTGGTGACCGGACTCTCCCGGATCCAAATCGGAGCTACCTTCATCCGGAGAGGTGGAAGGTGTGAATTTCCGATGGAAGATCTGGGGACGATGGGTCCGAAGGATCTCTGCATTTTTATGACCAGTCGAGATGGACGGCGGTTTTGAATCGAGATGACGACATTATAGCCGGACGATACCTTCATGACGATGAGCTCCTAATGGAAGGTATGCGTTTAACAATCGATATTTACGACATTTTGGTGGGTTGTTTGGTTCAAGGTTTATTGCGCGGCGAGGAGTCGGTCAACGTTATCGACCTGTCACCGGAGGCGGATGAGGAGGTTTCGGAGCTGAGAGATGTCGCCGCGACGCATGTGGGTGAGGTGCGTCGATCGAAGGTAACTGGTAGTCGATTTTGGGCCCTAGCCTCAGACTAATCTGATGGTTCCGACACTGATGAGGCCGTTGTCGATGGCAAATCTGAGATGCCGGAGTACTCACCTTCTCCCTCCAAAAGCGTATGCGAGTCCATTTGGGCAAGCTATACCGAGGAGGAGGTTGAAGCTTTCATTGATGAGATCGTACCCTAGGAAGATAAAGCATGGGTGGGGCTTGGCAAGGAGGATGGAGTAGAGGTTCTCCAGCGAGTAGTTCATCGCCGGACGGCACCGACTGATGTCCGTCCTTGGAAAGGGCCTCTACCCAAGGTAAACCTTCCATCTCTCACGTTAGGTGATTTCATTGGAACGTGGAAGGTGGTGGATTGACGCCGCAAGAAGCATCGATCGGCGTTAGGGAGATCACCGGCGCCAGGGTTGGATCGCGGTGGGATCCGAGCTGGCCAACAGGCTCGCCTAAACTATCTACTAGGGCTTGATGGTCCTAAGGTGGCGGGCCAGGGCCCAGACGCAACTAAACCTGGGTAGTTGGCCCAGGGTGCGATCCAAGCCAAAGTTATTGACTCGGAGCCCATGTCGGTCATGCATGATCGGGATATACGGTCTACGTCGGACCAGGCGGACGAGCGTGCTAGGGTTAGAGTCAAAGCTACCCCTGGCTTTCTGAGGATAGGTCGTGGTCGTGCCTTCGTGATTTGGCCGGTGTTCTCCACGGGGGATGGGACTACGCGCCTTTGCCACGCTGGGATGGCTAGGCAGGGTAATGACCCCTCCATGTAAACCTGCTCCTCACCTTCAGAGCGGTATGCCGGCGGCGACTCTGAATCGCGGAGGCCGGGTGGCAGGGTCGAACCATGGCGACGGTCGGGGTCATTTTGCAGCTGATGACAGGAGGCTTCCATCCCGAGGACAGTGGGGGGACGACAGCTACGACGCATATGGCGAGGGCCAGCATCGTGGTTCTTCTTCGATGGGAGGAGGTCGCGGCTATAACTGGCAGAATGATGGTGGTGGAACCCGAGAGTTCTTTGGCCCTCCAGGTGGTTTTGATGAAGGGTTGGCCGGTCTGAACTATCGGCCGCGCTAGAACCATAATCGCCATTATTGGTGTGGAAGGGGGAGTAGACGGCCGCTTCCTGCTAACCATCAGCCGGTGCTGCCCCAATACGCCGAGGCCGAACCAACTACGACACCGGAAGCAACAGAGGGGGCACCCCCGCTGGCGCTCTCGGGGGCGGTGATGCAGGCAGTTTCCGCTTTAGCATCGGTGAAGGTACCCGAGGTGAAGCAGGCGGTAGCTAAGCCACGTGATTCTTCTTCTGATAAAGGGTTTGAGAAATCCGATGGAGATACAGTGTCTAAGTGGGCACGTAAAAAGGAGAAACTGACATGCTTTCGGTGTGGTGAACTGGGCCACGTTGTTGTTGAGTGCATGATGGAGCTTTGTGATATCTGTCTCAAGCCAAAACATGTGTCTGGACAGTGCTCGCTCTTACTTGGACCAAAGCCCGTGGTCACTATTTATGGAGTGTATTGCTCATAATTAATGTTCTTTGAATCTCCTGAGGTAGAGCAATCTGCGCATTTCCTCGACGCCTCCTTCCCGGGCATCGTTAGGATTACAAACGACACTATGACCGAGGCATAGATTGAACAGATGATGAGAGAGCTGGATCCAGGGAAGTTTGATTGGAAGGTGGTCAGAATTGAGGAGCAAACCTATAACCTGGAGTTCCCATCTAGAGAGGATCAAGCACGCATACTTAAGTTCGGCATGTGCAAAGTGCCAAAAATCAGCATTATCAAGGAATTCGAGGAATGGAAACAACAGGAGATGCATGGTATGTTGGGGAACATTGCATGGGAAACAAAAAAAATTCTATGTTCACGCAAGACCTATCCATGGTGATGAGCATCTACGAGAGGGAGAGTGAATCTACGTACCCTTGTAGATCGCTATGAAGGAAGCGTTAAGAAACGCGGTTGGTGTAGTCGAACATCTTCGCAATCCAAATCGCCGAACATCCCACGATCCAATCACGATCCGTCCCGCAATCCAATCACGATCCGTCCCCCGAACTTGATCATGATCTGTCCCGCGAACTCGATCACGGTCCTTCCGACCGAGCACCGAACGGACGACAGCTCCACGATCAGCACACGTATGGCCTGATGACGATATCCGTCGTCTTGATCCAGCAAGAGGGAGTACAGAGGAAGAAGAGTTCTCCGACAGCACGAAGACACTCTGGCGATGGTGGTGGAGCTATTCCGACAGGGCTTCACCTAAGCACTGCAGAAATCCGATCTAGAGGAAAAACTATGCACTGGAGGAACGGGTAGCACGTGGCTGAAAATTCTGTGCAAAAACCCTAAAACCTCCAATATATATAAGAGATAGGGAGGAGAGGACTTGGCGCAAGGGCCAAGCCTCCTTGGTTTGGCCGAATGGGGAGCAGAGGAGGACTCCCCCTCCAATCCTAGTAGGACTAGGATTCCTCCTTTTTTGCCTTTTTCCACCTTTTCCCTTTGGGCTTTTCTTCCCTAGCCGCATGGGCCTCGTGTGGGACTTCCACCAGCCCACAAAAGGCTGGTATTTATTCTCCCACAGCCCATGAAGCCTCTTGGGTCGAAATACCCCTCCCGATGGTCTCCCGGTACACTACCAGCACTCCCGGTACACTACCGATTAGCCCGAAACATTTCCGGCGACCAAAACAGGACGTCCTATATATGAATCTTTACCTTTGGACCATTCCGGAGCTCCTTGTGATGTCCGGGATCTCATCCGGGACTCCGAACAACCTTCGGTCACCACCATACACAACTCTATACTACCGAAACGTCACCAAACCTTAAGTGTGCAGACCCTGCGAGTTCGAGAACTATGTAGACATGACCGAGACACCTCTACGGCTAATAACCAATAGCGGGACCTGGATGCCCATATTGGTTCCTACATATTCTACGAAGATCTTTATCTATGATGTTCCCTTTGTTCTTCGATATGTTACTTGCCCGAGATTCGATCGTCGGTATCTCCATACCTAGTTCAACCTTGTTACCGGCAAGTCTGTTTACTCGTTCTGTAATACAAAATCCCGTGATTAACACTTAGTCACATTGCTTGCAAGGCTTATTGTGATGTTGTATTACCGAGTGGGCCCTGAGATACCTCTCCGTCACACGGAGTAACAAATCCCAGTCTTGATCCATGCCAACTCAACAGACACCCTCGGAGATACCTGTGGAGCACCTTTATAGTTACCCAGTTACATTGCGACGTTTGATACACACACGGCACTCCTCCGATGTCCGTCAGTTGCATGATCTCATGTTCATAGGAACATATACTTGACATGCAGAAAACAATAGCAATAAACTGACACGATCATATGCTATGTTTGTAGTTTGGGTCTTGTCCATCACATCATTCTACTAATGATGTGATCCCATTATCAAATGACATCACATGTCAATGGCTAGGAAACATTGACCATGTTTGATCAACGAGCTAGTTCACTAGAGGCATACTAGGGACATAGTGTTGTCTATTTACCCACACATTTGATGTCTTTCCAATCAATACAATTATACCATGAATAATAAACAATTATCATGAACAAGGAAATATAATAATAAACACTTTATATATTGCCTCTAGGGCATATTTCCAACAGTCTCCCACTTGCACTAGAGTCAATAATCTAGTTCACATCACTATGTGATTTACATTGTAATGAATCGAACACCCATGCAGTTCTGGTGTTAATCATGTTTAGCCTTTGGAAGAGGTTTAGTCAATGGGTCTGCAACATTCAGATCCATGTGCACTTTGCAAATATTTATGTCCTTCTCCTCTATGTAATCACGGATGGAGTTGAAGCGTCACTTTACGTGTCTGGTCCTCTTGTGAAACCTTGGTTCCTTGGCCAGAGCAATGGCACCAGTGTTGTCACAGAACAGGTTCACTTGATTCAGTGCACTGGGCACTACTCCAAGATCTGTCATGAACTGCTTCATCCAAACACCTGCCTTCGCTGCCTCCGAAGCTGCGATGTACTTCGCTTCGCACATAGAATCGGTACCACGCTTTCCTTGGAAATGCACCAGCTTACCACTCCCCCGTTGAGAATAAATACGTATCCGGTTTGTGACTTAGAGTCATCCGGATCAGTGTCAAAGCTTGCATTGACGTAACCCTTTACGACGAGCTCTTCATCACCTCCATAAACGAGAAACATTTACTTAGTCCTGTTCAGGTACTTAAGGATATTCTTGACCGTTGCCCAGTGTTCCATTCCAGGATCACTTTGAAACCTTCTGGCCATACTTATGGCAAGGCTGACATCCGGTCTTGTGCACAGCATTGCATACATGATAGAGCCTATGGCTGAAGCATATGGGATGACACTCATCTTTTCTCTATCTTCTGCAGTCACTGGGCATTGAGTCTTACTCAACTTCACACCTTGTAACACAAGCAAGAACCCCTTCTTGGACTGATCCATTTTGAACTTCTTCAAAACTTTATCAAGGTATGTGCTCTGTGAAAGTGTTATTAAGCGTCTCGATCTATCTCTATAGATCTTCATGCCTAGTATGAAAGCAGCTTCTCCTAGGTCCTTCATTGAATAACTCTTGTTCAAATATTCTTTCACGCTTTCCAGCATTTCTATATTGTTTCCAATCAGCAATATGTCATCCACATATAATATTAGAAATGCTACAGAGCTCCCACTCACTTTCTTGTAAATACAAGCTTCTCCATAAACTTGTATAAACTCAAACTCTTTGATCACCTCATCAAAGCGCTTATTCCAACTCCGAGATTATGACAGACTTAAGCATCGCTACGGGTGAGAATGTCTCATCGTAGTCAACTCCTTGAACTTGTGAAAAACCCTTTGCCACAAGTCGAGATTTATAGACGGTGACATTACCGTCCGCGTCTGTCTTCTTCTTAAAGATCCATTTGTTCTGAATGGCCTTTCGCCCTTCCGGTAATACTTCCAAAGTCCACACTTTGTTTTCATACAGGGATCCCATCTCGGATTTCATGGCCTCTAAACATTTCTCGGAATCCGGGCCCATCACTGCTCCTCCATAGCTCGTAGGTTCATTGTTGTCCAACAACATGACCTCCAAGACAGAATTGTCGTACCACTCAGGAGTAGTACGCGCCCTTGTCGACCTACGAGGTTCAATAGTAGCTTGATCCGAAGCTTCATGATCATCATTATTAACTTCCTCTTCTACCGTCGTAGGTTCCATAGAAACATTTTTCTAGGCTGCGCTACTTTCTGGTTGAAGTAAAGGTTCAATAACCTCATCAAGCTCTATTTTCCTCCCACTCAATTCTTCCGAGAGAAACTCTTTCTCAAGAAATGTTCCGTTCTTAGAGACAAACACTTTGCCTTTGGATCTGAGATAGAAGGTATACCTGACTGTCTCTTTCGGGAATCCTATGAAGACGCATTTCTCCGCTTTGGGTTCCAGCTTTTTAGGCTGATGCTTTTTGACATAAGCATCGCATCCCCAAACATTAAGAAACGACAATTTTGGCCTCTCGCCAAACCATAGCTCATATGGCGTCGTCTCAACGGATTTTGATGGTGCCCTATTTAAAGTGAATGCAACTATCTTTAATGCATAACCCCAAAACGATAGTGGCAAATCGGCAAGAGACATCATAGAATGCACCATATCTAATAAGGTTTGATTACGACGTTCGGACACACCATTACGTTGTGGTGTTCCGGGCGGTGTCGACTGTGAAACAATTCCACACTATCTTAAGTGACAGCCAAACTCATAACTCAGATATTCACCTCCTCAATTAGATCGCAGGAATTTAATCTTCTTGTTACGATGATTCTCAACTTCACTTTGAAATTGCTTGCACTTTTCAAACGCTTCAGACTTGTGTTTCATTAAGTAAATATACCCATATCTACTTAAGTCATCAGTTAAGGTGAGAAAATAATGATATCCACCACGCGCTGTAACATTCATTGGACCACACACATCAGCATGTATGATTTCCAATAAGTCACTCGCCCGTTCCATTGTTCCAGAGAACGGCGTTTTAATCATCTTGCCCATGAGGCATGGTTCACATGTGTCAAGTGATTCAAAATCAAGTGACTCCAAAAGTCCATCAGCATGGAGCTTCCTCATGCGTTTTACACCAATATGACCTAAACGGCAGTGCCACACGAGAGTGGTACTATCATTATCAACTCTACATCTTTTGGTGTCAATGTTATGAACATATGTGTCATCACTATCAAGATTCAATATGAATAAACCCCTCACATTGGGTGCATGACCATAAAAGATATTACTCATATAAATAGAACAACATTTATTCTTTGATTTAAATGAGTAACTGTCTCGCAATAAACAAGATCCAGATATAATGTTCATGCTTAACGCAGGCACTAAATAAGAATAATTCAGGTTCATCACTAATCCCGATGGTAATCGAAGAGAGAGCGTGCCGACGGCGATCACATCAACCTTGGAACCATTTCCCACGCGCATCGTCACTTCAACCTTTGCCAGCCTTCGTCTATTCCGTAGTTCCTGTTGTGAGTTGCAAATGTGAGCAACCAAACTGGTATCAAATACCCAGGCACTACAACGAGAGCTAGTAAGGTACACATCAATAACATGTATATCATATATACCTTGTTTATCGTTGGCCGCCTTCTTGTCAGCCAGGTACTTGGGGAAGTTCTGCTTCTAGTGACCGGTTCCCTTGCAATGAAAGCACTCAGTTTTTGGCTTAGGTCCATGCTTGGGCTTCTTTACAGGAGTAGCAACTGCTTTGCCATCCTTCTTGGTTTTACCCTTCTTGCCCTTGACCTTGCCATTTTTCTTGAAACTAGTGGTTTTATTGACCATCAAACCTTGATGTTCTTTCTAGATTTCAGACTCAGCGACTTTTAGCATCGCAAACAGCTCGGCGACTGACTTGTTCATCCCGTGCATGTTATAGTTCATCACAAAGCTATTGTAACTAGGTGGCAGTGATTGAAGAAATCTGTCAGTGATCGCCTCTGGCGGAAGGGAAATTCCCAACTCCGCTAGACGAGTTGAATACCTAGACATTGTGAGAATATGTTCACTGATAGACCCGTTCTCCTCCATCTTCCAAGCATAGAACTTATCGGGGGTCTCATACCTCTCGATCTGGGCATTCTTCTGAAAGATAAACTTCAACTCCTGGAACATCTCATATGCTCCATGACGTTCAAAATGTCTCTGAAATCCCGGTTCTAAGCCATACAATATTGCACACTGGACTATTGATTAATCTCCAGTACGTGCCTCCCAAGCGTTCTTAACGTCTTCGGAAGTCATGTCTTCTGGTTGGTCACCAAGCGGTGCATCAAGGACATAATATTTCTGGTAAGCCGTGAGGATAATCCTCAGATTACGGGCCCAGTCAACAAAGTTACTTCCATTATCTTTCAACTTAGCTTTCTCTAGGAATGCATTAAAATTCAGGGGTGCTACTGCGCGAACCATTGATCTACAACATAAATATGCAAAGGTTTACTTAGACTATTGTTCAAGATAATGAGTTTAGTTAATCAAATTACTAAAGCTCCCACTCAAATTTACATCCCTCAGGTCATCGGAGTGTCACATGATCCAAATTCACCAACTCAAGTCCGATCATCACATGAGTTGATGTGGCTTCAATGGTGAACATCATCATGTTGATCATATCTACTATATGACTCATGTTTGACCGTTCAGTCTCTTGTGTTCCGAGGCCATGTCTGTACATGCTAGGCTCATCAAGTTTAACCCAAGTGTTCTGCACGTGCAACACTGGCTTGCACCCGTTGTATGTGAACGTAGAGTCTATCACACCTGATCATCACGTGGTGTCTCGACACGACAAACTTTCGCAACGCTGCACACTCAGGGAGAACACAATTCATCTTGAAATTTAAGTGAGTTATCACCTTATAATGCTACTGTCGTCCTAAGCAAAACAAGGTGCATAAAAGGATTAACATCACATGCAAATCATAAGTGACATGATATGGCCATGAACTTGTGCTTTTGATCTCCATCTAGAAAGCACCGGCATGATCTCCATCGTCACCGGCACGACCCCATGATCTCCATCATCTTGATCTCCATCAACGTGTCGCCATCGGGGTTGTCACGCCCAACATGCTTCTACTACTATTGCTTCCGTTTAGCGATAAAGTAAAGCATTACATAGCGCTTAATGATTGACACGCAAGTCATACAATAATTAAAGACAACCCTATGGCTCCTGCCGGTTGATGTACTCATCGACATGCAAGTCGTGATAATCTATACATCACATGATCATCTCATACATCACATATATCACATCATGTAATTGGCCATATCACATCATAACATACCTCTGCAAAAACAAGTTAGACGTCCTCTAATTGTTGTTGCATGTTTTACGTGGCTCCTACGGGTATCTTGCAAGAACAATTCTCATCTACGCAAAAACCACAACGGTGATACACTAGTTGCTTTTCAACCTTCTCAAGGACCGCCTTTGTCGAATCCGATCCAACTAAAGTGAGAGAAAATGGCACCCGCAAGCCATCTATGCAACAAGTTGCGGTTGAGGGAACCGGTCTCTCATAAGCGTACGAGTAATGTTGGTCCAGGCCGCTTCATCTCACAATACCGCTAAACCAACACACGACCAAGGGAGGAAGCAATCTAAGCATCAACGCCCAAAAACTCTTTGTGTTCTACTCGAGATCTCATCTACACATGGACCTAGCTCTGATACCACTGTTGGGGAATGTTGCATGGGAAACAAAAAAATTCCTATGTTCACGCAAGACCAATCCATGGTGATGAGGATCTACGAGAGGGAGAGTGGATCTACGTACCCTTGTAGCTATCTAAGCGGGAAGCGTTAAGAAACGCGGTTGGAGTAGTCGAACGTCTTCGTGATCCAAATTGCCGAGCATCTCGCGATCCAATCAAGATCTGTCCCGCGATCCAATCACGATCCGTCCCGCGATCCAATCACGATCCATCCCGCGAACTTGATCACGATTCGTCCCGTGAACTCAATCACGGTCCTTCTGATCTAGCGCCGAATGGACGACACCTCTTCATTCATCACACGTACGGCTTGATGACGATCTCCACCGTCTTGATCCAGCAAAAGGAGCGGAGAGGAAGAATAGTTCTCCGGCAGCGTGACGGTGCTCCGGCGATGGTGGTGAAGCTATTCCTTCATGGCTTCGCCTAAGCACTGAAGAAATCTAATCTAGAGGAGAAACTATCCACTAGAGGAACGGGTAGCACGTGGCTGAAAAATCCGTGCAAAAACACTAAATCCTCCAGTATATATAAGAGGGAGCGAGGACAGGACTGGGCGCAAGGGCCATGCCTCCTTGGTTCGGCCGAAGTGGGGAGGAGAGGAGGACTCCTCCTCCAATCCTAGTAGGACTAGGATTCCTCCTTTTTTTTGCCTTTTTTCCACCTTTTCCCTTTGGGCTTTTCTTCCCTAGCCGCATGGGCCTTGTGTGGGACTTCCACCATCCCACAAAGGGCTGGTATTTATTCTCCCACAACCCATGAATCCTCTTGGGTCGAAATACCCCTCTTGATGGTCTCCCAGTACACTACCAGCACTCCCGGTACACTACCGATTAGCCCGAAACTTTTCCGGCGACCAAACAGGACTTCCTATATATGAATCTTTACCTCCGGACCATTTCGGAGCTCCCCGTGACATCCGGGATCTCATCTAGGACACGAAAAACCTTCAGTCACCACCATACACAACTCTATACTACCGAAACGTCACCAAACCTTAAGTGTGCAGACCCTACGGGTTCGAGAACTATGTAGACATGACCGAGACACCTCTATGGCCAATAACCAATAGCGGGACCTAGATGCCCATACTGGTTCCTACATATTCTACGAAGATCTTTATCGGTCGAACCTCTATGTCAAGGATTCAGTTAATCCCGAATGATGTTCCCTTTGTTCTTCGGTATGTTACTTGCCCAAGATTCGATCGTCGGTATCTCCATACCTAGTTGAACCTCGTTACCGGCAAGTCTCTTTACTCATTCCGTAATAAAAAATCTCGTCACTAACACTTAGTCACATTGCTTGCAAGGCTTATTGTGATGTTGTATTACCGAGTGGGCCCTGAGATACCTCTCCGTCACACGGAGTAACAAATCCCAGTCTTGATCCATGCCAACTCAACAGACAACCTCGGAGATACCTGTAGAGCACCTTTATAGTCACCCAGTTACGTCGTGACGTTTGATATATACAAGGCACTCCTCTGATGTGTGTGAGTTGCATGATCTCATGGTCATAGGAACATATACTTGACATGCAGAAAACAGTAACAATAAACTGACATGGTCATATGCTACGTTTGTAGTTTGGGTCTTGTCCATCACATCATTCTACTAATGATGTGATCCCGTTATCAAATGACATCACATGTCAATGGCTAGGAAACCTTGACCATCTTTGATCAACGAGCTAGTTCACACGAGGCATACTAGGGACATTGTGTTGTCTATTTACCCACACATGTAATGTGTTTCCAATCAATACAATTATAGCATGGATAATAAATGATTATCATGAACAAGGAAATATAATAATAAAAACTTTATTTATTACCACTAGGGCATATTTCCAACAGGGTACACCACTGACTCAGGTGTGGGTCTGGTTCTCTGGTGTACCACCCAAGCCACTCAATAATTTTGTTGTGACATGGAGCTTGGGATCACTCATTGGCAAGACAGAGAAGGTTGATATGCCTTTCACTCGCGCAAATGGTGTAGCACGTCGTCTTGTCAGTGTAGCTAACCTTGAGTTCGTGCTAGATGTGGTAGGATGGACCTATGCGAGAATCACATATGACCTAGAGGTGGAATTAGAGGACACTCTAGTGGGACAACTTCATGATGGCCCTACGGACATGGACACAACATAGGGTGGTGGCAATTCCGGAGGGAAGGACTCGGGTCCATAGCAAAAACCAAAAGATACAACTAAAGGGCCTGCGGCACAGGCTGCAAAAACTAAATCTATGACTAAAGATAGTACCAATGTGGTGCCATCAAACTTGTTGAAGTTTTGATCTTTTGTAGCTTTTTCTGCTCCTAGACGTCTTTGGAGCCACAACTTGGGATCTTCAGATGCTCACGAGGCTGTCGTTGCATCGGAGGCAGGCCGGACCCTGGAGGTGCCTTCGACGCCTCCCCCATCAGATCGTTCCGGAGCCGGCGAGGTGGAAAATCATGGCAGGCGACTGGTGCGCAGACCCCACCTGCGGTTGCTCGGAGGCTGGAGGTGTCCTCGCCACCTGGGGGAGCGGTCTCCGATGGATGCGTGACGACCCTCGATGTTGGGAGTGTTCTCAAACCAGCCTTGGTGGCGCTGACACCAATCCGGTCGGCTATGGCCAAGCCGGCTAGGGTTCGGGTGAAGGCGCATGCGCCGATGATAGGACATGGGTCGACCCTGACGGCTGCGGCTTCAGTGGAAGTGCTCACTGGGCCGCCCGGTCAACACCATGGTTCTAGCACACTAGGTTATGCCGCGTTGAAGCGACGCATGGAGGCCCCGGGTTCTCCGGAGTCAGTACATCATATCGGACAAAGACAAGGGCCGGTGATGGTGGCAGAGGCCATCACTTTGCCTGCCAGATTGCGGGATTGCTTCCGACAGGAGGAGACACCGATGAAGAGGCCTCCTGATGACTCCCGGGGCGGACCAACGCGGGAGGATATTGTCGTCTTTGGAGGTATCGCGGATCCCAGGATGAAGGTTGACGAATGAGCAACCATCTTCTAGACCAGCCAGACGCGGAGGACCTACAACTCAGGCGAGCCATGCGTGCGGCCAAGCTGCGTGACATCGAGGTCACTTTAGGTATGTCAATCAATACTTCCAATTCTATTTTGCATTTTTCTGAGGTAGATATTTTGAATAATGCAAATCAATTGGGAGTTTCGCTAGGGTGTTCTGGGAAAGAAATTGCAAAATCTGTTAACGACCTACTCGATCTTGAGGCAGAGCTAGCTATGGTAGTGATTAGGAACCTAGCAGCAGTTAAACTGTTAAATGACTTAGAAATTGATGCTTTAGGTGCGCTCAATAATTTTTCTGAAGACTTAGGGCCTTCTCCCAGCCAGTCTTAGGAGGATGATAGCGCTCATTCTTGAGAGGTTATGACCCCCATGATATCGGCAGAAGGCGCAATCACTGAGCTTGGTTGTATGGACCGAGTTGATGAGTATGAGAAGCCTAAACATAACTGGAGCCGAAAGATTTATCCGGCTTTGGCTCTACGCAGAAGTGCTAGGATTAGGACTGCTAAAAAATCTATGACGATAAATGAGAGGGATCTTTTGGAATAGCAGAGATCTGGCAGACTTGGCTAAACGTAGGTTTCTGGCAGATGCATCTATTCAGCATAAGTTAGATTTCATTGCCCTCTCTGAAACTGGGAGAGATAATTTTACATCCCAGTTTCTAAACACCCTATCAGGAGGGGTTGACTTTGATTGGCATTGCTTACCACCAAGAGGAAGATCCGGTGGGATTTTACTTGGGGTCAAATACGAAACATTGGAGGTTAGGAACGTTAGCTTGGGGGAATTTGCGATTAAATTTTGGGTGCGGTCAAAGGTTGACGGGTTCCAGTGGGCACTCGTGGCAGTGTATGGCGCTGCACAACCGGAGTTAAAGTCAGATTTTCTGGCCGACCTGGTCCATATTTGCAGAGATGAAAGCCTTCCAATTCTGGTTGGGGGTGATTTAAACATTATCAGAAGGCGATATGAAAAGAACAACGATAATTTTGATGGTCGATGGTCTTTTATGTTTAACGCTATCATTGAAAGCCTGGATCTCAGGGAAATAGAGCTGTCTGGCAGAAAATTTACTTGGGACAACACACTTCATAATCCAACTTTTGAGAAATTAGATCGTGTTCTCACAAGTGTGGTTTGGGAGGAGAAGTTTCCCCTAGTGACAGTACAAGCGTTGAGAAGAGGAATTTCGGATCATACTGTTGGCAGACATAGTAGTAAATCAAAAAAATTCCTACAATCACCAAGATCTACCCATGGAGAAACGAGCAACGAGTGGGGAGAGATTGCATCTTCATACCTTTGAAGATCGCTAAGCGGAAGCGTTACAAGAATGCGGTTGGTGGAATCGTACTCGCAGCGATTCTGATCGCGATGGATTCCGATCTCAACGCCGAACAACGGCGCCTCCGCGTTTAGCACACGTGCAGCCCGATGACGCCTCCTATGCCTTGATAGAGCAAGGAGGAAGGAGAGGTTGAGGGAGAGCTCTGGCAGCACGACGGTGTGGTGACGGTGGAGCTACGTGAACTCCGGCAGGGCTTCACCAAGCGCTACGGACAACGAGGAAGAGGAAGGGTAGGGCTGCACCGAGAGATAAAGAAGTCGTGTCTCAAATCAGCCCAAACCCTTGCATATATATAAGAGGAAGGAGAGGGAGGGCTGCCTTGTCCCCTCCTCCAAGGAGGAGAGCTTCGGCCGAAGTAGGGGGAGAGTCCACCTCCCACAAGGGAGGTGGATCTCCTCCTTTTAAATCCTTTTCAGCCCTATCTCTTATCTCCAGCTGCATGGGCCTTTCTAGAAGGTCTTGGCCAGTCCAATAAAGGTTGGAATACCTCCTCTAAGGTCCCACGAAGTCCCTTGGTCGTCACACCCCTCCCGGGGGTCCTCCGGCACCATCCCGGCACTCTCGGTACACTACCGATGAGCCCGAAAACATTCCGGTGACCAAAACTGGACTTCCTATATATCAATCTTTACCTCCGGACAATTCCGGAGCTCCTCGTGACGATCGGGATCTCATCCGGGACTCCGAACAACTTTCGGTAATCACGTATACCATTTCCCTATAACCCTAGCGTCATCGAACCTTAAGTGTGTAGACGCTACGGGTTCGGGAGACACATAGACATGACCGAGACACCTCTCCGGTCAATAACCAACAGCGGGATCTGGATACCCATGTTGTCTCCCACATGCTCCACGATGATCTCATCGGACGAACCACAATGTCGGGGATTCAATCAATCTCGTATACTATTCCCTTTGTCTATTAGTATGATACTTGCCCGAGATTCGATCGTCGGTATCTCTATACCTTGTTCAATCTCGTTACCGGCAAGTCTCTTTACTCGTTCCGTAAAACACCATCCCGTGGCTAACTCCTTAGTCACATTGAGCTCATTATGATGATGTCTTACCGAGTGGGCCCAGAGATACCTCTCCGTCACACGTAGTGACAAATTCCAGTCTCGATTCGTGTCAACCCAACAAACACTTTCGGAGATACCCGTAGTGCACCTTTATAACCACCCAGTTATGTTGTGACGTTTGGCACACCCAAAGCATTCCTACTGTATCCGGGAGTTTCACAATCTCATGGTCTAAGGAAACGATACTTGACATTGAAAAGCTTTAGCAAACGAACTACACGATCTTGCACTATGCTTAGGATTGGGTCTTGTCCATCACATCATTCTCCTAATGATTTGATCCCGTTATCAACAACATCCAATGTCCATGGTCATGAAACCGTGACCATCTATTGATCAACGAGCTAGCCAACTAGAGGCTTACTAGGGACATCTTGTGGTCTATGTATTCACACATATATTACGATTTCCGGTTAACACAATTATAGCATGAACAATAGACAATTATCATGAACAAGGAAATAGAATAATAACCATTTTATTATTGCCTCTAGGGCATATTTCCAACAGTCTCCCACTTGCACTAGAGTCAATAATCTAGTTACATTGTGATGAATCGAACACCCATAGCAATCTGGTGTTGATCATGTTTTGCTCGTGAGAGAGGTTTAGTCAATGGATCTGTGACATTCAGATCTGTATGCCCTTTACAAATATCTATATCTCCCTCCTGAATGTAATCACGGATGGAGTTGAAGCGGCGCTTGATGTGTCTTGTCTTCTTGTGAAACCTGGGCTCCTTCGCAAGGGCAATAGCTCCAGTGTTGTCACAGAATAGAGTCATCGGACCCGACGCACTTGGAATTACTCCTAGGTCGGTGATGAACTCCTTCATCCAGACTCCTTCCTTTGCTGCTTCCGAAGTAGCTATGTACTCTGCTGCACATGTAGATGCCGCCACGACGCTTTCCTTGCAGCTGCACCAACTGACTGCCCCTCCGTTCAAAATATACACGTATCCGGTTTGCGACTTGGAGTCTTCCGGATCTGTGTCAAAGCTAGCATCGACGTAACCCTTTACGATGAGCTCTTCGGCACCTCCGTATACGAAAAACATGTCCTTTGTCCTTTTCAGGTACTTCAGGATATTCTTGACCGCTGTCCAGTGTTCCGCTCCGGGATCACTTTGGTACCTCCCTACCAAACTTATGGCAAGGTTCACATCAGGTCTGGTACACGGCATGGCATGCATAATAGAGCCTATGACTGAAGCATAGGGGATGACACTCATCTCTTCTCTATCCTTTGCCGTGGTCGGGCATTGAGTCGCACTCAATCTCACACCTTGTAACACAGGCAAGAACCCCTTCTTGGACTGATCCATATTGAACTTCTTCAATATCTTGTCAAGATATGTGCTTTGTGAAAGACCTATGAGGCATCTTGATCTATCTCCATAGATCTTAATACCTAATATGTAAGCAACTTCTCCAAGGTCCTTCATTGAAAAACACTTATTCAAGTAGGCCTTTATACTTTCCAAGAGTTCTATATCATTTCCCATTATCAGTATGTCATCCACATATAATATGAGAAATGCTACAGAGCTCCCACTCACTTTCTTGTAAATACAGGGTTCTCCATAAACCTGTACAAACCCAAAAGGTTTAATCACTTCATTAAAGCAAATGTTCCAACTCCAAGATGCTTGCACCAGCCCATAGATGCAGCGCTGGAGCTTGCATACTTTGTTACCATCTTTAGGATCAAAAAAACCTTTCGGATGCATCATATAAAGTTCTTCCTTAAGGAAGCCATTAAGGAATGCCGTTTTGACGTCCATTTGCCAGATCTCATAATCATAAAATGCGGCAATTGCTAACATGATTCGCACAGACTTCAGCATCGCTACGGGTGAGAAAGTCTCATCGTAGTCAACTCCTTGAACTTGTCGATAACCCTTAGTGACAAGTCGAGCCTTATAGACGGTCACATTACCATCCGCGTCAGTCTTCTTCTTAAAGATCCATTTATTTTCAATGGCTCGCTTACCATCAGGCAAGTCCACCAAAGTCCACACTTTGTTCTCATAGATGGATCCTATCTCAGATTTCATGGCTTCAAGCAGTTGTTGGAATCCGGCCCTGCCATCGCTTCTTCATAGTTCGAAGGTTCACCGTTGTCTAACAACATGATCTCCAGGACAGGGTTGCTGTACCACTTTGGTGCGGAACGTGTCCTAGTGGACCTTCGACGTTCAATAGTAACTTGATCTGAAGTTTCATGATCATCATCATTAACTTCCTCTCCATCCGGTGTAGGCTCCACAGAAACAAGTTCCTGTGTTGCGCTATTCTCTGGTTCGAGTGGAGGTACAATTACCTCATCAAGTTCTATTTTCCTCCCACTTACTTCTTTCGAGAGAAACTCTTTCTCGAGAAAGGATCCATTCTTGGCAACAAAGACTTTGCCCTCGGATCATAGGTAGAAGGTATACCCAATAGTCTCTTTGGGATATCCTATGAAGACGCACTTTTCCGCTTTGGGTTCGAGCTTCTCAGTTTGAAGTTTCTTCACATAAGGATCGCATCCCCAAACTTTTAGAAACGACAGCTTAGGTTTCTTTCCAAACCATAATTTATACGGTGTCGTCTCAACAGATTTTGACGGTGCCCTATTTAAAGTGAATGCGGCGGTCTCTAATGCATATCCCCAAAATGATAGCGGTAAGTCTGTAAGAGACATCATAGATCGTACCATATCTAATAGAGTGCGATTACGACGTTCAGACACACCATTTTATTGAGGTGTGCTAGGCGGCATGAGTTGTGAAACAATTCCACATTTCCTTAGGTGCGTGCCAAACTCGTGACTTAAATATTCTCCGCCACGATCAGATCGTAGGCACTTTATTTTCCTGTCACGTTGATTCTCTACCTCACTCAGAAATTCCTTGAACCTTTCAAAAGTTTCAGACTTATGTTTCATTAAGTAGACATACCCATATCTACTCAAGTCATCAGTGAGGGTGAGAACATAACGGTAGCCACCACGAGCCTCGACACTCATTGGACCGCACACATCGGTATGTATTATTTCCAACAAGTCAGTTGCTCGCTCCATTGTTTCGGAGAACGGAGTCTTGGTCATCTTGCCGATGAGGCATGGTTCGCACGTGTCAAATGATTCGAAATCAAGAGACTCCAAAAGTCCATCAGTATGGAGCTTCCTCATGCGTTTGACACCAATATGACCAAGGCGGCAATGCCACATGTATGGACATGTGTAACATCACGTTATCATCCTTACACTTTTTGGTACTCACACTATGGACATGTGTAACATCACGTTCAAGATTCATTAAAAATAAACCATTGACCAGCGGGGCATGACCATAAAACATTTCTCTCATATAAATAGAACAACCATTATTCTCAGATTTAAATGAGTAGCCATCTCGCATCAAACGAGATCCAGATACAATGTTCATGCTCAAAGCTGGTACTAACTAACAATTATTAAGGTTTAACACTAATCCTGAAGGTAGATGTAGAGGTTGCGTGCCGACGACAATCACATCGACCTTGGAACCATTCCCTATGCGCATTGTCACCTCGTCCTTTGCCAGCCTCTGCTTATTCCACAACTCCTGCTTGGAGTTACAAATGTGAGCAACTGCACCGGTATCAAATACCCAGGAGCTACTACGAGCGCTGGTTAGGTACACATCAATAACAAGTATCTCACATATACCTTTAATGTTGCCTTCCCTGTTATCCACTAAGTACTTGGGGCAGTTCCACTTCCAGTGACTGGTACCCTTGCAATTAAAACGCTCAGTCTCAGGCTTGGGTCCATTCTTGTTCTTCTTCTTCCCGGCAACTTGCTTACCGGGCGCGGCAACAGCTTTGCCATCCTTCTTGAAGTTCTTCTTACCCTTGACTTTCTTGAAACTAGTGGTCTTATTCACCATCAACACTTGATGCTCCTTTTTGATCTCGACCTCCGCTGATTTCAGCATCGAGTACAACTCAGGAATGGACTTCTCCATCCCCTGCATGTTGTAGTTCATCACAAAGCTTTTGTAGCTATGTGGAAGCGACTGGAGGATTCTGTCAATGACTGAGTCATCCAGGATATTAACTCCCAGCTGAGTCAAGCGGTTGTGTAGCCCAGACATCTTGAGGATGTGCTCACTGACAGAACTATTCTCCTCCATCTTACAGCTGAAGAACTTGTCGGAGACGCCATATCTCTCAACCCGGGCATGATCTTGGAAAACCATTTTCAGCTCTTGGAACATCTCATATGCTCCGTGTTGCTAAAAACGCTTTTGGCGCCCCGGTTCTAAACTGTAAAGCATGCCGCACTAAACAAGGGAGTAATCATCGCAGCGAGAATGCCAAGCGTTCGCAACGTCTTGCTCTGCTGGGAGAAGGGGTGGGTCACCTAGCGATGCATCAAGGACATACAATTTCTTGGAAGCTATGAGGATGATCCTCAAGCCACGGACCTAGTCCGCATAGTTGCTTCCATCATCTTTCAGCTTGGTTTTCTCTAGGAACGCGTTGAAATTAAGGGTGACATTTGCGTTGGCCATTGGATCTACAATATAGATTGTAAAGATAATTTTAGACTAAGTTCATGATAATTAAGTTCACATAATCAAATTATTTAATGAACTCCCACTTATATAGACATCTCTCTAGTCATCCAAGTGACACATGATCCATGTCAACTAGCCCGTGTCCGATCATCACGTGAGACGGACTAGTCATCCATGGTGAACATCTCCATGTTGATCGTATCTACTATACGACTCATGTTCAACCTTTCGGTCTTCCGTGTTCCGAGGCCATGTCTGTACATGCTAGGCTCGTCAAGTCAACCTAAGTGTATCGCGTGTGTAAATCTGGCTTATACCGGCTCATCACGTGGTGCTTCGGAACAACGATCCTTAGCAACGGTGCACAGTTAGGGTGAACATTTTTCTTGAAATTTTATTGAGAGATCATCTTATTTACTACCGTCGTTCTAAGAAAATAAGATGTAAACATGATAAACATCACATGCAATCGATATAGTGACATGATATGGCCAATACCATCTTGCTCCTTTGATCTCCATCTTCGGGGCACCATGATCATCACTGTCACCGGCACGACAACATGATCTCGATCATCATGATCTCCATCATTGTGTCTTCATGAAGTTGTCTCGCCAACTATTACTTCTACTACTATGGCTAACGTTTAGCAATAAAGTAAAGTAATTACATGGCGTTTATGATTGACACGCAGGTCATACAATAAAATAAGACAACTCCTATGGCTCCTATCGATTGTCATACTCATCGACATGCAAGTCATGAATCCTATTACAAGAACATGATCAATCTCATACATCACAATGCATCACATCACATTCTTTGGGCATATCACATCACAAGGCATATGCTGCAAAAACAAGTTAGACGTCCTGTAATTTGTAGTTGCAAGTTTTTACGTGGCTGCTATAGGTTTCCAGCAAGAACGTTTCTTACCTATGCCAAAACCACAACGTGATATGCCAATTGCTATTTACCCTTCATAAGGACCCTTTTCATCGAATCCAATCCAACTAAGGTGGGAGAGACAGACACCCGCTAGCCACCTTATGCAACAAGTGCATGTCAGGCGGTGGAACCAGTCTCACGTAAGCGTACGTGTAAAGTCGGTCCGGGCTACTTCATCCCACAATACCACCAAATCAAGGTAAGATTAGTAGAGGTAAGCAAATTAATAAAATCGACGCCCACAACAACTTGTGTTCTACTCGTGCATAGATTCTACGAATAGACCTAGCTCATGATGCCATTGTTGGGAGACGTAGTAGTAAATCAAAAAAAAATCCTACGATCACCAAGATCTACCCATGAAGAAACCAGCAACGAGTGGGGAGAGATTGCATCTTCATACCTTTTAAGATCGCTAAGCGGAAGCGTTACAAGAACACGGTTGGTGGAGTCGTACTCGCAGCGATTCAGATCGCGGTGGATTCCGATCTCAGACGGCGCTTCCGTGTTCAACACACGTGCAGACCGATGAAGTCTCCTATGCCTTGATCTAGCAAGGAGGAAGGAGAGGTTGAGGGAGAGCTCTGGCAGCACGACGGCATGGTGACAGTGGAGCTACGTGAACTCCGGCAGGGCTTCGCCAAGCGCTACGGAGAACGAGGAAGTGGGAGGGTAGGGCTGCACCGAGAGAGAAAGAAGTCGTGTCTCAAATCAGCCCAAACCCTTGCATATATATAGGAGGAGGGAGAGGGAGGCCTTCCTTGGCCCCTCCTCCAAGGAGGAGAGCTTCGGCCGAAGTAGGGGGAGAGTCCACCTCCCACAAGGGAGGTGGATCTCCTCCTTTTAAATCCTTTTCAGCCATATCTCTTGTCTCCAGCCGCATGGGCCTTTCTAGAAGGTCTTGGACAGCCCAATAAGGGCTGGCACACCTCATCTAAGGGCCCACAAAGTCCTTTGGGCGTCACACCCCTCCCGGGGTTCCTCCGGCACTCCCGGGGTCCAGTGTTCCGCTCTGGGATCACTTTGGTACCTCCCTAACAAACTTATGGCAAGGTTCACATCAGAT
Source organism: Hordeum marinum (assembly GCA_022496015.1). NCBI lineage: Eukaryota > Viridiplantae > Streptophyta > Magnoliopsida > Poales > Poaceae > Hordeum > Hordeum marinum. Next base: position 490,393,018 of record CM039678.1, read on the forward strand.
TCGGACGGAAGGTCCAGTGTTGAAAAATGGCAGAATAAAATTAGACACTTAAGACAGTTCCTTCGAGGTTGGGCCAAACACTTGAGTGGAGCCTATAAGATTGAGAAGGAAAGACTCATTCAACTAATTGATGAATTAGATTTGAAAGCCGAGTCATCCATTCTGAATACCAGAGATCTGGAGACCAAAGTGGATGTTGAACTCAGACTAAAAGTATTGTTGCATCAGGAAGAATTAAAATTGGCACAAAATTCTTCCATATGATTGCAAATGGCACACATCACAAGAAGAGGAAAATTCAGCTCGAGCAAGATGAGGGCACGATAGTGGGTCGGGAAAACCTAAAACTATACATCACAAATTATTATAAGCAACTATTTGGGGAACCTGATGAAAGTTTTGTATCCTTGGACGAATCAAGGGTTGAGGATGTCCCTCAACTTGCGGCAGATGAGAACGAGATATTATCCACCCCATTTATGGAGAAAGCGGTGTTTGAGGCAATCTCACAAATGAAGAATAGTAAAGCGCCGGGGCCAGATGATTCCCCTGCAGAGTTTTATAAAAGATGTTGGCATGTTATTAAGGGTGACTTGCTTCCAATGTTCCATGACCTGTTCTTGGGGCATTTGCAGTTATTTCACTTAAACTTTGGAACAATTACTTTGCTTCCTAAGAAGACTGAGGCGGTGCGGATTGAGCAGTTTCGACCAATATGTCTTCTTAATGTAAGTTTTAAAATTTTCACCAATGTGGGGACGAATAGGCTAAGGCTGATTGCACATACTGTGGTGCAACCATCTCAAGTTGCCTTCATGTCGGACAGAAACATCCTAGAAGGGGTTGTGGTCCTCCATGAAACACTACATGAGATTCACACAAAAAAACTAGACGGCGTGATCTTTAAGGTGGATTTTGAGAAAGCATATGACAAGGTAAAATGGCCATTTCTTCAGCAAGCCTTAAGAATGAAAGGATTTGATAATTCCTGGAGAAAGTAGGTTGAATCCTTCATGCAAAAAGGCAGTGTCGGAATAAAAGTGAATGATGATATAGGTCACTATTTCCACACACATAGGGGTCTAAGACAGGGTGACCCGATGTCACCTATCTTATTCAACATTGTGGTAGACATATGGTCAATTCTGATAGGCAGAGGGAAAGAAAATGGCCAGGTAGGTGGTCTCATTCCGCATCTGGTGGAGGGTGGAGTGTCCATCTTACAATATGCTGATGATACCATTATTTTCATGGAGCATGACCTAGCGAAAGCTAGGAATATGAAGCTTCTGCTGTGCTTATTCGAGCAGTTGTCGGGGCTCAAAATTAATTTTCATAAAAGTGAATTGTTTTCCTTTGGAAGGGCCAAAGAAGAACAAGATGCTTACAAATGATTGTTCGGACGTGAATTGGGATCGATGTCGTTCTCATATCTGGGAATACTGATTCACCACCGCAAGCTTTCTAATAAGGAATGGAAATGTATTGAAGATCGATTTGAAAAAAAACTAAGCTGCTGGAAGGGCAAGCTTATGTCATATGGAGGCCGATTGATTCTTATTAGTTCGGTGCTCACGAGTATGCCATTGTTTTCTTGTCTTTCTTTGAGGTACCAGTTGGGGTACGAAAAAGATTAGACTTCTATCGATCGCATTTCTTCTGACAAAGTGACTAGTTAAAACGGAAGTATAGACACGCCAAATGGGATATCATTTGTAGGCCAAAAGACCAAGGGGGTCTCGGCATTGAAAATTTAGAGATGAAAAACAAATGCTTACTAAGCAAATGGCTTTTTAACCTCTTTAGAGAGACCGATGCCACATGGGCCCAGATTCTGCGTGCTAAGTACCTACATTCCAAAACCTTAGCACATGTGACATCCAGGCCTACCGATTCACCTTTCTGGAAGGGGTTGATGAGAGTGAAATCAGCTTTCTTTCAGAGGACGAAATTTATAGTGCATGATGGTACTTCTACGAGATTCTGGGAGGATACGTGGTTAGGGGAGACACCTCTAGCGATCCAATATCCCTCTCTATATAATATTGTCCAGCGTAGAGAGGCCTACGTTGCAACGGTATTACAATCTATTCCTCTAAATATTCAATTCAGACGAAACTTAGTAGGTGAGCGTTGGGAAGCTTAGCTCCATCTCATGAGAAGATTGATGGATGTTAACCTTTCTAACCAACCGGATCAATTGCACTGGAAACTAAACAATAATGGGGAGTTCTCGGTTAAGTCTATGTACTTGGACATGATTAACTCGGTAACTCTCCCTCGATCGGTGCATATCTGGAAGGTCAAAATACCCTTAAAAATCAAAGTTTTTATGTGGTTCGTACACAAACAAGTCATTCTTACCAAGGACAATCTGGCAAAACATAACTGGACTAGATCTCCAAGATGCAGTTTAAATAATGATGAGTCTATCAAACACCTCTTTCTTGAGTGCCCATTGGCAAAGATTTTATGGCGGTCGGTCCATATAGCGTTTAACATTGCTCCTCCCACTACCATTCACACGTTATTTGGGACGTGGCTGAATGGAGTTGAAGTAGTAACAGCGAGACACATTCGTGTAGGCGTTTGTGCATTACTATGGGCCATATGAAATTGCAGGAATGATTTGGTCTTTAACAGAAAAAAAACTTTCATCTTTTGCAGGTTATCTTCAGAGCCACAACGCTAATCCGTATGTGGTCGCTACTCACTCCGACGGATGCCAGAGAGTGTTTGGTTACTGGGTCTATCCGATGGGAGACGGTAGCTCGGGGTATCTTCAACCGGTTTGGATGGCGATCATGTAATAGGATAGGAGTCTAGTTTCCTACCTTATTTTGCCGCCCGTTGTGGCTGCTCCGCCTCTTTTATTTTCACAGCTCTCGGTGAGCGCTTTCTTTTTCTGTTGTTTACCTGTGACTTGAAGGCTTTGTTGGACAAGTGGCTTATTAATAAAGTGACCGCATGCATCGCTCCGATGCAGAGGCCGGGGATACCCTCCTTTTCGAGAAAAAAATCTTGTTTGGGTATAAGTTGAGATTTTACCACGTTTAGATAATTAGAGGGAGCTATGTTGGCGCTGCCTCTCCTCGCAACGCCTCGTTTCTTCATCTCATTTTCTCACGTAGTCTCAAGAACACACACACTCTATGAATGACAGAACACATACGCACACACGCGCCAAGGAAGAAATCCTCCTTTGCAAAGAAACCTCTCTTGGTGAGTACAGAAACTACATCGCTGCTGCGTCCCTCACGGCCCCCTTTTCATTTAGTCAAAGAAGTACAGATATACACAAGAACCCATGCACGTACGCCACAACAACCACGTCACTCCATGATGCGGATGGCCCGACCAACCGGCCACTACTCACTAACACAGACATTAAACTAACCTAATACTCCCTCCATCCGGAAATACTTGTCCTCAAAATAAATGTATCTAGACTTATTTTAATTATAAATACATTTATTTTATTTATTTTTAAGACAAATATTTTCAGACGGAAGGAATACTTACATGCCTCTATTCTGTTTCTTTAAATTGCTCCAACGTCCCAAGACTAAGCCTACAACTAACATCATGTCAAAAAAAAAAAAACTACCACTAACATGCAGCTAACCACCTCCGCAAGCATCAGCTACTTGATCACACAGCAGCCGAGAACTTGCAAGATCATCTGACTTGATTTGGTCATACTTTAGCCCGTCACACATCAGCTTCCATGCCGACTTCGCGCGCACAACTGATTGTTCATCGGACACTTGATAACCTAGACTACAATTCATGCCAAACGTAAATATCCAAAATACATGGAATCAAGATTAAAGTTAACAAGCTATCATTAATGGAAAAAGGCCTATTTGTCCCGATTCGTAAGGCTCATTTGTCCCGATTCAGGAACCGGGACTAAAGCCCACGACCTTTAGTCCCGGTTCGCTTACGAACCGGGAGAGACGAGGCTACACGTGGCCGCTTCGTCAAGCCCGGACAGGAGGGCCTTTGGTCCCGGTTGGTAACAGCAACCGGGACCAAAGAGCGTCCACGCGTCAATACCTGAGGAACTGTTTTTTTTAAATGGGGGTTTTGGAGGGTTTTTGAGGGTTAATTTAGGGGTTTCATATATTTTGTTAGATAGCTAATAGAGAGAAGTGATCTCTCTTATCTCCGTGCTTGGTCACGACGCTACGTACTATATTTATAGATAAAACATATAACACAATTTAATCATCATTTTCGTCAATGAGACATCATATAACAAGTTGGTCACTAGTTATAATCACAACTCCTCATCATCAACATCATCATGATCATCAACTCTAACATATTGTAGCACATAATAACACATTGTACCTAGGACGTACGTACTCCTATCTCGTAGGACCCACTCTACTCTTTCTTAGGTACAATATCATAAAACAAGAAAGGCCCTGACTCTTCATTATGGAGAACGGAGATCACCATGTCTCCCATTCTTGGCCTATGCACAATGTTCCTTCCAAGTAGCTCTCTACGATTGAACATACATTTTTTCTAATCTTTGATTGTTATTGTTGGAAATATGCCCTAGAGGCAATAATAAATTGTTTATTATCATATTTCCTTGTTCATGATAATCGTTTATTATCCATGCTATAATTGTGTTCATCGGAAACTCAGATACATGTGTTGATACATAGCCCAACATCATGTCCCTAGTATGCCTCTAATAGACTAGCTCGTTGATCAAAGATGGCTATGGTTTCCTAGTCATGGACATGAGATGTCATTTGATAACGGGATCACGTCATTAGGAGAATGATATGATGGACAAGACCCAAACTACAAACGTAGCATATGATCGTGTCAGTTTATTGGTACTGTTTTCTGCATGTCAAGTATTTGTTCCTATGACCATGAGATCATGCAACTCACTGACACCGAAGGAGTACCTTGTGTGTATCAAATGTTGCAACGTAACTAGGTAACTATAAAGGTGCTCTACAGGTATCTTCGAGGGTGTCTGTTGGGTTGGCATGGATCAAGACTGGGATTTGTTACTCCGTGTGACGGGAGAGGTATCTCAAGGCCCACTAGGTAATATAACATCACAATAAGCCTTGCAAGCAATGTGACTAAGTGTTAGTCACGGAATCTTGTATTACAGAACGAGTAAAGAGACTTGCCGGTAACGAGGTTGAACTAGGTATGGACATACCGACGATCGAATATCGAGCAAGTAACATACCGAAGAACAAAGGGTCTGCATACTTAAGGTTCGGTGACGTTTCGGTAGTATAGAGTTATGTATGGTGGTGACCGAAGGTTGTTCGGAGTCCCGATGAGATCCTGGACGTCACGAGGAGTTCCGGAATGGTCCGAAGGTAATGATTGATATATAAGAAGTCTGTTTTGGTCGCCGGAAAAGTTTCGGACTCATCAGTAGTGTACCGGGAGTGCCCGTAGTGTACCGTGGGACCATCGGGAGAGGTATTTCGACCCATGAGGCTACATGGGCTGTGGGAGGAGGTAAACCATTCCCTGGTGGGCTGGCCGAAGCCTCCTCTAAGGGCCCATGTGGCTGGAGTGGTTTGAGAAGGAAAAAATCCAAAGGTGGAGAGGTGGAAAGAGTTTCCAAGTGGAAAGGAGGAATCCTACTCCTAATAGGATTCGAGTAGGACTCCTCCACCTCCAATTTTGACCAAACCTTGAGGGTTCGAGGCTGCCTCCTCCCCTCCCTCCCTCCTATATATACTAGAGGATTTAGAGGAAAAAAGCTAACCCTAACTGCCACGTGCTACCCTCTCCTCTAGTGCATAGTTTCTCCTCTAGATTGGTTTTCTATAGTGCTTAGGCGAAGCCCTGCCGGAATAGCTCCACCACCATCGCCGCCGCACCATCGTCCTGCCGGAGAACTCTTCTACCTCTCTGCTCCCTCTTGCTGGATCAAGAAGGCAGAGATCGTCATCAAGTTGTACGTGTGCTAAACGCGGAGGTGCCGTCCATTCGGCGCTAGATCGGAAGGACTGTGTTCAAGATCGCGAGAGGGATCATTATGAGATCACGGGATGGATCTTCATGAGTTCGCGGGACGGATCGTGATTGGATCGTGGGACGGATCATGATGAGATCGCGGGATGCTCGGCGATTTGGATCGCGAAGACGTTCGACTACACCAACCGTGTTTCTTAACGCTTCCCGCTTAGCGATCTACAAGAGTATGTAGATCCACTCTCCCTCTCGTAGATGCTCATCACCATGGATAGATCTTGTGTGTGCGTAGGAAAGTTTTTGTTTCCCAGGCAACGTTACCCAACAGTGGCATCATGAGCTAGGTCTATGTGTAGATGAGATCTCGAGTAGAACACAAAGAGTTTGTGGGCGTTGATGATTAGGTTGCTTCCTCCCTTGGTCGTGTTTTGGTTCAGTGGTATTGTGGGATGAAGCGGCCCAGACCAACCTTAATCGTATGCTTACGAGAGACCGATTCCATTGACTGGTGTGTAACCTCGTTGCACAAAGATGGCTGGCGGGTGTCTATTTCTCCTACTTTAGTTGGACCGGATTTGACAAAGGCGGTCCTTGAGAAGGTTGAAAAGCAACTTATGGATCACCGTTGTGGTTTTTCCATAGGTGAGAATTGCTCTTGCTAGATACCCGTACCAGCCACGTAAAACATGCAACAACAATTAGAGGACATCTAACTTGTTTTTGCAGGGTATGTTGTGATGTGATATGGCCAATTACATGATGAGATATATGTGATGTATGAGATGATCATGTATTGTATAGAATATCATGACTTGCATGTCGATGAGTGCGGCAACCGGCAGGAGCCATAGGGTTGTCTTTAATTATTGTATGACCTGTGTATCAATCATTAAGCGCTATGTAATGCTTTACTTTATCGCTAAACGGTAGCAATAGTAGTAGAAGCATGGTGGGCGCGATAACCCCGATGGAGACACGTTGACGAAGCTCATGGTGTCATGCCGGTGACGATGGAGATCAGGCCGGTGCTTTCAAGATGGAGATCAAAAGCACAAGTTCATGGCCATATCATGTCACTTATGATTTGCATGTGATGTTAATCCTTTTATGCACCTTGTTTTTCTTAGGATGACGGTAGCATTATAAGGTGATCGCTCACTTAATTTCAAGATAAATTGTGTTCTCCCCGAGTGTGCACCGTTGCGAAAGTTCGTCGTGTCAAGACACCACGTGATGATCAGATGTGATAGAATCTACGTTCACATACAACGGGTGCAAGCCGGTCACTACTACAAAATAGGCTGTTAGTGGCGCACCCGTTTTTCATATTAATGGCGCACTATGGGTGCGCCACTATTAACACGCCACTAGTAACAAATAGTAATGGCGCACCTTTGATGCGCCATTAGTATCCCAGATAAAAGTGGCGCACCACAGAGTGCGCCATTACTATGTCCAACAGTGCGCCATTAATATGCCTCCTAGGGGGCCATATTTGCCTCCACCTATGCCCTCAGGTGCGCCATTACTATGCCCCATAATGCGCCACTAGTAATTGGCCTTGGTATGCCACTAATGCTAAATATGGTGCGCCACTACTATGAATATTAGGAATTATTATTTTTTGCTTTTCTGGTATTTGCACAGGTTACAAAATACGTTACAGCATAGAATATAAACATCACACAATAGAATTCATCATATTAGTCTCCAAATTCGAAATAGCGAACAAAGTTCAAACATTAGCCAAGTTTAGGTCTCGAGACATTAGCAAAGTTCATCGTATTAGCCGAGTTTATCGTCACATTACAAAGTCGATATCGATCATCTAAACTATCATCACATAGAAGAGAGTTGCGGTCACGATGAGCATCATCGCGATGAAACTAGTCTTCATCCGGTTCCTCCTTCGCTCCCTCCTCTCTCCCGCTAGATAGCGTGCGTATCTAGCTTGTGCCTCCGCCCTAGTGGTGTACCCTTTGTAACTGTTACCGCTGAAACGGTGAACCTGTCTCCGACACTCCTCCCAGTCGTCGTAGACTCCGGGAACCTTACCCTTGTACACGACATACGACGGCATCTCTATGCACTAGACAAACAAAACGTTAGTAGCAATTCACAGATAATATATAAGCAATATATAAGTATGCAACAAAAGGATCGGAAGAGAAAAGCAACACATTAATAGCACGATTCATGGTCCAACTAATAAATAGCATCGATCACATATAAGTTGAACGACTGTCGAAACTAAAGAGACATACAAGTTCATTAAAGTTTAATTACAACATGAGCTAAACTCTTCTTCCAGAACTACATAGCATCAATACTTTCGACCCGGCTCAAGGACCGGAGCGTGGATGAAACCGCCGTCTTTCGTGATGGTCATGAATGTGCGGTCGTTGTCAGCCTGCATTTGTAGCGTTGTTTCTATTTCACTGTTGGATGGTTGATATTTGAGGTAGAACTGCCCTGAGGTACGAAGGACATCTTGATAGATGATTTCCGCAATATCCGACTGGATGCGAAAGAATTCTTGTCTGATGTCCACGTCCTGGATTTCCGACAAGCGTGCGGCCCAATCTTTGAGATTACTTGGTAGCATAAGGTGATGAAGGTCCCGTACGATCGCCCACATGTGATGGAGGGCGTAGCAGGCATCCTTGTGACTGCCAGGCGGCTGCTTGACGCAGGCGAACGTCGTTACGTGGGTGAACACGTGCTTGCCGTACCCATAAATTGGCCTCCTGAAGGTGCCTCTAGATTTGGCGTAGCCGGGGAGAGCATCATCAAGAACTTTCTTGATATTTGTGTAGTCTTTCTTCGACTGACGGTCCGAGTCGAAATACGTGGCCATGGAATATTTCGGGCTTAAGAGGATGAGTGTGCAATGTGTGTCACTGCACAAAACACGGAATGTTAGAAAAAAAAGAACGATCGAAATCTAAGAAATCATATGTTACGGGGCGGTGAGGGGATGACTTACTCGGGAAAGTAAGGCACGAGGAAGTTATCCTTATCTGGGTTCGCCAGAATGATGCCTTCGAGGTATGAACTCGCGACTTGCCGGTCCCCAGCGCTGCCCAAGATCTTGGCACGTATGTAGAAGGGGTCGACTATCACGATGTCCGGGGTCTTGTCTCTAATGATCCGCATCTCCATACTGAGCGAAAATAGCCGAACGAAGGTGTAGTGTAGCGGATAAAGGTTAAACATAGCGAAGATGTCATCAAACCACAGGACGATCATACGCCCGACGGTGCTCTTGACAAAACCCTTGCCCTCTGGCACCTTGGCCATGAAAACCGGGTATGCCAGATCATTCTCGGTGAGACGCCACTTCTCCATAGTAAGAACACCATCATGCAGACTCCGCATAGCACCGGTTGCAGCATTGAGCAGATTAGTCGGTAGCATCGGCCTACCCACCACATGCACCCTCCTCGAGATATCCTTAGGTATTGGTGGCCTGTCCTGAGCATGGATCGTACTCGGTGCCGGCTGGCTCGCAGCCTTGTTATTTTTTCTTTTCCATGCCTTCTGCTTCTTCTACTGTAATGGGATCGAGTTCTGCTCAGAGACCACCTTCTTGAGTGTGTTGGGGCGGATAATATTTCGCACCTCGGCTGTTTGACTCTCGGTGAAGGCGGCAGCTGGAGGCGCATCCTGAGAATTGAACAGACGACGCCTGTTGCAATTAGGTTTCTCCGTGGTACCAGCTAGATCTTGATCGTCTTTTGCACGGTTGGATTCTTGAGAAGGAGGCCCCAAGAATTCGTCACCGTACCCATCTTCATTGATGTACTTATTGACATTGGAAAATGTAACGTCGTCGTCGTCTGGATCCTATGCCATATGCATGTCTGGATCAGCTGACGGCGGTAGCGTTGCGGCAGTCTTGCCATGGCTTGGCGCCGGCACGACTGGCGGTGTTGTCTGTGGGGTGGTGTCCACCGCCCCCAAACGAATCTAGCTCTTCGGCCAAAGCATGGACCAGTTTAAGCAGGCGCAGAGGGTCATCACATCATCTTCGTCGGCCCCAGGGGGTCGATACGGAGGTAACAAGTCGTTGCAGCCCCGCAGCACCCGAACCAGTTGAACCCTATACACGGTGGGTGGCATCGGATTACCGTGGAACACGCGGTTGCCCAGTTCAACGATTTTGGCCTTGGCGACATCGATCAACTCGCCGTCCATGAAGTGCAGGAGAGTGCATGAAACGTTGGCGGTGCCCTGCGAAAACATGTGGGGCGTCAGGGATGCCCAGTCAAAGGCAAGGAGATCAAGTAGTCATCGGCCGAGGCTTAGTTACCGCGATGGTGTCGAGATCGGCTAATGTCGAGGCACCGCCAACGGCGGGCGGGCAAGTGACAGCGGGGCCGCTTGCTGCCGAGGTGCCGGCCGGCGTATTCTTCCCACACCCGGGTGCATTAAGGTCCAATACCGATGCCGACGCCGGAGACACCAATGCCGCCTCCGCCGGAGACACCATTGCCGGCGCGTTGTGCGAGTTGTTGCCCGTGAAGCTGGGAATCGGGGGCGGCCCCTGTTGGCCGCCCGCAATCCACCCCCGCAGCCCCTCAAGCAAGGAAGGCATAATGGCGGTGATTGTCGCTCCCAGTTGGTCTCGCACTTGCTCTTGGACTATCTCCGGAATCCATGCCACTTGTGCCTTGAGTTCTTTAACCTCGTGCTCCTGCCTTTCCGAGCTGGTCTTTCTGTCCTTTCGCCCAGCCTTATAGTATTCCGACCATTTCGTGGACAAGCCTTCGCCGGCCACACGACTAGCTGACGACGGCTTACTGAACTTATCCTTTTGTTTCAGAATGTTCAACGCCCTATTTAAAGAGGTGTCCCAAGGGGCAGCAGGCGGGGAGCTCTGAGACCCCGTGCTACTGCTTTCAGTTTCCTGCGGAAGGAACGTGAACCATTTAGAAATTTGGCTTCATTAATTAGAATGCAACCATATGGGGGCAATTACGCGGTGGTGTACTCCTTACCAGAACACGCTCAAGCTCCTTCACCTTCGGATCCGTGGTAAGCTCCCCTGTTACCGGGTCCACCTTGTACCGGGCCCTAACATAGTTCCTGGTCTGCTTTTCATGGTATTTATCAAAGAGGACGGTAGGCCTTGTGAGGCACGCTCTGCGTCCTCCTTGTCCCATTTAGATTTTGCCACTCTATAACCACCGGGACCGAATTTGTGGACCCCTAAGTTCAAGTCCCGCATATCTTTCCCCCACTGACTTGATTCCACGGATGCGTTGCTCTCGCACTTGATCTTGAACTCCAGGTAGTCCTCTTCGCTGATCGAAGGATTTGTCGCCTTGATCTTCTCATAACTATCACCACTTAGAATCCTTCTCTTCATCGCGGCTCTCCAAGTAGCCAAGGCCGTGCTCATCTTCGTGAGGGCGACACTGTTCACGTTATTCCCTGAGAGGCGTGTGTTTGCGAAGTGACCGGGGAACTTGTATCGTTCGTGCAGCTTCGTGAAGGGGAGGTTGCGCAAATTCCCTCGGTCAAGATGCCTTAGGTTCTCGGTGTTGATCGAGACGGTGCTCCGGAGAATGCACCCGAGTTGTCCCGCGTACCCACGGACTAATTCTTTAGGCGCCGTTGGATGCCCACTGGAGGACACTTCAGTAAATTCCTCCTTGACGGTGCCGAGCACGTTCGGGTGCCGGTCCTTCCGTTGCCTCTTCGGTTGGCTACCATCTGTGCGTTCGCTGCCATCATCAGTGGTGGCATCCCCGGCGGCACCATCAGTGGTGTCATCCTCGACACCACTAGGGGTTGTGTAGTCGGGATCGGTGTCTTCCGCGGCGTCCTCATAGCGGTGAGGTTCTTCCTCCATCTCCTGGGATAGCTCCCAGAATGGCTTGCCCGAACCGCCGGCCGCATCGTTGTCGGCCATGTTCGCTCTAAATAGGAAAAAAGGCTACTAGAGTTATTGGATGAGATCAGCATAGTATCTATTCTTCTCAGATTTAGAGGAAAACGGAGAATAAAACATGCAAAAATTTTGATTAATTTTTGTTTCGGTTGAGAATCGGGCACCTTCTAGGTCAAGAAAATTGGGCATGACCTTTGCTAATTTTCTTGACCTAGGAGTGCCCCATTCTCAACCGAAACGGAAATTAATCAACATTTCAGGAGAAAGGGGTAACTATTTGTCCCTGCACAAAATATGAACTGAAGGACCTCAGTTCAGTTGTGGCGCCCCTGAAAGAGTGATCATCAAGCTCACGCCAGTGACCTGCTTGAGCCAAATTATCAACGGCAACATTCAACTTAATCTGTAGCTTCAATGTGTCATGCCCAGCTGATCATAAGGTTGATGTGCATATAGGAACCCAAATTATCATCCTTCCTTACCAAATTTCACATGTATAAAAAACATGCATATGTGTCAATATATAGGTTACATGCATGCATTTCTTCCGCATTTTTGGGGTTGAACCTTGTAGATATGACTTTTCAAGAAACTTGTCAATATGTAGTTATGATACCATATATCAACAAGTATCTGTCCTTTTACAGATCAGAAAATGTATAATGAACACCTCATAGCAGGCCATGAAAACGAGAAAAAAATTGTGTACTTTATGTGCTTGGTCAGCGGCTTTAACGTTTAAACTTTACCTGTTCCCTCATCCTACCTCAGCTTGATCATGGTTGCACATTATGTTTCTAATTAGTTAGAAGTGCAGAGATTAGTTAACATGATTTTCTCTGGCTGGCTCTTTTGGAAAGAAAAGAGCACCGTCGTGGACGTCACTTCTCAGAGCCACGGCTCCTGCCTCACGTCAATAGAGGGAAACAAGCTCCTGCCTCGACCAGTATTAATAGTGCAGAGAAACAAGCTTCCTTACCATTTATACTGTATGTGCTAGTCTTAGTTCCAACAACCAAGCAACATTATTTTGGTGAAGTTGTCCCATAATTAAACAAGATTCCAGTATTAAAAAGGGTTCATCTAAGAAAGAACTTAAGCAATATGGTAAGCAGCAACCATGTGACATATGTGGTGAGCAATCCAAACAATTCAAAAAATGGTAAGCAGCAACGGCCAAACAGGCTCTCAAGCCGAAATGATGGTGGAGGCGCCACATGCACAATTTCCAAGGCACCTGTTTCATCATACATATTCCATGGCTCACTTGTCTTCTTTTCCTCAAGCTTTTTCTGCTTGGAACAAACCAGTGTTGTTTTTATTATCATCTTCTCCAATTGGAAGCCGTGTTGGAAAGGCCTCCTCCCTCTTCTTTTGGTCCAAAGACTAAACCAAAAGCAGCTGCACACTCATAGAGAAAGCAGCTCTAATTTCATTTCCCGTTACTTCTTTGCGGGTTGGGATTAGTGCTACCAAAAGTTGTCTGTGATTAGGGGGGCCTTTTAGTTTTATGCCGGTGATGCTCAACTTTGCACCCACACTGCCTTTTAGTTTTATGTAGAAAATTGACAGATTTTTTTGTTTTTCATTATGAACTAATTATTAGAAAATATTTATTTGTGAATTATGAGATTGGTCCTTCAACATGGCATAGAAAGTGCACTTTTCAATACTTCTAATAATGTTTTGCTACTTTCAAAGTTGTTCGGTTTTCTATTTTAAATCTAAGAACAAGTTTATTTATTTTGTAACCGTTGCAATGCACGGGCATTTGTGCTAGTCATTATCAAATACGTTATAACTGCGTTGATACAGAAGACCGGTCGGAATTTTCAAAAGCTTCTTGCGGTAGTCTAGATTAGAGGAGAAGGCAAGCCAGGCCTTGCAGACACATTTGAAGCAGCAAAAAGACTTGAAGGGCAGATGGGAGAGGATCTCCACCGCTAGATCATCAGTTAGCTTAGCAACAAAGAAACCATTCTCAGGGTCCATCTCTTTATGGTAGTTTACTGAAAGTCAAAACTAATAATGTCAGGATAGGCACGGAAGCGTTTTTCTAATCATGGAACAGAGACACTGTAACATAATTCAATCATCTAAAACTATGTTTTAATGGGGACAAAGCAGTTGTTACACGGGTTAATCATTTTAGTCATTTCAAGTTCAACTTTATTTGGGGTAGGTAATCATAAAACATTAGTATAGAGCAATAGCAACAATGAAATGATAATATCACGGAAAAAAAAGTTCCATTCAGTACTAAAAGCAAAACTGAACAACAGCTTATAGATATGCAGGATTAGGCCAAGAATTTAGTCATGACATGAAGCTCTCTGTAAAGGATCCTTGCAAGCAATCTATGTTCACACCTACAGATTTCTAGACATTTGGTTTTCTTGTAGTTTTTCATGCATTTAATAATCAATCTGTTCCGACTCATTTGTTTCAAGAGTTCTACAGGTGCGTATAACTGTATATACACTCACTCCAAACATGAATATCATAAAGAAGCAAGGAAATCATGAATTAATTAACTCGATGCATAGCTGATTAATAATCAGTCAGAAGTCATAGCAAACTAGAAGAAGGGGGCACACTTGGGAACTCGTGTATTGATTAACAATGAGTTAATCTGTCGTCGACGGTCGCGACGACGGAGCCAGACGGGAAGAGCATGCTGGAAGGGGTGAGGGAGCAGGTAGAGAGGCACTTACTGTAGGGGGGAGGGAGCAGGTAGGTAGGCGGCGAGGCGGGATCCGTTGGGCGGCGGTGGGGGAACCGGCGACGGAGACGCAGTCGATGGCGGCAAGGGCGGGGGTGGGAGGCAATGGCGGAGCAGGGGTGGGAGGGCCGGCCGGTTGTGAAACAGTGATAGGAAGGGGAGGGAGGGAGGGAAAAGGCCGTAGTGGGGGGAGGGTTAGCAATGGCGCACCTTTCAGGGGTGCGCCATAAAAACAGTGAGAGCAATGGCTCACCTCCTCCTGGTGCGCCATTACTAACATTTTTTTATTGGTATATCAATGGTGCACCTTTTAGGGGTGCGCCATAGAAACAGTGATAGCAATGGTGCACCTTCTCCTGGTGCGTCATTACTAACTTTTTTTATTTTTTTGGATTTTAGTTTGCATCTAATAATTTAGAATTATATGACATGGTATGATACAAAGTGTGTATGTTGGTGGTTGTTGTGTAGTTGGTTCACTATGATACAAAGTTATCTATTGCGTAGGAACCACATGTAGAATCCTTATGGTCAGGTGCAACTTAGTTAAAAAGAGTAGGGTTTTTTGCACACATGCAAAAGCATTGTGATTCGATCTTCGCTATATTTTCACAATCTTCTTGCCCTTCTTTCTCGCGGTTGAATAATTTAGCCCCGGAACCCCTTGAGTTCTTCTCTTGAATGGACATCCTTTAGGTAGGGTGGTCCTGATTCTTCTTCTGGTGTATGGTACTTCATCGTCGTCGTCATCTTCCATCTTCAGGTTGTCGTACTTGTCGAAGTCTTGCTCATTGGCGACTCCATCCATTCCGATGATGTTCCTTTTGCCTCTCCTCACGACAACACGACTGGGCTTTGACGGGTCGGTAATGAAGAAGCATTTGTCCACTTGGCAAGCCAGTACCCATGGCTCATTTTTCGCGGTGACGTTTGCGCCCGCGGTCTTGGATTTGGCTTTGGGTATAACCATGGTGGTGAAATACCGGTCTTCTTTTAGGACGATCTTGGCCCATCTGACACGGAACATCGGGACCTTCTCTCTAGCGTAGCTCAGCTCCCAGACCTCCTCGATCCTTCCATAGTATCTGTCCTTGTCGTTACCGGTGTAGGATTCCATCGTTACCCTGGAGTTCTGATAATCTCTCTTCATGTCCTTTTCCTCGGTGTAGAATGTGTAGCCGTTGATATCGTACGCCTCATAGATCATCAGGTTATGCTCGGCGCCCTATGACAAGGCGAATATGAGTTTTTCTTCCACGAAAGAATCCTCATGTAAAGGGTATGAAAGAAGCCTGTCCTTGAACCAACGCGTGAAATATGAGTTGTGCTCTTTGATTATATCTCCATCCGTCCTCTGTTGGCCTCGGTCATTGTATGTCTTCTCAATAAAGGTTTTGTGCTCTACCACCCAAGGATTGACCACGTCTATGTGTTTTTGCGCGACTAGGTTTGCTCTTTCAAAGTCAGCGAGTCGACCCTTGAAGTCGACATGCATTTCGCGGCGACCCTCGCGGTGACCCCATCCAGCGAACCTGCCGAGGTGCCTATTGACGGGCAGACCAACGGGGTTCTCGATGCCTAGATAATTCGTGCAGAAGGAAATGCACTCTTCGGTCACAAATCCCTTGGCTATGCTTCCATCTGGACGTGCCCTGTTGCGAACGTATCCTTTGACGACACCATTAATCCTTTCGAATGGCATCATGCTGTGCAGGAACGTCGGCCCGAGTTGGATGATATCCTCCACGATATGGACCAGCAGATGCACCATAACGTCGAAGAATGCGGGCAGGAAGTATATCTCAAGCTCGCATAGTATCACCACGATCTCTTCCTGTAGCCTTCTGAGTTGCTTCACGCCAACCGACTTCCGAGAGATGACGTCAAAAAAGTTGCATAGGCCAAATAGCGTTTCACGGACGTGCGCGTCCATGATCCCACGGATTGCAACTGGAAGTATCTGCGTCATCAGCACGTGACAGTCGTGAGACTTCATCCCTCTGAACTTCTGCTTTGCTGAGTCTAGGTATCTGCTTATATTCCCCGTGTAACCGTAAGGAAGTTTTACGCCTACGAGGCAGGTGAAAAACTGCTCGATCTCCTTCTGCCTTAGAGTGAAGCATGCGGGAGGGCATTCATATTCGATCTTCTTGGCCTTTTTTCCTTTGTTGCGACGACTTTCCGTGTCCTTCGCCTCATCATCATCATCATCATCATCATTAGGGCATTGAAGCAGCAAAAAGACTTGAAGGGCAGATGGGAGAGGATCTCCACCGCTAGATCATCAGTTAGCTTAGCAACAAAGAAACCATTCTCAGGGTCCATCTCTTTATGGTAGTTTACTGAAAGTCAAAACTAATAATGTCAGGATAGGCACGGAAGCGTTTTTCTAATCATGGAACAGAGACACTGTAACATAATTCAATCATCTAAAACTATGTTTTAATGGGGACAAAGCAGTTGTTACACGGGTTAATCATTTTAGTCATTTCATGTTCAACTTTATTTGGGGTAGGTAATCATAAAACATTAGTATAGAGCAATAGTAACAATGAAATGATAATATCACGGAAAAAAAAGTTCCATTCAGTACTAAAAGCAAAACTGAACAACAGCTTATAGATATGCAGGATTAGGCCAAGAATTTAGTCATGACATGAAGCTCTCTGTAAAGGATCCTTGCAAGCAATCTATGTTCACACCTACAGATTTCTAGACATTTGGTTTTCTTGTAGTTTTTCATGCATTTAATAATCAATCTGTTCCGACTCATTTGTTTCAAGAGTTCTACAGGTGCGTATAACTGTATATACACTCACTCCAAACACGAATATCATAAAGAAGCAAGGAAATCATGAATTAATTAACTCGATGCATAGCTGATTAATAATCAGTCAGAAGTCATAGCAAACTAGAAGAAGGGGGCACACTTGGGAACTCGTGTATTGATTAACAATGAGTTAATCTGTCGTCGACGGTCGCGACGACGGAGCCAAACGGGAAGAGCATGCTGGAAGGGGTGAGGGAGCAGGTAGAGAGGCACTTACTGCAGGGGGGAGGGAGCAGGTAGGTAGGCGGCGAGGCGGGATCCGGTGGGCGGCGGTGGGGGAACCGGCGACGGAGACGCAGTCGATGGCGGCAAGGGCGGGGGTGGGAGGCAATGGCGGAGCGGGGGTGGGAGGGCCGGCCGGTTGTGAAACAGTGATAGGAAGGGGAGGGAGGGAGGGAAAAGGCCGTAGTGGGGGGAGGGTTAGCAATGGCGCACCTTTCAGGGGTGCGCCATAAAAACAGTGAGAGCAATGGCTCACCTCCTCCTGGTGCGCCATTACTAACATTTTTTTATTGGTATATCAATGGTGCACCTTTTAGGGGTGCGCCATAGAAACAGTGATAGCAATGGTGCACCTTCTCCTGGTGCGTCATTACTAACTTTTTTTATTTTTTTGGATTTTAGTTTGCATCTAATAATTTAGAATTATATGACATGGTATGATACAAAGTGTGTATGTTGGTGGTTGTTGTGTAGTTGGTTCACTATGATACAAAGTTATCTATTGCGTAGGAACCACATGTAGAATCCTTATGGTCAGGTGCAACTTAGTTAAAAAGAGTAGGGTTTTTTGCACACATGCAAAAGCATTGTGATTCGATCTTCGCTATATTTTCACAATCTTCTTGCCCTTCTTTCTCGCGGTTGAATAATTTAGCCCCGGAACCCCTTGAGTTCTTCTCTTGAATGGACATCCTTTAGGTAGGGTGGTCCTGATTCTTCTTCTGGTGTATGGTACTTCATCGTCGTCGTCATCTTCCATCTTCAGGTTGTCGTACTTGTCGAAGTCTTGCTCATTGGCGACTCCATCCATTCCGATGATGTTCCTTTTGCCTCTCCTCACGACAACACGACTGGGCTTTGACGGGTCGGTAATGAAGAAGCATTTGTCCACTTGGCAAGCCAGTACCCATGGCTCATTTTTCGCGGTGACGTTTGCGCCCGCGGTCTTGGATTTGGCTTTGGGTATAACCATGGTGGTGAAATACCGGTCTTCTTTTAGGACGATCTTGGCCCATCTGACACGGAACATTGGGACCTTCTCTCTAGCGTAGCTCAGCTCCCAGACCTCCTCGATCCTTCCATAGTATCTGTCCTTGTCGTTACCGGTGTAGGATTCCATCGTTACCCTGGAGTTCTGATAATCTCTCTTCATGTCCTTTTCCTCGGTGTAGAATGTGTAGCCGTTGATATCGTACGCCTCATAGATCATCAGGTTATGCTCGGCGCCCTATGACAAGGCGAATATGAGTTTTTCTTCCACGAAAGAATCCTCATGTAAAGGGTATGACAGAAGCCTGTCCTTGAACCAACGCGTGAAATATGAGTTGTGCTCTTTGATTATATCTCCATCCGTCCTCTGTTGGCCTCGGTCATTGTATGTCTTCTCAATAAAGGTTTTGTGCTCTACCACCCAAGGATTGACCACGTCTATGTGTTTTTGCGCGACTAGGTTTGCTCTTTCAAAGTCAGCGAGTCGACCCTTGAAGTCGACATGCATTTCGCGGCGACCCTCGCGGTGACCCCATCCAGCGAACCTGCCGAGGTGCCTATTGACGGGCAGACCAACGGGGTTCTCGATGCCTAGATAATTCGTGCAGAAGGAAATGCACTCTTCGGTCACAAATCCCTTGGCTATGCTTCCATCTGGACGTGCCCTGTTGCGAACGTATCCTTTGACGACACCATTAATCCTTTCGAATGGCATCATGCTGTGCAGGAACGTCGGCCCGAGTTGGATGATATCCTCCACGATATGGACCAGCAGATGCACCATAACGTCGAAGAATGCGGGCAGGAAGTATATCTCAAGCTCGCATAGTATCACCACGATCTCTTCCTGTAGCCTTCTGAGTTGCTTCACGCCAACCGACTTCCGAGAGATGACGTCAAAAAAGTTGCATAGGCCAAATAGCGTTTCACGGACGTGCGCGTCCATGATCCCACGGATTGCAACTGGAAGTATCTGCGTCATCAGCACGTGACAGTCGTGAGACTTCATCCCTCTGAACTTCTGCTTCGCTGAGTCTAGGTATCTGCTTATATTCCCCGTGTAATCGTAAGGAAGTTTTACGCCTACGAGGCAGGTGAAAAACTGCTCGATCTCCTTCTGCCTTAGAGTGAAGCATGCGGGAGGGCATTCATATTCGATCTTCTTGGCCTTTTTTCCTTTGTTGCGACGACTTTCCGTGTCCTTCGCCTCATCATCATCATCATCATCATCATTAGGGCATTTTGCGTGAAGCTCCTCCCTGATGCCCATTGATTGCAAGTCTGCCCTTGCTTTCGGCCCATCTTTGGTCCTCTCTGGCATGTTGAGAAAGGTACCAAGAAGACTCTCGCACACATTCTTCGTGATATGCATGACATCAAGGTTGTGAGGCACACGGAGGATCTTCCAGTACGGCAAGTCCGAGAAAACAGACCTCGTTTTCCATACCTTCAGCAGCGGTTCTAGCGCCTTTCGCTTCTTTCCCGCCGGTGGGCACTATTTCCAATTTTTCAACAGCTCGTCTATTTCCTCGCCGCTCCTCGTACGTGGGGGTCTTCAGGGTTCGGTTTCACCATCGAACGGATCCTTGCGTTTTCTCCATGCGTCAACGTCGTGAAGCCACCTTCGATGTCCCATAAACACGGTTTTCGAAGACCCGAGATCTCTATCTAGCTGGCGATACATTGTGTCATCCATGCACCTGACGCATCCACTAAATCCGTGGACCACCTGCCCCGCGACATATCCGTAACCGAGAAAGTCGTGCACCGTCGTGAGCAGTGCGGCTCTCATAGGGAAATATTGTTTCGCTGCGGCGTCCCACGTATTGGTTGGCGTTTTCCACAGCGTGTCTAGCTCCTCTTTCAGCAGCCCCAGATATAGATTGATGTCGTTCCCTGGTTGTTTCGGCCCTTCAATTAGCATACTCATGTGAATGTACTTCCTCTTCATGCACATCCAGGGGGGAAGGTTGTACATCCACACAAACACAGGCCAGGTGCTATGTGTGCTTCTCTAGCTGCCAAACGGATTGACTCCATCGGTGCTCGCGCCAAGCACGATGTTCCTTGGATCCTCCCCAAATTCTGGGTGTTCGAAGTTCAACGCTTGCCACTGGCTCGCATCCTTAGGGTGACTCGGCATCTTGTCTTTTTTATTTATCTCCGGATCATTTCCGTCATCTTCTCGCTTTTTCTCCTCCCTATCCGCGTGCCAACGCAGGAGCTTTGCTAGCTTAGGGTCCGTGAAATACCATTGCAGACGAGGAGTGGTCGGAAAGTACCACACCACTTTTCGAGGAGCTTTCTTCCTCTTCTTGTATCGAGTGACGCCACACACCGGACATATGGTAGACTCCGCGTGCTCGTCTCGATAAATGATGCAATCGTTCATGCACACATGGTATTTCACGTGCGGTAAATCCAGAGGACACACAATTTTCTTCGCCTCCTCCAAACTGGTCGGGCACTTGTTCCCCTTGGGAAGACGTTCATGCCAGAATGACATGTTCTCGTCGAAGCATGCGTCGGTCATTTTGTGTTTTACCTTCATCTCTAGAGCCATGAGCGTTACTTTCAGGCGGGTATCCTCGGGCCTGCATCCTTCATACAATGGAGTAACCGCGTCTATCTCCAGTTGATCCAGCTTGGCTTTCTCTCGGGCGGCAGCTCTTGCGTTACCCGTCTGCTTGAGAAGCAGCTCTTGAATATGAGGGTCCTGCACACAGCCCATCGATGGTCCATCATCGTATGCTCCGGCATTTTCATCTTCATGATCATGCCCTTCATCTTGATCTTCCTCATCATCATGTCCGGCACCTTCTACATCATGACTGTGTCCTGCATCTACTTCGTTATCATGTCCTGGAGATTCTTCGTCTTCTCGCCCGCCCTGGCCGCTATTGTCTTGCTGTCCTTCCTTATTTCTTTCCCGGCCCCCATGGACGACTTCATAATCATCTTCATCACCTTGCCACCGATAGCCATCCATGAAACCACACACGAGCAGGTGGTCCCACACTTGTCTGAAATCTGGGTCCATAAGGCTCTTCAGCTTGCATCTTCGACATGGACATCTTATCTCCGTCTCGTTCTTTTGAAGCATCTCGGCCTTCGTGGAGCTCAAAAACATATTCACGATGCCTTCGGTCATTATGCGGACCATGGTCGCCTGCGGGGTAGAGCAAAACGATATTTTAGAACCAAAAAATTTTTGGCATGACTTTGCCTAAAAATAGGACCAAAAAGGATGCATAGTGCCAAATTCTCGCCGAAACAGAAATGAATCAACATTCCGGCAAAATATTGGCAACATTTAGGGGAGGGTCATCACCACAAACAATGGCGCACCACAAACATACGTAGATCTAGGCCATAAAAAGTGTGTACATTGGAGGGAGAAAGAAGTAGATCTAGAACATAAAGAAAGCCTTCCTCTTACTTACCTATCAAAAAAAGGAAATTTAACCACTTAATTTGGGTGAATCTATGGTGCAAATAAGTTGAGGAGGAGGAGGCAGCTGAGACCAAGCTTGGTAGCTAGAGGTGGAGAGAATGAAGTGGGGAAAGTGAGTGTGGTAGGTGGCTGTAAAAAATTAAATATCTAGCTGCTCTCAGGTTACCAATGGCGCACCTCCTAAGAATGCGCCATTGGTAACCAGGGTTACTAATGGCGCACCTGGTGCATGGTGCGCCATTACTAGTTTTGAAAAAAAATTGAAAAAAAAATTGTTAGTAGTGGCGCACCGTGGGTGTGGTGCACCATTAATAGTTAAAACTAGTAATGGCCCACTTCCACCTCGTGTGCCACGGCTAAGTCTGGGGAGGGGTGTGGGGCTAGGAGACAACTAGTAGTGGCGCACCACACACCAGGTGCGCCATTAGTAATATGGACATTAATAGCGCACCAGTATCTGGTGCGCCACTGCTATATAGCAGTGGCGCACCACATACATAGTGCTCCACTAATGTCTATATTAGCTATAGCCCTTTTCCTAGTAGTGGGTGTTGCACATGCAGAACACTCGGGTTAAACTTGACAAGCCTAGCATGTACAGACATAGCCTCGGAACACAAGAGACCGAAAGGTCGAACATGAGTCATATAGTAGATACGATCAACATGATGATGTTCACCATTGAAACCACCTCAACTCACGTGATGATCAGACTTGAGTTGGTGAATTTGGATCATGTATCACTCGAATGACCGGAGGGATGTCAATTTGAGTGGGAGTTCTTCAGTAATATGATTAATTGAACTCATTATCATGAACATAGTCAGTAGTGTCTTTGCAAATTATGTTGTAGATGACTTTCTCATGATGTAGCTCCCTTTAATTTTTATATGTTCCTAGAGAAATAGAGTTGAAAGATGATGGTAGCAATATTGTGGACTGGGTCCGTGATCTGAGGATTGTCCTCATTGCTGCACAGAAGGCTTATGTCCTTAATGCACCGCTCGGTGCGCCAACCCCTCTAGCATCGTCTGTAGATGTTGTGAACATCTGACAAGCACATTCTGATGACTACTTGATAGTTTAGTGCGTCATGCATTATGGCTTAGAATTGAGGCTTCAAAACGTTTTGAACGTCATGGAACATATGAGATGTTCTATGAGCTGAAATTAGGATCTCAGGCTCGTGCCCGTGTTGCGAGATATGAGATCTCGAACAAGATTCTTTGCCTGCAAGATGAAAGAGAATAGCTCAATCGTTGAGCATGTGCTCAGATTGTCTGGATGCTACAATCGCTTGAATCGAGTGGCAGTTGATCTTCCAGATAAGATAGTGATTGATATAGTTCTCCAAGTCACTGTCACTAAGCTATTAGAACTTGGTGATGAACTATAAAATGTTAGGGATAGAAATAATGATCCCTAAGCTGTTTGCGATGTTTGACACCGCGAAGGTAGAAATCAAGAAGGAGCGTCAAGTGTTGATGGTTAGTCAAACCACTAGTTTTGAGAAGGGCAAGAGCAAGGATGGAAACTTCATGGATAGCAAGTCAGTTGTTGCTCCAATGAAGCAATCCAAAGTTGAACCCAAACCCGAGACTAAGTGCTTCGATTATGAGGAGAGCGGTCGCTGAAGAGGAACAACCATAGATACTTGGTAGATAAGAAGGCTAGCAACGTCGACAGAAGTATATTTGATATACGTGTTAATGATGTGTACCTTGCGATTACTCCTAGTACCACCTGGGTATTGGATACCGGTTCGGTTGCTAAATGTTAGTAACTCGAAATAAAAGCTACGGAATAAATGGAGAACCAGCTAAGGGTGAGGTGACGATGTGTGTTGGAAATGTTTCCAAGGTTGATGTGATCAACATCGCACGCTCTCTCTACCTTCGGGATTAGTGACGAACCTAATAAATGTTATTTGGTGTTTTGCATTGAGAATGAACGTCATTAGATCATGTTTATTGCAACACGGTTATTCAAGTTAGAGAATAATGGTTATTCTGTTTACATGTATAATACCTTCGATGGTCATGCACCTAGTGAGAATGGTTTGTTGAATCTTGATCATAGTAATACACATGTTCATAACATTGATGCCAAAATATACAGAGTTAATAATGAAGTACCACATACTTGTGGCACTGCCGCTAAATGTCATATTGGTATAAAGCGCATGAAGAAACTCCATGCTTATAGATCTTTGGACTCACTCGATTTCGAATCGGTTGAGACATGCGAACCATGCCTCTTGGGCAAGATGACTAATGACCCCGTTTTCCAGATGGAAGGAGCAGGCAAGTGATTTATTGGAAATGATACATGTTGATGCATGCAATCCAATGAGTCTTGTAGCATGCGGTGGATATCGTTATTTTCTTACCTTCACTAATTATTTGAGTAGATATAGTGTATATTTACTTAATGAAACACAAGTCTGAATCATTTGGAAGGTTCAAGCAAATTCAGAGTGAAGTTTAAGATCATCGTGACAAGAAGATAAAAATGTCTACGATATGATCGTCGAGATGAATATCTGAGTTGCGAGTTTGGCATACAACTTTAGACAATGTGAAGCTTGTTTCACAACTCACGCCACCTGGAACACCATAGTGTGATGGTGTGTCCGTACGTCGTAGTCGTGCTATATTGGATATGGTGGGAATTGTGATGTCTCTTATCATTTTGCCACTATCATTTTGGGGTTATGCATTAGAGACAATCACATTCACTTTAAATAGGGCACCATCTAAATCCATTGAGATGACACCATATGGTTTGATAGAAACCTAAGGTGTCATTTCTTAATGTTTGGGGCTGCAACACTTATGTGAAAAAGGTTTTCACCTAATGAGCTCGAACCCAAAGCGAACAAATGCATCTTCATAGAATACCCCAAGAACAATTGGGTAAACCTTCTATCTCAGATCCAAGCATAAAGTGTTTGTTGCTAAAACTAGGTCCTTTCTCGAGATAGAGTTTCTCTCAAAAGAATTGAGTGGGTGGAAGATAGAAATTGATGAGGTTGTTGAACCTTTGTTTCAACGAGAGAGTAGCGCAGCACAGGAAGATGTTTCTGTGAAGCCTACGTTAGTTAGGAGGAAGTTAATGATGATGATCATGAAGCTTCAGATCGAGTTACTATCGAACCTCGTAGGTCGACAAGGACGTGTACTGCTCCTGAGTGGTACAGCAACCCTGTCTTAGAGGTCATGTTGTTGGACAACGATGAACCTATGAACTATGGAGAAGCGATGATGGGCCCAGATTCCGACAAATGGTTAGAGGCCATGAAATCCGAGATAGGATCCATGTATGAAAACCAAGTATAGACTTTGGTAGACTTGCTCGTTGGACGACAGGTCATCGAGTACAAATGGACCTTTGAGATGAAGACAGATGCTGATGGTAAATGTTACCATTTATAAAGCTCGACTTGTCACAAAGAAGTTTCCGACAAGTTCAAAGAGTTGACTGCGATGAGACTTTCTCACTCGTAGCGATGCTAAAGTTTGTTGGAATTATGTTAGCAGTTGCTGCATTTTTCAATTATGAAATCTGGCAGATGGATGACAAAACATCATTTCCTTACCAGTTTACTTGAGGAAAATTTGTATGTGATACCACCAGAAGGTTTTATCAGTCCTAAGGATGCTAAAAGGTGAGCAAGCTTCAACGATCCTTCTATGGACTGAAGCGAGCATCTCGGAGTTGGAATATACACTTTGATGAGGTGATCAAAGTTTTTGAGTCTATACAAAGTTTATGAGAAACTTGTATTTACAATAAAGCGAGTGGGAGCACTATAGAGTTTTTGGTAAGCATATGTGGTTGACATGTTGTTGATCGGAAATGGTGTAGAATTTCTGGAAAGCATAAACAGTTGTTTGAAAAGAGTTTTTCAAAGAAAGACCTGGATAAAGCTACCTAATTGTTGATCATCAAGATCTATAGAGATAGATCAAGATGCTTGATGAGACTTTCAATGAGTACATACCTTCACAAGATTTTCAAAGAGTTCAAAATGGATCAGTCAGAGAAAGAGTTCTCGCCTGATTTGTAAGGTGTGAAGTTGAGTGAGACTGAAAGCTCGACAACGGCAGAAGGAAGGGAAAGGACAAACATCGTCCAATATGCCTTAGCCATACGTTCTATATTATGCCATGTTGTGTACCGCACCTGGTGTGTGCCTTGCCATGAGTCTGTCAAGGGGTACAAAAGTGATCCAGGAGTGGATCACTGGACAGCGGTCAGGATTATCCGTAGTAACTAAAGGACTAAGGAAATATTTCTCTATTATGGAGGTGATAAAGAGTTCATCGTAAATGGTTACGTCGATGCAAACTCTAACACTAATCCGGATGACTCCGAGTTGCAATCCGGATATGTATAGTGGAGCAGCCACTTGGAATAGCTCCAAGTGGAGTGTGGTAGCAGTGTCTATAGTATGACATAGAGATTTGCAAAGTTCACATGGGTCTAAATTTCCCAGACCCGTTGACCATAAGACCTCTCTCACAAGCAAAGCATGATCGAGCCCCAGAACTCATTGGGTGTTAGATTCACAACAATGCGAAACACATGCTGATGTGAACTACATTATTGACTCTAGTGCAAGTGGGAGACTGTTGGAAATATGCCCTAGAGGCAATAATAAATTGTTTATTATCATATTACCTTGTTCATGATAATCGTTTATTATCCATGCTATAATTGTGTTGATAGGAAACTCAGATACATGTGTGGATACATAGACAACACCATGTCCCTAGTATGCCTCTAATAGACTAGCTCGTTGATCAAAGATGGATATGGTTTCCTAGTCATGGACATGAGATGTCATTTGATAACGGGATCACGTCATTAGTAGAATGATGTGATGGACAAGACCCAAACTACAAACGTAGCATATGATCGTGTCAGTTTATTGCTATTGTTTTCTGCATGTCAAGTATTTGTTCCTATGACCATGAGATCATGCAACTCACTGACACCGAAGGAGTACCTTGTGTGTATCAAACGTTGCAACGTAACTGAGCAACTATAAAGGTGCTCTACAGGTATCTCCGAGGGTGTCTATTGGGATTGCATGGATCAAGACTGGAATTTGTTACTCCTTGTGACGGAGAGGTATCTCAGGGCCCACTCAGTAATACAACATCGCGATAAGCCTTGCAAGCAATGTGACTAAGTGTTACTTACAGGATCTTGTATTACAGAACGAGTAAAGAGACTTGCTGGTAACGAGATTGAACTAGGTATGGAGATACCGACAATTGAATCTCGGGCAAGTAACATACCGAAGAACAAAGGGAACATCATACGGGATTAACTCAATCCTTGACAAAGAGGTTCGACCGATAAAGATCTTCCTAGAATATGTAGGAACCAATATGGGAATCCAGGTCCCGCTATTGGTTATTGACCATAGAGGTGTCTCGGTCATGTCTACATAGTTCTCGAACCCGCAGGGTCTGCACACTTAAGGTTCGGTGACATTTTGACAGTACAGAGTTATGTATGGTGGTGACCGAAGGTTGTTCGGAGTCCCGGATGAGATCCCGGACATCACGAGGAGCTCCGGAATGGTCCATAGGTAAAGATTGATATATAGGAAGTCCTGGTTTGGTCGCCGAAAAAGTTTCAGGCTCATCGGTAGTGTACCGGGAGTGCCGGTAGTGTACCAGGGGACTATCGCGAGAGGTATTTCGACCCATGAGGCTACATGGGCTGTGGGCGGAGGTAAACCAGCCCCTGGTGGGCTGGCGGAAGCCTCCTCTAAGGTACCATGTGTCTAGAGTGGTTTGAGAAGGAAAAATTCAAAGGTGGAGAGGTGGAAAGAGTTTCCAAGTGGAAAGGAGGAATCCTACTCCTAATAGGATTGGAGTAGGACTCCTCCACCTCCAATTTTGACCAAACCTTGAGGGTTTGAAGCTGCCTCCTCCCCTCCCTCCCTCCTATATATACTAGAGGATTTAGAGGAAAAAGCTAACCCTAACTGCCACGTGCTACCCTCTCCTCTAGTGCATAGTTTCTCCTCTAGATCTGTTTTCTGCAGTGCTTAGGCGAAGCCCTATCGGAATAGCTCCACCACCATCGCCGCGGCGCCGTTGCGCTTCTGGAGAACTCTTCTACCTCTCCACTCCCTCTTGCTGGATCAAGAAGGCGGAGATCGTCATCGAGCTGTACGTGTGCTGAACGCGGAGGTGCCGTCCGTTCGGCGCTAGATCGAAAGGATCATGATCAAGATCACGAGACGGATCATGATGAGATCGCGGGATGGATCATGATGAGTTCGCGGGATGGATCGTGATTGGATCGCGGGACAGATCTGTTGTAAATATGCCCTAGAGGCAATAATAAAATGGTTATTATTGTATTTCCTTGTTCATGATAATTGTCTATTGTTCATGCTATAATTGTGTTAACCGGAAACCATAATACTTGTGTGAATGCATAGACCACAACATGTCCCTAGTGAGCCTCGAGTTGACTAGCTCGTTGATCAATAGACGGTCATGGTTCATGACCATGGACATTGGATGTCATTGATAATGGGATCAACTCATTAGGAGAATGATGTGATGGACAAGACCCAATCCTAAGCATAGCACAAGATCGTGTAGTTCGTGTGCTAAAGCTTTTCAATGTCAAGTATTGTTTCCTTAGACCATGAGATTGTGCAACTCCCGGATACCGTTGGAATTCTTTGGGTGTGCCAAACGTCACAACGTATCTGGGTGGCTATAAAGGTGCACTACGGGTATCTCCGAAAGTGTCTTTTGGGTTGGCACGAATCGAGACTGGGATTTGTCACTCCGTGTGACGGAGAGGTATCTCTGGGCCCACTCAGTAAGACATCATCATAATGAGCTCAATGTGACTAAGGAGTTAGTCATGGGATGATGTATTACGGAATGAGTAAAGAGACTTGCCGATAACGAGATTGAACAAGGTATAGAGATACCGACGATCGAATCTCGGGCAAGTATCATACCGATAGACAAAGGGAATTGTATACGGGATTGTTTGAATCCCCGACATCGTGGTTCATCCGATGAGATCATCATAGAGCATGTGGGAGCCAACATAGGTATCCAGATCCCGCTGTTGGTTATTGACCGGAGAGGTGTCTCGGTCATGTCTACATGTCTCCCGAACCCGTAGCTTCTACACACTTAAGGTATACGATGACGCTAGGGTTATAGGGAAATGTTGTACGTGGTTACTGAAGGTTGCTTGGAGTCCCAGATGAGATCCCAGACATCACGAGGAGCTCCGGAATGGTCCAGAGGTAAAGATTGATATATAGGAAGTCCAGTTTTAGTCACCGGAAAGTTTTCGGGCTCATCGGTAGTGTACCGGGAGTGCCGGGAGGGTGCCAGAGGACCCCTGGGAGGGGTGTGACGACCATAGGACTTCGTGGGCCCTTAGAGGAGGTGTACCAGCCCTTTTTGGGCTTGCCAAGACCTTCTAGAAAGGCCCATGCGGCTGGGATGAAGAGATAAAGGGCAAAAGAGTTTTAAAAGAGGAGATCCACCTCCCTTGTGGGAGATGGACTCTATCCCTAGTTTGGCCGAACCTCTCCTCCTTGGAGGAGGGGCCAAGGAAGCCCTCCCTCTCCCTCCTCCTATATATATGCAAGGGTTTGGGCTGATTTGAGACACAACTTCTCTCTCTCATGGCGCAGCCCGACCCTTCCTCTTCCTCGTTCTCCGTAGCGCTTGGCGAAGCCCTGCCGGAGTCCACGTAGCTCCACCGTCATCACGCCGTCGTGCTGCCGGAGCTCTCCCTCAACCACTCCTTCCTCCTTGCTGGATCAAGGCGTAGGAGACGTCATCAAGCTGCACGTGTGCTGAACACGGAGGCGCCGTTGTTCGGCGCTGAGATCGGAATCCACCGCGATCTGTATCGCTGTGAGTACGACTCCACCAACCACGTTCTTGTAACGCTTATGCTTAGCGATCTTCAAAGGTATGAAGATGCAATCTCTCCCCCTCGTTGTTGGTTTCTCGATAGATAGATCTTGGTGATACGTAGGAATTTTTTTGATTTACTACTACGTCTCCCAACAGTGGCATCATGAGCTAGGTCTATGCGTAGAATCTATGCACAAGTAGAACACAAGTTGTTGTGGGCGTCGATTTTGTTAATATGCTCACCACTACTAGTCTTATCTTGATTCGGTGGTATTGTGGGATGAAGCGGCCCGGACTGACTTTACACGTACGCTTACGTGAGACTGGTTCCACCGCCTGACATGCACTTGTTGCATAAGGTGGCTAGCGGGTGTCTGTCTCTCCCACCTTAGTCGGACTGGATTCGATGAAAAGGGTCCTTATTAAGGGTAAATAGCAATTGGCATATCACGTTGTGGTTTTGACGTAGGTAAGAAACGTTCTTGCTAGAAACCTATAGCAGACACGTAAAAACTTGCAACTACAAATTAGAGGACGTCTAACTTGTTTTTGCAGCATTTGCCTTGTGATGTGATATGGCCAAAGGATGTGATGTGATGCATTGTGATGTATGAGATTGATCATGTTCTTGTAATAGGATTCACGACTTGCATGTCAATGAGTATGACAACCGGCAGGGGCCATAGGAGTTGTCTTATTTTATTGTATGACCTGCGTGTCAATCATAAACGCCATGTAATTACTTTACTTTATTGCTAAACGTTAGCCATAGTAGTAGAAGTAATAGTTGGCGAGACAACTTCATGAAGACACATTGATGGAGATCATGGTGTCGTGCCGGTGACAGTGATGATCATGGTGCCCCGAAGATGGAGATCAAAGGAGCAAGATGATATTGGCCACATCATGTCACTATATTGATTGCATGTGATGTTTATCATGTTTACATCTTATTTGCTTAGAACGACGGTAGTAAATAAGATGATCTCTCAATGAAATTTCAAGAAAAGTGTTCACCCTAACTGTGCACCGTTGCTAAGGATCGTTGTTCCGAAGCACCACGTGATGATCGGGTGTGATAGGCTCTAACGTTCGCATACAACGGGTGTAAGCCAGATTTACACACGCGATACACTTAGGTTGACTTGACGAGCCTAGCATGTACACACATGGCCTCAGAACACAGAAGATCGAAAGGTCGAACCTGAGTCGTATAGAAGATACGATCAACATGGAGATGTTCACCATGGATTATGTGAACTTAATTATCATGAACTTAGTCTAAAATTGTCTTTACAATCTATATTGTAGATCCAATGGCCAATGTGAATGTCACCCTAAACTTCAACGCGTTCCTAGAGAAAACCAAGCTGAAAGATGATGGAAGCAACTATGCGGACTGGGTCCATGGCTTGAGGATCATCCTCGTAGCTTTCAAGAAATTGTATGTCCTTGATGCACCAATAGGTGACCCACCCCTTCTCCCAACAGAGCAAGACGTTGCGAACGCTTGGCATTCTCGCTGCGATGATTACTCCCTTGTTCAGTGCGGCATGCTTTACAGTTTAGAACCGGGGCTCCAAAAGCGTTTTGAGCAACACGGAGCATATGAGATGTTCCAAGAGCTGAAACTGGTTTTCCAAGCTCATGCCCGAGTCGAGAGATATGACGTCTCCGACAAGTTCTTCAGTTGTAAGATGGAGGAGAATAGTTCTGTCAGTGAGCACATCCTCAAGATGTCTGGGCTGCACAACCACTTGACTCAGCTAGGAGTTAATCTCCCGGATGACTCGGTCATTAACAGAATCCTCGAGTCGCTCCACCTAGCTACAAGAGCTTTGTGATGAACTACAACATGCAAGGGATGGAGAAGTCCATTCCTGAGTTGTACTCGATGCTGAAATCAGCAGAGGTCGAGATCAAAAAGGAGCATCAAGTGTTGATGGTGAATAAGACCACTAGTTTCAAGAAAGGCAAGGGTAAGAAGAACTTCAAGAAGGACGGCAAAGCTGTTGTCGCGCCCGGTAAGCAAGTTGCCGGGAAGAAGAAGAACAAGAATGGACTCAAGCCTAAGACTGAGTGTTTTTATTGCAACGGTACTGGTCACTGGAAGCGGAACTGCCCCAAGTACTTAGCGGATAAGAAGGACGGCAACGTTAAAGGTATATGTGATATACTTGTTATTGATGTGTACCTAACTAGCGCTCGTAGTAGATCCTGGGTATTTGATATCGGTGCAGTTGCTCTCATTTGTAACTCCAAGCAGGAGATGTGGAATAAGCGGAGGCTGGCAAAGGACGAGGTGAAGATGCGTGTCGGGAATGGTTCCAAGGTCGATGTGATCGCCGTCGGCACGCTACCTCTACATCTACCTTCGGGATTAGTGTTAAACCTTAATAATTGTTATTTAGTACCAGCTTTGAGCATGAACATTGTATCTGGATCTCGCTTGATGCGAGATGGCTACTCATTTAAATCTGAGAATAATGGTTGTTCTATTTATATGAGAGAAATGTTTTATGGTCATGCCCCGCTGGTCAATGGTTTATTTTTGATGAATCTCGAACGTGATGTTACACATGTCCATAGTGTGAGTAACAAAAAGTGTAAGGTTGATAACGATAGTCCCACTTACATGTGGCACTGCCGCCTTGGTCATATTGGTGTCAAACGCATGAAGAAGCTCCATACTGATGGACTTTTGGAGTCTCTTTATTTTGAATCATTTGACACGTGCGAACCATGCCTCATGGGCAAGATGACCAAGACTCCGTTCTCCGGAACAATGGAGCGAGCAACTGACTTGTTGGAAATAATAGATACCGATGTATGTGGTCCAATGAGTGTCAAGGCTCGTGGTGGCTACGGTTATGTTCTCACCCTCACTGATGACTTGAGCAGATATGGGTATGTCTACTTAATGAAACACAAGTCTGAAACCTTTGAAAGGTTCAAGGAATTTCAGAGTGAGGTAGAGAATCAACGTGACAGGAAAATAAAGTGCCTACGATCTGATCGTGGCGGAGAATATTTAAGTCATGAGTTTGTCACGCACCTAAGGAAATGTGGAATTGTTTCACAACTCACGCCGCCTGGCACACCTCAGCGAAATGGTGTGTCTGAACGTCGTAATCGCACTCTATTAGATATGGTACGATCTATGATGTCTCTTATCGACTTACCGCTATCATTTTGGGGATATGCATTAGAGACTGCCACATTCACTTTAAATAGGGCACCATCAAAATCTATTGAGATGACACCGTATGAATTATGGTTTGGAAAGAAACCTAAGTTGTCGTTTCTAAAAGTTTGGGGACGCGATGATTATGTGAAGAAACTTCAACCTGAGAAGCTCGAACCCAAAGCGGAAAAGTGCGTCTTCATAGGATATCCCAAAGAGACTATTGGGTATACCTTCTACCTACGATCCGAGGGCAAAGTCTTTGTTGCCAAGAATGGATCCTTTCTCGAGAAAGAGTTTCTCTCAAGAGAAGTAAGTGGGAGGAAAATAGAACTTGATGAGGTAATTGTACCTCCACTCGAACCGGAGAGTAGCGCAGCACAGGAAGTTGTTTCTGTGGAGCCTGTACTGGCTGGAGAGGAAGTTAATGATGATAATCATGAAACTTCAGATCAAGTTACTGTTGAATGTCGAAGGTCACTAGGACACATTCCGCACCAGAGTGGTACGGCAACCCTGTCCTGGAGATCATGTTGTTGGACAATGGTGAACCTTCGAACTATGAAGAAGCAATGGCGGGCCCGGATTCCAAAAATGGCTTGAGGCCATGAAATCCGAGATAGGATCCATGTATGAGAACAAAGTATGGACTTTGGTGGACTTGCCTGATGATAAGAGAGCCATTCAAAATAAATGGATCTTTAAGAAGAAGACTGACGCGGAGGTAATGTGACCGTCTATAAGGCTCAGCTTGTCGCTAAGGGTTATCGACAAGTTCAAGGAGTTGACTACGATGAGACCTTCTCACCCGTAGCGGTGCTGAAGTCTGTCCGAATCATGTTAGCAATTGCCGCATTTTATGATTATGAGATCTGGCAAATGGACTTCAAAACGGAATTCCTTAATGGCTTCCTCAAGGAAGAACTGGATATGATGTAGCCGGAAGGTTTTGTCGATCCTAAAGATGCTAACAAGGTATGCAAGCTCCAGCGCTCCATCTATGAGCTGGTGCAAGCATCTCGAAGTTGGAACATTCGCTTTAATGAAGTGATTAAAGCGTTTGGGTTTGTACAGGTTTATGGAGAACTATATATTTACAAGAAAGTGAGTGGGAGCTCTGTAGCATTTCTCATATTATATGTGGATGACATACTGATAATGGGAAATGATATAGAACTCTTGGAAAGTGTAAAGGCCTACTTGAATAAGTGTTTTTCAATGAAGGACCTTGGAGAAGCTGCTTACATATTAGGTATTAAGATCAATAGAGATAGATCGAGACGCCTCATAGGTCTTTCACAAAGCACATACCTTGACAAGATATTGAAGAAGTTCAATATGGATCAGTCCAAGAAGGGGTTCTTGCCTATGTTACAAGTTGTGAGATTGAGTACGACTCAATGCCCGACCACGACAAAGGATAGAGAAGAGATGAGTGTCATCCCCTATGCTTCAGCCATAGGTTCTATTATGTATGCCATGTTGTGTACCAGACTTGATGTGAACCTTGCCATAAGTTTGGTAGGGAGGTACCAAAGTGATCCCGGAGCGGAACACTAGACAGCGGTCAAGAATATTCTGAAGTACCTAAAAAGGACAAAGGACATGTTTCTCATGTATGGAGGTGCCGAAGAGCTCGTCGTAAAGGGTTACGTCGATGCTAGCTTCAACACAGATCCGGATGACTCCAAGTCGCAAACCGGATACGTGTATGTTTTGAACGGAGGAGCAGTCAGCTGGTGCAGCAGCAAGCAAAGTGTCGTGGCGGTATCTACATGTGAAGCGGAGTACATAGCTGCTTCGGAAGCAGCAAAGGAAGGAGTCTGGATGAAGGAGTTCATCACCGACCTAGGAGTAATTCCAAGTGTGTCGGGCCCGATGACTCTATTCTGTGAAAACACTGGAGCTATTGCCCTTGCGAAGGAGCCCAGGTTTCACAAGAAGACACGACACATCAAGCGCCGCTTCAACTCCATCCGTGATTACATTCAGGAGGGAGATATAGATATTTGTAAAGGCATACGGATCAGAATGTCACAGATCCGTTAACTAAACCTCTCTCACAAGCAAAACATGATCAACACCAGAATGCTATGGGTGTTCGATTTATCACAATGTAACTAGATTATTGACTCTAGTGCAAGTGGGAGACTGTTGGAAATATGCCCTAGAGGCAATAATAAAATGGTTATTATTGTATTTCCTTGTTCATGATAATTGTCTATTGTTCATGCTATAATTGTGTTAACCGGAAACCGTAATACATGTGTGAATGCATAGACCACAACATGTCCCTAGTGAGCCTCTAGTTGACTAGCTCGTTGATCAATAGATGGTCACGGTTTCATGACCATGGACATTGGATGTCATTGATAACGGGATCACATCATTAGGAGAATGATGTAATGGACAAGACCCAATCCTAAGCATAGCACAAGATCGTGTAATTCGTGTGCTAAAGCTTTTCAATGTCAAGTATTGTTTCCTTAAACCATGAGATTGTGCAACTCCCAGATACCGTAGGAATGCTTTGGGTGTGCCAAATGTCACAACGTAACTGGGTGGCTATAAAGGTGCACTACGGGTATCTCCGAAAGTGTCTGTTGGGTTGGCACGAATCGAGACTGGGATTTGTCACTCCGTGTGACGGAGAGGTATCTCTGGGCCCACTCAGTAAGACATCATCATAATTAGCTCAATGTGACTAAGGAGTTAGTCATGGGATGATGTATTACGGAACGAATAAAGAGACTTGCCGGTAATGAGATTGAACAAGGTATAGAGATACCGACGATCGAATCTCGGGCAAGTATCATATCGATAGACAAAGGGAATTGTATACGGGATTGTTTGAATCCCCGACATCGTGGTTCATCCGATGAGATCATCGTGGATCATGTGGGAGCCAACATGGGTATCCAGATCCCGCTGTTGGTTATTGATCGGAGAGGTGTCTCGGTCTTGTCTACATGTCTCCCGAACCCGTAGGGTCTACACACTTAAGGTACGATGACGCTAGGGTTATAGGGAAATGTTGTACATGGTTACCAAAGGTTGTTCAGAGTCCCGGATGAGATCCCTGACATCACGAGGAGATTTGGAATGGTCCGGAGGTAAAGATTGATATATAGGAAGTCCAGTTTGTGTCACCGAAAAGTTTTCGGGCTCATCGGTAGTGTGCCGGGAGTGCGAGGAGGGTGCCGGAGGACCCCCAGGAGGGGTGTGACGACCATCGGACTTCGTGGGACCTTAGAGGAGGTGTACCAGCCCTTTTTGGTCTGGCCAAGACCTTCTAGAAAGGCCCATGCGGCTGGGATCAAGAGATAAAGGGCAAAAGGGTTTTAAAAGAGGAGATCCACCTCCCTTGTGGGAGGTGGACTCTATCCCTAGTTCGGTCAAACCTCTCCTCCTTGGAGGAGGGGCCAAGGAAGCCTTCCCTCTCCCTCCTCCTATATATATGCAAGGGTTTGGGCTGATTTGAGACACAACTTCTCTCTCTCACGGCGCAACCCTACCCTTCCTCTTCCTCGTTCTCCGTAGCGCTTGGCGAAGCCCTGTCGGAGTCCATGTAGCTCCACCGTCACCATGCCGTCGTGCTGCCGGAGATATCCCTCAACCTCTCCTTCCTCCTTGCTGGATCAAGGCGTAGGAGACGTCATTAGGCTGCACGTGTGCTGAACACGGAGGCGCCGTTGTTCGGCACTGAGATCGGAATCCACCACGATCTGAATCGCTGCGAGTATGACTCCACCAACCGCGTTCTTGTAACGCTTCTGCTTAGCGATCTTCAAAGGTATGAAGATGCAATCTCTCCCCACTCGTTGCTGGTTTCTCCATAGATAGATCTTGGTGATACGTAGGAAATTTTTTGATTTACTACTACGTCTCCCAATAGGATCGTGATGAGATCGCAGGATGCTCGGTGATTTGGATTGCGAAGCCGTTCGACTACACCAACCGCGTTTCTTAACGCTTCCCTCTTAGCGATCTACAAGGCTATGTAGATCCACTCTCCCTCCCGTAGATGCTCATCACCATGGATAGATCTTGCGTGTGCATAGGAAAGTTTTTGTTTCCCATGCAACATTCCCCAACAGTTATGACTCCATCGGTTTTAGAAATCCGGTATGGGCAGGAGTGATGTGTAGGCTGACCTGGCCGTGGTGGCCCTAAGCTCGTAACAACAACAAGACCTCTCGGAAACATCAGATGAGGCACACAATCCTCCAAGATTTTCTGTTGAAAAACATAGTAATAACTTTGTAGTTAGCAATGTAGTTTAGTTTTAGAAGAATTTATGCAGAAGATGCACGGCTGTCGTAATAGTACAATTAAAATCTTACGATGCAATCTCCATGGATGTTACCGTAGTTCACCACGTGCACTAGTGGCACGTATTGACCATAATGTGTAGGAGTTTGATAATAGCTATTGTAATTCTCAAGATGACTAAGAAATGCGGTAAGATGATCTTTCTCCTTATAAGATAATTCTGCTTCATCACTGTAGTAGTAGGTTATGTCTACCATCTTCCGTACATTTTTTAAAGAATGAAAATAAGCTGTCAATGCAAATAAGTTGTCAACTATTTTTAAATAAACAATATAAATTACTTAATAAATATGGTTGAGAAACTCACATAATGGTAGAACTGGAGGCGTTTGCACATCGACCCAGATGTCGATATTACCTTCAATTTCATCTTCCGGACGAATATCAAAGGTGATAAGCATATTAGGCTCAAATGCATAAGCCTTGCATAGTGCTTGCCAACTTTTGCATTCAAAATAGCAATAGGTGTCTGCATAGTACAATATTACAGCAAAAGTAAAACCATGTTTGGTCCTCAAGTGAACTATCTTTACCTCCATATGTTTTTTAGTATTGAAACCAGTCTTATCCAAGACAGCAATTCTTGCATGGCAGGGGATACGCTAGTAGAACAGTAAAAAATTAAAATTAATTATAAGTTGAAGCAAAAGAGGTAGAAGTCATGCTTAATTAAGAAAAAAGACTTGTCATTCTGACTTACTGTATCCACTTCGAAGGTCTCATCCAGCATGATGCTGAAGCGCCTACCATCAACTAGGAAAGTCTTGTCACAAAGGTCGTGCTCGTCTTCATAGTATTCGCACATACTGAATTCACTTTTGTCGTCATACATTTCCTATGTTCATAGTTGAAACATTTAAAATCCATCGAAGGAAACTACGAGAAAACTGATCAACACAGAGATCACTATTACTCAATATGCAACGGGTTGACTTTAGGTCTGTCGAGTCTTTCCTTCCTAAACTCTCGTCTCACGTATATGGTGGGCACTCCCTCTGATATTGCGATCGTCGGTGATGGTGGCTCCTCCATTCGTCCCAGAGTGCATTACACCAAAATTTGTAGCACACCGGAACGAAGGAGAAGCGACCCCCATGACAATAGTCAGGATTCTTGCTCTCTCATATATATATATATGGTGGACACTCTCCCTCACTGAAAGACACACAAGGAGCCAAAATAGACCTAAAGTCAACCTATTTCATATATCGAGCAATGACATAGAAAAAATTCCCTATGTTTTACCGGAATGACATGCAAATCACAAATACATTTATAATGAACTCGAATATAATATCACTAATACATCATCCCGAATAAGCCAGTTCAAGAATTACGGCACGCTTTGGATCCTAATGCATGTGTGACTTTCGGTCCGTCGAGGCTTTCCTTAAGTAATTCTCATATCTCATGGTGTGTTCGTGCGCTCTCTCTCACACTGATATGGTGGTGTATATATGTTGGTCGGCACTCTGTCACAGTAATAGTTCGACCGCCAGTGATGGATGCCTCCCCTCTTCTCTTCTTGTGCAATATATCAACGAGTATATCGCAAAAAGAGAAAACAGAGGAGGCGCCCCCCACGACTACAGTTGGGATTCCTCCATCAAGAACACACATGAAAGTCACACAAGGAGCAACGCAGACCAAAAGTCACACACGCATTATACCGATAAAATATCACAAATACATTAATATTTATAATACCTCGAATATAATATCACTAGTACATCATCTTGAATAATCCAGTTAATGCATCATCAAATATTAACTAATACATCTCGAATATTATCATATAAGATCACTAATACGGATCGAATATCCTAGAATCCGAAGTGGAGGATGGTAAACTCGGTTCACTAGTGGTCTCTGAGTTGCCGGCGGTGGACACCCAAAGATAAGGAACCATCACGGGATCATAACTCAAGTTAGATCCCTGAAGGATCTGCCAGGTATTGTCGAACTGGCCGTCCAACACCGCCATGTAGCGATGGACGTGCTCGTCCTCCTCTTTGACACGGCGACGTACCACCTCCGCGGGTGCCCGCTCCCTTCGCACCGAAAGTGGCCAGCGTGACCGCCACCACAGAAGGTCCGGGTCGACGATGATACCTGCAGTCGTCACCAACCTCCGAGCCCGGGAAGGTAGCACCTCCCAGTACCAGCCCGGCGGAGCCCAGTCCCGGACATGGCGCCTATCAAGCAGGCTCTCGTGGACTACTTGACGACGAGGATGCGGGCCGGGCATCATCGACGAATTCCTATGACAACGTTCTCTTATCGTTTAATCACTAATTTTTCATAAAACCCAAAAAATTTCATCATTAACATACTAATCTAACATAAACATTCATCATAAACATACTAATCTAACATAAACCACTAGTGGAAAAAGGCCCATTTGTCCCGGTTCGTAAGGCCCATTTTTCCCGGTTCAGGAACCGAGCTAAAGGGTCGGGACTAAAGCCCACGACCTTTAGTCCCAGTTCGCTTACGAACCGGGACATATGGGGCTACATGTGGCCGCTCCACCGAGCCTAGGCAGGAGGGCCTTTGGTCCCGGTTGGTAACACCAACCGGGACTAAAGAGTGTCCACGCGTCAGCAGCTCAGGAGCTATTTTTTTCTGAAAGAGGGGGTTTTTAAGGGTTTTGGAGGGATAATTTAGGGGTTTCATATATTTTGTTAGATAGCTAATAGAGATAAGTGATCTCTCTTATCTCCGTGCTTGGTCACGACGCTACGTACTATACTTATAGATAGAACATATAACACAATTTAATTATCATTTTCGTCAATGAGACATCATATAACAAGTTGGTCACTAGTCATAATCACAACTCCTCCTTCTCATCATCATCATCAACTCTAACACATTGTAGCACATAATAACATATTATACCTAGGACCTACGTACTCCTATCTCGTAGGACCTACTCTACCCTCTCTTAAGTACAATATCATAAAAACAAGATAGGCCGTGACTCTCCATTACGGAGAACGGAGATCATCCTGTCTCCCATTCTTGGCCTATGCACAATGTTGCTTCCAAGTAGCTCTCTATGATTGAGAATACATTTTTTCCAATCTTTGATTGTCATGACTCCATCGGTTTTAGAAATCCGGTATGGACAGGAGTGATGCGTAGGCTGACCTGGCCATGTTGGGCGTAAGCTCGTAACAACAAGACCTCTCGGAAACATCAGATGAGGCACACAATCCTCCGAGATTTTCTGTTGAAAAACATAGTAATAACTTTGTAGTTAGCAATGTAGTTTAGTTTTAGAAGAATTTATGCAAAAGATGCAAGGTTGTCGCAATAGTAGAATTAAAATCTTACCATGCAATCTCCATGGATGTTACCGTAGTTCACCACGTGCACTAGTGGCATGTATTGACCATAATGTGCAGGAGTTTGACAATAGCTATTGTAATTCTCAAGATGACTAAGAAATGCGGTAAGATGATCTTTCTCCTTATAAGTTAATTTTGCTTCATCACTGTAGTAGTAAGTTCTGTCTACCATCTTCCGTACATTTTTTGAAGAATGAAAATAAGCTGTCAATGCAAATAAGTTGTCAACTATTTTTAAATAAAAAATATAAATTACTTCATAAATATTGTTGAGAAACTCACATAATGGTAGAACTGTGTTGGAAATATGCCCTAGAGGCAATAAATAAAGTGTTTATTATTGTATTTCCTTGTTCATGATAATCGTTTATTATCCATGCTATAATTGTATTAATTGGAAACATGGATACATGTGTGGATACATAGACAAACACAATGTCCCTAGTATGCCTCTAGTGAACTAGCTCGTTGATTGAAAGATGGTTAAGGTTTCCTAGCCATGTACATGAGATGTCATTTGATAACGGGATCACATCATTAGGAGAACGATGTGATGGACAAGACCCAAACTACAAACGTAGCTTATGATCGTGTCAGTTTATTGCTACTGTTTTCTGCATGTCAAGTATATGTTCCTATGACCATGAGATCATGCAACTCATAGATATCGGAGGAGTACCTTGTGTGTATCAAACGTCGCAACGTAACTGGGTGACTATAAAGGTGCTCTACAAGTGTCTTCGAGGGTGTGTGTTGAGTTGGCATGGATCAAGACTGGGATTTGTTGCTCCGTGTGATGGAGAGGTATCTTAGGGCCCACTCGGTAATACAACATCACAATAAGCCTTGCAGGCAATGTGACTAAGTGTTGGTCACGGGATCTTGTATTATAGAACGAGCAAAGAGACTTGCCAGTAAGGAGGTTGAACTAGGTATGGAGATACCGACGATCGAATCTCGGGCAAGTAACATACCGAAGAACAAAGGGAACGTCATATGGGATTAACTGAATCTTTGACATAGAGGTTCGACCGATAAAATCTTCGTACAATATGTAGGAACCAATGTGGACATCCAGGTCCCGCCATTGGTTATTGACCGTAGAGGTGTCTCGGTCATGTCTACATAGTTCTCGAACCCGCAGGGTCTGCACACTTAAGGTTTGGTGACGTTTCGGTAGTATAGATTTATGTATGGTGGTGACCGAAGTTTGTTCGGAGTCCTGGATGAGATCCTGGACGTCACGAGGAGCTCCAAAATGGTCCGGAGGTAAAGATTCATATATAGGAAGTCCTGTTTTGGTCGCCGGAAAAGTTCCGGGCTTATCGGTAGTGTACCGGGAGTGCCGGTAGTGTACCGGGAGACCTCCGAGAGGGGTATTTCGACCCAAGTGGCTTCATGGGCTGTGGGAGAGTGAATATCAGCCCTTAGTGGGCTGGTGGAAACTCCTACACAAGGCCCATGTAGCTGGAGAAGAAAACCCAAAAGGAAAAAGGTGGAAAAAGGCAAAAAATAGAAAAAAAAGGATGAATCCTAATCCTACTAGGAGTGGAGGAGGTGGACTCCTCCTCTCCTAGTTCGGCCGAAGGCTAGGAGGCTTGTAGGCCAAGATGCCTCCTCTCCTCCTCTCCTCCTATATATACTGGTGGTACTGAGGATTTTTGCACTAGATTTTCAGCCACGTGCTACCTGTTCCTGCAGTGCATAGTTTCTCCTCTAGATCGGTTTTCTGTAGTGCTTAGGCGAAGCCCTGCCGGAATTGCTCCACCACCATCGCCGGAGCGCCGTCAGGCTGCCGGAGAACTCTTCTTCCTCTCCACTCCTTCTTGCTGGATCAAGACGGTGGAGATCGTCATCAAGCTGTATGTGTGCTGAACGCGGAGGTGCCGTCCGTTCGGTGCTAGATCGGAAGGATCGTGATCAAGTTCGTGAGACGGATCGTGATCAAGTTCGTGGGACGGATCGTGATCGGATCATGGGATGGATCGTGATTGGATCGCGGGACGGATTGTGATTGGATCGCGGGACGCACGGCGATTTGGATCGCGAAGACGTTCGACTACACCAACCGCGTTTCTTAACGCTTCCCGCTTAGCGATCTACAAGGGTATGTAGATCCACTCTCCCTGTCGTAGATGCTCATCACCATGGATAGATCTTCGTGTGCGTAGGAAAATTTTTGTTTCCCATGCGACGTTCCCCAACAGTGGCATCATGAGCTAGGTTGATGGTTCGATGAGATCTCGAGTAGAACACAAAAGGTTTGTGGGCGTTCATGCTTAGATTGCTTCCTCCCTTGGTCGTATTTTGGTTCAGCGAAATTGTGAGATGAAGCGACCCGGACCAACATTACTCGTACGCTTACGAGAGACCGGTTCCCTCGACGCAACGTGTTGCCTAGATGGCTTGCGGGTGGCAGTTTCTCTCACTTTAGATGGATCAGTTTCAACAATGGCGGTCCTTGAGAAGGTTGAAAAGAAAATTATGTATCACCGTTGTGGTTTATGCGTAGGTGAGAATCGTTCTTGCTAGAAACCCGTAGCATCCACGTTAAACATGCAACAACAATTAGAGGACGTCTAACTTGTTTTTGAAGGGTATGTTGTGATGTGATATGGCCAATTACATGATGTGATATATGTGATGTATGAGATAATCATGTGATGTATAGAATTTCACGACTTGCATGTCGATGAGTACGGCAACCGGCAGGAGCCATAGGGTTGTCTTTAATTATTGTATGACCAGCGTGTCAATCATTAAGTGCTATGTAATGCTTTACTTTATCGCTAAATGGTAGCAATAGTAGTAGAAGCATGCAGGGCGTGACAACCTCGATGGCGACACGTTGATGGAGATCAAGATGATGGAGATCATGGTGTCGTGCCGGTGACGATGAAGATCATGTCGGTGCTTTCAAGATGGAGATCTAAAGCACAAGTTCATGGCCATATCATGTCACTTATGAATTGCATGTGATTTTAATCCTTTTATGCACCTTGTTATGCTTAGTACGACGGTAGCATTATAAGGTGATCCCTCACTTAAATTTCAAGATAAAATTGTGTTCTCCCCGAGTGTGCACCGTTGCGAAAGTTCGTCGTGTTGAGACAACACGTGATGATCGGGTGTGACAGACTCTACGTTCACATACAACGGGTGCAAGCCAGTGTTGCACGCGCAGAACACTCGGGTTAAACTTGACGAGCCTAGCATGTACAGACATGGCCTCGGAACACAAGAGACCGAAAGGTCGAACATGAGTCATATAGTAGATATGATCAACATAATGATGTTCACCATTGAAGCCACCTCAACTCACGTGATGATCGGACTTGAGTTGGTGGATTTGGATCATGTGACACTCAGATGACCTGAGGGATGTCAATTTGAGTGGGAGCTTTAGTAATTTGATTAACTAAACTCATTATCTTAAACAATAGTCTAAGTGAACTTTGCATATTTCTGTTGTAGATCAATGGCTCGCGCAGTAGCACCCCTGAATTTTAATGCGTTCCTAGAGAAAGCTAAACTGAAAGATGATGGAAGTAACTTTGTTGACTGGGCCCGTTATCTGAGGATTATCCTCACGGCTTCCCAGAAATCATATGTCCTTGATGCACCGCTTGGTGACCAACCAGAAGACATGACCTCCGAAGACGTTAAGAACGCTTGGGAGGCATGTACTGGAGATTACTCAATAGTTCAGTGTGCAATATTGTA
This sequence comes from Hordeum marinum, assembly GCA_022496015.1. NCBI lineage: Eukaryota > Viridiplantae > Streptophyta > Magnoliopsida > Poales > Poaceae > Hordeum > Hordeum marinum. The sequence continues at coordinate 490,437,622 of CM039678.1, forward strand.
TGGCTTAGAATCGGGACTTCAAAGACGTTTTGAACGTCATGGAGCATATGAGATGTTCCAGGAGTTGAAGTTTATCTTTCAGGAGAACGCCCGGATCGAGAGGTATGAAACCTCCGATAAGTTCTATGCTTGTAAGATGGAGGAGAACGGGTCTATCAGTGAACATATACTCAGAATGTCTGGGTATTCAACTCGTCTAGCGGAGTTGGGAATTGCCCTTCCGCCAGAGGCGATCACTGACAGAGTTCTTCAATCGCTGCCACCTAGTTACAAGAGCTTTGTGATGAACTATAACATGCACGGGATGAACAAGTCAGTCGCCGAGATGTTTGCGATGCTAAAAGTCGCTGAGTCTGAAATCCAGAAAGAACATCAAGTGTTGATGGTCAATAAAACCACTAGTTTCAAGAAAAATGGCAAAGTCAAGGGCAAGGGCAAGAAGGGTAAAACCAAGAAGGATGGCAAAGCAGTTGCTACTCCTGCAAAGAAGCCCAAGCATGGATCCAAGCCAGAAACTGAGTGCTTTCATTGCAAAGGAACTGGTCACTGGAAGCGGAACTGCCCCAAGTACCTGGCTGACAAGAAGGCGGCCAACGACAAACAAGGTATATATGATATACATGTTATTAATGTGTACCTTACTAGCTCTCGTAATAGTGCCTGGATATTTGATACCGGTTCGGTTGCTCACATTTCCAACTCAAAGCAGGAACTACGGAATAAACGAAGGTTGGCAAAGGACGAAGTGATGATGCACGTGGGAAATGGTTCCAAGGTTGATGTGATCGCCGTCGGCATGGTCTCTCTTCGATTACCATCGGGATTAGTAATGAACCTGAATAATTGTTATTTAGTGCCTGCGTTAAGCATGAACATTATATCTGGATCTTGTTTATTGCGAGACGGTTACTCATTTAAATCAGAGAATAAAGGTTGTTCTATTTATATGAGTAATATGTTTTATGGTCATGCACCCAATGTTAAGGGTTTATTCATATTGAATCTTGATAGTGATGACACACATGTTCATAACATTGATGCCAAAAGATGTAGAATTGATAATGATAGTACCACTTTCTTGTGGCTCTGCCGTTTACGTCATATTGGTGTAGAACGCATGAGGAAGCTCCATGCTGATGGACTTTTGGAGTCACTTGATTTTGAATCACTTGACACATGTGAACCATGCCTCATGGGCAAGATGACTAAAACGCCGTTCTCTGGAACAATGGAACGGGAGAATGACTTATTGGAAATCATACACACTGATGTGTGCGGTCCAATGAATGTTACAGGGCGTGGTGGATAACATTATTTTCTCACCTTCACTGATGACTTAAGTAGATATGGGTATATTTACTTAATGAAACACAAGTCTGAAACGTTTGAAAAGTTCAAGCAATTTCAGAGTGAAGTTGAGAATCATCGTAACAAGAAGATTAAGTTCCTACGATCTGATCGAGGAGGTGAATATCTGAGTTATGAGTTTGGCAGTCACTTAAGACAGTGTGGAATTGTTTCACAGTTGACACCGCCCGGAACACCATAGCGTAATGGTGTGTCCGAATGTCGTAATCGAACCTTATTAGATATGGTGCGTTCTATGATGTCTCTTGCTGAGTTGCCACTATCGTTTTAGGGTTATGCATTAGAGACAGCTACATTCACTTTAAATAGGGCACCATCAAAATTCGTTGAGATGACGCCATATGAACTGTGGTTTGGCAAGAAGCCAAAGTTATCGTTTCTTAAAGTTTGGGGATGTGATGCTTATGTCAAAAAGCTTCAGCCTGAAAAGCTAGAACCCAAAGCGGAGAAACACGTCTTCATAGGATACCCGAAAGAGACAGTCAGATATACCTTCTATCTCAGATCCGAAGGCAAAGTGTTTGTCGCTAAAAATGGAACATTTCTTGAGAAAGAGTTTCTCTCGAAAGAATTGAGTGGGAGGAAAATAGAGCTTGATGAGGTTATTGAACCTTTACTTCAACCAGAAAGTAGCACAACACGGAAAGATGTTTCTATGGAACCTACGACGATAGAAGAGGAAGTTAATGATGATGATCATGAAGCTTTGGATCAAGCAGCTATTGAACCTCGTAGGTCGACAAGGCCGCGTACTACCCCTCAGTGGTATGGCAACCCTGTCTTGGAGGTCATGTTGTTGGACAACAATAAACCTACGAGCTATGGAGGAGCAGTGATGGGCCGGGATTCCGAGAAATGGTTAGAGGCCATGAAATCCGAGATGGGATCCATGTATGAAAACAAAGTATGGACTTTGAAAGTATTACCTGAAGGGTGAAAGGCCATTCAGAACAAATGGATATTTAAGAAGAAGACAGACGCGGACGGTAATGTCACCGTCTATAAAGCTCGACTTGTGGCAAAGGGTTTTTCACAAGTTCAAGGAGTTGACTACGATGAGACTTTCTCACCCGTAGCGATGCTTAAGTCTGTCAGAATCATGTTGGCAATAGTTGCCTATTTCGTATATGAAATTTGGCAGATGGATGTAAAAACAGCGTTCCTCAACGAGTTCCTTGAGGAAGAGTTGTATATGATGCAACCCGAAGGTTTTGTCGATCCAGAGAATGCTGACAAAGTTTGCAAACTCCAGCGATCCATTTATGGACTGGTGCAAGCATCTCGGAGTTGGAATAAGCGCTTTGATGAGGTGATCAAAGCGTTTGAGTTTATACAAGTTTACGGAGAAGCTTGTATTTACAAGAAAGTGAGTGGGAGATCTATAGCGTTTCTAGTATTATATGTGGATGACATATTGCTGATTGGAAACAATATAGAAATGCTGAAAATTGTGAAGGAATATTTGAACAAGAGTTTTTCAATGAAGGACCTAGGAGAAGCTGCTTTCATATTAGGCATTAAGATCTATAGAGATAGATCGAGACACTTAATAGCACTTTCACAGAGCACATACCTTGATAAAGTTTTGAAGAAGTTCAAAATGGAACAGTCCAAGAAGGGGTTCTTGCCTGTATTACAAGGTGTGAAGTTGAGTAAGACTCAATGCCCAGTAACTACAGAAGATAGAGAAAAGATGAGTGTCATCCCCTATGCTTCAGCCATAGGCTCTATCATGTATGCAATGCTGTACACAAGACCCGATGTCAGCCTTGCCATAAGTATGTTCGGAAGGTTTCAAAGTGATCCTGGAATGGAGCACTGGCAAGCGGTCAAGAATATCCTTAAGTACCTGAAAAGGACTAAGGAAATTTTTCTAATTTATGGAGGTGATGAAGAGCTCGTCGTAAAGGGTTACGTCGATGCAAGCTTTGACACTGATCTGAACGAATCTAAGTCGCAAACCAGATACGTATTTATTCTTAACGGGGGAGCGGTAAGCTGGTGCAGTTCCAAGCAAAGCGTGGTAGCTGATTCTACGTGCGAAGCGGAATACATCGCAGCCTCGGAGGCGGCTAAGGAAGGTGTCTGGATGAAGCAGTTCATGACAGATCTTGCAGTAGTGCCCAGTGCACTGAATCCAATGAACCTGTTCTGTGACAACACTGGTGCCATTGCTCTGGCCAAGGAACCAGGGTTTCACAAGAGGACCAGACACATAAAGCGACGCTTCAACTCCATCCGCGATTACATCTTGGAGAAAGACATAAATATTTGCAAAGTGCACACGGATCTGAATGTTGCAGACCCGTTGACTAAACCTCTTCCAAGGGCTAAATATGATCAACACCAGAACTGCATGGGTGTTCGATTCATTACAATGTAAATCACATAGTGATGTGAACTAGATTATTGACTCTAGTGCAAGTGGGAGACTGTTGGAAATATGCCCTAGAGGCAATAAATAAAGTGTTTATTATTGTATTTCCTTGTTCATGATAATCGTTTATTATCCATGCTATAATTGTATTAATTGGAAACATGGATACATGTGTGGATACATAGACAAACACAATGTCCCTAGTATGCCTCTAGTGAACTAGCTCGTTGATTGAAATATGGTTAAGGTTTCCTAGCCATGGACATGAGATGTCATTTGATAACAGGATCACATCATTAGGAGAATGATGTGATGGACAAGACCCAAACTACAAATGTAGCATATGATCATGTTAGTTTATTGCTACTGTTTTCTGCATGTCAAGTATATGTTCCTATGACCATGAGATCATGCAACTCACAGATATCGGAGGAGTACCTTGTGTGTATCAAACGTCGCAACGTAATTGGGTGACTATAAAGGTGCTCTATAGGTGTCTCCGAGGGTGTCTGTTGAGTTGGCATGCATCAAGACTGGGATTTGTTACTTCGTGTGACGGAGAGGTATCTCAGGGCCCACTCAGTAATACAACATTACAATAAGCCTTGCAAGCAATGTGACTAAGTGTTCGTCACGGGATCTTGTATTACGGAACGAGTAAAGAGACTTGCCAGTAACGAGGTTGAACTAGGTATGGAGATACCGATGATCGAATCTCGGGCAAGTAACATACCGAAGAACAAAGGGAACGTCATACGGGATTAACTGAATCCTTGACATAGAGGTTCGACCGATAAAGGTCTTCGTAGAATATGTAGGAACCAATGTGGACATCCAGGTCCCGCCATTGGTTATTGACCGTAGAGGTGTCTCGGTCATGTCTACATAGTTCTCAAACCCGCAGGGTCTGCACACTTAAGGTTTGGTGACGTTTCAGTAGTATAGAGTTATGTATGGTGGTGACCGAAGTTTGTTCGGAGTACCGGATGAGATCCTGGATGTCACGAGGAGCTCCGAAATGGTCCGGAGGTAAAGATTCATATATAGGAAGTCCTGTTTTGGTCGTCAGAAAAGTTCCGGGCTTATCGGTAGTGTACCGGGAGTGCCGGTAGTGTACCGGGAGACCTCCTGTAGGGGTATTTCGACCCAAGAGGCTTCATGGACTGTGGGAGAGTGAATATCAGCCCTTAGTGGTCTGGTGGAAACTCCCACACAAGGCCCATGTAGCTGGAGAAGAAAACCCAAAAGGAAAAAGGTGGAAAAAGGAAAAAAAAAGGAAGAAAAAAAGGATGAATCCTAATCCTACTAGGAGTAGAGGAGGTGGACTCCTCCTCTCCTAGTTCGGCCGACGCCTAGCAGGCTTGGAGGCCAAGCTGCCTCCTCTCCTCCTCTCCTCCTATATATACTAGTGGTATTGAGGGGTTTTGCACTAGATTTTCAGCCACGTGCTACCCGTTCCTCCAGTGCATAGTTTCTCCTCTAGATCGCTTTTGTGCAGTGCTTAGGCGAAGCCCTGCCGGAATTGCTCCACCACCATCGCCGGGGCGCCGTCAGGCTGCCGGAGAACTCTTCTTCCTCTCCACTCCTTCTTGTTGGATCAAGACGGTGCAGGTCGTCATCAAGCTGTACGTGTGCTGAACACGGAGGTGTCGTCCGTTCGGTGCAAGATCGGAAGGATCGTGATCAAGTTCGTGAGACGGATCATGATCAAGTTCATGGGACGGATCGTGATCGGATCGCGGGACGGATCATGATTGGATCACGGGACGGATTGTGATTGGATCGCGGGACGCACGGCGATTTGGATCGTGAAGACGTTCGACTACACCAACCGTGTTTCTTAACGCTTCCCGCTTAGCGATCTACAAAGGTATGTAGATCCACTCTCCCTCTCGTAGATGATCATCACCATGGATAGATCTTCTTGTGCGTAGGAAAATTTTGTTTCCCATGCAACGTTCCCCTACAAACTGGAGGCGTCTGCACATCGACCCGGATGTCGATATTACCTTCAATTTCATCTTCCGGACGAATATCAAAGGTGATAAGCATATTAGGCTCAAATGCCTAAGCCTTGCATAGTGGTTGCCAACTTTTGCATTCAAAATAGCAATAGGTGTCTGCATGGTACAATTTTATCGCAAAACTAAAATCATGCTCGGTCCTCAAGTGAACTATCTTTACCTCGATATCTTTTTTAGTATTGAAACCAATCTTATCCAAGATAGCAGTTCTTGCATGGTAGGGGATACGCTAGTAGAATAGTAAAAAATAAAATTAATTATAGGTTGAAGTAAAAGAGGCAGAAGTCATGCTTAATTACGAAAAAAGACTTGACATTCTGACTTACTGTATCCACTTCGAAGGTCTCATCCAGCTGTTGAAGCGCCTACCATCAACTAGGAGAGTCTTGTCAAACAGGCCGCGCTCGTCTTCGCGGTATTCGCACATACCGAATTCACTTTCTTCCTCAGACATTTCGTATGTTCATAGTTGAAACATTTAAAATTGATCGATAGAAACTACGAGAAAACTGATCAACACACAGATCACTATAACTCAATATGCAACGGGTTAAATTTAGGTATGTCGAGTCTTTCCTTCCTAAACTCTCTTCTCACATATATGGTGGGCACTCCCACTGATATTGCGACCGTCGGTGATGGTGGCTCCTCCATTCGTCCCAGAGTGCATTACACCTAAATGTCTAGGACACTAGAACGAAGGAGAAGCGACCCCCACGACAACAGTCGGGATTCTTCCTCTCTCATATATATATATATATATATATATATATATATATATATATATATGGTGGACACTCTCCCTCACTGAAAGACACATAAGGAGCCAAAACAGACCTAAAGTCAACCCGTTTCATATGTCGAGCAATGACATAGAAAAAATTCCCTATGTTTTACCGACATGACTTGCAATTCACAAATACATTTATAATGAAGTCGAATATAATACCACTAATACATCATCCCGAATAAGCCAATTCAAGAATTACAGCACGCTTTGGATCCTAATGCATGTGTGACTTTCGGTCCGTCGAGGCTTTCCTTAAGTAACTCTCATATCTCATGGTGTGTTGGTGCGCTCTCTCTCACACTGATATGGTGGTGTATATATGTTGGTGGGCACTCTCTCACAATAATAGTTTGACCTCCGGTTATGGACGCCTCCCCTCTTCTCTTCTTGCGCAATATATCGACGAGTATATCGCAAAGAAGAGAAAAAAGAGGAGGCGCCCCCCACGACAACAGTCGGGATTCCTCCATCAAGAACACACATGAAAGCCACACAAGGAGCAACGACAGACCGAAAGTCACACACGCATTATACCGATAAAATATCACAAATACATTAATATTTATAATAACCTTGAATATAATATCACTAATACATCATCTCGAATAATCCAGTTAATGCATCATCAAATATTAACTAATACATCTCGAATATTATCATGTAATATCACTAATACGGATCGAATATCGTAGAATCCAAAGTGGAGGAGGGTGAACTCGGTTCACTAGCGATCTCTGAGTCGCCGGCGGTGGACACCCAAAGATAAGGAACCATCACGGGATCATAACTCAAGTGAGATCCCTGAAGGATCTGCCAGGTATTGTCGAACCGGGTGTCCAACGCCGCCATGTAGCGACGGACGTGCTCGTCCTCCTCCCTGACACGGCGACGTATCACCTCCGCGGGTGCCCGCTTCCTTCGCACCGAAAGTGGCCCGCGTGACCGCCACCACAGAAGATCCGGTCGATGACGATACCTGCATTCCTCACCAACCTCCGAGCCCGGGAAGGTAGCACCTCCTAGTGCCAGCCCGGCGGAGCCTAGTCCCGAACATGGCGCCTATCAAGCAGGCTCTCGTGGACTACGCGACGACGAGGATGCGGGCCGGGCATCGTCGACAAATTCCTATGAGAACGTTTTCTTATCGTTTAATCACTATTTTTTCTTAAAACCCAAAAAATTTCATCATTAACATACTAATCTAACATAAACATTCATCATACACATACTAATCTAAAATAAACATACTAATATAACATAAACATTCATCATTAACATTCATCATAAAAAAATTCTGTAATCTAACATACACATACTAATCTAACATTAACATTCGTCATATAAAAAATCAACATATATTTTAAAAAAATTGCAAGGAGCCGGGGCGGCGACGGCTCACAGCGGGGGCGGCGATGGGGTGGCAACGGGGCGGCGAAGGGGACAAGACAGCGACGGGGACGGCATGGGAGGCGACGGGGGAGGGGCGGCGATGGGAGCGGGGCGGCAACGGGGGCGACGGGGGTGGCGGAGGAGGGGCGGCGACGGGGGCGGCGGGGGCAGCGACGTGGGCGACGGGAGAGGCGGCGACGAGGGTGGCGGGGGCGGCGACGAGGGCGGGGTGGCAATAGGGGAGGCGACGGGGACGGGGCGGCGACGAGGAGGGGGATGATGATGGCGGGGGCGGCGACAGGGAGGCGACGGGGGCAGCGACAGGGAGGCGACGGGGGCAGCGACGGGGAGGCGACGGGGGCGGCGGGGACGACGACGGGGAGACGAGGAGGGCATTGAAAACTGTGAAATTTCCTAAGTGCTTCTTATACAGAACAAGCATTGGTCCCGGTTGGTGGAACCAACCGGGACCAATGCCCACCTTTAGTCCCGGTTGGTGCCACCAACCGGGACCAAAGCCCTATTTTCAGGAGCCCAAAGGGCGGGAAATAGGGACCAATGCAGACCTTTAGTCCCGATTGGTGCCACCAACCGGGACCAAAGCCCTCTTTTTAGCAGCCCAAAGGACGGGAAACAGGGACCTTTGGTCCCGGTTGGTGGCACAAACTGGGACGAAAGGGAGGCATTGGTTCCGGTTGGTGGCACCAACCAGGACCACTGGTCCCTTTTCGTCGACCAACAAGGAAGCAACAGATGTTTAGTCCCACCTTGCTAGTCGAGGGAGACAACACCTGTTTATAAGCCCCGATGCGCTTGACCTATCAAGTCCCGATGCCCTTATACACGAAATTTGACCTAAATTCAAAATGCTAGTTAGTTGCCTAACTAGCACCTTGAATTTAGGTTAAATTTCAGTGTAAGCGCATCTATTTTCACTTTTGCTATTTTTTATGTTATTTCTTTGCTATTTTTCCTGCTATTTAATATTACTTTGTTTTAACATTATATTCAATTTGTTAATTTTAGGTTTTATATAATTTTAGTTTCAAAAATACTAGAGGTTTATAATTTTAGACTCTAAAATTGAAAAGCACTACAAATAAACTCTTAAAATGTTGAAAGTTGGCATGATATCATCATTTCACCCACATAGCATGCGCTAAAAAGTTGAGAGGATTTACGTCAAAAGCTGAATCCACTTCGTGTACAAAACGGACAGTCTCTTTCGAAGTATCAGGGTTCCGGATGGAAACTCATCGGTTACAAAAGGCATTTCATTTTCTTGAAATTATTTGAACTCCAGGGTTTTTGTGTGTTCAAAATTCACCATTCAAAGCCACATCATCAATTTTCAACCCTTTCTGACTTCATTTAGTATTTTTCATGCAGTTATTGATTTTTTTGAGCTAAATAACCCTGAAATTGGAAAGCACTACAAATGAACTCTGAAAAGGTTGAAAGTTAGCATGGTATCATCTTTTCACCCACATAGCATGTGCTAAAAAGTTCAGAGGGTTACGGCAAAAGCTGGATGCACTTCGTGTACAAAACGGACAGTCTCTTTCGAAGTATCACGGTTCCGGATGGAAACTCATCGGTTACAAAAGGCATTTCATTTTATTGAACTTATTTGAACTCCAAGCTTTTTGTGTGTTGAAAATGCACCATTCAGAGCCACATCATCAATTTTCAACCCTTTCTGACTTTATTTGGTTTTTTTTATGCAGTTATTGATTTTTTTTGAGCTAAATGACCCTGAAATTGGAAAGCACTACAAATGAACTCTGAATAAGTTGAAAGTTGGCATGGTATCATCATTTCACCCACATAGCATGTGCTAAAAAGTTGAGAGGGTTACGACAAAAGCTGGATGCACTTCTTGTATAAAACGGACAGTCTCTTTCGAAGTATCAGGGTTCCGGACAGAAACTCATCGGTTACAGAAGGCATTTCATTTTCTTCAACTTATTTGAACTCCAGGATTTTTGTGTATTCAAAATGCATCATTCAAAGCCACATCATCAATTTTCAACCATTTCTGACTTTATTTGGTATTTTTCATGCAGTTATTGATTTTTTTTAGTAAATGACCCTGAAATTGAAAAGCACTACAAATGAACTCTAAAAAGGTTGAAAGTTGGCATGGTATCATCATTTCACCCACGTAGCATGTGCTAAAAAGTTGAGAGGGTTACGGCAAAAGCTAGATGCACTTCGTGTACAAAACGGACAGTCTCTTTGGAAGTATCAGGTTTCCGAACGGAAACTCATCGGTTACAAAAGGCATTTCATTTTCATGAACTTATTTGAACTCCAGATTTTTTTTGTGTTCAAAATTATGCAGACCCTTAATATACTTGAAGGTGCGTCGGTTACCGTACATCCATTGCCGGTTCATTTGCGTGCGTTAAATAATAAAGTGTATTAAAACCATTACAACATATCATATATAGAGAAGTGACCAAATTAATAGAAATTCATCATCACATTAAAGCCAAAGTACAATAATGATCAAAATAAATACGAACAATTCATACATAGTTGTCAGTATTGAACAACATATAGCTTTCTAGAGCATCTAATTAAAACATACAGCGAAACTACGTAAAAAAATTAAATGCAACAACGAATGCAATTATTACTGCTACTAAGGTACCAATTGATCCAACAGCATAATGATACCAAGCCTCAGTATGAATGGCATATTTTCTAATCTTTCTAAGCTTCAAGCGCATTGCATCCATCTTGGTCTTGTAATCGTCGACGATATCGGCAACATGCAAATCCTATCCCATCTTGTCATCTTGAGTTCTTTTCAATTTTTCTTTTAAATGATCGATTTCTTTTTCAGCTTATGTTAACTTCTCGAGCAGAATTGCATAGTCGGTTGGAATTTCTGGTTCAACTACTTCCTATAGATAAAAACATCTACGTCAAGTTGGTGGCATAATTAATTGTCATAGACATTAGATATGTGAAAAAGTTATATAAAAGATAATATACTACATCTGAATCATAGACTGGACGAGGGCCGGTGTGGGCGGATACCATAACCATGGCACTATATAATAACAAACAATAATAAAAATAAAAAAAATCATATGAGTAAGTATATTTTCTTTTAGCAAGAAGATAAGATCAAGAGACTCACCACGCGTGGGCCATCGACAGCGGTTTCAGGACGGGGACGAGATAGGACGGACCGCCAAACCTAGACAAATCTTGACGAAAATGGAGTTTAGACAAGGAGCTTCGAGAGGACAAAGCTTAAGTTTGTCTTGGGCATTTCATCAAACACCTCATCTGCATAGGAGGTGAGCTAGAGGCACTATAAAGCTCTTCCCTCGCCGGCCTAAAAAACAGAGCAAAGTGGAGTGCTCTGCTCGCTGGCGAGAGGGGTATATATAGGCATCTCATTGGTCCCGGTTCGTGGCTGGAACCGGGACTAAAGGACCCCCTTTGGTCCCGGATCCAGCCACGAACCGGTACCAATGGTTGTGGGCCAGGAGCGAGGCATATTGGTCCCGGTTCGTGTCTGGAACCGAGACCAAAGGTTCCAGACGAACCGGGACCAATGCCCCACGTGGCCCGCCCGCCCCCCTGGCCTCACGAACCGAGACTGTTGCCCCCATTGGTCCCGGTTCGTGACTGAACCGGGACTAACGTGCTGACCCGGCTCGAACCAATGCCCTGTTTTCTACTCCCTCCGTTCCAGAATATAAGGTGTATTGTTTTCCGTGCAAGTCAACCATGTAAATATTTGACCAAGATTATAGAATAAGCTAACGACATCTACAATACCAAGTTGGTAAAATATGAAACTAGTTTTCATGAAGGATCAAATGGTATAAATTTTGTATTATGGATATTGATATATTTGTCTAAAAACTCGGTCAAACATGGCCTCATTTGACTTTTGTAAAAACAAATACGCCTTATATAAAGAAACGAAGGGAGTACTAGTGAACATTCATCATAAACATACTAATCTAACATAAACATTCATTATTAACATTCATCATAAAAAAATTCTGTAATCTAACATACACATACTAATCTAACATAAGCATTCATCATATAAAAAATCAACATATATTTTAAAAAGAAATTGCACATAGCCGAGGCGGCAGAGGCTCACAACCGGGGCCGTGACGGGGCGGCGACGGGGGCAGGGCGGCGATGGGGAACGGGCAGCGACGGGAGAGGCGGGGGAGGGGCGGCGACGGGGGCGGCGGGGGACCGGGATCAAAGGTTCCAGACGAACCAGGACCAATGCCCCACGTGACCCGCCCGGCCCCCTGGCCTCAAATTGTCCGTTGGGCTAGCATGCTTGAACAAACAACAAATTGGGGGCCCGGGGCAAGACAACGTAAAGGGGCCCTAAAGCCACATTTTTCTCTATGCTCAATGCACCATATTTTATGTTGCATTGTCATGTCCACAATCCAAAAAAGCTAGGTCATAAACATTCATGGAAAAATTGGTCGCTCTTTTCAATCAGTGCTATATGTTTCTATTAGGTTCGTGCCTACGGTAATTATTATTGTCACTTTTTTTCAACATTAACTAAAGGCATTCCACGGAATTTCTAACAGATGTCAATATCTTCTTTCCTGATCTCAATCAACTAATACGCAAGTTTATTTTCTTTGGCCATTACCAGATGCTTACTTTCTAGATAACTAATTAGCACAGGAACATATGATACAAGAAGTTAAAAGCATTGTTAGTTTAGTTAAAATGCTAAAAAATGTTTGGAACAATGATCTGGATGGCTAGAAAATTAGAAATTGCAAGATATTGCTGCTGCTTACTAGTCACGAACAAATATCCAAGCTCATCTTTTCTAATCCTAACCAACTCCAGAAATCAGAGTGAGAAAGAGATATGTATGGGGATGATCTTCATGAAACGAATGAACGACCTACAGAGACTATATAGAAGAAAAGAGATTTGCAACGGAAAGCAGGTTGATTGGAATCTGAATTTTTTTATTACCTTCTTCTAGTAATCACGCGCAGCAGCAGAGAGTCATGATTAGAAGACATGGGCGGGGTGTAGTCAACCGTGGTGCTGATTTTCGTTTGCCAATTTAGGGCAGCAGGATTGTTTTCCTGGATGTTCATCAGTTGCAATCTTGGATCCCAGAGTCATGTGTGGCATCGATGAAGGATACTGCGTCGTGCTCTTGCACCTTTTTCTGTACGAGAGACTTCAAAGGCAGCGAGCGCAGTAGCCGGCCGGCAGTTTGTCTTCTGCGATTAGCGTTTCCGGTGGAAGGGGAAGCGGAGAAGATTACGCCCGTCCCGTGCGGCAAGCCGAGAAGATTGTGATCTGTTACCCTTTTTTCCGTTTCTTTAAAAATCAGTCCATCTTACGTGGCTAACATCACGTATATGGAAACCAAGCCATCGGGGGCCCCTTCCTACTCGGGGGCCCGGGGCGGCCGCCCCTTCTGGCCCCCCCCCCCCCCCCCCTGGGCCGGCCCTGTCTACAATAGAACCTCCAATAGCTTCTTCACTCATCAGTGCCATTTTTTATTTGAGATGAATGGTCACTAGCAGTCTGTATTCTTGTTATCAAGAGTACTTCAGTTGCCCGAGAGAAATTCCTAGCACGAGCCATGACCTTCGAGTACTTTTTAGTGTGATGCATATTGCAAAGCGGTCTTAATTGCCTTCTGATGTGAAGTATCGATAGTATAGAGCTATATGATTAGTACATATGTGCGAGGACTAACTATGAAGCAGCCATGGCACAAACTGCCAATCGACCGAGCTATTCTGCTAACAAACAACCATCAAACTCATCGACTCCGGTGAGGGAAGGGCGATGATGGCGGCACGCCTTCGGTTCGATTTTGTGTTTGTTGTCGTTGGTACGTGGTTTAGGATGTGGATCTAATTTTGATTTGTTTTGGTGTTCGTTATATTGCCATGATTGAAGATGCATAGCTCAGATATTTTCCGGCAAGAAAAAAAACTAACTAACAAGTACTTGGCCAAATCACTGGGCAAGCACTAGTACACAGCGCCGGCTCGAGGGGTCACTCATGCAGCGCCGTTTCACATGCAGTACTCGACATCTCGCCATCCAAGTTGCATCGCACGGCCATCTATGACATCTCACATTTCTTGCCGCATTGAACGGTTTTGCCGCCTTATGCAACACCGCAGCTTCACACCGCCATCGGCATCTCGCCGTAGCGCACACAGTGTAGGCGTCGTTTCAAACTGATGCATCACAAACATAAGTTGTGGCTAGCCATATTTCTACTAGGGTAGGAGGTGGTGGCCTTGATGGTCTTCCTTGATGTTGTCGACTAGTAATCTGGTGACAGGAAGGCTCAGAGACCCGCCACTAGTAATCTGGCCAAAAGTGGTGGATGAAAAAACTCCCGCCACTAGAGTTACGTAATCAGTGATAGGCCTGCTGTTCCACCTGCCGTTGGTAGTTTGGGCCCAGACTAGCGTGTATCAAAATTACTAGTGGCGGGTACCCCAAGCATATCGTCCACTTGTAGTTTGAGAAATAGTGACATGCAGCTCGAGACGCCCACCATTGGTACTTTCTCTGTCTCAGTTTATAAGTTTTACATGTGTATCTAGGATGTCAATTGCATCAACTTAATAAAAAACATATATTACAAAAAATATATAATTAGAAACTTTAGATGTTAGACACACAGTTAGCCTATGTACATCCCCTATGCTGTCAATATTGGATTTTATAAGAGCATCAGCTATCCAATCTAGTCAATTTAAATGAGTAGAAAACACATATAAGATGCATTTTCAAAATACACTATATAAAGAAAAATATTAATTAAGGGCGCATTCTAAAAATAATTTTAGAAAAATTAACGTGCAGGATAATAACATACTTGAAATTTACACCTCTTTTGAACGATTTTCATAATTTAGCTGGGATTTAGGATTTGAAATATATGATTTTTTTAAATCATTTACATCAGTCAAAAAAGAAAAGAAAAATATTAGAAACACAGTTAACATATGTACATCTTATGTGCCGTCAATTTTAGATTCTATAAGAGCATCAGACTATCCTATCTAGTCAATTTAAATGAATAGAAAACATATATAGTATGCATTTTCGAATACACCATATAAAGAAATATATTAATTAAGAGTGTATTCTAAACATAATTTTAGAAGAAACTAACATGCAGGATAATAACATACTTGAGATATATATATATTTTTGAACGATTTTCCTATATAATATGTTTAGTTTGGATTTATGATTTGAAATATATGATTTGTTTAAAGCATTTAAATCTGTCAAAAAATAAAAACAAATGTGAATATAGTAGCTGGTCCAAAACAGCAAGATTGTGCACATATAGGCTTGGGCGTGACAACTTTATCCTACGTCAATGAAAATTCAAGAGAAATCACACAAAAGGGAGGAAGAACCAGGATTCTGCTACGAGTGGTTAGGCTCAGTCCACCATACTACTTCAACAGACGTGATACTTTTGGGGCTTCATGGTAGATAAACAATAAAATAGACGCCGACTTCGAAGGAGAAAACAAACCGTTTTTTTTTTTTTGCACTTACCGATGGCATAGGGGGTAATTACGGATAACTTCGGGAGTAAATATGATGACGGACGGACAAAAGCAATCTGTTTCATTATTAGGTAGAGATAACAGTTTAAATCATCAATCGGCACAACTAACCTCTAACCCCGACCATCTGAATCTTGATTTAGTTTGGGCAGCCAAGCTTACGAGAAGAGGGCCAATTGGGCTTCTCATGTCTCATAATCCGAGGCATGGTGCGTCAAATTGCCCCTGTTTCACACAGACTATGGGGGACGACAAGTGTCAATGGGCCGGCCCACTTAGCTAGCCAGGTCGGTACCTTTTTCTCTAGTTTTGGAAACTTTCGAGAATGTCTGGTTCCGTTTTCTACCAGATTCGGGAACCATCTAGCTGGTTCATATATGGATTTTTCATGTTCTTGTTCTTTTGTTTTCTATACAACTTTTTTGTTTCCTTTTTTTCAATTTTCAATTTTTTTCAATATTCCTTCCTATTTTAGAGAAATATCAAGAAGTATTCATTACTTTTTTCAGGATTTCTCACATTATAGTAAATTTTCATGAATTTTCGAAAAATATATTCGTAGTTTTGACTTTTGTCAAAAAATCAAATTTCTTTTTGAAATTTTCAAATATTGTTTACTTTTTGAAAATAGTTCACTATTTCCAGATACATTTTTCTCTTTAGTGTAGTGCTTAGAAATTTGAAATTGTTCATGTTTGAAACAATGTTCAATTTTTTCTTTATGGAAAACTGAATAAAAAATAGTCTTGTTATAGTTGGCAGACCGCATCAATTCGCTCTGGGCTGGACCCGTTTGTGCGCTTGCCTATGCATCGCATAGATGGTGCCAGAGCTTTACGTCATCCGTACTGATTCCTACTTCCATCTCACCTCAAGATAACCCGGAAATGTGCTGGCAAAACAACTGGTTTCAAGTTAGTGCATCGCTCACTCAAGGACGCTACTTGGTATGTTTCCGGTCTAGTTTTCTTCGGGTTTCTCTTTCATTCTTTATCTTTCTTTGGTTTTATGTTTTCTGCATTTCTTTGATTTTTTTCCTCTGATTTTGTTGGTTATTCTCCAGTTTATCTATTACTTTCAAAAAAATTATTTCTCTTTTCTTGTTACTTCTTCTTTCTTTGTAATTGGTTAGTTTTCCCTTTCTTATTATTTCTTCACTTTTCTGTTTTCTTTTTTGATTTAATAAATTTTTGTTTCATTGTATCTTTTTAACACATGATTTCCATTCCTCATATAGAACGTAAATTTTTTATATATGTTAAAAGCATTATACTATTTTTTTCAAACATTGCTGAAACACCCGATTAAGTTTTGAAGTAACTTTTATTATATATAGACTAAAAAAGATACATCAGTTTTTTATATATTTTGGTATATTTTTTATTATGTTAGAAGTATACTTTTGCATTAATTGCTAGAGACTACTCTGTTTGGACATATTGATTCCATAGTGTTGTTGTCTACTTACCTTATAGTTTTCATGGCTTATATTGGTACATATATATTGTTGAAACAATAGTATACAATAGCTAATTTTTGAAAAATATTATGCAACTTGTCTTGGCAGCACATAAAGTGTTGATTTATTCTTATGTCTACTAATCTATTCCATGAGTTCTTGTCAAGTTTTGTGTGGATGAAATTATTGATATTTAGGTGAAACCAGGATACGAGAGGAATTAACGAAACATAAAAGCCCAAGATTGGGGATACCTAAGGCTCCCCAAGTCGACATTAAAAAAAGTCTCAAGCATCTAAGCTTGGGGATGCCACGTTAGGCACCCCACCTCTTTTCGTGAACAAATATTATTTAGTCTATGTTGAGCCTAAGTTTTTATTCGTTCACATGATATGTGCTATTCTTGGAGTACCCTTTTTTTGTTTTCTTTGTTGTTTGAAATAAATCCGAGATCTGAAATAATCTTTATTGAGAGAGAGTCCTTACATAGGTACTGAATTGTTTGATTGCCCTTGTCCTTCACTTGTATCTATTGAGAGTAGTTTGATTGTAGTCTTGTTCTTCACTTATATCCTAAGAGTAAATTGTGAATGAATTGAATATCATAAATCTAAAATTATCGATGTGCCTTATGCTTAGTAGTAGTTTTAGATTGGGTATAGAATGTAAAATCAATTGAAGTTTGACAATCACAATATTAGTCATATAAGCAATTCATAAATTATTACTATAAGGAAGAAAACTTTCATATACAAATATATTATCTTGGACATCTTTTTTGATTGCGAATACCCATTAATTATTTTCAACCTTGATCAAATTTGTTGAAGTTGGACAAGGAAGACAATATAATGAGTTATGTTTGGGTATATTTTCATAAAAGTTCTATTGTTACTAGTCGTCAACCCATGCCTCTACACGGGCTAGCACTTTTACTTTTTACTACAATGTTTTTTTATAGGGATTGTCTGTAATAATAATATGTTCTCTTGAAGTCCTTAGTACGGTCAACTTTATTGTACCATACAAAATGTCTGGCAATCATCGGACGTTTCCTTGAATTGTCATTAAAATTGGCATGCACTATTTTTATTTGTAGAGATTGGGTCAACAGGAATTATAATCCTTGAACCAACATCTCCTTATGATATTTTAATGATGAAATGTTCACAATGATATATACACATTGTTTTCGTGTCACTGTGAAAGAGCTCAGACTAATAGGCATTGTAAGATAGTGTTTCAACTTAAAACTTACAGATATCAAGAACATAGGAAGACATTTAAAAATTTTGATTATAAATATTCCTTATAAATTAGATTATGTTTGTTTCCTTTATAAATGCTTAATGTAATAATTTCTTTAGATATTTTCTGACAAAAAAAATTTGGAATGTTCCTAGGAAATGATACACCTAAAAGACTATCTTTGTACGCATTTTGGAGCACTAGTATTTTATTCGAGACCTTAGTGAATATGATTCCATAACGAAAATTTGCGCGTAGTAGCTAACAAATGAAGCAAAACTTACGCGTTGTCATTCTAATATCTAGCCCAAATACTTTTCAATGTATGAGTATTTGGGCTAGATATTACAATGAAACTATCAAGACAAATTATAAAATGAGTACATCTATAAATATATATGTCAAACTATACATTCTAGTTAATAAAGTAGAATAATTCATCTACATACAGTCCTTTTTGTAACTCTTTCATGAAGAAATTTATGATTATTCTGACAAATATTTTAACTATAGAAAACCCCTTAAAAATGGACCTTTAATATTTAATATCATGTTATAAAAAACAATATTAATTCGGAGGACAACAGTTGAACCATTCGGCAAGTTTACCAAACTGCATGATCCTGTTACTTCGCATGCGGCAACGTTGAATATAACGGTGCAACACGTCCTATCTTGAGACTGCCTTGTAGCCTCAGCCCGACAAAATAAAGGAGATGTTTCTTGAAATTTTATGGCGGCCTAGTGCTTCGCTTTTACCTATTAAATCATCAAATCACGATGGCGTTGTACATCCTGAGCAGGTTTCTATTTGGATGGTTCTTCTTGGATGGTTGCAAGAATAAATTAGATAGAAGCACTACACATGTACGTATGCAAACATCTGGATATGAAGCTACATAAAAAGATGAAGCTCTATTTTTTATTTTTTTTGATTCAGCCAAACACAAATCATTAGGACTCTTCTCAGGAAAAATATGTATATCATGGCGTGGGAGATACAACACCTCGGATGGGAAAGTTTGTCTTATTAATGCTTGCCTTTCTTATCTTCCTATATTCACCATGGTTTTCTATACACTGTCTAAGGGCACACATGAGGGTTTTGATAAGCATAGAGGTCCTTTTTATTGGAACTCTACGGACAACAAGCGAAAATATAGATTTCTCAAGAGGATATCTTATGCAGACCTAAAAGCCTTGGGGATCTAGGAATTTTAAATGCCTCGATAATGAACACTTCTCTTATTATAAAATGTTTGTGGAACATTATGACTGCTACTCCCGACACTCTCTGGTTTGATCTACTTAAAGCTAAGTCCTTCCCTGATGGTAGTCCCATGTTTGCCTCGGCGACTCGTGGATCACAGTTTTGGAAGGACCTTATTAGGGTGAGGGACGTTTTTAGGGAGCATGTTAAGTTTGTGATCAATAATGGTGTCTCCACTCGTTTTAGGTTGGACTGGTGGTCTGGTGACTCCACTCTTGCTTCTTCTTTTCCAACTTTGTTTACTTATTGTTCTAATCCTGAGATCTCAATCTGTGAGCTCTCCCGTAATAACTGGGACTTGGCCTTTCGTAGGTCCCTTTATCCCGAAGAGTTGGTGGAATGGCATCGTCTTGCTGCTATGTTCCCGATCCCCTCGAAGGAGGAGGACTCGGTTACCTGTCTCCATGTTGAGTCTCGGAAGTTTTCCATCAAGTCTCTCTATACTAGAATTATCTCTGGTACCCCTACTTCCCAAGTTCAAACCCATTTGGGCTGTCAGGATCCCTCCCAAAATCAATATTTTTCTCTGGCAGGCCTCTAGGGGTCAGCTGCCTTCTGCTGATCAAATTCGGAAGAGGAATGAGCCTGCTCGGCCTTTTGTGCTTTATGCTCTCCGCGGGAGGATACTAATCATATCTTCTTTGGCTCTACTCTGGCCAAGGTGATGTGGGGTTGTGTTCGATCGTGGTTGGAAACCTCTTGAGCCCCCACTTTGTTTTCGGGTGTTCGCTTGTTAACCTCTAACCTTCAGGGACACTCTAAGAGGTTTCATTGGGTTGGGCTGGGTGCTCTTTTTTTGTCTACATGGACTACCAGAGACAAATTAACTATTGAGGATGTGTTTCCTAACAAACCTATTGATGTGTTGTTTAAATATCTATTCGCTTGCAGGAATGGATATTATTGACTAAACCTGTGGACCGGGATGGGTTAAAGGTGCTGATCAATAAAGTTCGGGTGTCTGCCAATCTACGGTCGTTTCCTTTCGCGGCATCGTCTCCTTAGTTTGCTGGATCTTCCCTTTGCAGTAGATGGTTGGCCTGCGTGCCTTCGTATCTGTCATTTGGGCCTCCGTGCCGTTGAACTATGGTTATTAAACTTTGTGATGATTGGCCATGAGTGATTTGGGTAAACTGTTTGTATGATGCTGGTTGATTGTGACTCCGCGGCGTGGCTTTATTTATAAAGTCGGATTGTATGCCTTCTCTTTAAAAAAAGAACCAGGCAATCTTGGAGAAGTGTAAAAGAAAAATTCCTAGGAGATAGCCAGCGAGCCGCTCCGAAGTCAAAAGGTAAATTATGGACTCGAAGCAATTGAGGCCGTCAAACTCGGGCGCGAACCGGGCCGACCTGGCCTCCCGCTTCCTCTCTGGCCGCGTACTCTCTTCCCGTCCTGCTGCGTTTTCCTCATCGCCTGCTTGCCGGCTCCACTCTGCCAGGACAGCCGCGTGGATGACGAGCCGAGCTGCCGGCCTCAATGAAATTCCTAGCAAGCTTGGTCCGTCGGCCTTCTGCAGCAAAACACGGGCGCTGTGTCTCTGAGGTCAACTGGTCAAGGTTTGCACGTTCTTCTTCCCTACACATGCTGATCGATGTATAGACAAGTACGTGAACAAGGAGGAGACGAGGTGTGATGGAGCTGTGGACGCCGACTCCGACTGGCACACGGTGAGAATGCAGGAAGTATATGAGTAAGAGTGATGGGTTCGATTATTTACTGACTGGGATAGGTAGCTCTGCAATGTTTATTGGCTCTGCAATGCTTGGTGAATTTCATGCTATCCTAGAATTTCACCGAGCACTATTATTTTTCACAATATCTCTTATTTTTCTGCATTTTTAATGATTGTAAAATACTTGGTAGTTTCACAACAACATATTTTTTCAATTTTCTAAAATACTTACACAATCCACACACGGATGGCAACGACACGATCAGTTCATGCGCCGAAGATGTAGTTCTCAACTCCTTGCTGATGATTTTAAGCTGGGCAGTCATTCAAAACGTGTGCTAGTTATCTCCAAAGAGTAGTGTCAACAAGTACCCATTTGCATCTGGACTCTTGTGTACTTGCTGATGCTAATATTCAAGGACGTTGGGCTCGCAAAGTATGGATTGTGTTTCTCCTGATGTCTCTAAATCTTACGTGTTTGTGCATCTATTCAGTGCTTTTTTTGTCCTCTTCTATTCCCTATTGCCGTGCTTGCAAGTCATTTATCTTCTAAGATATGGCAAACAGGAGAACGGGTAAAATATGAAACTGCGGATGAACTATTTTGGCTACCTTATATATATGAGTATGTATATTCACATGAGTGTCTATATATACACAAGTAAAGGTTGGTAGAGTGATTTTTTTAACAACCAGTAGGAGGTCTGACTTCTTATATAGAAGAAGAGAATTCACCCGTAAATTAGGAAAGCTGTCTGCAGACCCAAATATGTGGCAACACTGGCCCGGGGATGTGTGCCAAACCAATCGATGACTCCGTCAACCAAGAGATTAAAGTTGACACCCTACAACACGGTCTGGCACCACAGCTCCAACATACAACCTTTGCAACAGACACGCACCGGTGCGGAGACCGTGCACTTGACGAGAGCCGATGGCTCTATCACCCAAGCAACCGTAAAGGACACCCTACATAACAAAGCGGCTCTGTGAGGCGGTCGCTCTGGCTTCCACTCCGGCCCCGAGGCCACGAATCCAATGTGTCAATGACTCATTCACCTAGGTGATCAAAGTCGACAGCTCTCCTCTATGGACCCTCCCCTATAACCTCCACCGCGGCCCTGTGGCCCCGTACCCGTCTAGACGATGGCGAAATTGCTGGACAACTCCAACACACGACGCAAGACAAGAGACAGAAACTCCAAGGAGATGCCCCCAAGGGAGATGCGGCGTGAACACCGCTGCCTCCCGCTTCAACCAAAGCTTAATCATAAGTGAAGAGCGCCATGACGGCACCTCCAACAAGGGGAATGGCATCCTAGGATACTGTCTGCGGCGACATCGACCAAAGTCGGTGCAAGGCATTCACTTGGAGTTCACCATCCCCAAAACATTACATCAAGTCCGGATATCCATCCAAACCGGGATGGCCGCGTGCCCACGGAAACCCTGCAGCTGAATGGTTGGCCACTTGGCCGCCGTGGGTGTAGGAACGCGAATAGGGCGATAAGGAGTAGGTGCCTATTAGCCATGGAGGAGGTGCCGGTTGAGGTGGTCGCCATGGAGGAGCATAAGCCACAGGTGGGCGACGATGCAGCTCGCCTCCGTGCAGGGGGGCTCAGGTGGGCAGCGATATGGCGTGGGTGAGCGGTGTCGCAGGTAGGCCTTGGTCGCGCGCAGGTGGTTGGCGAGGCTGCCAACAGTGGCTACGATGACGAGGAAGGAGGAAGAATTAGGGGGGGGGGGGTGATTAGCACGCGGTTAAAGGTGTGAGTTTTTTCTTTGGAAATAGTGTAAATAGAGACTACGCACCCGACATTCTTTTTGGGATGAAGGGATTATTTTCTTAGCACTGTTTGTTTCAAATAAAGTAAGAAGTTGATTTTCTCAACAAGAACCCCACATTTTGCTCACCTCATATCCATTAAAGCTATTATATAGGTGTGTACCAGGTCATCTATTCGGCCATTTTTATTCAGATACACTGTCTACTCACCTACCATATTGGAGAATTGGAGCACCTACTTATCAATTCCGACGCCCATACATATCTTCCTCCTCCTGTGCCGCTGAACATGTAATCTGTTACCGTGCGTTTTATGTTTGTATTCATTTCTTGAAATTTACTTATGGAAATGTTAGGTATTGGGAACAAATTCGACAACATCAGGCCAAGCTAAAGCTACAAGAATCAGTTTGGTGGTTTCATGAAGCACGCCTGCTTCACCACTGGATCCACAGATCTGTCTGTCGTGGCACCTCATATAGCCCAACCGGAGGAGTAGTCCCTGGCCATTTATCTTGTTGTTGTCCAGCCACAGGCAGGGACAACGAGGCATTATTGGTGCAGGCCCAACCAGAAAATGCCAATGGGTGGTCGTTTTAAACAAAAACGAAAATTACATTTCGAAGTTCCGAAAAATTCAAAACAATTCATACATGTATTCATGGATGTATTCTACGGGTTTTTAAATTGTTAAGATGATATACATGATGGTGAGAGCAACACAAAAAAGACAAATCGTGATTTTCAAACTGATGACACTACAAACACTGTTCACTATTAGAAACGTAGGATATTTTCTTTTTTGTCTAGCTCTCAACATAATGCATTTCATCATCAGATTTTATAGACATGTAGAAATTTTTTTGAAACATAAAAATGTGAGTATTGATTTGTTTTAGAAATAAAACCCAACCTCCATGAAGGCCACCCACCAAAAATACACACTGTTGCGCCTTGCAAAGCTTGCTTCCAAAACAATCTCTCGGTTTCGACATCATGAGCCACAAGATTTTGGTAAGGAGCAGCGAAGCTCGCACACCATCGAGGGAATGACGCCCTTGATCTTTGATAATCAAGGGTGTGTCTTTCTAGATTGCTTCCAAAACAATGACAAATCATTGGGCAGCCGAGATCCTCGATCTTGCTTTGCACGCCATGGCCACGATCGCTAAAGTTGACATGCTCACCACCATCAAAGAATGATATTCAACTCTCGTTGGCCCTGTGGAGATTTAGGAAGCATGAGTAGTTTGATTTGGATGCAATCATGGCGCCTAAGAAATAATAAAAAGAATAGAATTGAAGCAAACTGAACACGATGAAGAAAGCACAAGTGTGAAGCTAAAAAACAACAAATCTTACGCAGTGGAGAAGCACAACCATGGTGTGGAAGAAGCAAACTATGCACCATGAAGAATCACAAATATTATACAAATGGATTATGAAATTTGGATTCATCATATTCATGTAATGTCAACATATTTTCTACATAACGGAAGCACATTTCTTTTATGTAGGGATACAAAAGATTTCTGCACAGTTGTGCTAATTAATACATGGAAGCAGTGACATGCATCTTGTCCATGATATGTCAAACTTAGGAAGCATGATTTAATCATCGATTAAGTACGCCTACAAGCATTAACGAAGCATGGGGACGAAGCAAAACTAAAAACAATGTAAAAGCACAAGATGGATATGTATGAAGCAAACTGCACAAGCGTTGACATGATAAATAGGAAGCAAACTGTATGCATAAGTAATATTTGTATGAAGCATGGAGAACTGAAAGCATGACACGAATGCAATATCAACATACATTCTATATGATGAGTAGAGTTAGTATCGGTTGGACAAGCCGCATTAATTGAGTACTTTTATAAACTACCAAAATTATTTCACTACTCATCATCTACATTGGTTGGTGAGATTTTTGAGTTGTGCCCTATAAACCGAAAAGAAGGAAGTATCAATGGCGGTTGGCGGTTGAGTGGTCTAGAGATGGTTTCCTATAAGATGTATGATATGAAGTGTGTATTTCTCGGTGGGGAACTTGTGTGTGCTATAATGGTCGGTCTGGCTTTATATAGCAATTTTCCTTTGTGAATGGAGTGTTGGGATTTTGTGTGTGTTATAGACCCTGCGCTGATGAAATGATTGAATGGACAACCTAGGAACGAAATCTATTATTCTTTAATAGTTGATCCCTGCTATTTTTAATTCTCTTAATACGTGGCCTTTCACCTCACCAAATGTGACACATCATCACTCACTAACAATATTTAACATAAAAATCACATGCATACCCTTTGTTCACACATTTTGCAAGAAGGCATACTCTTTGTTCACAAACGGTGCAATTAATAGATATTTCTACATTAACAAAAAAAAAGTAGTTTTTGTTTTAGATTACTTTTTCATACACAATGAATCTAAAATTAGTCTTTAAATTCCCAAAGCAGTGCACGGGAAAACATCTATTTTATCTTAAATATTTTAGAGCATCTACAATGTGGCGCCTCATACCGATCTCAAACGCCTGGACGGTGTGGACCGGCCAGTGACCGGTCAAAAAAATATCGACCCATCTGGGCGCCTCAAACCAGCTTCAATTGCTCGGGCTATGCGGCATCCCTCATATCCAACATAAATGTAGGGTGGATAAGGGGTGGCATGGACACTTCCGCCAAGTCAGCCAGGCCCACCATCGACTCCATTCTGTTCCGATAAAAAAACCAATGTGGAACCCTAACTCACTTAACTCTCCTCTCTCGCTCCGTCCCTTCTTCTTCCATATCCGATTTGATTGAATCCGGCGACTCCTGTCAAGATGTCGAGCTCTAGCAGGCGCATCGACTCCTACCTCAACATCGGCAAGGAGCTGGCCCTCATATTGTGGTGGAGCGGTCCAAGGTGGACATGGGGGGCATCCCTGGATCTGCCTCGTCGCCGGTCCCAACCCCCTCACCGACCGCTGCTCCTCATGGGCAGTGTTGGGTGCTAGTGCCTGCTCCGCTAGTCCAAACGGGCAAGATAGAATCAATGGTGTGTGTTTCCCGCCACGAGAGGTAGCGAGCAAGGGAGAGGGACGTGGTAGAGAAACCCGAGCGGTGCCATAGCGGGTTGCTGGCGGAGTCTGAGGACGAGCAACTCCTCGCATGGGTCTACCGCCGGTCACTGGCGATGGCGGAGAAGGATGCTCGCCGTCTTAGGAGGAAGAACGCGAAGGCGTTCCGTCTTGCCATTCAGCAGTCGGAGTGCGAGGCAATGGAGACGACACATGTGGTCAAGCTCAAGCGGCAGTAGGATAAGGCCGTCCGGCGAATAAAGGGGATCATCGTCCTCTCCAACTCCTCATCCGAGGACGACGACTACCATGGCTCCGACTCCGACGATCCAACACCTGTTGCGGACGACTACAGTGTGCCGGGAGACCGGAAGTGCAAATGCCCGGCGAGGATGTGGTGAATCTCCGCCATCTCCGTTGTTAATTTCTAATTATTTAGTACCATAGTTAGAACTTGTCAGCCGTGTATGTGGATTGTCTGAACTTTGACTATTTTTTGAAAATCCGTTGGTAATTTTTTGGTATCGAAATGTACATATCTATGTTTGTTTGGCCAGATTTGCTGACCGTGGCTAATATGCTCCAAGTGCCTCATATATACAGAGAGAAAGAAACAAGGACTAAAATTTGGTTCATAGGGTTGGATGGCCATCCCTTTTTCGTTGTCCACGGACATGTTCGGACGTTTTCAGGGACGTGTATCTGTTTTATGGATGGTGTTGGAGATGCCTTAATGACGTCACATACTCATGCTTATCTGCAAGATCGAGACTGCATTACATCACTTCACGGCTGTTCTGCTTGTAGATACTTTTGTTTCTGTCCAACCTCATAGACGCAGTAATAATGAAATCGAACTCGAATTAACTCTCTGTTTGTGTCCAACATTACTTTTACACGGCATGCTTGTAAAATGGCAAGGTCAAACAATTCTTTTGCCAAATGGCAAGCATGCCGTGTAAAATCGAACAACCGGTACAATTCTGCACACATGCAGAGACTCTAGTTTTGTTCTCTGCTCACTGTTGTTATCTTCCTCTTATACTACTTTGGAGGCAGAGACTAACATGCACAGGAAAGCAGACCGGAAAAAGATTCAACGTCGTTAGAGATAAGTCAAACAGAGTTAACCAAACAGCAGACTGACTGAATGATCTACATGAACTTGGAATATAGAAGCCACAAAATGAACTAGTAGACATCCACTTTAAATTACTTTCATTTGTAAAGAAGCTTGTACACTGGTCAAATATTGCAATCGGATAAACAAAACATCAGAACCCCACGAACGGGTGAAGCATTTCTAGCTGATCCAAGATTTATACAGATCAAAAGCAAGAAAGCGACATGGCAATGACTTGCTTAATTAGTACATGACGACGGTGTCGAAGCATGTTCACAACCCCACGAACGGGTGAAATCAAAGTTCTATACATATCTAATTAGAGAAAGCGACATGACAATGACATGTTCAGTGCATGACGACAGTGTCGAAGCAATTTAGCCCGTCAAATGCGAGCTCGAACCCAGCATACCGTTGCGCCGTCGGCTTGCCGAAGAAATTACCCTGCTCCTTCTCAGCGTCCGGCTTGTTAGCCACCACCGCCGGCTTCATTGCGCCACCGCTACCAGAGACAGCGGTGAGCACCAAGCAACAAGGGTCGCATCTGGCATTGAAAATCATCATCTAACTGTAGTAACTGTTTTGTGTTACTATATCTCATTCTTGATATGTGCA
This sequence comes from Hordeum marinum, assembly GCA_022496015.1. Classification (NCBI taxonomy): domain Eukaryota; kingdom Viridiplantae; phylum Streptophyta; class Magnoliopsida; order Poales; family Poaceae; genus Hordeum; species Hordeum marinum. The sequence goes on from CM039678.1 coordinate 490,465,403, forward strand.
ATGTTTTTCCTTCGCTTCATGCGTACCAAGATTAACTGCAGCTCTGTACTCGATCGAATAATCGTGTTGTTGTATTTCTTCATTCATGGCGTTTTTCCATCGCTACTGCAGAAACAGAACCTTTAGGGCATCTTCAACGGCAACCTGCAAACTGTTCGCATACATCCGGACTACGCTGTCTGGACCGCGAAAGCCATCCAATGTAGGTCTCTATCGGTCCGTAGGGTAGTACAAATGCACTTTCAGGTATCTGTCGGTCCATAGGGTAGTACAAATGCACTTTCTTCCGTAAATCGGAACCAAATGTGGGGGTGCTTTGCCGGGGTCTGGACACACGAAACATTGCTTTCTATCCCTGGTCCACCTAAAAGAAGGCGGAGCTCGCGCTTTTCAGCAATCCACGCTATTTTCACGCCAAACACTCTCTTCTTCCACCCCTTGCCACTCTCTGCCCAATTTTCGCTCTTTTCTTCCACCCTCTCCTTCCTTCCGCAGCCGACGCATGGAACTGTCGATAACCTAACGGAGATGGAGGTGATGCTGCCAGACGTCCGGAACATCAACTCGGCTACGAGGCCGGATCGCCGTGTCAAAGCGATGGCCACAAAGAGGGAGAAGATCAAAAAGCGATTGGCTGTCGGTGGGCCCGATGGTGGCTTTGGACGTGGCAATCGCGGTGGTCGTGGTACTGTTCTCCCCATGTCCACAGATGGATGTGGGAGAAAATTTAAGAGTTACCGTTGGAGATGCCCTTATGAGTGATGGTCCAAAAAAACACACTGAGGTAGCCGCACATAGGGCCGGTCCTGAGGGGGGGTAGGGGAGGCGGCCGCCCCGGGGCCCCCAAATTGAGGGGGCCCTTATACCCATTGCTTATTGCATGTTATTTACTATGCCTTGGGCCATCAAAGTTGAAATATATGAACAACTATTTGAGGTCAGCGGAAAGAACCTTTTCAAAGTTGAAATTTATGAACAGCTATTTGAGGTCAACAATGACTCATGAGAGGTAAATGCTTTGACAACATTATGCATCGAGAAAAAATATTGGATGATATTGAAATCAACCACATCATAAGTTACTTCGCATCAAGGAATGTTAGAAGAATTATATAAGGTAATATGTCCAAATTACTTGATATGCATACTGGTTTTGATGCATTTAACGGGTAATGATAATAGTTTATATCTTATTTATATTCATTGTTATTGTTATGATGTCTATATTAAGGGCCCCGAATTTTAGTCTCACCCCGGGCCCCCAAAATCTCAGGACCGGTCCTGGCCACACGTGGATGGATTTTATTTATATAATTCATATCGGCGATGACTACTTTTATAAAGTTGTCATACTTATGTGTAGCTATGACCATGATTGTTTATGTCAACTGTGCTATATTTGTTGTTTGTTTACTTTTTTTTTCATCTTGATTGGTCAACTACTGCAAGAATGCCTACCAGTGGCGGACGTCAAAAAGTCCATCAGTGATGAGCGAGGCTTTCAAGGTCAACAAGGCATTAGTGGCAGTCACGCTACCTGCCACTGGTAACATAGCACCTGTGGTGAGGACTTTTAGATCCCGCCACTAGTAGTGATCTAGGCCTATAAAATAATTGCTGCCATGGCTGTGTTTTTGGTTGTCTGGCAGCATTCTAAAGATGTGGTTACAGCATTTCGCACTTGATCATCACATTGCATTACATATATAGAACGTTGTCTTAGCATTCAAAATTAATCATTCACATGCATACATCACACTAAGATGTCGCTACAATAATTACGAGTAGTAGTAAAGTGAACATAGTATAAAAAGTGCAGGGCAACAAGCCAACAAGCATGTCTCAACACATAACTAACAGTTACAGAAGTTGTTTCGAGGAAGTATATCGACTGGCTTGGGTTGGGCCCTGGAATCGACAAGAACATGTCCCGCTGCTTCTCCACGGACCACCTGATGATTTTGCAAAAAAATTGATTTTTTCCAAAAAGTGGTCCATGATGGACATGGCACAGTAGCCATACCTTTTGGAGGTTTTGACTTGGTGCTTGGTAGAAACAAGCGCTAGTGACGAACTTGTATTCTGAATGTTGGTTATTGTTTCTTTGTAATTCTTACACACTTGTGTAGAGCATCATTTAAAACCCCTCCAATTTGGCCCAGGACTTATTGTTGCGAACGTCGCATGGAAAATAAAAAATTTACTACGCACACGCAGATCTATCCATGGTGATGAGCATCTACGAGAGGGAGAGTGAATCTGCATACCCTTGTAGATCGCTAAGCGGAAAGCGTTAAGAAATGCAGTTGGTGTAGTCGAACGTCCTTGCGATCCAAATCGTCGAGCGTCCCGCGATCTCATCACGATCCGTCCCGCAATCCAATCACGATCCGTCCCGCGAACTCATCACGATCCGTTCCGTGATCCAATCATAATCCGTCCCGCGAACTCATCACGACCTGTCCCGCGAACTCATCACGATCCGTCTCGCGATCTTGATCACGGTCCTTCCGATCTAGCACCGAATGGATGACACCTCCGCGTTCAGCACACGTACAGCTCGATGACGATCTCCGCCTTCTTGATCCAGCAAGAGGGAGCGGAGAGGTAGAAGAGTTCTTCGGCAGCACGACGGTGCTCCGGCGATGGTGGTGGAGCTATTCCAGCAGGGCTTCGTCTAAACCCTAAAACCCTAAAATCTGATCTAGAGGAGAAACTATGCACTAGAGGAACGGATAGTACGTGGCTGAAAATCTTGTGCCAAAACCCTAAAACCCTCTAGTATATATAGGAGGAGAGGAGGAGGAGGCTTGCCTCCCAAGGAGGCAGCCCTTGGGTCGGCCGAACCAGGAGGGAGGAGTCCTCCTCCTCCACTCCTAGTAGGATTAGGACTCCTTCCTAATTTAGTCTTTTTTGCCTTTTTCCACCTTTTTCCTTTTGGGCTTTTCTTCCCAGGCGCATGGGCCTTGTGTGGGACTTCCACCAGCCCACTAAGGGCTGGTATTCATCCTCCTACATCCCATGTAGCTGCTTGGGTCGAAATACCCCTCCCGATGGTCTCCCGGTACACTACCAGCACTCCCGGTACACTACCGATGAGCCCGAAACTTTTCTGGCGACCAAAATAAGACTTCCTATATATCAATATTTACCTACGGACCATTCCGGAGCTCCTCGTGACGTCCGGGATCTCAACCGGGACTCCGAACAACCTTCGGTCACCACCATGCATAACTCTATGCTACCGAAACGTCACCGAACCTTAAGTGTGCAGACCCTGCGGGTTCGAGAACTATGTAGACATGACCGAGACACCTCTACGGTCAATAACCAATAACGGGACCTGGATGCCTATATTGGTTCCTACATATTCTACGAAGATCTTTATCGGTCGAACCTCTATGTCAAGGATTCAGTTAATCCCGTATGATGTTCCCTTTGTTCTTCGGTATGTTACTTGCCCGAGATTCGATCGTCGGTATCTTCATACCTAGTTCAACCTCGTTACCGGCAAGTCTCTTTACTCGTTCCGTAATACAAGATCCCGTGACTAACACTTAGTCACATTGCTTGCAAGCCTTATTGTGATGTTGTATTACCGAGTGGGCCTTGAGATACCTCTCCGTCATACGGAGTAACAAAATCCAGTCTTGATCCATGCCAACTCAACAGACACCCTCGGAGATACCGGTAGAGCATCTTTATAGTCACCCAGTTATGTTGCGACGTTTGATACACACAAGGCACTCCTCCGGTATCCATGAGTTGCATGATCTCATGGTCATTGGAACATATACTTGACATGCGGAAAACAGTAGCAATAAACTGACACGATCATATGTTACGTTTGTAGTTTGGGTCTTGTCCATCACACCATTCTTATAATGATGTGATCCCGTTCATCAAATGACATCTCATGTCCATGGCTAGGAAACCTTAACCATCTTTGATCAACGAGCTACTAGTCTATTAGAGGCATACTAGGAACATGGTTTTGTCTATGTATCCACACATGCATCTAAGTCTCCGAGCAATACAATTGTAGCATGTATAATAAACGATTATCATGAACAAAGAAATATGATAATAACTAATTTATTATTGCCTCTAGGGCATATTTCCAACACTTATGACAGTCTCTTCACACATAGTGCAATCATGCATACTCTTTGTTCACACACAATGCAAGTACGAGATATTTCTACATGAAAAAATAGTATTTTTTTAGTTTTAGATAATTTTCTTCATATCTAATGCATCTGAAATTTGATTTTAAATTTCCGCGGCAATGAGTGGGAAAATCACGTTGTCTATCTTAAGTACTCCGGATATATAGAAAACAAAACAAGGACAAAAAATAGTTTCATAGGGTTGGAATCGCCATCCACCGTCTATTGGTTCATAGGGTTGGATGGCCGTCCGTTGTGCCCGGACATGTTCGGACGTCTTAGCAGACGTTTTGTGTATCCGTTTTCATGGATTTTATGGATGGCGTGGAGATATGCCCTAATGACCTACACATACACGTGCTTATCTGCAAGATTGAGACTGCAGCAAATCACTTGCCGGCTGCTCTGCTTTTAGATAATTTTGTTTCTGTCCAACATCACAGACACAGCGAGAAAGAAATCGAGTTCGAATTAACTATGTGTTTCTGTCCATCATTGCTATGCAAGGTCAGACATACTATTCTTTTGCCAAATGGCAAGCTTGGCGTGTACTAAAATCGGCACACATGTAGAGACTGTAGTGTTGTTCTCTCCTCACTGCTATTCTCTTCCTCTTATTCCACTTTGGAGGCAGAGACTAACATGCACTGGAAAGCAGAACGGAAAAAGATTCAACGTCATTAGATATAAGTCAAACAGAGTTAACCAAACAGCAGGATGACTGAATGATCTACATGAACTTGTAATAGAAGCCACAAACTGAACCAGTAGATATCCACTTTAAATTACTTTCATTTGTAAAGAATCTTGTACAGTGGTCAAATATTGTAATCGAATAAACAAAACATCAGAACCCCACCCCACGAATGGGTGAAGCATTTCTAGCTGATCCAAGATTTATACAGATCAAAAGCAAGAAAGCGACATGACAATGACTTGCTTAATTAGTGCATGACGACGGTGTCGAAGCAATTGAGCTCGAACCCAGCGCGCCGCTACGCCGTCACATGTTCACAACCTCACGAACGGGTGAAATCAAAGTTCTATACATATCTAAATAGAGAAAGCGACATGACAATGACATGCTCAGTGCATGACGACGGTGTCGAAGCAATTTAGCCCGTCAAATGCGAGCTCGAACCCAGCACACCGTTGCGCCGTCGGCTTGCCGGAGAAGTAACCCTGCTCCTTCTCAGCGTCCGGCTTGTTAGCCACCACCACCGGCTTCGTTGCGTCGCCGCTACCAGAGACCAGCCTTTTGACCGTGCCAGCGGTGAGCACCGACGTGCCGTAGCCGTCAAGCGGCGCCTCGCAGAAGACGAGCGCCGTGAAGAACCTCTCCATGGCCACGGATCCTCGGATGAAGATGAGCTTGGATCAGGCAGTATGACACGAAGGATTCCTTGCTGCTGCTCTTCGATCTAAGGAAGAGATTCTTGTTTGCTTGGTGATAGAGCTGGACGTCGGGGGTGGGGATTTTAAAGGGTCATGCTGCTGTGTCTGCCGGTCTCCGGTTCGAACTCAGAGGCCACGCGGAAGCTGAGAACGCACGTGCCGGAGTCGAGAGGATTGCGACCGTGCCGTCGCCGTGTGGGGTTAGATGGAGTCTACTCTATCTCCATGCGCGTGAGGACGGGTTTGACCTAATCCGATCCGTAGCGAGACGTGAGGTTGAGAAGCACATCCCGTTGGATTAGGTATGATATTCCTTTACTGTTGGATGCTGACTTTTCAGTCAAACCATTTGGTCTCCGCTTTGAATTTTGTAGTGATAGAAGATTCGGACTTCAGCCTGGAAGGGGTAGGTGCAACTGAATCCGTTAGCATCCGTTATCTCCATGCGCGTGACGTGAGGTTGAGAAGCACATGACCGTCGGATTGTATACATATTACGTTGCTGTTGTATACTGATCTTTCGGTCAAACCATATTGTCTCGGCTTTGAATTTTTGTGGTGATGGAAGATTCGGACTTCTACCTCGAAGGCGCCGGGTATACGTGTCACGGCGGAATCCGTTAAGTCCATCCTTTGGAAACACTTCGTCAGTAATCCTACGGCTCAGAGCGAATGATGCAAAATCCATGGAACGGCTCAGATCCAAAGAGACGTCGTTGGGTGTTAATTCTGAGGCGGAGCTGCATGGAGGGGCCCTGCTGCACGGGTACGTCAATTTTTCCCCCACCTGCGATGCGACCTTCCGCCATCTTCATTCACAATCAGACCAAGTCTTTTACCAAATGCATTTTCACTGCTAGCTGTTCATATTTATACATTAACTTCTATGGGCTAGATAGTCTATACTAGAGGTTAGGAGAAACATTTATTTTTAGTACAGCAAACCTTGGTGGCTGAATACAGGAATAACTTTCAACACTATGTTTCTTTGGTTCAAAGAGATAACCCTCCTTTTATTCAGGAGAATTTCGTCGTGAATTATTTACTCGGTGGTCTCAAATATGATACTCGACGACTATTGGTGGCATGGTGAAGCTAGATCTTGATGACGAATGTGTCTAAATTGACGAGCGCAAGGCGGTGGCGGTATTTGGCGGCGTCGACGACTGGCCTGGCAAGGCTGTTGCATCAGTGCCTGCTATGAAGATGGATCAATGGAAGACGGCGCCGACGACCCATGAGAGTGTGTCGGACCGGTTTGTGTCCTAGACCTAGCATGTGGCTTGGTTGGGACCTCCGGCTTTAGATGTTAGGCTTAGATGAGAGGTCTGGGTATTCGGCTCAGCATTTCTGCATCCCTTCATCAAGTGGATACAAGTAGCGACAGGTGTTGACAAGATGACGGATTTGAATATATTGATGTACTATTTTGTAAAGTCTTGATGAATAATTAATAAAATAGTTGCATGCATCTCCCAGATGTAGAGGCCAAGGACATCCCTTTTTCTAAAAAAAAAGTTCATCAATAAAACACAATCCTTTCTGACTTTCCCGAAATGCAAAAGGCCTCGTCGCCTTTACGACTACAGACCGGACAAACCCCGGCCCTCTCGGGTAGCCCCCCGCCCCAGGGCCTCACACGTCATCGCTTTCCTCCCCAAGTCTATCGACATCGACTACCCGGTCGCTGGAGAAAATGACGTCGACCCTGGTCACTATCACCAGTGCCACCTGCTGCCCTCTCCGCCTTCCCGCCTCCTTCCGCGCACCACCCCCCTCGCCGCCTCCCATGGCCGCGCGGTGCTCCGCTGTGCCTCGGTGTCCGAGATCGTGCCCGCCGTTTCCGCTGCCCGTTGTTGAATGTCATTCCTCAACTGGTAGTACATTTGATTAACCCAACCCATGAATCTGAACCATGTCGTAAATTCGCAATCAGTAGTAATCTTTCTTGGTTGCATCTGAATCTGAACTAATAACCTTTGCTCGTCCTTCAGTTCTGTGTATCCATCTGTTCTATTTTGTTTCTCTGTTTCTCCGGTTTCCACTCTTTAATTTCGACTCTTGCAGGCAAACAACTCTTACTCTCAGATGTACCATGATGACAACTACACTACTACTAAATAGGATGCAGATAGACAAAAGATGTCTCTAATTTGCATGGTTCTGTTTGTTCTATGACCCATTTGATGAATTTCCTGCACCTGCAAATTCAACAGTGTGATTGAGGTAGAAAGTGTAACCAAAGATCGTGCAGGTGAAACTGCTACATCAGAAAGGAATGTACATCTGTTGAGTAACTTTATGTTGGAAAGAGATCATGTAACTAATGAAAAAGGAATGCACAACAGTCTTCGACTTGTTCATAGTGCTTCGCTGCAGAGGAAAAAAGTGTACCAGATTTCTGGTTTTATAATTGAAGAGCCATGAAACCCGGCTCCCTTTTTGGGTGGTGTATGGAGAGAAAAAAAGTAGTATAAGGATCCAATATTTAGCTGTTCGTTTAATCAGAACAGATTTTCTATGATACTCATGTGAAAGTGGTGATGTGATGCATAATCAACTTTTGTTGTCACTTTTTATCAGCTGGTCATCACTTTGATTTATGGATTCCCTATGGTCTACAGTCAACAGATTTGTCTAGTATTTATCTGTCTTTCTTATTTGCTTACAGATTTGTCTAATATTTATCTGTCTTTCTTAATTGCTTCCTTATCTGTTGTTCAGTTATTTGATTTCCAGCATGTCTAAGGTCCAGAGTACAAAGTTTCATTCTTCAGTTTCCTTATATTCATGGTGGACCATGTATGTGCCTAATTTTATGTTCTTCTTGAGACCTATTTCACAGACATTGTTTTCTACTGTAGATGCAGTAGTCAAACTCTGGTGGCAACGTAGTTTCTAAAACACTAGAGCTTCTGTACTTCTCCCTATGAGATTTATTTATGATTGTTGCTGACATTACCTTGAATAGTTTGTTGACGTATGCCTTCATGAAACATCCGCTTTGAAGGGTGTCTTAATCTGATCCTATGTTCTTGGCTGGTATTTGGTGTCTGGCTAGGTAATCACCCGAACTATTATTCCCCTTCTTTACAGGGTATGAGGCACCAAAGCTGAGGTCTCCCTTTTTGCCACTCTGAAATAGACAAGGTGGAACCCTTAGATTTGTTACTTGCAGCACCATCACCATGTGGTTGTTTTATTGATTTAGAGCTCTTGCCTGTTATGACCTGAAAGTGTGAATTGTGCCATCTCATCATACGCTAGTTTACACCTGATCTCATGTGATTAGTATATATATCATGGCCTTTTCTTTTCAGAAAATTTAACTCATTCAATCATTATCTTCTCGCACAGTATTTTTGCCTTTGCTAATCCCTAATTCTAGCCTTATAGGGACTGTTGTCAACAGAGAAAAAAATGTTTGTAAAGCGCATAAAACTAAAATCCAGTCAGACTTCGGTGTTTGCTGTAGACAGTCTGGTGCAAATTGCTTCGCAGCTTAGTGTTAGAATCTTCCAAGGGTTCTTTGAATTGCATGTAGTTGCTACTGCTTTCTAAAAGTAATTTTTTTACAGAGATAGTAAAAGTTTTTCTCATGAAGGAAGATAACGGATAATGTTGCTTTGTCAGGTTACTTGGTTGTAGAGCCAAGAGTTCCTGCATGGATCCATTCGACCCCAGCAATCCAAACTATCGTGCAATGTGATTGAAGGCACATTCTCCAGTATGTTGTCTTTTGAACTTTTTCGTCAAACTTTTGATTATTACAGGACCCAGGGCATGCAGCTTGTTTCAGTGATCTTTTTTGGGTGTGTGAGTGGGGGTCTGGGGAAGGTGTGGGGGTTGTTCTTGTCCAACTTCCATGACATTTGTAGAGTGAAACAAGATGAATGAAGGAGTAACCTGTCAGGGGTTATGAGCAATGGCCTACTTGTTCTCTTTTGTCTCACATTTTAGACTGAGCACTGAGATTGATTCTTGTAGTAGCAAAAGGCATCTGAAGAGGCAAAACCAGCAATTGCTGCTCTAAAGGAGAAGGGAGTGTCGACCATTGGGGCTGCAGGTTATTGCTAGGGAGGTGATGGTATCCTGAATCAGGGGGTAATCACCAGGTCATCTCCCGACCAGTGGGTCGGGCCGAGGACCCCCATGATGATTTACTAATGGGCCACTTCGGGCAGCCCATGATGCATACAAGCACAAGACTTGGCGCACAAGACAAGGACTCCTCTAAACTCTAGGCCTCTGATATTATATAAACCGAGGCCAGGCTAGTCAACTGAGATATGTCATATCCATTACTACAATCTCGTGGTAGACACATGTACTATGTACTATCCCCATATGAATACAATTAAAAGCAAGACGTAGGGTATTATCTCCTTCAGGGAACCCGAACCTGGATAAAATCATGTGTCCATGTTACCATCGCTCCAAGACGCCTAGCTTAAGACCCCCTACTACGAGATATGCCAGATTTGACACCGACATTGATGATTTCATTGAGAGCCTGTTGGGTAGTCGCCGCGATGCGATGGGAATTCAGATCTGCTCCATCGCGATCTACACGTCGGAACCGAGCTACATCGTCAACGTCGGCATCTTTGTCGCCGGCTTGACTGGTCACCTCGGCTATGCCGAGGGCTGCGCTCCACGTCGGATCATATAGATCGGACGGGTGTCTTCATGAACACCAACTCCAATCTTAACCAAGATCATGGAAGAATCATTGATGATGTTCAGGGGCTCGATCGTCAACATTGGCCTCACGCGATGATGCCGTTTTTTAGACAGCGGATTTGTGTTGGTCGTCCCTGCCTCCTCGAGTGTCGTTTTAACGATCTCTTTAGTGGAAATGTGCGGAATTGAGTCTCGAACAACCCTGCAAAATTTCGTCGCGTTCCGGTGGAGGAATCTCCAGCGATCTACAATATACCGAAGCCCTGTCGAATCTGGACGAGAATCTGAATGAGTTTAGGGCGAGATGTCCAGTGTCTAGCTCGGACATCCGTTGGAAAATCCCACCGTTCATCGGTTGCGGAATTCCTATATGGATCACCCCTCAAAACTTCATCTCGATCTGACCGTCCAAACTCCGGGAAACGTCCGATGAGTACAACGAATTTTGGATCTATTTTCTACGTGGAAACAAATCCGACCCGAGTTCATCTTTTTTATGAACGGGTTGTCAAACCTTCTTTTTAAAGGGATTTTTTTTCACCATCTTGACGAGCCGACCAAGAGTTCGGAATCGCGAGGGCTGAACTATCATCGCCAGAACCTCGTCACCCCGCGGGTTGTACGGGTCGGGCGCTTTGTGGCTTCATCAAGCCAGCATTGACCGCGTGACAAAACCAACCTGCGATTGGCATTGCCGCGCCGTAGCTTTTCCAAGCCAATGTCCACCACGTCAACCTGCTTCGACACGGCATGGGTGCTCTAGCGTCACCTTAACTACCTGTTCCATCACCTCAGCTAGATCGGGGGCTTTGGAATCCCTTCATCAACCTGCTCCGGGGAATTCGGCGTCACCAGCCGACCTCCATGAGACTTCGGCGTCCGCCGATCACAGCTTCGCCATGTTAACTGGAATGAGGACTTTATCTTGCCACATCGACCGTGTAGTGTCGCCACTTCGTCAAGCCGAACTCTTCGTTCAGGCACCTCGGGGCCCAGGCCATATTCTTTTACTTATTTGCTTCACTTAAATTAGCTAAGTAGAAGAATTTTTTTAATATATTATTATATTTCTTTGTTATTACTTTTGGCTCGCACTATTTTACGAGTGCAGGAAATCGACTTCGACCGTCGTCACGCGGTCATCCCGGCGTCACCTTGCCGACCTACTCCACCACCTCAGCTGGAGCAGGGGCTTCGCCTCGCCACATCGGCCGAGCCGTGACACTACTTCGTAGTGTCGAACTACTCGTTCGGTCACCTCAGGACAGGCTTGGGGTCTGGGACCTCGGTCATGCCGAAGATTACACACCGGATCTGTGAAAGTTCGATGGGCATCCTCCTCCTGCCACAAGCCCGGATCGCGTCATCGACACCGAGCACATTAACCAACTAAGTCACTTTCATGCAAAAAAACTTTCAGTTTTAAATTTTGTTTGGTTCGACCAAGCATTATACTTTTTTGACAAAAAGTTGTTTACGAAAAACTATCTTTGTCAAAACTTTGTTTGTTACAAACAAATTCAAATACCACGTTTACTTGGGGCTTCCTTTATGAAGCCACTCCTCTTGCATATTATTATTAATGTATCGCACCCTTCCTTGTTCGTGTTTACGCCAATATATGCATCATGTTGAATTAAGTGTTCTGCAAAGCTGGGTTGCCTTGCTCCTGTGCTTACCCCTACGTTCCCGATTGTTCGGCTAGTAAGTAAAGGAAGCACTTCTGCGATTGTTATGATCGGTTCATCCGAACTCGTACCTCAGACAGGTGAAGCCGAAAGTTAGCGCTCTTACTATTTTCTACTATGATTAGTTTGGCGGAACTATTTTCTTTGAAGATGCTTCTTACGTTAAATAGTAATATAGCATAAGTTCCTTGGGCGCGCTTTGTTTATTATACCCTAATGGCCTGGTTGCCTGGTTATTCGAAACGCCTCCGATATCCTCGGATGGCGTAGTAGATAACACTTTTCGGCCCTTGGCCGAAGGGCGAGAAGCCGATGGTCGGTTAAGACGTGTTTAAAGTTCGGACGAACACATATATCATATAAGTACTTCGGTACATACGATCATTATACATGAAATTCTTTTACCCAAATCACTTGTGTTGGAAATAGGCCCTAGAGGCAATAATATTTTATTATCAATGCTATAATTGTATTATTATTATATTTATTTGTTCATGCTATAATTATTTATTATCCAAGCTATAATTGTATTGATTGGAAACTAAATACATTTGTGAGTATTAGACACCACTGTGTCCCTAGCATGTCTCTAGTAGACTAGCTCATTGATGTAAGATGGTCAAGGTTTCTTGGCCATGGACATGAGATGTCATTTGATAACGGGATCACATCATTAGGAGAATGATGTGATGGACAAGAGCCAAACTATAAGCATAGCATATGATCGTGTCAGTTTATTATTATAGTTTTCTGCATGTCAAGTATCTGTTCATATGACCATGAGATCATGCAACTCACTGACACCGAAGGAGTACCTTGTGTGTATCAAACGTCGCAACGTAACTGTGTGACTATAAAGGTGCTCTACAGGTATCTCTGAGGGTGTCTATTGGATTGGCATGGATCAAGACTGGAATTTGTTTCTCCGTGTGACGGAGAGGTATCTCAGGGCCCACTCGGTAATAAAACATCACTATAAGCCTTGCATGCAATGTGACTAAAGAGTTAGCCACGGGATCTTGTATTACAGAACGAGTAAAGAGACTTGCCGGTAACAAGAGTGAACTAGGTATAGAGATACCGACGATCGAATCTCAAGGAAGTAACATACCGAAGAACAAAGGGAACATCATACGGGATTATGTGAATCCTTGACATAGAGGTTCAACCGATAAAGATCTTCGTAGAATATGTAGGAGCCAATATGGGCATCCAGGTCCCGCTATTGGTTATTGACCGTAGAGGTGTCTCAGTCATGTCTAAATAGTTCTCGAACCCGTAGGGTCTGCACACTTAAGGTTCGGTGACGTTTCAGTAGTATTGAGTTATATGTGTTGGTGACCGTGTAGGAGATATGCCCTAGAGGCAATAATAATTGAAATTTATTATCTCCCTATTCATAATTAGGTTATATTCCATGCTATAATTGCTATGGTTCTCGAGTCTACAATAACCACGAGGCTCGGAGGAACACTCATATGCACGTGTGGAATAATAAACGGTAAAATGTATTCCTAGTCTGGCCTCTAAGACTAGATGAAGTGTTGCATGATGGTTTTGTTTTCCTGATCATGGGCATGTCTATGCCAACAACTTTGAGGGGCACAATGTTAGAAGAACATTTGTGTTGAATCGACCTGAATTGATGTTATGCTATGAGATACATTCGTCACAAGTTAAATGGTTAATAACACTGAGATGGTTAACGTTTGCATGATTCCTCAGACCATGAGAGTATCGAGTTTCTTCATGCTTGATTGATGAACTTTGGGGTTTGTTAAACGTCATTCGTAACTAGATGGCTATTACGACGGCTTACGGGTTCATGGGAAAGCATGTCAAGTAACTTGATAGCTCAAGATTGGCATTTCCTCCTCCGACGATGGAGACATATCTCTGGGCCCTCTTGGTGTTATAGTATCCATCATCGTCTGGCCAGACACTTTGTGATTTGATCACGGGGATGCCGGAACACTGTAACGAGAAAGGAGAACAAATACCAGTAACGAGGTAACTGGCATAGTGGACAGGTTTTTGATCCACGGGTGTGCCAACATTTCTCACCTCAGGTATTTGTAACAGATTGTGAAGCAACAGGAATAGCACATGACAACTGGAGGTTCACTCGAATATTTATTTGTGTGGGTACAGGGGTGAATATGGGTGTCCATGGCTCTGATGTTGATCATTGATCGGGAGGGGTTCCGGGTCATGTCTATACTTCACCGAACCTATAGGGTCACATGCTTAAGCGTCATCTATCTGCTGAACACTAGACAAGGAGTCCGAGAGAAAGTCACCGGAAAAGTTTCGAAGACAACGGAAAAGTTCCGAAGAGAACACCGAAAAAGTTTCGGTAAAACCAAAAATTTGTTTCAGATAAAACCATTGATCCAAAAAGGTTTTGGCAAGCACCGGGCATGTTCTTGTGGTTGCCAGATTGGTCTGGTAATTTCTGGAATTTTTCCAGAGAAAAAAATCGAAAAATAGTTTTGGAGCTGCCGAAATTGTTTACCGGGTAAACGAAGATGGTTTAAAATTAAACCACCCTACCAAAAATGTTTTGGCCCACGTCCATATAATTTAGAGGGTGCCGGAAATTTTCCGGGACCTTCCGGAATTTTTCAAAAGTAATAGTCACGGAAAACACCTTGTCCCAATGTGAGGGGACAGGATTCCACGAAACATGGGGGCTGTTTTGGGGGCGCCCCCCCCCCCTTGAGGGGGAAGCCCCTTGTGGCTGGACAAAGGTGTTGGGGGGCCCGATGGTGGGGGTCAGCCCCCACAAATGTTGGGAGGTGGTGGGGCCCCATGTGAGAACACCATGGACAAGGGAACATGTTTTCTCCATGTTTGGTGGGAACATGTTTTCCTTGTTTGGTGGGTGCATGTTTTGTGGGATGAAATTTCAGCCCCCCTCCACCCCTCCCACCACTATATAAGAAGGAGGAGAGGATCTCTCCAACTCACTCCAACTCTCTCACACAAGCAATGCATGATCTGGCATTCTCTCTCCCTCCTAGGAAATTGTTTTGTAGTGCCGAAAGGTTGTCTGGGTTCCGGTTGGAACTAGTTCTGGACAACGAAGCCCTGTCGGATAGATGACACTGTATGTGTGCAACTCTATACAGAGATCGTAGTTTCGGTCTTAGTTCGCGAGTGCCTCCCGAAGGGCTGTCCGTGGGACCGTCTGAGTTCGGAGGTCGTCCCGAAGGGCTGTCCGCGACATCGTTCGGGGGACTGTCCGAGCGCCTCCTGGAGGGCTGTCCGAGGAGCACATGAGGGTATACATCCTCGCGGTTGGGAGGTTGTAAATCCTAGCTGTGGGGATCTGCACTGTCAATCGTCATCGACTCTACTTCCGCTGCGCTATGAGTCGGTAACGAAAAAGATCAAACCATGTATGCAGTCTCCATAGTAGTCCTGGGCTGGTGCGTAGGTTGAATTTTTTTTGTTTTCTGCTGCGTTACCCCTATAGTGGTATCAGAGCCGTGCTATGCGTAGATGCAGGTTGCGATCTAGAATACATAGAGATGTATGGCTGTTGCACAATATAATTAGGTAGTAGATGAGATCTATTGCTGAAAATTATTTGTGCGGGTAGCAGATGAAATTTGTTACCCGATGTTCTTGTTGCTTCCTTGGAAATTGCATATTTCTGGTATTAATAACATCATGGTGGAGTTTCAATGTTCTCGCAATCCGTGATCCTGATTGATCAATGAAGTGCTAACAGTTCATTGAATTCCACCGTAGTTAAAAGGAAAGATGAAATTTCGCAAACGAACAGGCAATGCAGATATGATCTAGACGGGGGTCATGCGTATGACGAAGTTCAGTATGGGGCTCGAGATTTTATTATATCGTGTTTCATACACCCCGCGGAGTTAATCTAGCAACTTGAATTATCATACTTGATGATGGACGTTGGTAGCTTCGGTTTGTTTCGAAACCTTAGAAGCCACGTAAAACAAGTTTTTTCATGGACCGATTAGAGGCGTCTAACTAGGTTTTGTAGGAGGTTTTGCATGTGCATGTGCATGTGATGTGGTATAGCAGTTCTCATATTAATTTGATTATGTATGAGATGACTATATGATGTAAATTGATTAACATGACCTACGTATCATGATTCAGCATGATGGCTGAAGCCATATGATTGTCACTTTAATGACCTGCGTGTCAACCTTAAGTAATGTACTTCTTTTATTAGCTATAGATATAGCAATATTATCGGGTGCATCAACAAGGTGGTGGCAAACTTCGCGAAGGTGAACACAAACGCGAATGCCGAAGACGAAGAAATACAAGACTTCTCCATCAGAAAGGGCTATACCATATCATGCTATTATGAATTGCCTAAGATTTTTATCCCTTATGATGCACCCTTCTTGATTGCACGGTAGTCGCTTTTTATTAGGGTGATCTCTCACAAAAATATCAAGTAGTTTGTGTTCTCCCAAGTGTAGCACCGTCACGGCACCTATCTCTTCAGGGCATCACATGATCTCCATGGGTGCAAACGATTAGAGAAGTGTGAGGCGAGTGAGTTGAGACCTCGCAGCGAGATCACTTAGTTGACTTGATGTTCAGGCAGGACAGTCCCGAGCTCGGAACACACGCGTCGAAAGATGAACAAGGATCACATACAAATGTGATCGTCAAGTATGCCTACCGATTGAAGTCCGCGCCATTTGAGTTCACCTCGAACCATGGCGGTGAATTAAAATGTGGGTCTTATATCACTCACAATCAATTATGAGAGATATTGATTTGAGTGGGAGCGCATTGTAGAATTATCTTGTTTAAATTCTCAGTGCAATTAATTTTGGACACTGTCTAACTGTGATTTGCAAAATAGTTGTAGAATAATGGCTCGCGTTTCCACCTTCCCTGTTAAAATTGAATAGCTGTTAAATATCTGACTAAAACTTTATGGTTGGTAACGTAATGTGAGGATTGTCGTCAAGAGTGACGAGAAGGACTTTGTCCTATGACATGCTTTCAGTATTCTCCCTCTAATGCTATGGATCATATGACTCTCGTCGTTTGATCCAAATGCTAGAATTCTGTTTCAGTCAAGTGCAATATGTTTGTTTCCATGAGACCCGAACTTCGAAAGTTTTGGGATAGTTATGTGATATTCATGGAACTGAAAATTAATTTTCAGATACAAACAAAGGCTGAAAGATATGAAATATCCAAAGCAATGTTTGTTTGCAAACTATTAGTTAAGGTGTTTACTATTCATTAGACTGATAAGAGAGGGATCCAGAAGAATGCATGTCATATGATGAAAGGTGAATAAAACAACAACTTAAAGAGAAAGGTAGTGTCCGAAGGTGTTAGTGAAACTTTCACGCCTAGGAAGTCCAAGGATAATGCCACTCTTAAGTTGAGTGCTTCTTATGAGAGTAGGATAAATACTGAAAATTAAACTATTAGAATTTTAAAGGCAAAAAGTAAGAAGACTGGAATATCCAGCTAATGTATGAATGTCATACAAGTTTTTGATGTATAGAAGGCTAGTCAAAGATATAGTTCTTGGGAATTATGGTTAAACAAGTTAATCACTAATTCTTGGGTATTTTGAGTTGATCACAAAGATACCCGCTCGATTGCATTCTGTTGCAACTCGATATAAGAACTACTACGGCCTAAAGGACTTGTCGGAAATCAGGTTTAGATACGCGCTGGGAATATAGTACATGTTACTGTACCTTCCATCGTTGTATTCCCTATGTATTTATTTTCATAATTCATTTAGAGTTTGACACTCTACCCCTTTGCATAAGGTATCTTGCAAGAAGGTTGTTCATAAGAGAACTTTTGATGTTCGGTGTTATGAATAACATAAGGGCCATGATTTCATTATGAATGAGACATGTGTTATGAATATTGATAATAACACATTACCTCTGGGTTTATTTTCATAATTCATTTTAGAGTTTCATACACTCTAATCCATTGCACAATGTTTGTTGCGAAAGAGTTGTTCATAAAAATAACAATTGTTGTTCAGTATTATGGATAACATGAAGGGCCATGCTTCCATCCTAGATGGGATGTATGTTATGAATATTGATGGAAATATGATACATCCATAACACTGACGCTAAATGTCGCAAGACTAAAAGAATACCACACAAGTGTAGCACTGCATTTGCTGACATTGGAGAAACCCGCATGGAAAATTCCATTATGATGGATTTTGAAGTTGTTTGATTTTGAATCATCTGACACTTGCAACTTTCCTCTGAAAAGTTAAGTGACTGAAATACCGTTCACAGGCCATAAGGAACGAGCAAAGAACATATTGGTGATCATACATTATGATGTGTGTAGTCCAATAAAATGTTGTTGCAACTAGTGGATTTATCTATCTTCAGAAATGACTCAAGTAGATATATGGATATTTACTCATTGAGACGTAAGTCTGGATCTTTTGAATTCATTCATAATGTTTTCAAAAATGAAGTAGAAGTTGTTGTAACAAGAAAATTATGTTTCTACAATTCGATTGCAGAAAGGAATATTTAAGTTACAAGGTTAGCGAATGTCTGATGAGTTGTGAAAGGGGTTTCACAACTTGCCCCTCTCGGAACACCACTGCAAGTGGAAAGTCCGTGAAGATGTAATCGAACCATTCATGACATGGTAAGATCAAATATGACATAAATAAATTTTTCATTATCCCTTTTAAAGTGATGCTTTAGAGACTGCGTCTTTTACACTTAAAAGAGCTCCATCGGGTCTGTTGAAATGACGCCATGATATGGTATGCCAAACCATGTTATATCTTTTCTTAAACATTTGGAATATGGGGCTTGTGTAAAAGGTTACAAACCTATTCGAAATCAGACAAGTGCTACTTTATAGGTTATCCCAAGTCATTGGGTATTCCCACACCACTATACCGAGGCAAAGGATTTTTTCACAAAACGGCATGCTTTTAAAGATAATAGTTCTTACAAGAGGTGAGTGGGAAGACAGTGCAACTCGACGAGATAACCAGTATCTTCATCATCAGATCAAAGGAAAGGAACCTTGGAAGTGATTCCGTAGTTTCCTACTGCGACTGATACGAAAGTCTCTACAATAAAATGTATGGACTTCGGTCGAACTTGCAGTTGAACCACGTAGGCAAGGCTCGTGCAAACCTCTCAGGTGCGCAAATGAGATATTGTTGTTGGACAACAGTATACCTACGATACACCAGGAAGCGGTGATGGTCCCTGACTCCGGAATTGGCTAAATGCCAATACAATCCGAGATAGTTTCCATATAAACGTTTCAAGATTAAAATCTTGATACACCTTTCGGAAGGCTTAGAGTCTAAAGAATATTTGTGGAACTAAAAACGGATACGGATAAAAATGTTTTATCCATAAAGCTCAACTTGTTGAAATTACAAGTTCAAGGAGTTGACTATGATGAAGTTGTTTCACTATAGCGATGCTTAAAGTCGGCTCGGGTTGAACTAGAAATTAATACATATTTCAATCATGATATATGAAACATGGATCACAAAAGGATTTCCATCTAATGGAAATGTAACCAAGGACTTGCATGTGTTACAGTCCAAGGTATTTTTTCAGTCCATAGGATGCTAGTAAATATGGAAACTTCAGAGTTCCGGCAATGGACAGAAGAGAGCAAAATGGAGTTAGAATCTTCGTGTTTTGATGAAATGGTCGAAAAGGTTTTTTGACTTCATCAATGGGTAACGAAGGTGCTTGTGATTCAAGAAAATAAGTGGGAGCATAATAATATTTCTAAAAACCTTGTGTGCTTGACACATTGTTAATTGGATATAAATTTCTTGACACGAATTAGGACATCATTTGAAAATAGTTTTTTTCGATGAAGTGCTTGAGCTAAATAGCCTTGATATTAGGCATGATGATCTATGGAGATAGATTTACCTAATGGGGCTGAGCAAATATACATATTGACAAAATGCTAAAACCTTTTAGCATTGAAAAACGTCAAGGAGTGATTCTTGCCGAAGTCACTTGGAAAGTGTTTTTGCAAGACTCGGTGTCCCAAAACACTGATGAGCAAAATACATGATGGTGATTCCACACACTCTTGTTTTTCGATTAATAATGTATTCCATGGTATGTAAAAACAACCAAATATGTCCAATACTCCGAAGTTGTTTTGAGTATAGATACCAAAGTAATCAAAGTACTGATCATGGGACAAAAGTGAAAGATGTCATTGAGTACTAGAGCAGTATTGATGACATGTTTTTTCGCAAGCAGATATTATGAAGTGCCCATTGTAAGTAATTAAATCAAGACAGTCTTCATTAATCCATGCGATTTTCGATTTAAGTTAAGGATTTTGTGCAATACACAACATGGTGGCACGGTAGTTGGAAATTGTTTCAAAGAAGATACTATGGCGAATTCTATAACAAAGGCTAAGTATGTTGACGCTTTAGAAGCGACAAAGAAGTTGTTGGATCATATAGTTCATTCATGAACTTAGTATGGTTCCAAGATGGCTTTGGTCTATGGGACACTATTGCAGATAGTTCACTAGTAGAAAACAGGGCTTTGGTCCAGGCCTGAAAGCCCATTAATCCCGGTTCACTCATGAACCGGGACCCATGGGGGCATTAGTCCCAGTTCGTGAGGCCAGGGCACCGGCCAGGGCTCGTGGGCCATTGGTCCCAGTTCATCTGAACCCTTTGGTCCCGGTTCCAGACACGAATCGGGACCAATAGGCCTTGCTGCTGGCCCACATCCATTGGTCCTGGTTTGTGACTGGAACCGGGACCAAATTTTGTCCTTTAGTCCCAGCTCCAGTCACAAACCGGGACCAATGGTTGGCCTATATATACCCCCCCCCCGACTAGACCATTGCACTGCTCTGTTTTTTTGGCCGGCCATGGCAGAGCTAATTGTGGTGCTCTAGGTCACCTCCTATGCACATGAGGTGTTTGATGAAATTCCCAAGCCACACTTAAGCTTTCTCCTCTCGCAGCTCCTTGTCCAACTGGGACAGATGGGTCATTTTCTACTAGTGGTTGCTCCATAGCTCAGTCTGAGGAATCAGGTTTCGACCAATGATTCACACATATGCATAGCCAAGTCCACACAAAATATGTATTTTGTGAAAGCGTGAAAACGCAAGGATATGCAAAGTTACAGACGGAGCTGAAGTTGTCAAATCCGTTTAACATCACGCTATACCACATGTGAAGCATATTTTACACCAGTGTGCCACAGGTGTAATGTGCATTAGCATTAACTATATTATTGACTCTAGTGCAATTGGGAGTCTGTAGGAGATATGCCCTAGAGGCAATAATAAATGTTATTGATTATCTCCCTGTTCATAATTAGGTTTATATTCCATGTTATAACAGCTATGGTTCTTGAGTCTACAATAACCACGAGGCTCGGAGGAAGAATCATATGCAGGTGTGGAATAATAAACGGTAAAATGTATTCCTAGTCAGGCTTCTAAGACTATCTCAAGTATTGCATGATGGTTCTGTTTTCCTGATCATGGGCATGTCTATGCCAGCAACTTTCAGGGCACAATGTTAGAAGAACATTTGTGTTGAATCGACCCGAATTGATGTTATGCTATGAGGTACAATCTGCACAAGTTAAATGGTTAATAACACAGAGATGGTTAAAGTTTGCATGATTCCTCAAACCATGAGAGTATCGAGTTTCTTCCTGCTTGATTCATGAACTTTGGGGTTTGTTAAACGTCATTCGTAACTGGATGGCTATTACGGCGGCTTACGAGTTCATGGGAAAGTATGTCAAGTAACTTGATAGCTCAAGATTGGGATTTGCTCCTCCAACGATGGAGAGATATCTCTAGGCCCTCTTGGTGTTACGGTATCCATCATCGTCTAGCCAGACACTTTGTGATTTGATCACGGGGATGCTGGAACATGGTAACGAGAAAGGAGAACAAATATCGATAACGAGGTAACTGGCATAGTGGACAAGTTGTTGATCCACAAGGATGCCAACATGTATCACCTAGGGTATTTGTAACATATCGCAAAGCAACGGGAATAGCACATGACAACTAGAGGTTCACTCGAGTATTTATTCGTATGGGTATAGGGGTCAATATGGGTGTCCACGGCTCCGATGTTGATCATTGATTTGAAGGGGTCCCGGGTCATGTCTATACTTTACCGAACTTATAGGGTCACACGCTTAAGGGTCATCTATCTTCTGAATACTAGACAAGGAGTCACAGAGAAAGTCACTGGAAAAGTTTCGGAGACAACGGAAAAGTTCCGGAGAGAACACCGAAAAAGTTTTGGTAAAAACCAAAAGTTTTTTCGGATAAAACCATGGATCCAAAAAGGTTTTGGCAAGCACCGGGAATGTCCTAGAGGTTTCCAGATTGGTCTGGTAATTTCTGGAATTTTTCTGGAGAAAAAACCGAAAATAGTTTCGGAGCTGCCAGAATTGTTTACTGGGTAAAAGAAGATGGTTTTAAATTAAACCACCATACCGGAAATGTTCCGGAGCGCGTCCAGATGATTTTAGAGGGTGTCGGAAATGTTCTGGGACCTTTCGGAATTTTTCAGAAGTAATAGTCGCGAAAAACATCTTGTACCAGCATGAGGGGACAAGATCCCACGAAACATGGGGGTTGTTTTGGGGGCGTGCCCCCCTTGAGGGGGAAGCCCCTTGTGGCTGGAAAAAGGTGTTGGGAGCCCCCCATGGTGGGGGCAGCCCCCACAAATGGTGGAAAGTGTTGGAAGGTGGTGGGGCCCATGTGGGAACACCGTGGAGAAGGGAACATGTTTTCCTTGTTTGGTGGGAACATGTTTTCCTTGTTTGGTGGGTGCATGTTTTGTGGGCTGAAAATTCAGACCCACTCAACCCCTCCCACCACTATACAAGGAGGAGTAGAGGAGCTCTCCAACTCACTCCAACTCTCTCACACAAGCCATGCATGATCTGGCATTCTCTCTCCCTCCCACGAAATTGTTTCATAGTGCTGAAAGGTTGTGTGGGTTCTAGTGGGAACTAGTTCTGGATGGCGAAACTTGTACTAGTTCTGGACGGCCGGATAGATGACACCATATGTGTGCAACTCTTTAGAGAGATTGTAGTTTCGGTCTTAGTTCGCGAGTGCCTCCTGAAGGGCTATCCATATGACCGTACGAGTTTCGAAGGTCCTCCCGAAGGGCTCTCCGCGACACCGTCCGAGGGACTGTCCGACCGCCTCCTGGAGGGATGTCCGAGGGGTAGATGAGAGTATACATCCTCGCAGTTGGGAAATTACAAATCCTAGCTGCGGGGATCTGCACCGCCTATTATCATTGACTCTACTTCCTCTACGCTACGAGTCGGTAACGAAAAAGATCAAACCATGTATGTAGTCTCCATGGTGGTCCTTGGCTGGTGCGTAGGTCGGAATTTTTTGTTTTCTGTTGTGTTACCCCTACAGACCTAAGGATGTTTAGAGTCCTGGATGAGATTCCGGGCGTGATGAGGAACTCTAGAATGGTCTGGAGGTGAAGATCGATATATAGGACGAAGGGAATCGGAGTCCGGAAGCATTCCGGGGGTACCGGGTTATGACTGGGAGTACCGTACGGTCTTTTGGGGGGGCAAGTGTTGGGGTCCTCATGGGCCAAGTGGAGGAGCACACTAGTCCACATGGGGGTTGGGCGCCACCCAAACCCTATCCCACTTCCTCCAAGGGTGGGGGAGCCCATCTAAGGGGCTCCCACTAGGTAACTTGGGGGGCCAAGCACCCTAGGGTTTCCCTAGGGGGCGCCTCCCCCTTTGCCTTGGCTGCCACTCCTAGATTGGATATAGGGCGCCCCATCTCCTCCTCTCCTCCTATATATAGTGGAGGGAGAGAGAGGCAGCCCACCAGAAAAGCCACATGCAGCCCTATCGCCCTCTAGATAGCTTCTCCTCTAGATCTGTTCAGTACGACTTAGTGAAGCTCTGCCGGATCCACTACACCACCACCTCCACCACATCGTTGTGCTGCCGGAGAACTCATCTACCTCTCCATCCTCGCTTGCTGGATCAAGGAGGTGGAGATCGTCATCGAGCTGTACGTGTGCTGAACGCGGAGGTGTCGTCCGTTCAGCGCTAGATCCGAAGGACCGTGATTGGATCGCGGAACGGATCATGATTGGATCGCGGGACGGATCGTGATGGGATCGCGGGACGTCTTGCAATTTGTATCGCGAAGACATTCGACTACATCAACCGTTTCTTAACGCTTCTCGCTTAGCGATCTACAAGGGTATGTAGATCCACTCTCCCTCTCGTAGATACACATCACCATGGATAGATCTTGCGTGTGCGTAGGAAAAAATTTGTTTCCCATGAAATGATCCCCAACAACTTGGGGGCTCTTAAATTTGTATGAGCCATTTTATAATAAATGTTTTCTTCTTAGTTGTTGCAAAGTCTTTTTCTACCACTCCTTTCTCGACTCGAGTGCTTGGTCAATAGCCGGGTAGCCTGGTTTCTCTTTAAAGCTGCTCGCCTGAGAAACTGGCATGAGAAACACTTTGCCTTCGGGGTAGGGAGGTTGAAGCCGAAGGCTGACCCACCTGAAGTCTAGAGATCGGACATGTCATGTTAAAGCACGACGGAGCACAATTTTAAGACCACTTTCATATTGGCACCAAAAAACTTGATTCAATTGAGACGTACGGTTTTCAAATAAGTTCTTTTGGTATTTTGTGCTTATAAATTCTTTAAACTATTTTATGATTTCCTTTCAGGAAGCGGGACATCCTCTTGGTTGAGGTGTTCGGCGTGATGGTCTTGCCCGGAAACTCTTTTTCAAACTACGGTTCGGCATCTTTCCTACCGAACTCCACCTCGGCGTTGTTAAAACGTACATGACGATTGAACTAGTTTCCGAGGAGATACGATCCTAGGGACGGCCATATTGCCGAACCCAAGTCTCGGGGGCTACTGCATTGACAATTCAATGCAGAAAATTTCAGTGTAATAGAGTTTGAGAGGAGATTATGATCCTTGGGTTTGTCGGCTACACCCAACCTGAGTCTTGGGGTCTATGCACACCGCTTTTGTGTTCCGGTGTATGCTGGCGAGCTAGGAGTTGGTTCTCAGGCCAATTTTGCGAATCGTCCTGAGTCTCAGGGGCTATTGGGATCAGCGGTTACATGTCATCCTTCAGGTGCATCTCGGGTTTTAGAACGACACACACCTTGAGGGCTACTGGCTATATATCTCAATAGAGAATAAATTGCACCAATCGAAAATATCCACGAAAAATCAGTGCACGATCGGGGTGGTGCACCACCTCGAAAGCAGTCCGGCATAAAGCTCGGGCACATGTGGATGGCTCCATAGAGAGCATTTCCGACATTAAGCTCAGATGAATTCCTTCATTTTTTTAAGATCCAAGCTAGTTTATGATACCTTAGACGCTGACCATCATTAGAGCTCGGAAGGAGTCCGGCATAAAGCTCGAATTCGAATGGATCTTTCCATAGAAGACTATTCCAGCATTTAAGCTTGGATGGACTCAGTCAAATTTTCTGAGGCGAAGGTAATCTATGATACCTCGGATGTCGACCATCATCGGAGCTCGCCTACAAAAAGATACCTTGGATGCAGTACGGCGTTGGAGCTCGGACGCAAGAGGATACCTCGAATGCCGAATAGTGTTGAAGGTCGGTTGTGAAAAGATGCCTCGGATGTAGTTCAACATTGGGGCTCGGACGCAAGAGGACGCTGCCGCACGGGAAACACACTTCAAACCCCAAGTGTGGCGTAAAAATTTACAAGACATTGATAAAGGTCGATAACTTAAAGGGGCTCCTCGGATGCCCGACAAGACGCTGTTATATTCTCTGATTTTTGTGAAAGGGTTATTGAGGTTTTCATGGATGATTTTTCTGTTTACGGAACTTCTTTTGAAGATTGTTTGAGCAACCTTGATCGAGTTTGGCAGAGATGTGAAGGCATTATCTTGGGACATAAAATTTCTGAAAGAGGTATTGAAGTTGACAAGGCTAAAGTTGATGCTATTGAAAAAATGTCGTGTCCTACGGATATCACAGGTATAAGAAGTTTCCTTGGTCATGTTGGTTTCTATAGGAGATTTATTAAAGATTTTTCTAAGATCTCTAGGACTCTCACTAATCTTTTGCAAAAATATGTTCCATTCGTTTTTCATGATGATTGTGTAGAAGCTTTCGAAATTCTTAAGAATGTTTTGATTTCTGGACCTGTTATTCAACCACCTGATTGGAACCTGCCCTTTGAAATTTTGTGTGATGCTAGTGATTATGCCGTTGGTGCTTTCCTAGGACAAAGAGCTGATGAGAAATTAAATGTTATTCATTCTGCTAGCAAAACTCTAGATAATGCTCAAAGATACTATGCTACCATTGAAAAAGATTTTTTAACAGTTGTGTTCGCTTGTGATAAGTTTAGACCCTATATTGTTTATTCTAAAGTAACTGTTCACACTGATCATACTTCTATTAAATACCTTATGGAAAAGAAGGATACTAAACCTAGACTTATCAGATGGGTTCTTATCCTATAAGAATTTGATTTGCATATTGTTGCTAGAAAGGGTGCTGATAACCCTGTAGCAAAATTATGTTGTAGATTACTAGCTCACATTGTAGCTCCCTTGAATTTTATATGTTCCTAGAGAAATAGAGTTGAAAGATGATGGTAGCAATATTGCGGACTGGCTCCATGATCTGAGGATTGTCCTCATTGCTGCACAGAAGGCTTATGTCCTTAATGCACCGCTCGGTGCACCAACCCCTCTAGCGTTGTTTGTAGATGTTGTGAACATCTGACAGGCACATTTTGATAACTACTTGATAGTTTAGTGCGTCATGCATTACAGCTTGGAATTGAGGCTGCGAAACGTTTTGAACGTCATGGAACATATGAGATGTTCTAAGAGCTGAAATTAGGATCTCAGGCTCGTGCCCGTGTTGCGAGATATGAGATCTCCAACAAGATTCTTTGCCTGTAAGATGAAAGAGAATAGCTCAATCGTTGAGCATGTGCTCAGATTGTCTGGGTGCTACAATCGCTTGAATCGAGTGGGAGTTGATCTTCCAGATAAGATAGTGATTGATATAGTTCTCCAAGTCATTGTCACTAAAGCTACTAGAACTTGGTGATGAACTATAAAACGCCAGGGATAGAAATAATGATCCCTGAGCTATTCGCGATGTTTGACACCGTGAAGGTAGAAATCGAGAAGGAGCGTCAAAGTGTTGATGTATGCAATCCAATGAGTCTTGTAGCGTGTGGTGGATATCGTTATTTTCTTACCTTCACTGATGATTTGAGTAGATATAGTGTATATTTACTTAATGAAACACAAGTCTGAATTGTTTGAAAGGTTCAAGCAAATTCAGAGTGAAGTTTAAGATCATCGTGACAAGAAGATAAATATGTTTGCGATATGATCGTGGAGGTGAATATCTAAGTTACGAGTTTGGCATACAACTTTAGACAATGTGAAAGTTGTTTCACAACTCACGCCACCTAGAACACCATAGTGTGATGGTGTGTCCGAACGTCATAGTCGTGCTCTATTGGATATGGTATGTGCAAAGATGTCTTTTATTGTTTTGTTACTATAATTTTGGGGTTATACATTAGAGACAACAACATTCACTTTAAATAGGGCACCATCTAAATCCGTTGAGATGACACCGTGTGAACTATGGTTTGATAGAAACCTAAGCTGTCATTTCTTGATGTTTGGGGCTGCGACGCTTGTGTGGAAAATGTTTTCACCTAATGAGCTTGAACCCAAAGCAGACAAATGCATCTTCATAGAATACCCTAAGAACAGTTGGGTGAACCTTCTATCTCAGATCCAAGCATAAAATGTTTGTTGCTAAAACTGGGTCCTTTCTCGAGAAAGGGTTTCTCTTGAAAGAATTGAGTGGGAGGAGGATAGAACTTGATGAGGTTATTGAACCGCTGCTTCAACCAGAAAGTAGCGCAGCACAGAAAGATGTTTCTCTGAAGCCTACGTTAGTTGAAGAGGAAGTTAATGATGATGATCATGAAGCTTCATATCAAGTTACTATAGACCTGCGAGGAAAATAGAGCTTGATGAGGTTATTGAACCTTTACTTCAACCAGAGAGTAGCGCAGCGCAGAAAGTTGTTTCTGTGAAGCCTATGTAAGTTGAAGAGGAAGTTAATGATGATGATCATGAAGCTTCGGATCAAGTTACTATCGAACTTAGTAGGTCGACAAGGATGTGTACTGCTACTGAGCGGTACGACAACCCTGTCTTGAAGGTCATGTTGTTGGACATCGATGAACCTACGAACTATGGAGAAGCGATGATGGGCCCGGAAACCAACAAATGGTTAGAGGCCATGAAATCCGAGAAAGGATCCATGTATGAAGACCAAGTATAGACTTTGGTGGACTTGCTCGTTGGACGGCTGGTCGTTAAAGTACAAATGGATCTTTAAATTGAAGACAGACACTGATGGTAAATGTTACCATTTGTAAAGCTCGACTTGTTGCAAAGTAGTTTATGACAAGTTCAAGGAGTTGACTGCGATGAGACTTTCTCACTCGTAGCGATGCTAAAGTCTGTTGGAATTATGTTAGCAGTTGCTGCATTTTTCAATTATGAAATCTGGCAGATGGATGCCAAAACATCGTTTCCTTCCTGAAGGAAAGGTTGTATGAGATGCAACCATAAGGTTTTGTCAGTCCTAAGGATGCTAAAAGGTGTGTGAGCTTCAGTGATTCTTCTATGAACTTAAGCAAGCATCTCGGAGTTGGAATATACACTTTGATGAGGTGATCAAAGTTTTTGAGTCTATACAAAGTTTGCGAGAAACTTGTATTTGCAATAATGTGAGTGGGAGCATTATAGAGATTCTGATAAGTATATTTGGATGACATATTGCTATTCGGAAATGATGTAGAATTTCTGGGAAGCATAAACGGTTGTTTGAAAAGAGTTTTTCAAAGAAAGACCTGGATAAAGCTACCTAATTGTTGAGCATCAAGATCTATAGAGATAGACCAAGATACTTGATGAGACTTTCAATGAGTACATACCTTGACAAGATTTTGAAAGAGTTCAAAATGGATCAGTCAGAGAAAGATTTCTCGCCTAATTTGTAAGGT
This sequence comes from Hordeum marinum, assembly GCA_022496015.1. Taxonomy (NCBI): domain Eukaryota; kingdom Viridiplantae; phylum Streptophyta; class Magnoliopsida; order Poales; family Poaceae; genus Hordeum; species Hordeum marinum. The sequence continues at coordinate 490,494,476 of CM039678.1, forward strand.
GTAAAGTTGAGTAAGACTCAATGCCCAGTGACTGTAGAAGATAGAGAAAATATGAGTGTCATCACCTATGCTTCAGCCATAGGCTCTATCATGTATGCAAATGCTGTGCACAAGACCCGATGTCAGCCTTGCCATAAGTATGGCCAGAAGGTTTCAAAGTGATCCTAGAATGGAGCACTTGACAGCGGTCAAGATTGTCCTTAGTAACTAAAAAGACTAAGGAGATGTTTCTCGATTATGGAGGTGATACAGAGTTCGTTGTAAAGAGTTACGTCGATGCAAGCTTTAAACACCAATCCGGATGACTCGAAGTAGCAGTCTGGATACGTATAGTGGAGCAGCCATTTGGAATACTACCAAGTGGAGTGTGGTAGCAGTGTTTATGGTTTGACATAGAAATTTGCAAAGTACACACGGATCTGAATGTCGCAGACCCGTTGACTATAAGACCTCTCTCACATGCAAAGCATGACCGAGCCCCAGAACTCATTGGGTGTTAGATTCATAACAATGCAAATCACATGTTGATGTGAACTAGATTATTGACTCTAGTGCAAGTGGGAGACTGTTGGAAATATGCCCTAGAGTCAATAATAAATTAGTTATTATCATATTTCCTTGTTCATGATAATCGTTTATTATCCATGCTATAATTGTATTGATCGGAGACTTAGATGCATGTGTGGATACATAGACAAAACCATGTCCCTAGTATGCCTCTAATGGACTAGCTCGTTGATCAAAGATGGTCAAGGTTTCCTAGCCATTGACATGTGATGTCATTTGATAACGGGATCACATCATTGGGAGAATGATGTGATGGACAAGACCCAAACTACAAACGTAGCATATGATCGTGTCAGTTTGTTGCTACTGTTTTCTGCATGTCAAAGTATGTGTTCCTATGACCATGAGATCATGCAACTCACTGACATCGGAGGAGTACCTTGTGTGTATCAAATGTCGCAACATAACTGGGTGACTATAAATATGCTCTACAGGTATCTCCGAGGGTGTTTGTTGAGTTGGCATGGATCAAGACTGGGATTTGTTACTCCATGTGACGGAGAGGTATCTCAGGGCCCACTCGGTAATACAACATCACAATAAGCCTTGCAAGCAATGTGACTAAATGTTAGTCACGGGATCTTGTATTACAGAACGAGTAAAGAGACTTGCTGGTAATGAGGTTGAACTAGGTATGGAGATACCGACGATCGAATCTCGGGCAAGTAACATACCGAAGAACAAAGGGAACATCATACGGGATTAACTGAATCCTTGACATAGAGGTGCGACCGATAAAGATCTTCATAGAATATGTAGGAACCAATGTGGACATCTAGGTCCCGCCATTGGTTATTGACCGTAGAGGTGTCGCGGTCATGTCTACATAGTTCTCGAACCCGCAGAGTCTGCACACTTAAGGTTTGGTGACGTTTCGATAGTATAGAGTTATGTATGGTGGTGACCGAAGGTTGCTCGGAGTCGTGGATGAGATCCCGAACGTCACGAGGAGCTCCGGAATGGTCCATAGGTAAAGATTCATATATAGGAATTCCTATTTTGGTCGCCAGAAAAGTTTCGGGCTCATCGGTAGTGTACCGGGAGTGCCGGGAGTGTACCGGGAGACCTCCGGGAGGGGTATTTCGACCCAAGAGGCTTCATGGGCTGTGGGAGAGTATTAATCAGCCCTTAGTGGGCTGGTGGAATAGCCACAACAGGACCATGTGGCTGCGGGAAGAGTCCCAAAGGAAAAAGAGTGGAAAAAAGGCAAAAAGGGAGAGTCCTACTCCTACTAGGAGTGGAGGAGGAGTAGGACTCCACCCCCTTGGCTTCGGCCGACTCCAAGAGGGGCTCAGCCCTGCGCCAGCCCTCCTCCTCCTCTCCTCCTATATATACTGGTGGAATAGAAGGGTTTTGCACAGAATTTATGGCCACGTGCTACCCGTTCCACCGGTGCTCCTCTAGATCGGATTTCCGCAGTGCTTAGGCAAAGCCCTGTCGGAATTGCTCCACCACCATCACCGGAGCGCCGTCATGCTGCCGGTGAACTCTTCTCCCTCTCCACTTCCTCTTGCTGGATCAAGATGGTGGAGATCATCATCAAGCTGCACTTGTGTTGAACGCGGAGGTGCCGTCTGTTCGGCGCTTGATCGGAAGGACCGTGAACAAGATCGCGAGACGATTCGTGATGAGTTCACGGGACGGATTCGTGATTGGATCGCCGGACGGATCGTGATGTGATCGCGGGACGCTTGGCGATTTGGATCGCGAAGATGTTCGACTACACCAACCGTGTTTCTTAACGCTTCCCGCTTAGTGATCTACAAGGGTATGTAGATCCACTCTCCCTCTCGTAGATGCTCATCACCATGGATAGATCTTGCATGTGCGTAGGAAAATTTTTGTTTCCCATGCAACGTTCCCCAACAGTGGTATCAGAGCAAGGTCTATGTGTAGATGAGATCTCGAGTAGAAAACAAAGAGTTTGTGGGTGTTGATGCTTAGATTGCTTCTTCCCTTGGTTGGATTTTGGTTCAGCGGTATTGTGAGATGAAGCGGCCCGGACCAACATTACTCGTACGCTTACGAGAGACCGGTTCCCTCGACGCAACTTGTTGCCTAGATGGCTTGCGAGTGGCAGTTTCTCTCACTTTAGTTGGATCGGATTCGACAAAGGCGGTCCTTGAGAAGGTTGAAAAGCAAATTATGTATCACCGTTGTGGTTTATGCGTAGGTGAGAATCGTTCTTGCTAGAAACCCGTAGCAGCCACGTAAAACATGCAACAACAATTAGAGGACGTCTAACTTGTTTTTGCAGGGCATGTTGTGATGTGATATGGCCAATTACATGATATGATATATGTGATGTATGAGATGATCATGTGATGTATAGAATGTCACAACTTGCATGTCGATGAGTACGGCAACCGATAGGAGCCATAGGGTTGTCTTTCATTATCGTATGACCTGCGTGTCAATCATTAAGCACTATGTAATGCTTTCCTTTATCGCTAAACGGTAGCAATAGTAGTACAAGCATGCAGGGCGTGACAACCCCGATGGCGACACGTTGATGGAGATCAAGATGATGGAGATCATGGTGTCGTGCCGGTGACGATGGAGATCGTGTCGGTGCTTTCAAGATGGAGATCTAAAGCACAAGTTCATGGCCATATCATGTCACTTATGAATTGCATGTGATGTTAATCCTTTTATGCACCTTGTTTTGCTTAGTACGCCGGTAGCATTATAAGGTGATCCCTCACTTAAATTTCAAGATAAAATTCTGTTCTCCCCGAGTGTGCACCGTTGCGAAAGTTCGTCATGTTGAGACACCACGTGATGATCGGATGTGATAGACTCTACGTTCACATACAACGGGTGCAAGCCAGTGTTGCACATGCAGAACACTCGGGTTAAACTTGACGAGCCTAGCATGTACAGACATGGCCTCGGAACAAAAGAGACCGAAAGGTCGAACATGAGTCATATAGTAGATATGATCAACATGATGATGTTCACCATTGTAACCACCTCAACTCCCGTGATGATCGGACTTGAGTTGGTGAATTTGGATCATGTATCACCCGGATGACCGGAGGGATGTCAATTTGAGTGGGAGTTCTTAAGTAATATGATTAATTGAACTCATTATCATGAACATAGTCAGTAGTGTCTTTGCAAAATTATGTTGTAGATTACTAGCTCACCTTGTAGCTCCTTTGAATTTTATATGTTCCTAGAGAAATAGAGTTGAAAGATGATGGTAGCAACATTGCGGACTGGCTCCATGATCTGAGGATTGTCCTCATTGCTGCACAGAAGGCTTATGTCCTTAATGCACCGCTCGGTGCACCAACCCCTCTAGCGTTGTTTGTAGATGTTGTGAACATCTGACAGGCACATTTTGATAACTACTTGATAGTTTAGTGCGTCATGCATTACAGCTTAGAATTGAGGCTCCGAAACATTTTGAACGTCATGGAACATATGAGATGTTCTAAGAGCTGAAATTAGGATCTCAGGCTCGTGCCCGTGTTGCGAGATATGAGATCTCCAACAAGATTATTTGCATGTAAGATGAAAGAGAATAGCTCAATCGTTGAGCATGTGCTCAGATTGTCTGGGTGCTACAATCGCTTGAATCGAGTGGGAGTTGATCTTCCAGATAAGATAGTGATTGATATAGTTCTCCAAGTCATTGTCACTAAAGCTACTAGAACTTGGTGATGAACTATAAAACGCCAGGGATAGAAATAATGATCCCTGAGCTATTCGCGATGTTTGACACCGTGAAGGTAGAAATCGATAAGGAGCGTCAAAGTGTTGATGGTTAGTTAAAACCACTAGTTTCGAGAAGGGCAAGAGCAAGGAGGGAAACTTCATGGATAGCAAGTCAGTTGCTGCTCCAGTGAAGCAACCCAAAGTTGAACTCAAACCCGAGACTAAGTGCTTCGATTATGAGGAGAGTGGTCGCTGAAGCGGAACAACCCTAGATACTTGGTAGATAAGAAGGCTAGCAAACGTCAACAGAATTATATTTGATATACGTGTTATTGATGTGTACCTTGCTAGTACTCCTAGTAGCACCTGGGTATTGGATACCGGTTCGGTTGCTAAATGTTAGTAACTCGAAATAAAAGTTGCAAAATAAACGGAGAACAAGCTAAGTGTGAGGTGATGATGTGTGTTGGAAATGTTTCCAAGGTTGATGTGATCAACATTGCACGCTCTCTCTACCTTAGAGATTAGTGACGAACCTAAAATAAATGTTATTTGGTGTTTTTTGCGTTGAGCATGAATGTGATTAGATCATGTTCATTGCAACACGGTTATTCATTTCAGTTAGAGAATAATGGTTATTCTATTTACATGAATAATACCTTTAATGGTCATGCACCCAGTAAGAATGGTTTGTTGAAACTTGATCGTAGTAATACACATGTTCATAACATTGATGCCAAAAAGATACAAAGTTAATAATAAAGTACCACATACTTGTGGCACTGTCGCTAAATGTCATATTGGTATGAAACGCATGAAGAAACTCCATGCTGATGGATCTTTGGACTCATTCGATTTCGAATCGGTTGAGACATGCGAACCATGCCTCTTGGTCAAGATGACTAAGGACCCCGTTTTCTGTTTTGATGAAGTGGGCAAGTGATTTATTGGAAATGATACATGTTGATGTATGCAATCCAATGAGTCTTGTAGCGTGCGGTGGATATCGTTATTTTCTTACCTTCACTGATGATTTGAGTAGATATAGTGTATATTTACTTAATGAAACACAAGTCTGAATTGTTTGAAAGGTTCAAGCAAATTCAGAGTGAAGTTTAAGATCATCGTGACAAGAAGATAAATATGTTTGCGATATGATCGTGGAGGTGAATATCTAAGTTACGAGTTTGGCATACAACTTTAGACAATGTGAAAGTTGTTTCACAACTCACGCCACCTGGAACACCATAGTGTGATGGTGTGTCCGAACGTCATAGTCGTGCTCTATTGATATAGTGCATACTGTGATGTCTCTTATTGTTTTACTACTATAATTTTTGGGGTTATGCATTAGAGACAACTACATTCACTTTAAATAGGGCATCATCTAAATCCGTTGAGATGACACCGTGTGAATTATGGTTTGATAGAAACCTAAGCTGTCATTTCTTAATGTTTGGGGCTGCGACACTTGTGTGGAAAATGTTTTCACCTAATGAGGTCGAACCCAAGGCGAACAAATGCATCTTCATAGAATACCTAAGAACAGTTGGGTGAACCTTCTATCTCAGATCTGAGTGCAAAGTGTTTGTTGCTAAAACTGGGTCCTTTCTCGAGAAAAGTTTCTCTCGAAAGAATTGAGTGGGAGGAAGATAGAACTTGATGAGGTTGTTAAACCTTTGTTCAACCAGAGAGTAGCGCAGCACATAAAGATGTTTCTGTGAAGCCTACGTTAGTTGAACAGGAAGTTAATGATGATGATCATGAAGCTTTAGGATCAAGTTACTATCGAACTTCGTAGGTCGACAAGGATGTGTACTGCTCCTAAGTGGTCCGACAACTCTGTCTTGGAGATCATGTTGTTGGACAACGATGAACCTACGAGCTATGGAGAAGCGATGATGGGCCCGGATTCCGACAAATGGTTGGAGGCCATGAAATCCGAGATAGGATCCATGTATGAAAACCAAGTGTAGACTTTGGTAGACTTGCTCATTGGACGGCAGGTCGTTGAGTACAAATGGATCTTTAAAATGAAGACAGACACTGATGGTGAATGTCACTATTTGTAAAGCTCGACTTGTTGTAAAGATGTTTGTGACAAGTTCATGGAGTTGACTACGATGAGACTTTCTCACTCGTAGTGGTGCTAAAGTCTGTTGGAATTATGTTAGCAGTTGCTGTGTTTTCAATTATGAAATCTGGCAGATGGATGTCAAAACATCGTTTCCTTAACGGTTTACTTGAGGAAAGGTTGTCTGTGATACAACCAGAAGGTTTTGTCAGTCCTAAGGATGCTAAAAGGTGTGCAAGCTTCGGTGATCCTTCCATGGACTGAAGCAAGCATCTCGGAGTTGGAATATACGCTTTGATGAGGTGATCAAAGTTTTTATGTTTATACAAAGTTTACGAGAAACTTGTATTTGTAATAAAGTAAGTGGGAGCACTATAGAATTTCTGATAAGTATATGTGGATGACATATTGTTGATCAGAGATAATGTAGAATTTCTGGAAAGCATAAAACGGTTATTTGGAAAGTGATTTTCAAAGGAAGACCTGGATGAAGCTACCTAATTGTTGAGCTTCAAAATCTATGGAGATAGATCAAGATGCTCGATGAGACTTTCAATGATTGCATACCTTGACAAGATTTTGAAAGAGTTCAAAATGGATCAGTCAGAGAAAGAGTTCTCGCCTGATTTGTAAGGTGTGAAAGTTGAGTGGGACTCAAAGCTCGACAACGGCAGAAGAAAGAGAAAGGACGAACGTCGTCCCCTATGCCTTAGCCATAGGCTCTATATTATGCCATGCTGTGTACCGCATCTGTGTGTGCCTTGCCATGAGTCCGTCAGGGGGTACAAGAGTGAACCAGGAGTGGATCACTGGACAGCGGTCAAGATTATCCTTAGTAACTAAGAGACTGAGGAGATGTTTCTCGATTATGGAGGTGATAAAGAGTTCGTCGTAAGGAGTTACGTCGATACAAGCTTTAACACTAATCCGGATGACTCGTAGTAGCAATCTGGATACGTATAGTGGGAGCAGCCATTTGGAATAGTACCAAGTGGAGTATGGTAGTGGTGTTTACAGTTTGACATAGGGATTTGCAAAGTGCACACGGATCTGAATGTTACAGACCCGTTGACTATAAGACCTCTCTCACATGCAAAGCATGATCGAACCCCAGAAGTCATTGGGTGTTAGATTCATAACAATGCGAATCACATGGTGATGTGAACTAGATTATTGACTCTAGTGCAAGTGGGAGACTGTTGGAAATATGCCCTAGAGGCAATAATAAATTAATTATTATCATATTTCCTTGTTCATGATAATCGTTTATTATCCATGCTATAATTGTATTGATCGGAGACTTAAATGCATGTGTGGATACATAGACAAAACCATGTCCCTAGTATGCCTCTAGTAGACTAGCTCGTTGATCAAAAGATGGTTAAGGTTTCCTGGCCATGGACATGAGATGTCATTTGATAACAGTATCACATCATTAGGAGAATGATGTGATGGACAAGACACAAACTACAAACATAGCATATGATCGTGTCAGTTTATTGCTACTGTTTTCTGCATGTCAAGTATATGTTCCTATGACCATGAGATCATGCAACTCACGGATATCGAAGGAGTGCCTTGTGTGTATCAAACGTCGCAACGTAACTGGGTGACTATAAAGGTGCTCTACAGGTATCTCCGATGGTGTTTGTTGAGTTGGCATGGATCGAGACTGGGATTTGTTACTCCGTGTGACGGAGAGGTATCTCAGGGCCCACTCGGTAATACAACATCAGAACAAGCCTTGCAAGCAATGTGGCTAAGTGTTAGTCGCGGGATCTTGTATTACGACACGAGTAAAGAGACTTGCCGGTAACGAGGTTGAACTAGGTATAGAGATACCGACGATCGAATCTCGGGCAAGTAACATACCGAAGAACAAAGGGAACGTTATACGGGATTAACTAAATCCTTGACATAGAGGTTCAACCGATGAAGATCTTCGTAGAATATGTAGGAACCAATGTGGACGTCCAGGTACCGCCATTGGTTATTGACCATAGAGGTGTCTCGGTCATGTCTACATAGTTCTCGAACCCGCAGGGTCTGCACACTTAAGGTTCGGTGACGTTTCAGTAGTGTAGAGTTATGTATGGTGGTGACCGAAGGTTGTTCGGAGTCCCGGATGAGATCCCGGATGTCACGAGGAGCTCCGGAATGGTCCGGAGGTAAAGATTCATATATAGGAAGTCCCAGTTTGGTTTCCGGAAAAGTTTCGGGCTCATCGGTAGTGTACCGGGAGGCCTCCGGGAAGGGTATTTCGACCCTAGAGGGACCATGGGCTGTGGGAGAGTATTAACCAGCCCTTAGTGGGCTGGTAAATCAGCCACAAAAGGCCCATGGCGCAGGGAGAGAAAAAGGCTAAGGAAAAGGTGAAAAATCAGCCAATAGGAGGCAATCCTACTCCAACTAGGATTGGAGGTGAAGTAGGATTGCTTCCCACCTCCTGTTCGGCTGAACCAAAGGCCTTGGCTGCCTCTCCTCTCCTATCCTCCTATATATACTGGTGGAATATCTAGGGTTTGGCTTACAATTACGGCCACGTGCTACCCGTTTCACCGGTGCTCCTCTAGATCGGATTTCTGCAGCGCTTAGGCGAAGCCCTGCCGGAATCACTCCACCACCATCACCGGAGCGTTGTCATGCTGCCGGTGAACTCTCTCTCCTCTCCACCTCGTCTTGCTGGATCAAGATGGTGGAGATCGTCATCAAGCTGCACGTGTGCTGAACGCGGAGGTGTCGTCCGTTCGGCGCTAGATCGAAAGGATCGTGATCGAGATCGTGGGACGGATCGTGATGAGTTCGCGGCACAGATCGTGATCAATATCATGAGACGGATCGTGATGAGATCATGGGACGCTCGGTGATTTGGATAGCGAAGATGTTCTACTACACCAACCGTGTTTCTTAATGCTTCCCTCTTAGCGATCTACAAGGGTATGTAGATCCACTCTCCCTCTCATAGATGCTCATCACCATGGATAGGTTTGCTTGTGCATAGGAAAATTTTTGTTTCCCATGCGACGTTCCCCAACATTAACTACTTAACTTTATGCAAGAGTCATGGTGATCCTCACCACTTCCTATATTTCGCCTCTCTCTTGGCAAGCATTATGTGTTAGGGTATGATCTAGACGCATATATCCACTCGGATGTGGGTGATCACTATTTATTATTTTTGACATCACCCTTGAGGTGAATAGTTGGGAGGCAAAACTATAAGTCCCTATCTTTCTCTGTGTCTGATTGAAGCTTTGATCTCGTGGGTAACGCGTGAGTGTTAGCAATTGTAAAACACTAGAAGATAATTGAGTATGTGGATTTGCTTTACAAGCTCGTATATTGACTCTTTCTGATGTTATGATAAATTGCCAATTGCTTCAATGACTAAGAGCATAGTTTGTTGATTATCAATAGAGTTCTTGGTTCATACTTTATCTTGTGAATGAATTGTTACTCTAGAATAAGAGATCTTAAACAATAAGTATTGTTGTTCTAAAGATGTTCATGATGCCCTCATGTCCATATTTTATTTTATCGACACCTCTATCTATAAACATGTGCACATATTTATCGATCTCGGCTTTCACTTGAGGGCAAGCGAGGTCTAAGCTTGGGGGAGTTGATACGTCCATTTTTCATCATGCTTTTATATTGATATTTATTGCATTATGGGTTGTTATTACACGTTATGGTACAATCCTTATGCCTTTTCTCTCTTATTGTACAAGGTTTACATGAAGAGGGAGAATGCCGACACGTGGAATTCTAGACTAGGAAATGAGCAAATCTGAGATACATATTCTTCACAACTCCAAAAGTCCTGAAAAATTACGGAGAATTGTTTTTAAATATATAAAAAATACTGGGAGAAACAGATACGAGAGGGGGGCACTAGGAGGTGACAAGCCTGCTAGGCGCGGCCACCCCCCTCGTCGCGCCTAGCAGGCTTGTGGCCCACCTGGATGGCACCGAACACCCATCTTCTCCTATATGTTTGGTTTTGACCTAGAAAAATCAAGAGAGAGCTTTCGGGACGAAGGGCCGCCGTCTCGAGGAGGAACTTGGGAAGAACCAATCTAGAGCTCCGGCAGGGTTGTTCTGCCGGGGAAACATCCCTCCCGTAGGGGGAAATCGAAGCCATCGTCATCAACAGTGATCCTCTCATCAAGAGGGTGTTAATCTCCATCAACATCTTCACCAGCACCATATCCTCTCCAAACCCTAGTTCATCTCTTGTATCCGATCTTTGTCTCAAACCTCAGATTGGTACCTGTGGGTTGCTAGTACTGTTGATTACTCCTTGTAGTTGATGCTACTTGGTTTACTTGGTGGAAGATCATATGTTCAGATCCTCTATGATAATTAATACTCCTCTGATTATGAACATGAACATGTTTTGTGAGTAGTTACGTTTGTTTCTGAGGACATGAGATAAGTCTTGTTATAAGTAATCATGTCAATTTGGTATTCGTTCGATATATTGATGAGATGTATGTTGTCTCTCCTCTAGTGGTGTTATGTGAACATCGACTAAACACTCCACCATTATTTAAGCCCAGGGGAAGCGATTGGGAAGTAATAAGTATATGATGGTTTGCTAGAGTGACAGAAGATTAAACCCTAGTTTATGCGTTGCTTCGTAAGGGGTTGATTTGGATCCATATGTTTCATGATATGGTTAGGTTTACCTTAATTCTTCTTTCGTAGTTGTTGATGCTTGTGATATGGGTTAATCATAAGTGGGAGGTTTGTCCAAGTAAGGGCAGCACCCAAGCATCGGTCCACCCACATATCAAATTATCAAAGTAACAAACGCGAATCAAATGAGCATGATGAAAACTAGCTTGACAGAAATTCCCATGTGTCCTCGGGAGCGTTTTGCTTTATATAAGAGTTTGTCCAGGCCTATTCTTTTCTACAAAAAGGATTGTGCTACCTTGCTACACCTTTGCTACACTCGTTACTTGTTACTCGTTATGAATTATCTTATCACCAAACTCTCTGTTATCGATAATTTCAGTGCTTGTAGAGAATACCTTACTCGAAACCGGTTGTCATTTCCTTCTGCTCCTCGTTGGGTTCGACACTCTTACTTATTGAAAGGACTACGATAGATCCCCTATACTTGTGGGTCATCAACCATCAACATCACGATCTTATGTCGTAGACGCCGATCCCACCACCGTCTTCTATATCAACCGACTTGCGTCGATCCGTCAGACTGTTAAGTCCAACCCAACTGAAACTTGTCCGACTGCATGACACGCTCGAGGCTCCCAAATGGTCTTGCGCGAATCTTCATCCATCACATGAAAATTCTTCTTAGCTGGCTTGACTTCTCGCAACGTCTTCAAGCATCCATGTTGTGCGAACAATTTTTTCACCCTTGTCTGCCATAACCCAAGGTTTCAGTTTTGTCAAATTTCTCCACCTCAAACCTGGCACTCCTCTGACGCCATAGCTCTTTGTACGGCTGACCCTGTAAAACCATACTCAAGCTTCAAGAGAATGCCTTGAAATTCACGTGGATGTAGCAAAAGCCTAAATTCCTAATACACTTCTTGTGTTCAAGCAGCAAAACCAATTGATTGAATCCTGCTACTCAGGAAAAACTCATGTACTAGTTGATGCTTCGCTAACTCCAACCTTAGAATTGCCATTGTTGTTCTACTTGCCGCTGGACACACCCCGATGCACCGTCGTTGCTGCCAATAGCCCCTGCTCTCCCCGATGAAAATGTATCACGATGGATTTTTTTTGCTTGAATCAATCTCTCTCAGGCTCTCTTCTTGTCGAACACGAGGACTCGGTTCTCTTTTGGTATGATAATCTTAAGAAGTTTCTACTCTATGATGGATTTGTGAGAGGGGTGATCAATCCCACTCTTTTTACTAAGAGGGGAAAAGGTGATTTGATCTTATGCCAAATCTATGTAGATGACATAATTTTTGGTTCTCCTAACATTCATTGGTGCAAGAAGTTTGCGGCCTCCATGACCAAGACATTTGAGATGTCACTCAATGCGGACTTGAAGTTCTTTCTTGGATTTCAAACACAACAATTTCAAGAAGGTATTTTCTTGTCTCAAACAAAATACCTCAAGGAAATTCTAGAGAAGTTTGATATGAAAAATGCTAACCCTTGTAAAACACCCATGCCTACAAAACTTGTTCTCACTGAAGACACCAATGGCATTCCTTTTGACCCATCTATATACCGGTCTATGATTGGTTCATTGTTTTATCTTTGTGCATCTAGACCAGACATCATGTTAAGTGTAGGCATATGTGCAAGATTTCAAGCTTCCCCTAGGGAAAGTCATCATAAGGCGGTTAAGCATATTCTTAGATACCTTGTTCACACCCCAAAGTTGGGTCTATGGTACCCCAAGGATGCCAAGTTTGATCTCATTGGGTACACAGATGGGGATTGGGCCGGAGATAAAGTAGGAAGGAAGTCTACTTCTAGGGCATGTCAATTTCTTGGACGCTCCTTGGTAAGTTGGTCCTCGAAGAAGCAAAATTGTGTCTCCCTCTCAATCGCTGAAGCCGAATATATTGCAACCGCAAGTTGTGCAACACAACTGCTATGGATGAGGCAAACTTTGAAGGATTATGGAATCACCTATAGACATGTGCCTCTTCTATGCGATAATGAAAGTGCCACCAAGATTGTTGAGAACCCTATTGATCACCCTCGCACAAAACACATTGATATTAGATATCACTTCTTGAGAGATCATGTGCAAAAGGGGAACATTTATCTTGATCATGTTGGCATAGATATGCAACTTGTAGACATTTTCACCAAACCATTGGATGAAGCAAGATTTTATAAACTTAGGCGTGAACTTGGAATCTTGGAGCTTGATAACATTATGTGAAATCTTGTACATCTACATACACTTACTTCATGTCTTGTCTAGGTGAGGCATGTGTTTAGGGGGAGACATTCAATTCATGAGTTCTCTCACCCTATATGATGCACAAATAGAACAAACACTCTCAAAGTTACTATAGTATTTCAACTACACTGCTTTAAATAATGGAGTCGTGATTATGCACCCAAAGTTCAAATCTTCGTGGTGTCATGTCACATATACTCAAACATGGTGGCCTCGGCCACCGTGCTTCTAGGATAGAACATTATTTGAGAGGTTTTGTTGTTTATGCTTAGGGTTCACACTGCTTAATATTGTGTCTTTCTCAATTCTTCATTTGTAATCATCATCGTCATTGGCACCCAATATTCTTTGGTCTTGGGAAAACCATTTCTGACTGCTTCCGGTCGTCCGGTACGTCCGGACGTTCGTAAAATTTCCTCTGACCTCCTCGCAATGGCCGTCCGATATGTCCGGACGTCCGTAATATTTCCTCTGACCTCCTCACAATGGACGTCTGGTAGACACCGGTCTTCCATAAATTCGGCTCTGACCTCCTCGCAACGGTCGTCCAGTAAGTTCCGGACGTTCGTAATATTACGGTCGTTCGTAACTTTCCGGTCGTCCGGTCATTCCCTGACCCGTATATATAGGACAGGTGTACGTTCAGGGCTGTTTAGAAACCTAACTCCTGATCCCCTTGTTGTCCACTGCTACCGCCACACTCCCTAACTGCCGCCACCTCTCATCGCTGTTGTCGTGCGCCGGCCGTGCCCCTCGTCGTTGTCGTGCCGCCTGGGCCGCCCCGGTCACCGTATCGCCTCCAGTCATCTTCCTCCGCATTGCTCTCTTCCTGCGAGGCAAGTATGTCGAAGATCAAGCACACTGCAAACAAGGAGGATCCCAGTGGGTTCTCTCGTGCATCGCATCGTGGTGGTTCAAATAATTCTCAAGAATGGGCTCGTCCTCGGAACTGCATTGCCCCTCCTCGCAGCCATGACAGCGATTCCTCAACGGAGGAATCTGACTACGAGGATGAGCTAGAGCATATGGAACGGGCCGAGTATGTTTCTACTCGCACCACTACACCTAAGTCGGGCACTCGGAGGCCCTCTTTCATGCCTCCTCCTCCTCCTCCGGTGCAACCTCAAGGTGATGCCCGTCGCATCTCTCTTGAACCTCCTTTGTCGTTTGTCTCTGCATGTGTACATTGACTTAGAGCATATTCGTGCTCATCCAGTGAAAAATCCGGGGGCTATTGAACTCATTGAGTCGTCTGGTCTTGCTGCTCCCTTTGCATTTTAGCGCTTTTTTAACCATGCTACCATTCATCAGTTCTATGCCACATGCTTTTTTGGTACAAATAACACTGTCACTTGGATGACCTCTGACACCATGCTTACGGCTTATTATTCCCAATTTGTCACTGCCCTTGGTTTTCCTGACATAGGGTTCAAAATTCATAAGGCTGACCCCAACCATTGGCCTAATGGCATTGAGGTATCTGGCGATCTTCTCATACCCATAGCTCAATTGGATGATGTGGAGAAAGGGAAGGATCTGAACCAAGTCTCCATTTGGCGCTCTCCTTTCTTCATTATCTATCAGTGTGTCATTCGCACCATTTATCCCAAGATGGTAGACAAGGGGTCTTGCAATAGCTACTGCATTGATCTCATGCATCACCTCTATGTGTCTCCCAAAGGGAAGATTAATGTCCCTCACTTTCTGTGGCATGAGATCCGTCTTGCTAGTCTTCAGCACAAGGGGGCCTTTCCTCATGCTCCCTTCCTTCAGGCATTCATCGAGAGTGTGGCCCTGTTTCCCATTGTCTGCACGCACTGGCATGAGCGGTGGGTCATTCCAGCTCAAATGGCGGATGATTGGGTTCCCAAGGGTTCTTCCTCTTTTGCTAATGCTCGCTGATCTGCTGCTCGCATTCCTCCTACTGTTCCTTCCGGATCTGCACCATTTGGGCATTGCTCGCTTTCTTGGGAAGGCTCACTCTGCCATGATGAAGGCAATTTCCTTTAACTATACCCAAAATCACGATGTTGTCACTCGCATGGTCACTTCCAAGAATGCTCTGAAGGCTCATTGAGAAACTCCGGAGTGTTCGATGTGAGTGATGATGAGCATTTTCCTGAGGCTCCTCCTTATGACTTTGGCTTTCCCTCGGGTCCTGAGTGGTCTGATTTCTTTGACGAGGCTGGTGGCAGTGGTGCTCATTATGATGATGATGATGATGATGATGTTGTTTTCTGATGTCCTGGCTGCTCCTCGTCGCCCCTTTTGGGTACTTGATGCCAAGGGGGAGTAAGCACTTATCTTTTATGTACTACTGTGATATTGGCTTGTATCGAACCATGTTATGTTTATTGTCATTTGATGTACTATGCTATGAGTAATGAACCATTTTCGGCTGAGTAATGTTCCTATATATTGAAGCTTATTATGGTGTTATGTTTACTGTATGAGATTCGGTTGGTTTGGTATGAATTGAGGGGGAGCTCTCCTCATGCTTATTTTATTTATGCACATGTTTAGGCGGAGCTTCCCAAAAAATCCTTTCGATATTCAATTTTTTTTTAGAAGTGCATGTATGTTGTCATCAACTACCAAAAAGGGGGAGATTGAAAGTGCAATGGCGGCGGTATTATTGGTGGTTTACTCGAGTGGGAAGAGGGCCATGGCGGTGCACGCACATGCGCACAACAGGTCGCAACTAAAAGCACAATCATGCCCTTAATCTTATTTTCATGTTGATGACAACATACATATAGGGGACTAATCATGTCTATTAAGTATATCTCAGGATTATGTCTCAAGGACCATGTGTGGATCATGACTACGGATAAATGTATATCACTCAAGAGCGGAGATACAAGACAATAGCTTTGGCTCTTTTTTGATTTGTTCCTGAGTATAGGGATCCCGCACTATTAAGAGGGAATCATCGGATTTCGTGAAAGACTTGCTCAAAACCCAAAAAGTATCCTCTGATAACATCTCTGTTTAATCTCTAGTACCCACTTCTTAGTGCACAAAATCTGTTGTGTAACTGAGTCAGTGTGCTCTGTTGTCACCAGACGTCCACAAATCTACGGACATCCGACCTCTCACTGCCTACTGGGTGTTCGGCACTCTCCGGATGTCCGGTGCATCTTAACAGAACAGAATTAGCGAATTTCCGGTCCACTCCGGATGACCGGACACTGGACGTCCATTTCTCTCTGGATATTCGGTACATCCTCAACAGAACACTTTTAGCGGATTTCCGATACCCACCGGACGACCGGTCACCGGACGACCGGCACGTTCCGGACGTCCGGTGGCTGTGTGTCTCCCAGGCCTGAATGAATTCCCAGTTACCGGATGACCGGCGGCTATTCAGACGCCCGGTCCAGGTTGTGCCACCAGACGTCCGGTATCATCCGGTCGTCCGTCAAGTGCAGTACGTTAAGTGTCTCAACGGTCAGTTTTTTACACTATACTATATATAGTCTTCTTCCCCCATGGGATAAAGTTGACCATTCACATTGAGCACACACAAGAACACACTTTACTCTCTCTCTCTTTCTCAACCTCATACACCAAATCCAAGATCCCAAGGGGATTTGAGAGACTTTGAGAGAAGTTGTCTGATCAAGTGATAGATCCACTCCTTCCCCTTCTTCTCACCAAAGGAATTTGTGATTTGAGAAAGCCTTGAGCTTTTCCCTTTGATCTTGTTACTCTTGGAGTTTTGAGACTCCTAGGCGGTAGGAGTTCTTCGGTGAGGAATCAAACCATTGTGATCCCCCCACCCCCTGGAAAGTTTGTAAGGGTTTGGAGATCACCCCCAAGGTCTACCACTAATGGTTGGGAATCACCTTTGTGGCGATATCTCAAGGAGAGAATAGGGTGAGCCTTCGTGGAGTTGGTGTGCCTTTGTGGTAACATCCACCTCTCTAAACGGTGACATAGCTTCCCTCCAAGCAAGTGAACATCGGCATACATCCTCGTCTCTCGGAGTTGCGGTTATTCCTAACCCTAACTCCCTACGTGTGGTTATTGTTGGGGAACGTTGCATGGGAAACAAAAAAAATCCTACGCTTCACTAAGATCAATCTAGGAGATGAGCATCTATAAGAGGAGAGATTGGATCTATGTACCCTTGTAGATCGCTAAGTGGAAGCATTAAAGAACGTGGTTGATGTAGTGGTACGTCTCCGCGATCCAAATCGCAAGCCGTCCCACGAACTCCCGATCAAGTACCGAACGGACGGCACCTCCGCGTTCAGCACACGTGCAGCTCGATGAAGATCCTGGCCTTCTTGATCCATCAAGAGGGAGCGGAGATCTAGATGGGTTCACCGGCAACACGACGGCATGGCGGCGGTGGTGGTGGAGCTGATCCGGCAGAGCTTCGCTAAGCGATGCCAAACCAATCTACTAGAGGAGAGGTAATCGGAGAGGGAGGAAGGGTTGTGCTGTGACTTGTGTTTGCAGCCCTTTCTCCCCTCTCATATATATAGGGGAAGAGGAGGGGATGGCCGCCCTAGGGTTTCCCTAGGGTTTGGTGCGGAAGCCAAGGGAGGTGGGGCTGCGGCCAGGGTGGCTTGGCCACCAAGTTTGGTGGCTAGCCCACCCTTTTGGCCCAGTCCAAGCCTCTAGCCGCATGGGACTTGAGGTGGGAGGTGTGGCCAGCCCACCAGGGGCTGGTTTGCACCCTCTCACAGCCCATGTGACCCTTTGGAGTAGATGGCCCATCCGGTGGACCCCCGGGAACACTTCCGGCACTCTGTCACACCATTTGTAGGTCACAGAATTTTTCTGGAACTCAAACACCAACTTCCCATATATGATTCTTTACCTCCGGACCACTCCGGAACTCCTCGTGACATCCGGGTTCTCATCCAGGACTCCGAACAACCTTCGTTCACCAACACACATAACTCATCTATACCGAAACGTCACCGAACCTTAAGTGCGTAGACCCTGCGGGTTCGAGAACCATGTAGACATGACCGAGACACCTCTACGGTCAATAACCAATAGCGGGACCTGGATGCCCATATTGGTTCCTACATGTTCTACGAAGATCTTTATCTATCGAACCTCTATGTCAAGGATTCAGACAATCCCGTATGTTGTTCCCTTTGTTCTTCGGTATGTTACTTCCCCGAGATTCGATCGTTGGTATCTTTATACCTAGTTCAACCTCGTTACCGGCAAGTCTGTTTACTCGTTCCGTAGTACAAGATCCATGACTAACACTTAGTCACATTGCTTGGAAGGCTTGTTGTGATGTTGTATTACTGAGTGGACCCCGAGATACCTCTTTGTCACACGAAGTAACAAATCCCAACATTGAATCATGCCAACTCAATAAACACCCTCGGAGATACCTGTAGAGCACCTTTATAGTCACCCAGTTACGTTGTGACGTTTGATGCACACAAGGCACTCCTCGATGTTAGTGAGTTGCATGATCTCATGGTTATAGGAACATATACTTGACATGTAGAAAACCGTAGCAATAAAATTACACGATCATAAGCTAAGTTCATAGTTTGGGTCTTACCCATCACACCATTCTCCTAATGATGTGATCCCGATATCAAATGACAACTCATGTCCATGGCCAGGAAACCTTGACCATCTTTGATCAACGAGCTAGCCTGCTAGAGGCATACTAGGGACTGTTTGTCTATATGACCACACATGTATTTTGTTTCCAATCAACACAATTATAGCATGGACAATAAACGATTATCATGAACAAGGAAATATAACAATAAATCCTTTATTTAGTGCCTCTAGGTAATATTTCCAGCAGTCTCCCACTTGCATTGGAGTCAATAATCTAGTTCACATCACTATGTGATTTACATTGTAATGAATCGAACACCCATGTAATTTTGGTGTTGATTATGTTTAGCCCTTGGAAGAGGTTTAGTCAACGGGTCTGCTACATTCAGGTCTGTGTGCACTTTGCAAATATTTATGTTCTTCTCCTCAACGTAATCGGGAATGGAATTGAAGCGTCGCTTTATGTGTCTGGTCCTCTTGTGAAACCTTAGTTCCTTGGCCAGAGAAATGGCACCAGTGCTGTCACAGAACACAGTCATTAGATTCAGTGCACTGGGCACTACTCCAAGATCTGTCATGAACTGCTTCATCGAGACACCTTCCTTCGCTGCCTCTGAGGCTGCGATGTACTCCTCTTCGCATGTAGAATCGACTACCACGCTTTGCTTGGAACTGCACCAGCTTACCACTCCCCGTTTGACAATAAATATGTATCCGGTTTGTGACTTGGAGTCATCCAAATCAATGTCAAAGCTTGCATCGACGTAACCCTTTATGACTATCTCTTGATCACCTCCATAAATGGGAAACATTTCCTTAGTCCTTTTCAGGTACTTAAGGATATTCTTGACCGCCATCCAGTGCTCCATTCCAGGATCACTTTGAAACCTTCCGGCCATACTTATGGCAAGGCTGACATCGGTTCTTGTGCACAGCATCGCATACATGATAGAGCCTATGGCTGAAGCATAGGGGACGACACTCATCTTTTCTCTATCTTCTGCAGTCACTGGACACTCAGTCTTACTCAACTTCACACCTTGTAACACAGGTAAGAACTGTTGGAAATATGCCCTAGAGGCAATAATAAAATGGTTATTATTGTATTTCCTAGTTCATGATAATTGTCTATTATTCATGCTATAATTGTGTTAACCGGAAACCGTAATACATGTGTGAATACATAGACCACAACGTGTCCCTAGTGAGCCTCTAGTTGGCTAGCTCGTTGATCAATAGATGGTCTCGGTTTCATGACCATGGACATTGGATGTCGTTGATAACGGGATCACATCATTAGGAGAATGATGTGATGGACAAGACTCAATCCTAAGCATAGCACAAGATCGTGTAGTTCGTTTGCTATAGCTTTTCAATGTCAAGTATCATTTCCTTAGACCATGAGATTGTGTAACTCCCGGATACCGTAGGAATGCTTTGGGTGTGCCAAACGTCACAACGTAACTGGGTGGCTATAAAGGTACGCTACGGGTATCTCCGAAAGTGTCTGTTGGGTTGACACGAATCGAGACTGGGATTTGTCACTCCGTGTGACGGAGAGGTATCTCTGGGCCCACTCGGTAAGACATCATCATTATGAGCTCAATGTGACTAAGGAGTTAGTCACGGGATGATGTATTACGGAACGAGTAAAGAGACTTGCCAGTAACGAGATTGAACAAGGTATGCGGATACCGATGATCGAATCTCGGGCAAGTACCATACCGATAGACAAAGGGAATTGTATACGGGATTGATTGAATCCCTGACATCGTGGTTCATTCGATGAGATCATCGTGGAGTACGTGGGAGCCAACATGGGTATCCAGATCCCGCTGTTGGTTATTGGCCGGAGAGGTGTCTCGGTCATGTCTACGTGTCTCCCGAACCCGTAGGGTCTACACACTTAAGGTTCGATGACGCTAGGGTTATAGGGAAAAGGTATACGTGATTACCGAAGGTTGTTCGGAGTCCCGGATGAGATCCCGGACGTCACGAGGAGCTCCGGAATGGTCCGGAGGTAAAGATTGATATATAGGAAGTCCAGTTTTGGTCACCGGAAAGTTTTCGGGCTCATCGGTATTGTACCGGGAGTGCCGGGAGGGTGCCGGAGGACCCCCGGGAGGGGGTGACGACCAAAGGACCTCATGGGCCCTTAGAGGAGGTGTGCCATCCCATATTGGGCCAGCCAATACCTTCTAGAAAGGGCCCATGCACCAGGGATCTGGAGATAGAGGCAAAAGGGATTTAAAAGGGGGGGGGTCCACCTCCCGTGTGGGAGGAGGACTCTCCCCCCACTTCGGCCGAATCCCTCCTCCTTGGAGGAGGGGCCAAGCCAGCCCTCCCTCTCCTTCCTCCTATATATATGCAAGGGTTTGGGCAGGTTTGAGACGACGAACTCTTT
This sequence comes from Hordeum marinum, assembly GCA_022496015.1. Classification (NCBI taxonomy): domain Eukaryota; kingdom Viridiplantae; phylum Streptophyta; class Magnoliopsida; order Poales; family Poaceae; genus Hordeum; species Hordeum marinum. The sequence continues at coordinate 490,515,641 of CM039678.1, forward strand.
CTCTCTCGCTGCAGCCCTATTCTGCTTCTTCCTCCTCCGCGGTGCTTAGGCGAAGCCCTGCCGGGATACCTTGCTACTCCACCACCACCACGCCGTCGTGCTGCTGCTGGAGCTCTTCCCCAACCTCTCCTTCCTCCTTGCTGGATCAAGGTGTAGGAGACGTCACCGGGCTGCACGTGTGTTGAACGCGGAGGTGCCGTCCGTTCGGCACTTGATCGGATCTACCGCGATCTGAATCGCTGCGAGTACGACTCCATCAACCGCGTTCTTGTAACGCTTCCGCTTAGCGATCTTCAAAGGTATGAAGATCCAATCTCTCCCCACTCGTTTGATGGTTTCTCCATAGATAGATCTTGGTGACACGTAGGAAAATTTTGATTTACTACTACGTCTTCCAACAGTGGCATCATGAGCTAGGTCTATGCGTAGAATCTATGCACGAGTAGAACACAAAGCAGTTGTGGGCGTCGATTTTGTTAATATGCTTGCCGTTACTAGTCTTATCTTGATTCGACGGTATTGTGGGATGAAGCGGCCCGGACCAACCTTACACGTACGCTTACGTCAGACCGGTTCCACCGCCTGACATGCACCGGTTGCATAAGGTGGCTAGCGGGTGTCTGTCTCTCCCACCTTAGTCGGATTGGATTCGATGAAAAGGGTCCTTATGAAGGGTAAATAGCAATTGGCATATCACGTTGTGGTTTTGGCGTAGGTAAGAAACGTTCTTGCTAGAAACCTATAGCAACCACGTAAAAACTTGCAACTACAAATTAGAGAACGTCTAACTTGTTTTTGCAGCATATGCCTTGTGATGTGATATGGCCAGAAGGATGTGATGTGATGCATTGTGATGTATGAGATTGATCATGTTCTTGTAATAGGGTTCAAGACTTGCATGTCGATGACTATGACAACCGGCAGGAGCCATAGGAGTTGTCTTATTTATTGTATGACCTGCGAGTCAATCACAAACGCCATGTAATTACTTTACTTTATTGCTAAGCGTTAGCCATAGCAGTAGAAGTAATAGTTGGCGAGACAACCTCATGAAGACACAATGATGGAGATCATGATGATGGAGATCATGGTGTAATGCCGGTGACAATGATGATCATGGTGCCCCGAAGATGGAGATCACAGGAGCAAGATGATATTGGCCATATCATGTCACTATATTGATTGCATGTGATGTTTATCATGTTTACATCTTATTTGCTTAAAACAACGGTAGTAAATAAGATGATCTCTCAATAAAATTTCAAGAGAAGTGTTCACCCTAACTGTGCACCTTTGCTAAGGATCGTTGTTCCGAAGCACCACGTGATGATCGGGTGTGATAGGTTCTAACGTTCGCATACAACGGGTGTAAGCCAGATTTACACACGCGAAACACTTAGGTTGACTTGACGAGCCTAGCATGTACAGACATGGCCTCGGAACACGGAAGACCGAAAGGTCGAACATGAGTCGTATAGAAGATACGATCAACATGGAGATGTTCACCATGGATGACTAGTCCGTCTCACGTGATGATCGGACACGGGCTAGTTGACATGGATCATGTGTCACTTAGATGACTAGAGAGATGTCTATCTGAGTGGGAGTTCATTGAATAATTTGATTATGTGAACTCGATTATCATGAACTTAGTCTAAAATTGCCTTTAATATCTATATTGTAGATCCAATGGCCAACGCAAATGTCAACCTCAATTTCAACGCATTCCTAGAGAAAACCAAGCTGAAAGATGATGGAAGCAACTATACGGACTGGGTCCATGGCTTGAGGATCATCCTCAAAGCTTCCAAGAGATTGTATGTCCTTGATGCACCGCTAGGTGACCCACCCATTCTCCCAGCGGACCAAGACGTTACGAACGCTTGGCAGTCACGCTGCGATGATTACTCCCTTGTTCAGTGCGGCATGCTTTACAGTTTAGAATCGGGGCTCCAAAAGCGTTTTGAGCAACACGGAGCATATGAGATGTTCCAAGAGCTGAAACTGGTTTTCCAAGCTCATGCCCGAGTCGAGAGATATGACATCTCTGACAAGTTCTTCAGCTGTAAGATGGAGGAGAACAGTTCTGTTAGTGAGCACATCCTCAAGATGTCTGGGCTTCACAACCGCTTGACTCAGCTGGGAGTTAATCTCCCGGATGACTCAGTCATTGACAGAATCCTCCAGTCGCTTCCACCTATCTACAAAAGTTTTGTGATGAACTACAACATGCAGGGGATGGAGAAGTCCATTCCTGAGTTGTACTCGATGCTCAAATCAGCAGAGGTCGAGATCAGAAAGGAGCATCAAGTGTTGATGGTAAACAAGACCACTAGTTTCAAGAAAGTCAAGGGTAAGAAGAACTTCAAGAAGGACGGCAAAGCTGTTGCCACGCCCGGTAAGCAAGTTGCCGGGAAGAAGAAGAACAAGAATGGACCCAAGCCTGAGACTGAGTGTTTCTATTGTAAGGGTACCGGTCACTGGAAGCGGAACTGCCCCAAGTACTTAGCGGATAAGAAGGTCGGCAACGTTAAAGGTATATGTGATATACTTGTTATTGATGTGTACCTAACCAGCGCTCGTAGTAGCTCCTGGGTATTTGATACCGGTGCAGTTGCTCACATTTGTAACTCCAAGCAGGAGCTGCGGAATAAGCGAAGGTTGGCAAAGGACGAGGTGACAATGCGCGTCGGGAATGGTTCCAAGGTCGATGTGATCGCCGTCGGCACGCTACCTCTACATCTACCTTCGGGATTAGTTTTAAACCTTAATAATTGTTATTTAGTACCAGCTTTGAGCATGAACATTGTATCTGGATCTCGCTTGATACGAGATGGCTACTCTTTTAAATCCGAGAATAATGGTTGTTCTATTTATATGAGAGAAATGTTCTATGCTCATGCCCCGCTGGTCAATGGTTTATTTTTGATGAATCTCGAACGTGATGTTACACATGTCCATAGTGTGAGTACCAAAAAGTGTAAAGTTGATAACGATAGTCCCACTTACATGTGGCACTGCCGTCTTGGCCATATTGGTGTCAAACGCATGAAGAAGCTCCATGCTGATGGACTTTTGGAGTCACTTGATTTCGAATCATTTAACACATGCGAACCATGCCTCATGGGCAAGATGACCAAAACTCCGTTCTCCGGAACAATGGAGCGAGCAACTGACTTGTTGGAGATAATGCATACCGATGTATGCGGTCCAATGAGTGTCGAGGCTCGCGGTGGCTACCGTTATGTTCTCACCCTCACTGATGACTTGAGCAGATATGGGTATGTCTACTTAATGAAACACAAGTCTGAAACCTTTGAAAGGTTCAAGGAATTTCAGAGTGAGGTCGAGAATCAACGTGACAGGAAAATAAAATGCCTACGATCTGATCGTGGCGGAGAATATTTAAGTCACGAGTTTGACACGCACCTTAGGAAATGTGGAATTATTTCACAGCTCACACCGCCAGGCACACCTCAGCGAAATGGTGTGTCTGAACGTCGTAATCGCACTCTATTGGATATGGTGCGATCTATGATGTCTCTTACCGACTTACCGCTATCATTTTGGGGATATGCATTAGAGACTGCCGCGTTCACTTTAAATAGGGCACCGTCTAAATTCATTGAGACGACACCGTATGAATTATGGTTTGGAAAGAAACCTAAGCTGTCGTTTCTAAAAGTTTGGGGTTGCGATGCTTATGTGAAGAAACTTCAACCTGAGAAGCTCGAACCCAAAGCGGAAAAGTGCGTCTTCATAGGATATCCCAAAGAGTCTATTGGGTATACCTTCTACCTACGATCCGAAGGCAAAGTCTTTGTTGCCAAGAATGGATCCTTTCTCGAGAACGAGTTTCTTTCGAAAGAAGTAAGTGGGAGGAAAATAGAACTTGATGAGGTAATTGTACCTCCACTCGAACCGGAGAGTAGCGCAGCACAGGAAGTTGTTTCTGTGGAGCCTACACCGGCTAGAGAGGAAGTTAATAATGATGATCATGAAACTTCAGATCAAGTTGCTATTCGAAGGTCCACTAGGACACGTTCCGCACCAGAGTGGTACGGTAATCCTGTCCTAGAGATCATGTTGTTGGACAACGGTGAACCTTCGAACTATGAAGAAGCGATGGCGGGCCCGAATTCCGACAAATGGCTTGAGGCCATGAAATCCGAGATAGGATCCATGTATGAGAACAAAGTATGGACTTTGGTGGACTTGCCTGATGATAAGCGAGCCATTGAAAATAAATGGATCTTTAAGAAGAAGACTGACGCAGACGGTAATGTGACCGCCTATAAAGCTCGGCTTGTCTCTAAGGGTTATCGACAAGTTCAAGGAGTTGACTACGATGAGACATTCTCACCCGTAGCGATGCTAAAGTCTGTCCGAATCATGTTAGCAGTTGCCGCATTTTATGATTATGAGATCTGGCAAATGGACGTCAAAACAGCATTCCTTAATGGCTTCCTCAAGGAAGAACTGTATATGATGCAGCCGGAAGGTTTTGTCGATCCTAAAGATGCTAACAAGGTATGCAAGCTCCAGCGCTCCATCTATGGGCTGGTGCAAGCATCTCGGAGTTGGAACATTCGCTTTAATGAGGTGATTAAAGCGTTTGGGTTTGTACAGGTTTATGGAGAACCCTGTATTTACAAGAAAGTGAGTGGGAGCTCTATAGCATTTCTTATACTGTATGTGGATGACATGCTGATAATGGGAAATAATATAGAACTCTTGGAAGGTATCAAGGCCTACTTGAATAAGTGTTTTTCAATGAAGGACCTTGGAGAAGCTGCTTACATATTAGGTATTAAGATCTATAGAGATAGATCAAAACGCCTCATTGGTCTTTCACAAAGCACATACCTTGAAAAGATATTGAAGAAGTTCAATATGGATCAGTCCAAGAAGGGGTTCTTGCCTGTGTTGCAAGGTGTGAGATTGAGTACGACTCAATGCCCGACCACGGCAAAGGATAGAGAAGAGATGAGTGCCATCCCCTATGCTTCAGCCATAGGCTCTATCATGTATGCCATGCTGTGTACCAGACCTGATGTGAACCTTGCCATAAGTTTGGTAGGGAGGTACCAAAGTGATCCCGGAGCGGAACACTGGACAGCGGTCAAGAATATCCTGAAGTGCCTGAAAAGGACAAAGGACATGTTTCTCGTTTATGGAGGTGCCGAAGAGCTCGTCGTAAAGGGTTACGTCGATGCTAGCTTCGACACAGATCCGGACGACTCCAAGTCGCAAACCGGATACGTGTATATTTTGAATGGAGGGGCAGTAAGCTGGAGCAGCAGCAAGCAAAGCGTCGTGGCGGCATCTACATGTGAAGCGGAGTACATAGCTGCTTCGGAAGCAGCAAAGGAGGGAGTCTGGATGAAGGAGTTCATCACCGACCTAGGAGTGATTCCGAATGCGTCGGGCCCGATGACTCTACTCTGTGACAACACTGGAGCTATTGCCCTTGCGAAGGAGCCCAGGTTTCACAAGAAGACAAGACACATCAAGCGCCGCTTCAACTCCATCCGTGATTACATTCAGGAGGGAGACATAGATATTTGTAAAGTGCATACGGATCTGAATGTCGCAGATCCGTTGACTAAACCTCTCTCACGAGCAAAACATGATCAACACCAGAATGCTATGGGTGTTCGATTCATCACAATGTAACTAGATTATTGACTCTAGTGCAAGTGGGAGACTGTTGGAAATATGCCCTAGAGGCAATAATAAAATGGTTATTATTGTATTTCCTAGTTCATGATAATTGTCTATTATTCATGCTATAATTGTGTTAACCGGAAACCGTAATACATGTGTGAATACATAGACCACAACGTGTCCCTAGTGAGCCTCTAGTTGGCTAGCTCGTTGATCAATAGATGGTCTCGGTTTCATGACCATGGACATTGGATGTCGTTGATAACGGGATCACATCATTAGGAGAATGATGTGATGGACAAGACTCAATCCTAAGCATAGCACAAGATCGTGTAGTTCGTTTGCTATAGCTTTTCAATGTCAAGTATCATTTCCTTAGACCATGAGATTGTGTAACTCCCGGATACCGTAGGAATGCTTTGGGTGTGCCAAACGTCACAACGTAACTGGGTGGCTATAAAGGTACGCTACGGGTATCTCCGAAAGTGTCTGTTGGGTTGACACGAATCGAGACTGGGATTTGTCACTCCGTGTGACGGAGAGGTATCTCTGGGCCCACTCGGTAAGACATCATCATTATGAGCTCAATCTGACTAAGGAGTTAGTCACGGGATGATGTATTACGGAACGAGTAAAGAGACTTGCCAGTAACGAGATTGAACAAGGTATGCGGATACCGACGATCGAATCTCGGGCAAGTACCATACCGATAGACAAAGGGAATTGTATACGGGATTGATTGAATCCCTGACATCGTGGTTCATCCGATGAGATCATCGTGGAGTACGTGGGAGCCAACATGGGTATCCAGATCCCGCTATTGGTTATTGGCCGGAGAGGTGTCTCGGTCATGTCTACGTGTCTCCCGAACCCGTAGGGTCTACACACTTAAGGTTCGATGACGCTAGGGTTATAGGGAAAAGGTATACATGATTACCGAAGGTTGTTCGGAGTCCCGGATGAGATCCCGGACGTCACGAGGAGCTCCGGAATGGTCCGGAGGTAAAGATTGATATATAGGAAGTCCAGTTTTGGTCACCGGAAAGTTTTCGGGCTCATCGGTATTGTACCGGGAGTGCCGGGAGGGTGCCGGAGGACCCCCGGGAGGGGGTGACGACCAAAGGACCTCATGGGCCCTTAGAGGAGATGTGCCAGCCCATATTGGGCCAGCCAATACCTTCTAGAAAGGGCCCATGCGCCAGGGATCTGGAGATAGAGGCAAAAGGGATTTAAAAGGGGGGGTCCACCTCCCGTGTGGGAGGAGGACTCTCCCCCCACTTCGGCCGAATCCCTCCTCCTTGGAGGAGGGGCCAAGCCAGCCCTCCCTCTCCTTCCTCCTATATATATGCAAGGGTTTGGGCAGGTTTGAGACGACGAACTCTTTCTCTCTCGCTGCAGCCCTATTCTGCTTCTTCCTCCTCCGGAGTGCTTAGGCGAAGCCCTGCCGGGATACCTTGCTACTCCACCACCACCACGCCGTCGTGCTGCTGCTGGAGCTCTTCCCCAACCTCTCCTTCCTCCTTGCTGGATCAAGGCGTAGGAGACGTCACCGGGCTGCACGTGTGTTGAACGCGGAGGTGCCGTCCGTTCGGCACTTGATCGGATCTACCGCGATCTGAATCGCTGCGAGTACGACTCCATCAACCGCGTTCTTGTAACGCTTCCGCTTAGCGATCTTCAAAGGTATGAAGATCCAATCTCTCCCCACTCGTTTGATGGTTTCTCCATAGATAGATCTTGGTGACACGTAGGAAAATTTTGATTTACTACTACGTCTTCCAACAAGAACCCCTTCTTAGACTAATCCATTTTGAGCTTCTTCAAAACTTTATCAAGGTATGTGCTTTGTGAAAGTGCTATCAAGCGTCTCGATCTATCTCTATAGATCTTAATGCCAAATATGGAAGTAGCTTCTCCTAGGTCCTTCATTGAAAAACTCTTGTTAAAATATTCCTTCACGCTTTCCATCATTTCTATATTGTTTCCAATCAGCAATATGTCATCCACATATAATATTAGAAACGCTATAAAGCTCCCACTCACTTTCTTGTAAATACAAGCTTCTCCGTAAACTTGTATAAACCCAAATGCTTTGATCACCTCATGAAAGTGCTTATTCCGACTCCGAGATGCTTGCACGAGTCCATAAATGGATCACTGGAGTTTGCAAACTTTGCTAGCATTCTCTGGATTGACAAAACCTTCTGGTTGCATCATATACAACTCTTCCTCAAGGAAATCTTTAAGGAACGTTGTTTTGACATTCATCTACCAAATTTCATAGTCAAAATATGGAGATATTGCTAACATGATTCTGACGGACTTAAGCGTCACTACGGGTGAGAAGGTCTCATCGTAGTCAACTCCTTGAACTTGTGAAAAACCTTTTGCCACAAGTCGAGCTTTATAGACAGTGACATTACCGTTCGCGTCCGTCTTCTTCTTAAAGATCCATTTATTCTGAATGGCCTTTCGCCCTTCAGGTAATACTTCCAAAGTCCATACTTTGTTTTCATAAATGGATCACATCTCAGATTTCATGGCCTCTAACCATTTCTCAGAATCCGGGCCCATCATCGCTCCTCCATAGCTCGTAGGTTCATTGTTGTCTAACAACATGACCTCCAAGACAAGGTCGCCGTACCACTCAGGAGCAGTACGCGTCCTTGTTGACCTACGAGGTTCATTAGCAACTTGATTCAAAGTTTCATTATCATCATCATTAACTTCCTCTTCAACCTTCGTTGGCTCCACAAAAACATCTTTCTGTGCCGTGCTTCTCTCTGGTTGAAGTGAAGGTTCAACAACCTCATCAAGTTCTACTTTCCTCCCACTCAATTCTTTCGAGAGAAACTTTCTCAAGAAATATTTCGTTCTTTGCGACAAACACTTTGCCTTCGGATCTGAGATAGAAGGCATACCTAACTGTCTCTTTTGGGTATCCTATGAAGATGCATTTCTCCGCTTTAGGTTCCAGCTTTTCAGGCTGAAGCTTTTGACATAAGCATCACATCCCCAAACTTTAAGAAATGACAACTTTGGCTTCTTGCCAAACCAAAGTTCATATGGTGTCGTCTCAACGGATTTTGATGGTGCCCTATTTAAAGTGAATGCAGCTGTCTCTAATGCATAACCCCAAAACGATAGTGGCAAATCGGCAAGAAAAATCATATAACGCACCATATCTAATAAGGTTCGATTACGACGTTCGGACACACCATTACGTTGTGGTGTTCCAAGCGGTGTCAATTGTGAAACAATTCCACACTATCTTAAGTGACTGCCAAACTCATAACTCAGATATTCTCCTCCTCGATCAGATCTTAGGAATTTAATCTTCTTGTTACGATGATTCTCAACTTCACTCTGAAATTGCTTGAACATTTCAAACGTTTTAGACTTGTGTTTCATTAAGTAAATATACCCATACCTACTCAATTCATTAGTGAAGGTGAGAAAATAACAATATCCACCGCGCGCCTCAATGTTCATTGTACCACACACATCAGTATGTATGATTTCCAACAAATCACTCGCCCGTTCCATTGTTCTAGAGAACGGCGTTTTAGTCATCTGCCCAAGAGGCATGGTTCACATGTGTCAAGTGATTCAAAATCAAGTGACTCCAAAAGTCCATCAGCATGGAGCTTCCTCATGCGTTTTACACCAATATGACCCAAACGGCAGTGTCACAAGAAAGTGGTACTATCATTATCAACTCTACATCTTTTGGCATCAGTGCTATGAACATGTGTATCATCACTATCGAGATTCAATAAGAATAAACCCCTCACATTGGGTGCATGACCATAAAAGATATTACTCATATAAATAGAACAACCATTATTCTCTGATTTAAATGAGTAACCATCTCACAATAAACAAGATCCAGATATAATGTTCATGCTTAAAGAAGGCACTAAATAACAATTATTCAGGTTCATCACTAATCCCGATGGTAGTCGAAGAGAGAGCGTGCCGACGGCGATCACATCAACCTTGGAACCATTTCCCACGCACATCGTCACTTCATCCTTAGCCAGCCTCCTTCTATTCCGTAGGTCCTGCTTTGCGTTGCAAATGTGAGCAACCTAATCGGTATCAAATACCCAAGCACTAGAATGAGAGCTACTAAGGTACACATCAATAACATGCATATCATATATACCTTGTTTGGTGTTGACCGCCTTCTTGTCGGCTAGGTACTTGGGGCAGTTCTGCTTCCAGTGACCAGTTCCCTTGCAATTAAAGCACTTAGTTTCTAGCTTGGGTCTAGCCTTGGGTTTCTTCACAGGAGGAGCAACTGGTTTGCCACCCTTCTTGGAGTTACCCTTCTTGCCCTTGCCATGATTCTTGAAACTAGTGGTTTTATTGACCATCAACACTTGATGTTCTTTCTGGATTTTAGACTCAGCGACTTGCAGCATCGCAAACAGCTCGGCGACTGACTTGTTAATTCCATGCATGTTGTAGTTCAACACGAAGCTCTTTTAGCTAGGTGGCAATGATTGAAGAACTCTGTCAGTGATCACCTCCGACGGAAGGGCATCCCTAACTCCGCCAGACGGGTCGAATACCCAGACATTCTGAGTATATGTTCACTGATAGACCCTTTCGTGTCCATCTTGCAAGCATAGAACTTATCGGAGGTCTCATACCTCTCGATCCGGGCATTCTTCTTAAAAATAAACTCCAACTCTTGGAACATATCATATGCTCCATGACGTTCAAAATGTCTTTGAAGTCCCGGTTCTAAGCCATACAACATTGCACATTGAACTATTGAGTAATCTCCAGAACGTGCCTCCCAGGCGTTCTTAACGTCTTCGGATGACACGGGAGCGGGTGGGTCACCAAGCGATGCATCAAGGACATAAGACTTCTGGGAAGCCGTGAGGATAATCCTCAGATGACGGGCCCAGTCAACAAAGTTACTTCCATCATCTTTCAACTTAGCTTTCTCTAGGAACGCATTAAAATTCAGGGGTGCTACTATGCGAGCCATTGATCTACAACATAAATAAACAAAGGTTACTAAGACTATTGTTCATGATAATGAGTTTAGTTAATCAAATTACTAAAGCTCCCACTCAAATTGACATCCCTCGGGTCATTTGAATGACACATGATCTATATTCACCAACTCAAGTCCGATCATCACGTGAGATAAGGTGGTTTCAATGTTGAACATCATCATGTTGATCATATCTACTATATGACTCATGCTCGACCTTTCGGTCTCTTGTGTCCCCAGGCTATGTCTATACATTCTAGGCTCGTCAAGTTTAAACCGAGTGTTCCGCATGTGCAACACTGGCTTACACCCGTTGTATGCGAACGTAGAGTCTATCACACCCGATCATCACGTGGTATCTCGACACGACGAACTTTCGCAACGGTGCACACTCGGGGAGAACACAATTCATCTTGAAATTTAACTGAGGGATCACCTTATAATGCTACCGTCGTCCTAAGCAAAACAAGGTGCATAAAAATATTAACATCACATGCAAATCATAAGTGACATGATATGTCCATGAACTTGTGCTTTTGATCTCCATCTCCAAAGCACCGGCATGATCTCCATCGTCACCGGCATAACACCATGATCTCCGTCATCATGATCTCCATCATTGTGTCGCCATCGGGGTCGTCATGCCCACCATGCTTCTACTACTATTGCTACCGCTTAGCGATAAACTAAAGCATTAAATAGCGCTTAAAGATTGACAAACATGTCATACAATAATCAAAGACAACCCTATGGCTCCTGTCGGTTGTCGTACTCATCGACATGCAAGTCGTGATATTCTATACAAAAACATGATCATCTCATACATCACATATATCACATCATGTAATTGGCCATATCACATCACAACATACCCTGCAAAAACAAGTTAGACGTCCTCTAATTGTTGTTGCATGTTTTACGTGGTTGCTATGGGTATCTTGCAAGAACGATTCTTACCTACGCAAAACCACAACGGTGATATGAAGATTGCTTTTTAACATTCTACAAGGACCGCCGCAATCAAATCCGGTTCAACTAAAGTGGGAGAGACAGACACCCGCCAGCCATCTTTATGCGACGAAGTCACATGTCAGTCGATGGAACACGGTCTCTCGTAAGCGTACGAGTAAAGTCAGTCTGAGCCGCTTCATCCCACAATACCGTTGAACCAAGAAAATACTAAGGAATGAAGCAATCTTAATATCAACGCCCACAAACTCTTTGTGTTCTACTCAAGATCTCATCTACGTATAGACCTAGCTCTGATACCACTGTGGGGGAACGTTGCATGGGAAAAAAAAAATCTATGCTTCACCAAGATCAATCTAGGAGATGAGCACCTATGAGAGGAGAGATTGGATCTACGTACCCTTGTAGATCTCTAAGCGGAAGCGTTAAAGAACGTGTTTGATGTAGTGGTACGTCTCCGCAATCCAAATTGCAAGCCGTCCCACGAACTCCCGATCAAGTACCAAACGGACGGCACCTCCGCGTTCAGCACATGTGCAAATCGATGAAGATCTCCGCCTTGTTGATCCGGCAAGAGGGAGCGGAGAGGTAGGTGGGTTTGCCGGCAGCATGACGGCGTGGTGGCGGTGGTGGTGGAGTTGATCCGGCAGAGCTTCGCTTAGTGGTGCCAAACCAATCTACTAGAGGAGAGGTAGTCGAGGAGGGAGGAAGGGTTGCGCCGTGACTTGTGTTTGCAGCCCTTCCTCCCCTCTCATATATATAAGGGAAGAGGAGGGGCTGGCCGCCCTAAGGTTTCCCCTAGGGTTTGGTGCGGCTGCCAAGGGAGGTGGGGTTGCGGCTAGGGAGGCATGGCCACCAAGTTTGGTGGCTAGCCCACCCTTTTGGACCAGCCCAAGCCTCTAGCCGCATGGGCCTTGAGGTGGGAGGTGCGGCCAGCCCACCGGGGGTTGGTTTGCACCCTCTCACAGCCCATGTGACCTTTTGGAGTAGATGGGCCCATCCGGTGGACCCCCAGGAACACTTCCGGCACTCCGTCACACCACTTGCAGGTCACGGAACTTTTCCGGAACTCAAACACCAACTTCCCATATATGAATATTTTCCTCTGGATCACTCCGGAACTCCTCGTGATGTCCAGGATCTCATCCAGGACTCCGAACAACCTTCGTTCACCAACACACATAACTCATCTATACCAAAACGTTACCGAACCTTAAGTGTGCAGACCCTGCAGGTTCGAGAACCATGTAGACATGACCGAGACACCTCTACGGTCAATAACCAATAGCGGGACCAAGATTCCCATATTGGTTCCTACATGTTCTACGAAGATCTTTATCGGTCGAACCTCTATGTCAAGGATTCAGACAATCTCGTATGTTGTTCCCTTTGTTCTTCGGTATGTTACTTGCCCGAGATTCGATCGTCGGTATCTTTATACCTAGTTCAACCTTGTTACCGGCAAGTCTCTTTACTCGTTCCACAATACAAGATCCGTGACTAACACTTAGTCACATTGCTTGCAAGGCTTGTTGTGATGTTGTATTTCCGAGTGGGCCCCGAGATACCTCTCCGTCACATAGAGTAACAAATCTCAATATTGATAAATGCCAACTCAACAAACACCCTCGGAGATCCCTGTAGAGCACCTTTATAGTCACCTAGTTACATTGTGACGTTTGATGCACACAAGGCACTCCTCCGATGTTAGTGAGTTGCATGATCTCATGGTTATAGGAACATATACTTGACATGCAGAAAACCGTAGCAATAAACATACACGGTCATATGCTATGTTCATAGTTTGGGTCTTGTCCATCACATCATTCTCCTAATGATGTGGTCTCGATATCAAATGATATCTCGTGTCCATGGCCAGGAAACCTTAACCATCTTTGATCAACAAGCTAGCCTGCTAGAGGCATACTAGGGACACAGTGTTTGTCTATATGCCCACACATGTATTTAGTTTCCAATCAACACAATTATAGCATGGACAATAAACGATTATCATGAACAAAAAATATAATAATAAAAACTTTATTTATTGCCTCTAGGGCATATTTCCAACAGTTATTTGTCTCTTAGTCTTTACTTATATCTTATTGTGCTTGCTTACTTATATACTTGTGGTACTTGTTTGCTTGGTGTAACTCTTAGCATCTTACTTGCAATTGTTTAGGCTTACTTTCATATTCCGCATTATTGCCTTAAAATTGCTAAGTAAAAATTAAAATTTGTAACTATACCTATTCACCCCCCCCCCTTCTAGGTCCATCTCGATCCTTTCATCAACCACGACAATTTACAGTTAGCATGCCAGTTTGTCTGGTTGGTACGTGATCAGTGAGATTGCAAACTTACTTCGTGGGGAAAGTAGGAGAGAGAGTACATGGTGTTTGATAGGCTTGAATTTACTGTTCTAAGTTCTAACACATCAATTTAATTAGATTTTCCAACCAAAATCATATATCAACCACCCTTACTGAAACAGCATTATGTATTTTAAGTGAACCTTCACCCTACATCGTCTTATGTTTACCATCCTCTCACTTCATAAGTAGACATCTAGTTTGGAAGATAAAATCTAGGATCTTTCTTGCACCAGAAACTCGTATGACCCTTTGTTAAATGATCGGTCACTGGGAGAGAGTGCACGAGGGCGTGGGGCCGGCGGTGGAGAGGTAGGACGACGTTGGGCGGCGGTGTAGTCTGTAGGGGCAGTACGGCGTCGGGCGGCACTGCAGAGGCAGGGCGGCATGGGGCGGCGATGGGACGGTGGTGGGACAGCGTACGAATCGACCGACAGTAGCCCCGGGCGGCATGGGGCGGAGGTGGGAGGCATGGGGATCGACCGGCGTGGGGCGTCGGTGTTCGTGGGGAACGAAAGAAGCTAGGGATTGCGTGGGGATGAATGAAGCATGGGTGGTCGTGTTCTTGCGATTTTGGGGGGAAAGCTTCGCGGGTTTGGCCGCTTATTGGCGTTACAAAATTTGCTATTCGTGTGTGGTGCCCGTTTACCGTCTGACAGTTGGTCGGGGTTATTTCCCGACCGTATGTTTGATGTTATATCATGTAGAATTCCCAACCGACAATTGGTCAGTATATAATGATTTTCCGACCAATGGTCCATTAGAAATTTTTGAGGCTGACTATGGGTCGGCAATAGTGACTTTTCTCCAACAGACGTCGGTAGAGAATTCTGGTGCGTGGTGTAGTGCTACATTTAAAATTGTTCATGTATTATGTAAACAATATTCACGTATATAAAATTGTTCATTACACAAACGTTTCTATAGTTATTCACACATTTGTATAGTTCAATGTTTCTATACTTAAAAATATTTGTAATTTAAAATGTAAAATGTTGATATGAATCTCCAATCATGGTTAATATTTAATTATAAACGTTTTTAAATATAAGTCACGAGTAAAAATTGTACACAAATGTATATTTGTAAATATTTGTATCCATTATTTTGTAAAAACTAATAGAAGCCGTGAGTGTATAGTTTTTTGGATTCATTAAAGATATTTATTTAATAAAAAATTCAATATCGCTATTAACAAGATATTACACAGGGTCGGTCCTAAAAAAGGGGAAACATGGCCTGTGCAAAGTGGGCTTCTACAACCCATTTAAACATTTGCGTTCAATACATGCATGTTAGTTATCGGAAATTCAAAAAGTTGGTGGGTTGAGTGGCTCGAGTGGATCGTGTTGTAAGCGTTTGTCCCGGTTTTGACGCCTGTCCTGGCTGCTTCTTTTGCTATTCAGCAAATAAAAAAAACGCATGGGGCTTCATGCAAAAATGCATCATGTGATCGACTCTTTTTTGAAAATGTAAAATTACAAGGGTGTTTTGTGCAAAAATGCCTCGGCCGAGCGCCATCCCTCACTAACAGTTGCGATCATACACATGGATACGCATGCATACATGTTTGTGACCGTATCTACATGTTTGAGTCAATTTAAGTGATTTTAATTATGTATTTTTAAAGTTCTAGCATCAAACTGAACATCGAGCGGATTGGATCATTTAGTAGTTGATCCTCGATGGAGCAGGTACTCGATGTAGCAAGAATTCTTTTTCTTCTATCAAACTATTAACATCATTTAGTATTAAATAAACAGATTAACTTTAGCTGTGATTTCAGTTTCCTACATTGAGCAAGTGTGGTAGCTGCTCACTGACACAATGGAAGTAGAGATTTGGGCGCCCATCTTCGCTGATCCTCTTCCAAGCCAGGTATATATATTTACTTTATTGATCGACCAGCTCACATATTTATGCTAGGCACCATGCATGACTAGTTGGATGCTTGCTTTCATTTCAATAAAAATGGAGCCGGCTTACATTTCTAAAACAAAAAACTAATAAGTTATCTCAAACAAGAGAATAAGTGCAACCAAAATAGTCAATAAAAAGTATTGAAGCATATTCCCTAATTTGTTCAACTTTCATTTAATTAGATGTAATATATCAATATACACTCATTACATGAATCAGGCAGTTTGCCGCTAGTGGCTCACAAACGGCAAAGAGAGTTTGTCCAGCTCCTGCCTGACGACAAAGGTTGTCGACAAAGAGGATGCCAACAAAGGCTGCTTTGCCGTCAACATTTCGTCGCACTAACGGAAAAGACTTTGTCATCCGCCAATCGCGTACTTTGCAGTCAGCCATATAATAACAGACGATAAAGAATAACATCTTTGGCATTAGTCGGACTAGCTCTTAGCCGCTAGGCTGATAATAACAGTCTACATTTAAAAAAAAGGAAACTGACGCGAGACGGTCGACGCGATATGACCGACATTTGTTAGCGTGGATTCCTGGACGAGTCTTGTACGTTTATTAACCGTGCACGCCTGAGTCAACGCCGGCCCGCCGTGCGCTGCTGCTGTTCGCCGGCGCCTTGTTAGATGGAGAATGAGGGGAAACAGGGCCATCGTGCCATGCTTGCTAGCCCGTTGCCAAAGGGAGGAAACGACGGAGGGAAGAAAGAGGAGGCGTCGGAGGGAGAGAAGAAGTAGGAACTGCCACCGCCGTGATCGCACGTGCCCGCCGCCCTGCCCGTTGATGGAGGTAGAGAAGGAGGAGGCGTCGGAGGGAGAGAAGAAGGAGTAGCCGCTGTCATGCTCGTTCGCATCGGCCGCCCTGCCTGCCGCCATGCTCGTTGCCAGAGGAAAGACACATCGAAGGGAGAGAAGGAGGAGGCGTTGGAGGGAGAGGAGGAGGCGCCTCCATCATGCTCGCCCGCACCTAGCCACCCTGCCCGCCGCCATGCCCAGCTTGCCCGCGCCGGTGTGTGTTGTAGTTATGGGTCGGGTCGTAGGTGTATAGCGGGGGGAGGGGGGAGTGTGTGTGTGGGTCATGGTTGTGTGTGGCCATGGGTTTGTCTGCGTCGTGTGTGTGTGTGCCGTGGATGTGCGTTTAGCCATGTGGGGACGCATGGTGTGTGTGGTGTAGATGATGTCATGTCATCGATATGTGGGATTGATCCAGGAGTTGTGTTTCTCCTTTACCTTCTGTAAAAAAACGCAAACGACAAAGAGATAACGCTGACGACAAAGATATAGTTTGTCGTCTTTAAAAAAAGCATACTTAAAGTATGCATTTGTCGTTCGTAATTCTTTGCCATCAGCAGCTGACAGCAAAAGTTGTCTTTGCCGTCTGCCATAACGAATTGCTGACGGCAAAGACCAGCATTGTCGGCAAAGCAACTAATTCCTATAGTGACTAGCATAGTTCATATATGATCCGCGTTCTTTAGCTCTTATTAAATCTTGGATATAGAATTCGTAAGGGGCTCATTGAAATCCTAGCACAATATTAACATATGTTTCATTGCTCTTACGGATGACAGGCAGAGATTGAAGTTTACTCAACATCCTTGGATTATGACAATACGGACTTCCAAGCACTCTTAGAAGGACCCCAAGATGAACATGATTGGGACAGATTGCTGAAATGCATGATGTTTAATTGTCGCGTCCACTCCAAACTTCACTACACAAGCAAACAATTTATCAATGGTTTGACTTTTAAATCAATTTCCTTGCAGTTGCATTCAATCGTACTTATATAAAGGAGGCAACTTTAACTCATGAGGCAAGATTTTCACAGATGCAAAAGTACAAACTCTAATAAATGAACGTAACAAATGGTACTGAAAATATGTTTCATCAATGCAGCTTGAATGCAAATTTTGTTCACCAACTAGTGATCATGTCATGACAATACAAACACTTGCACCTGCTCGAACGGAGGTGTTGCTTGAGAAAGAGGAGGCCCATGCCACCAAGGCCCTCGTCGGAGGAGGAGGAGGAGATGAGAGAGGGGGGAGGGGCCATGTACACACCGCCATGTCACCGGAGAAGTAGGAGGCTTGCACCCACCGCCAGTATGAATTATGAAGCTTCCATTCGTTGCAACGTACGATTTATCATTGTCATTGTCTTAAGTAGTTAAATACACATATTATGCGCTTTAGATTACATGCCAAAAAGTTGTTGGAAGCACGGAAATCGTGTGAGAAGTGCACGCAAGAAAGGAACATGGTCGATAAACACAAAACCATGCTCCCGGGACTTGTGCTCTGCAAGTGAAGGCCAAAAACATGGACGCAAAAGAAACAATGACCATTGGACATCTGAAGAGGTGAAAGAGCTAGTGGACGGCATATCTGCATATGGGGCTGGACAGTGGGCTAAGTTGAAGAACGAAAGGTTTCGGAAATCAGTTCGGACGGCTAAGCATCTTACTGTATAGTCAGTTGGTGATTTCTTGCACCCCTAAAGCACATGCATCCTAAGATGTTCTCTCTGCCCAATACTTTTGTTGTATTACACACCTTTTTTCTGTTCATCTTCTACTTATATGTATATTTTATTGGAAAAGATGTTAAATTTTATGTTCTGTTTAAACTTTCAGGATAAACGGAGAAACTTACACGGTCGGGCCCACATATAAAAAGAAGATTTTATATCATAACTTTACGGAGCATCACCTGATTTTTCATCTCTTACATTTTTTTCAATTTCAGGGAAATGTGAAAAGAAGGATGTCGCCTCGTCTAGATAAGGATTGTGTCGAAAAGATCCGGAGGCTGGCAGCTGATAAACCTCGGACATGAAGCTGGACTCGCGCAATGCGACAATAAACGTCAGATGGTACTTCTGGTGTAGCAATGGCCCAGCAACAATAGTTCTGTTGTTTTTTCAATAACTGCGAAGCATAGGCTGTCCTATTAAGTGTGTCGAGAGTAGAGAGTATAGATTGAACCATCTGGAGGGAGCAGCTTCTATCTCCTGCCTAACTGCCCTGTGAAGTACTCTATTATTATACTTATTAACGAAATGGGATAGCGCTCGCCAGTTTGCTACAGTACTGTAATTAGGTTGACCTTTAGCTTAACGACATGAAACATTTTAGTGGTATGGTCTTATGATATGTACGATGAATGGATATGCAGTCTCAATCACTCTGCTGGAGGAATGCAGTCGACCAAATTAATGGAGCACCTGTGATACTCCTCGACGTGAAGAAGCTTGGCGCCAGTGCCTCCAAGCAGGAGGATTCTTCACCACTGTGCCTGTACCGTAAGGGATCGGGAGTGCTTAAGCATCTCCAGCCGTTTGCCCCACACGGGGCGATTTTAGCGCCGCCCGAGACGAAGCCGACGCTAAAATCGGCCTGGGAGGCTCGGCTTTCCAGTCGCCGTCCCACGGGCGCCTCCAACCGTCGCTTTCGACCCATTTAAGGTCATCAAGCCGGCCCCAAAATGGCCCAAAGTTCGATTTTTATTTAAAAATATATTACAAAACTAAAGAAAAAAAACTATGTCGACTACGTCGTCGTCCGTCACATCATTCTACATGTCGAGGAGCTTGTAAAAATTGGTGTAGTCGTTGTCGTCGCCGTCCTGTGCGCCGCCGCCGCCGTCCCTGCTGCAGTCATGCCCTGCGTCGCCGAAATGGTGCAGGTTGGGGTTGGAGGACCCTGGCGCCTCGCCATCGCTGTCATCGTCGAGGATGATCAGGCCGGCGAGCTCCTCCTCGTGGCGGGCACGGTGACGAGCCTCGATCTCCTCGAGGGCCCGATGCTGCCGCTCCATCTCCTCGTGGACGTAGTCGTCACGCGCCCACTTCATGGCCGTCTCGTCGTCAACGGCCATGTCGAGGTGCTCCCGCTTCACCACCTTCGGCCTGACAAGGCGGAGGTGGCCGCGGGGAGGTAAGGGCTCGCGGTGGTGGCCCTCATTGATGGTGATGCCCCCGGCGCTGCGACCACTGCGCCAGAGTGGGGTCGAGCCGGGCTCGGCCTTCATGGCGACAGGAGGCGTGCGCGTTGTGCCGGAGGAGTGGGAGGACTGGGACGACGAGGATGACGGCGTCTCCATGCGCCGTGGGATCCACGACGGGCCGCGCCGGCGGGAGATGGAGGTCGGCTCCGTCAGGTACTCGAGGCGCGGCACGTTACCGCCCTCGATGTGCTTGAGGACGGCCTCGAGCATGCGCCCGGGGACGCCCCACTAAAGGCGGCGCCCGGGGACGCCCCACTAAAGGCGGCGCCCCTCGCTATTGAAGCGGCCGCGCGTAGGGCCGCCTTTGGTGGAGGCGAGCTGCTCCTCGCAGCGGCGCTCGAAGTACGCCGTCCAGAGGTTCGTGCTGTCCGGGGCGTACCTCGACTGTCGGCGCACTTCCTCAGGGAAGGAGGACCGGATCCGGGCGATCTCGGCACGCCGCTCGGCTCCGGTGGGCACCGGCGGCAAGGGGACGCCGCCGGCGCTGAGCCTCCAGGCACCCGGCGCTCGCATGTCGGACGGCGTTGGGTACTCCGTCTCATACAAGAGGCGGGCCTCGTCCTCGTGGAGGTGCCGGCGTCCGAAACCGTTCCGGGCCGCGCCATCGCCTGGGTAGCGCTCCGCCATCGAGGGGTGGGGGAAGAAAGGGGAGAGTAGATCATCGCGGGGGAGAGAAGGGCATCAGCGGCGGCGGTTTGGGAGTAGGTGAAGGTGTGGCGGGGCACCAGCGAGGGGTCGGCTTTTATAGAGCGCGTGGAGAGGCGCGGTGTGGACGCGCGTCGCCTCGTACTGACGGCGCCGCCCGTGAACGCCGCCTCGTGAACCCGCCGCATCAATGGAAGGCTGACCGGTGGCAGCCTTGTAGCCTTGCATTGATTCCCCGCGGAAAACCGAGGCGATGAGGACGATGACGTCGCGCGGTCGCTGACTCGGCGGCCCCACTCCTTTTCGCGCCAAAAACCTTTCGCCTGGCGCGCCCAGGCGTCCCCTAGCACGCCGGGTTCGAACTGGGTACGCCGGTGCAAAATTAGGACAGAACCGGCGAAAAATGGGCTCCTGAGAGCGCGACTGGACCGATTTTCGTCTGCCGGCGATAAAAATGCCGGGGGGGGGGGGGCTCTTGGGCGCGCGGTTGGAGATGCTCTTACCTTGAGGCCAGCCAGCAGGCTGAGCAGTAGCTAGGATAGTTTCTATCTTTCTGTTGTGGTTGTGCATTCTGGGAATGGTTTTGGAGCTCTCTTAGGTTTCATCCATTCTGGAGCCAGGATACATCGATCCCTCTTCATCTTCTCTAGAAAGGAATTCCATCTGCACCCCTGAAGATTTTCATTTATGTTCACGTCATTATCAAGCTTAATCAGTAACGGATATCATCAGAGGTATATGTTTCAACATTCATTCAAAATTTTATTTATGCTCCAGAGACACCACGTTTGTTCAGGTGTAAAACGTTTGCTCAATGCCTGAACTTGGAGTACTTCAACGGGCATGCATGAACTTCACCAGACTTAACTAACATCTGGTAGGAACATTGTACATAACCCAATGGTAGCCCCTCGGCCACGTAGAAAATAGGTGGCGCTAGACATTAGACTTGTTTCACCTGTCTTAGTGGCGTTAATGCTTCAACGGAGAATGGGCCGCTGTTCGTGGGGGTGGATAACGAGGTCGTCACTACAAATATACATCGGCGCTTCAGCACACAGCTGATTTGAGCAGCAGCAGGAGATGATGAATGAGGCTAATTTCAACAGTTGTTGATTGATTGGAACATTCAGTTCAGTTCATAGGCAAGGAACATCCACATCCATGTTATAGTAACCGAGGTTAGAAGTAGCATGGAAACAAGAACAACATAGACAAGGCCACATCCAAGTGAAATTCTGTAGATTGGTGCCACCATCTTGTCAGCAAGGGGATCACATCTGCGAGGACTCCATGATATCGAAACCGCGGCCGCTTTGAGCTCTGAAAGTTGATCTAACGAAGACTCCATCAAGTCTGGGCAAACAAGACAAAAAAAAAACTCAGACAACACACAAGGTTTCCCACCCAATTTGTGCACACTTAAGAGTTTACGAGCTCAAAGGAACAAAACTGTAGTATCACAGGGAAGAGGCAGAATAGTAATGTTACATTGGTAATATTCATCAAAGCTGAATTTCAAACATGTTACTGCAAGGACTCTGCTTTAGTGTGTGTAGCATTGTCATTAGCACTACAAGTTGGAACATATAGCCACCATACTGGTCCGAACACCAACAAACGAGTCTTCAAAACTTAGCCTTAGAGAATTGGCACATTCATGTTGCAGGAGTTCATATAGTACCTACATAACAAACCTCTAACTAAAGACGAGAAAGAAAACAAAGAAACTGGAGGTGTTGGTAGCAGGAACGAACATACTAGGTGTAGTCTGTCATCCCAGCAGAATTATGAGAATCGCAAAGGAAAGGAATACAAAACATTGCCCCCTCTAATTCATGTATCTTACAGATATGCTAATGCACAATGACCTAAAACCTTAAGTTTCAGTGAACCATCTCACTTATATGATTTGCTTTGAAATTACACGGAGGATCTAAGAGTTGTGGAGATTGACTGAAACAAATAAGATTTTTTTTAAATGCATGTGCAATGATGAGAACTCCCTTGATCTTATGAGGTTGATTTCAGATAAAACAGCTTGTGAGCACCAAGCCGAGCACAAGCTGGTATTATTATTATGTAGAGCAATGAGCTCACAAGCTATTCTTATTATTTAGAGCAGTGACTCAGGATATTGTTCATGACCTTACCAGTTATTCAGGTTTTTTGAAACATCTCAAGATAAAATTATATATGTGAGGATGGCCAAATGAAAACTTATCTGGCTCCTTATACCTACGAAAAGAAAAGTCTACAGTATGAGTTGTGCTTGACTAGAATGACTAATAGATTTTCTCAAGGTGAAACAACCGAAACTAAACTGAATCTACACTTTGTATTCCTTGCGCATTACCTTAACTATCAAAGCTGGTCCTTGAAAATAATTATCATGAGCAAGTTTTTTTTTTTTGTGATTCCATCAGGACTCATGCAATACACATAGTGTGCAGGATATTTTTTTTCTTACCAACCTTAATCGGTTAAGATGACAATTGAAACAGGTAAGAAAACGAAACACAATTATGTTCCCAAGCTTGCTTAGTTTTCCCACGAGCACAAGAAAATAAACAGTACTAAATCATGTAAAAAAGAATTATCAATTGCAATCAAGCATTAGACAAGCTGTGTGATAATTACCAAGGGAGGGAGAGAACAAGGATATGATAGAAATTTTACCACATCATATTGCCGATGAAGACAACAACGATGGTGGGAAGTCAGCATATATGTGTGTCCCATAAATAGGCGGTAATCGTTTCGCACAAACCCTCTGAAGCTGCAACGTGTTGGTGTCCATGGAGAAATATTCATCAACGAGTAAACTATCTACAGTTGAGGTTGCTTTCCTTGTCAAGAGCAAGTGCCTGTCCGTTGCAGCATCGATAAAATGTTTGTATCCAGGATCTAATGAGATTGTCTTCTCCGTCTGCCACTGGCTGGGACTCTCGCCTTTTTCCCGTGCAATGACATAGCTGAGATGAGATGCAGTTTCACCATGGAACCCAAAAATCCCAAGCCTACCTTCCCCTGCCTCTACAATGGCTACACCTTTTGTACTCCAATTTCCAGGTGGGAGATCTGCAACGGAGAACTCCATCCTCCGGATGTCAAGCACCAGCAACTTTTCACTCCTGATTATCACCCAGTCCCAGTAGAAGCAGCCATAAGCATAATGGCGCTGGAGATAAGAAGGGTGAACCCGTGGCACCATGGCCAAGTTGTTACTGTCAAGGACCAAATCACTCCAACTCTTGGATGCAGCGGCTTGCCATATTCCGGTGCTGGAAGAGAAGACGAAAGCAGCCAGCTTAGTTGGACAATGAGCCATCCAGGTCACTCTGAATGCGGTCTCTTCCGCCGTCTCCTCCTCGCCGAGGGGAACGAGGAAAAGCTCGCACTTGGGTACCAGGTGCTCAACCAAATGGGCTAGGTCGTCAGGTAGTGGGGGAAGCAGGACGTACCGACGGTGCAAGGGGTCGCACACCGCGAGCTCCGTGAAGACTGTGGGCTCCTCGCCCTTTTGGGGCTCGCGATTGAGGAGGACGCGGCCGTCGCGGCAGTCCTGGACAGTCCAGCGGCAATGGGAGGGGAGGAAGGAGAAGGAAAAGTCAGCGGCGAGGGCGAGCGCGCGGGCGGCAGGCGCGGACGGGTGAGGCGACAGGGCAGGATGGAACCCGTCAGACTCGAGGAAGCCGAGGAGTGGTGGTTTGTGGAGGCGACGGAAGCGGCGGAGGATGGATCGTTCGGTGGCGAGTCGGCGGAAGGAGACGCAGGCAGCGGAGGCGCGGGCGAGGTCGGCCGAGTCGGGCAGCCGGAGGAAGATCTCGGCCAGGATGTGGTCGGGGATGTCCGTCAGATGCAACGCGGTTTTCTTGTTGCTGGTCGCCATGGCCTTGGTGTGGGGAGAGTCGCTGGGTTGTCCGGCGGCGAGGGAGCCACAGCCAGCCGCTATCCTGGAAACCCTCGACGAAATGGGATGGAAATGACTTTTCTCTCTACTGGGCTGCTGGATGCCCAAACGGCCCTCGGCCGGCAATAACGGGCTCAATTTCCGGGCCCAGCAAATGCCGAACAGAAAGCTCAAACTTTAACCCCTCAAGAAAAAAAGTTCAAAGTTTAAAGTTTAAAACCATCCATCTCAGCAAAAAATAATTACCCCTAAATAAAAGCAAAAAAGATTTAAAAATCATCTAAACCTTAGCTGTACGAACCCGATACATTTTCGTGATATACAGAGGTCATGCGTGCTTGCAGAATACATAGGCCTCCGGTAAGTTAGGTATTTCCCCGAACATATCATATGTGGTCAGCGGATTCGAATTTGCGCATATGCCACTGGGGCTGGGAAATTGGGATAATAAACTTTTCTTTTGCAAGGGAATAATAAACTTGTTAGATGGGCGCCGTGGAAGGATTTTTTTAAGTACATGGACAACTTTTAAAAATACAGAAACATGTGAATAAAAAAGCACAAACACTCTCTTAAAAATACGTGAATATTTTCTGAAAGGTATGACAACCTTTTTTATTACATGATGAGTAGTTTTTTAGTACATGATAAAAAGAATTAGACTACCAGCATTTTCGAAATACACCATGAGTAATATTAATGCATGGTCCTTTTTATTACACGGTGAAGGTTTTTGAAAACACACTATGACCATTCATAAAGCACACGATATACATTTTTAATACATGGCGAGTATTTTCTATATACATGCTGAATATTTTTGGAGAAAATGATGTGCATTCTTAAAGTACAACAAACCTTTTTTGAAGACACAATGAAGACTAGCATGTTAGATGTATTCAAGGTCTGTGAACATAATTATCCGGCAGTCTAGCTAGCCTTCTCTTAGTGGATTCCCTTTCATGCTGCCGAAGTTGCTCTTTTTTGTTGTGTTGAAGTGTTGTGCTGTTAAAGCAAGAGGATTGTAGTTGCACTTGCCATCAATACAGGGCCCCTCACGGCCTAGGTTTGTTTTCTGTTGTACATGAACCTTGTTTTTTTGTTTGTTGTTTTGTATTCAGCTAATTACTTCAGCATTGTGGTGCAACGGAACATGAGAAGGAAAAAGGAAAACCTAGAAACATGCGAACACGACCAACGCCGATATCTTAGCACTGTTTGGTGAAGCTACAACTTGATCAATGGCTATGTAAAAACCAGATCCCCATTTTGAATAGAGATTTCTCTTGACATTCAACACTATACATGACACTTTCAGTGGATGTTGTTACTGTCAGGCATAAGTTATGGACATGTGAACATGAAAAAAATCTTGATAGGGCAGTTAGATGTTACTGTCAATCTAACTTCAAACAACATGACACTTCATTGAAAGCTGTTACTGTTAGGCGTAGGTTAAGTACCATATGCCATGCTTAATTTTTTATATCATGGTGACAAAAACTACTTTATTGGGCCATATTTTGCAGAGCGTGACGGTACATTAATCAAATCATATTGTCAGACCTGAATAGATTGCTCAGGGCTCGAAGCCGTAGATCACGTTCCAATCCGACGAACTCTTCACAACATGACGCTTACTCCCTTGTATGGAAAAGATGGCCTGAATGAAAGACAATGAGAGAATTCACAATAAAAAAAAAGAAGAAAAAAGACAGTGGAGAGAGCACACCTGAACATTTGACAAATAGACCCCAATCTCTTCATCTTAGGTAAGTGTTTCTCCGGCAACATGGTTGATGTCGATGGAGTTGGTCTGAAGCACATGCCTACACTGAAATAGCTCGACCTTGACGTTGTAGCCAACCTCCAATTATGCAATTTGAACCGGGTGTAGGTTGCAGCGTTAGCAATAATTTCGTACGTGCAAATCATGATTTGTGGAAAAAAGTGAATCAAGACTTGGATGGCAAGTACTCCCTCGGTTCACAATTATAAGATGTTCTATTTTTTTCCAAATCAGATGTATATAGACGCATTTTTTATTTGTTCACTCTTTTCAGTCGATATGTAGTCCATATTGTAATATTTGAAACATCTTGGGAGTATTTGTAAACGGAGTTATAGTAATGATTATAGGCACACAATAACTGTTGGCAATAATTTTGTCATGTTCCATTTGCTCCGTGCACCCTAAAAATAAATGCATCAGTCTTCTTCCCTCGTCGTACTATCTCTGTGAGTTGTAAATGCAATCGTTATCCTCGAAACCTGCCGCAGCGTCCCCTAAAAAAGAAAAAAGAAATCCGCCGCATAGCAGAAAGAAAAGAAAGAAAGTAAAGAGGAAGAATTTTCTTACTAGGCCTTCAATGCATAACGGACGGTTAAAGCATGTTGATAATGTCAAAAGAGGTCGGTAGACCGAACTTGAGATGAAAGGAGTACATAAAGAGAGCTCTGAAAGACTGGAGTATCATCAAAGAACTAGCCATATACAGAGGTGTGGGAAAGCTTGTTATCCATGTGCTAGAACCATGAATTGATCGCGGGATCTGATGAGTTTCACCTCTAGCCTATCCCAACTTATTTGGGACTAAATGCTTTGTTGTTGTTGTTGTCGTCGTCGTCGTCAGAGGCGGAGAACGAAAGAAAATTAAGGTGTGCCGAAGTCTTAAGGAAAGAATTATTTTGATGCAAATCAAAAGAGTAAATACACATTATAAACGAAAAGCCAAATATTTTTTGAAATCTGCAATCACAATATTAATTTGTTACAAAATCAGCTTGAATTCAAGGCTTCAAGCTGTTGTAAAGAATTTTCTACAAAATTTCAGTTTTTTTTTTGAAAAATAACCTCTCCCCCTTTCTATTGGATTTGCTTTTCTTTCCATCTTTTGACCGAAACTCCAACTACGCCGGACTGCACCGCGGTCGGCCCTCGCTGGCTGCTCAACTGTTGTCTCCTGCACCGTCGCCCGCTAGGTGCCTAGGTCCCGGCTTGTTGCAGCCGCCATCTAGGCCCCCAGCCTGTCGGCGCCGTTGGCTGCCCCGTCGTGGTCGTCCGCCTCGTCCTGGCGACCTGGCCAGCTGCCGCCACCGCCACACTAGTTCGTGTTTGTCGAGTCGAAGTCGTGGAGATGTGCGTCTCGAGTGGGTCTCGATCGGGTTGTGCATTCTCGACCTGGCTCGTTCTCGTGGGCGCTCGATCGATTCCTGACCCAACTAGATGCGTCGGCCCATCTCTTCTTTTAGCTTAAAACTGTCAGCGGTCAAACCAACTAGTGCATCCGTAACATGTACTTCCTCCATCTCATAATATAAAACATTTTTTGATATTAATGTAGTTTTAAAAAACGTCTTATATTATGAGACAGAAGGAGTACATACATATTTGTTTTTCTTAGAATCAAGATATGGCGGCTGCCATACCCTACCCGCGAGTCATCGTCGTTGTAGTTGACAATTGGCGAGCAAACTGCACTCGTGAGCCGTGACAAAGTTCACCAGCGGATAGTCACTGGAGCCGACTCTTCAAATCCGTATCGACATTTTTGACCGTCCGACACGCGCAGGCCCACACGGTGCATGGCGACGGCAGATGATTCCGCCCACCACCCCGAGGGTAAACTTCCTTTTCATCATCATCCAAAAGAAAACGAAGCATATTCCGGATCCAACCAATCCTTCTTTTTTTGCAGGAAAACAATCCTTCATCTTGCATTGCGAACCGATGGAATATTAAAATATGTCGATTGATCCTATATGTATACATGATGTTACTGGTACAGTGCTATAAATACATCACCACGATTTGCATGGCCGTATAAACTGCATTTACAGAGTTAATTCAATCTCGCTTGGAGGGAATGGAGTTTAAGTGGAAAGGGGAATGGGAGTTGGGGAAACCAACTCTCACCGTTTTCTTTCAGGGGTATCCTGTTAGTTTGTGGGCAGAGTTTCATCCCACACGAATTCCCATCATAAACCAAACAAGGGAATGAGAGTATGCCTAATCCCTTCGTAAACCCCCTCGTGTCAACTTCGTTCAGAGTTCATCTTTAAAAAAAGAAGTCAATTACATTGGTGGTGCTAGAACTTGACGTAAACGGTTACTTTGGTGCTAGAAATTGCGGTGTACATCGAAATGGTGCAAAAACTTGACTTGACCGTGCAAATACAGTACAAATCCCGTTTTGTATACATAATCTGTGCTGACTAGGCGCACGGGTCCGCTGTCAGCCAATGAACCAGGAATAGTAATTTTTTCCAAAAACCCCTTAAAAATATTTCAATATTTTGGACAATGAATTTTTCTTCTCTGTGCCATGTGAGTCCCGCCTGTCAATGTTTGGAAAAAAAAAAGTTGGGCAGGTTTCAAACCCACGACCGCAGGCTACCAAAACGGCAGTCAAACCACTCCAAACAACACATTGATTTGTTCCACAATGATAAGAACCCTATAAATACTTAGCAAAGATGCAT
This sequence comes from Hordeum marinum, assembly GCA_022496015.1. Lineage (NCBI taxonomy): Eukaryota > Viridiplantae > Streptophyta > Magnoliopsida > Poales > Poaceae > Hordeum > Hordeum marinum. Next base: position 490,544,638 of record CM039678.1, read on the forward strand.
CTGGAGCTTAAATTGGCTGCAGATATTGCACCCCATTTTGCACAAGCTATTCTTTATAAGATATTTTATATGAGTAAGTAAAAAAATATGTTCTAATATTTTCGTGATGTAAATAACAACTTTGAAATATATATCCGTGTATATATAAAATATTGAGTTAATACAGACATTTAATATGTATATCATATACAATGTTTACAATAAAAGGTATACAATCATGGCTTATATATAAATTTCAAAATGATGAATACAAACATTTACTTAATATCCATAATTAATAACATCTGTATATCTTTTACTCATGACTTATATTCGAAAACAGTATATATTTGAAATGCTACACATGATCGAATATCCATATCAACTGTTTAAAATTAATACTATGAATATTATTAATAATACCAAAATTGAACTATATGAATATGCGTATAATTACTAAAATGTTTGTATAACTAAAATAATATTTTGAAATGTAAATCTAAAAGATATTATATCATTCTAAATTATATAAATATTTTATGATTCATAAATATTATCTTAAATATACAAATGCGTTTTGAAATAATACACAAACAAGTTGTAAAATTAATTTATTTCGTTTTCATAGATGGTTATTTTCAAAATAAATATACCAATGTTTTGAAAATAAGACATGAACATTTTTATTTAATAAACATTTTTAATGTCCATATTAACTAAATATTTTATATAATACATAGGTGTATATTTAAATATTTTCGGTTACTAATCATGATTTATTTATATAAAATTTATAGATTTTTTTGAATCTTTATAAATATATATTCAAAAAATAACTCGTGCAAAATGGGTCGCAATACATGCATCCCATTTAAACTTCAGATGTGTACCTGTTAAATACAGGTTGCACAAAAAAATGTTATTCAAAAGAACATACATATAAGTTAGTTATCCTGTGAGGATGTGGTAACTGCTATAGCTTATTGGTTTCACATATTTGCTTTCTTGGTTTGGTTGCGTGATCGAGTCCTGGACTCCCCTTTTTCCGGTCAATTTTGATAGTATGTACTTTTTTGTAAAAATATATTTTGAGGGGTTTTCTAAAATATTCAGGGCACATGCACACTTTTGCAGGTCCAGTGGCTGGCAGTGGGACCCACGTGCCTAGTTAATGTATATTTAGTATGCCAACGCGATTAGCATCGTATATGCACACTCGAGCCAATTTTTTACACCACTTTAATGTACACCATCAAGTTCTACCACCATCAGTCTAATTGAATAAAAAAAAGAGGGCTTCTTTTTCTTTTGGAAGCCTTTTCCCGATCAAACCAACTCTTCATCTTGCATTGAGAACCCACGGAACATTAAAATTGAGTGATTGATTCCTATACGTATACATGATGTTCTCCTGGTACACTGCTACTACCACATCACCACGATCTGCGCGGCCGTATAAACTGCTTTTAGAGAGTTATAATTCGATCTCGCTTAGAGAAGAAACAAAAAAAAGTTACAGGAGCAGAGGAGGACGGCTCCTAGCTACTATACGATGCAGTTCAAGCGATGGTGACTGCTCGGGAGGCCGGCACCGGCGAGGGCGGCAGGCGCGAGCTGAAGTTCCGGTACGGGAAGGAGGCGTCCTCCGCGTCGGCGTCGGCGTCGTCGCTGCCGCCGTCGTCGAAGTTGAGCGCGTAGCTGAGCGGATCGTACCTGAACTCCCCCGCGGCCGCCACGCGCCTGCTCCACCTGGCCCTGCCTCCGCCACTTTGCGGCCTCTCCCCGCCGCTGCCGCTGCCCGGTGAGGACGGCGAGCCGAAGCAGCCGCAGACGGTGGTCCGCAGCTTGTGGCGCAGCGACGGCGGCGAGTGCGGCGACGAGGACTCCATGGCAGCGTGCTTGAGCCTTGAGATGTTTTGTGTAAGTGAGTAGTGAGGAAGTGAGGAGGTGGGGACTGGCAATGGCTGGCTGGGTGGAGAAGGAAGGCGGAGGTGGGCTTGACTAAATAGGAGGGGCGGGAAAAGACGGATGAGGACGGCGTGAAGGGCAAAAGACGCGGAGAAGCTATCGCCGTAGCGCACGCGTGCGGTTAGACAGACGTGAGGGTGTTGTGGGGATTTCGCACGTCTCGGGGCTCCGGAGCCGTTGGGGCGGGAGTGAGGAGGGCGATGGCAACGGTCGGTCGTTTGTGCAAGCTGTCTATGCAGTGCCCAGAGAGAGACAGCTGACCGTGGCAGCAACGGTCACAGTGGTAGCTTAGCTGCTTCAGTGCAATTAGAGGCTTTGATTTTTTTCCTTTTCTTTTCAAACAGCTGGTACTTTTTTTTCTCTCGATTGGAGATCAACATCTGATGCTCACGCGGACGTACGCTACGGCTCCGTTTATGTTCGCATCATATACTACACAAAAAGAACATGATAAAAAGCACTCACACGGCCGAATGTGAACGCCGGCCAAATCGGATGCTAAACCGATCCCGGACAGGTGAAAGGTTTCGTTCGTATGGCCCGCGCTGACGGACGGACAGGATCGAGGCGAGAATCCACGTCTGCCTTTCATTCCCGTGACGGTGTCGGCGGCGCTGCTGGAGTGAGCGCTCGGTCAAAAGGTGCATCTCAGTACCTCATCCAAGTAGAAAAGTATCCTAACTCCGTCTTCGTGCACCCCTGTTTGGTTTCTTTACCCTCCACGCAGCCATTCATTTACAATTGAACTTGACAAATCAGGCCCTCAGCGAACAAATCAAGGCGGGCTCTCATATTTCGCTACCAGCAACCACATATTTTAAATCTGAACTTTTAAATTCATGCACGTTGATCATACACGGCGGCAATGTCATACGTACATAACAAATGTCGGTATCAAAAATAAATAGTATTTACATCAATTTTATTTTAAGTGCACAAGTCAAACACCTCCATCCCTTCTTGTTCGGCAACCATCCTGTCATCGGCAAAATCCCAAACGTCACGAGCTTGCTGGGTCCACTGTAATAGCGTTTCTTGATTTTCGTGTGTCGTGAGGAGACGAGCGGTTCAACAGCTTTTTACAAAACCGCCCCTCCCACAAAGGAGGCACCACCCATTTAAACAAACTGAATCATGGTCCAAGCCACATCTTCTTCTTCCCCATTGGAAAAAACTTCCAGCGAAAGATCACCACAAAAACATGGCGAGCGCCCCCAACTCTTCCCCGCTCCCTTACGGCTCCCGTCCCAGGGACTGGACAAGCTGCTTCGTATCCCTCCTTCAACTATGCAACCTCGAGACCCAAGGGTACCTTCCTTCCTCGGATCTGGCAGTTACCCATGCCGGTTTGTCTTCATTCAACGACGAGGCCTTCGCGGAGAATTTCCCCAATCCACAAAAGGGAAGCGTGTATGTTTCGTGCCCTTTCTCCTACGGGGTCTCGGGTTTCCCATTCATCCATTCTTGAGAGGGTTATTGGAGTTCTATGGAATGCAGCTCCACCACCTCACCCCAGGGTCTATTCTGCATGTCTTGGGCTTCGTCGCCCTTTGCGAGATGTTCCTGGGCTGCGAGGCACACTTCGAATTGTGGAGGAAGTACTTCTGCCTCGTCCCTAGCACTCAGGATAAGACAATTTTTTAGGTCGGAGGAGCCGAAGTATGCTGCATAGCGGGGATGGGATATCCAGTGGGAACGCCGAAGGAGTCCGAAGAATGGTCTTTGGAATGGTTCTACAACGAGGACGTCCCCCTATTTGATCCAGCTCGGAGGGGTTTGCCCGAATACTCTGACGCCCCTTTGAAGAAAAGGTACAACTGGCATCCGAAGAGCCCGTCCCAAGAGGACAGTGTTGAAGTGCAGCGCTTGGCAGCCCATGTGAGGGTACTAGCCCATCACAAGCTGACCATGATAGACGTCATGGCCGCCGCCATTACCCGGTGCGTTCAACCTCTTCAACAGAGGATACACCCCTTGTGGCGTTATAACGGAACAAGCGACACCACTCGCTCCCGAAGATTGGGCCCTGCCGATCAAACAGCATTAGCCGCCGCACTTGCCGACCTGTACAAAGGAGATCAATAAGATTTTATTCGGCGGTCGACCAAGGAGGGATACTCAAGCCATAATCCCATCGAATGGGTGAGTCCTTCAACCCCGTGACCACAATTCGGGTTTTCAATTTGTCCCTTTTTGACCGAAGCCTTTAACTTTATGTGAACAGGAATGGAGGAGATCGAGACAGTTAACTGTCCGCCCCCCAGCCCGAGGACTATTCCTGTGATGACGATCCGGGCTTTCATGATGACCCGGATCTGACAATCGAGTTCGAAGACTGGGTTTTCTACTAGGAGAGCCTTGACGGTTCCAAGGTGGCTATCATAGCCGATTACCCTGGATCCTTCCCTCCTCCCGCGATAAGCAAGAAGAAGAAAAATTCATCCCGCAAAAAGCAAGTATCCTCCCATGATCCAAACGCGCCAGCTCCTACTCCCAAGCATCATCGATCCGAGCGACATACATCAGCCACGGCGGCAGTGACTGGACCGGAAAGCAATATGGATCCGACAAATGGGCCGGCTGCGGGGACGAGCCTGCCTACATGTTCATCCCAAAGGTACTTTGCTCGACCGTTTGATTTATTATCATGATTGATAAAGCCTCGCAAGAGACCTTATGTCGAAATATTCAGGCAAAGAGTTCAACCATCTCCCGCCGAGGATGTCGCCAAGATGTCCGGCGGTGCTCAAAATTCTAGGCTTTCCGCTCATGCTGAACTTGCTGCGGAGGTTCCCATGGTCAATCCGGCCCCTGTCGACTCCGATGATGCTGTGTCCGTCACCAAATCCGAGGTAGGAAGCGCTATGAATCATCGGCGATGACGAGAATCCCTGCATCACCCAGCCTTCTCCAAACAAGAGTTCAATGCTCTACGCACGGCGGACGCGCACATCGGAGCTGCCCGAGCTGGGTTCGGGGAGGCCATGAAATTGATATCGTCCAGCCTGCACGTGAGTAATCGGTTATTAGTCTGAACACTCGTGTAAACCTAGTATCCCCCGAGCCTAAAATTGGTCGGAACGACCGAATTAAGGATCCTTGTATTGTTTTACTGCTAATCCAGGCCTCGAAGCAGCAGAGCAAGCAACTGGCCAAGGAACTGGAAGCCAGTCGAACACAGGTGGAATCTGTGAAGTTCGAATGGGAGCAAGTGAAGAGCTTTACTCGGGAGGCACATGGTGAGTATATCTATTCTGCTGAGCTTAGTATATTCCCATGCTGACGCGAGGGTACTTTGTAGCTGCTGAATTAATAGGGCAATTGCAAAGAGATTTGGATGCAGCCCGAGAATCTCAGCGATACGTCGAGTCCCAGCATGAGGCTGGCTGTCGTGTTTTGCAACGATACCTTGAAGAGAAGAACCGCCTTCAGGCGGAGAACAAACAGCAGGCCGAAGAAATTGAGAGCTTAAAGACTCAATTGGCCCAGGTCCAAGGAGAGAACCAGAAATTATAGAGGGGCATGTTCGATAAGTGTGATTCTAACATCAGAAGGTACTTCTTATAAATGGAGCATAATAGGCATGTCTTGACTCATGTACAAGTCTCCTATCTAAGTAACCCGAAGAAGAGATCAGATCCTACCGGGGAAGTCTTCTAAAGGAGCTGTCCACCCTTCATGAGCGGGCTCGGAAGGCCATGAAGAGCATGGTAAAAGCGTTATGGACCGCCGAGTAACCTCCGGAGGAGATGACCGAACTAGTCGATCGATTCAAGGGAGCCCAAAATAGGTTCGAGCTGTGGAAGACACCGGCTTGTCGAGAGGGAGCACGAGAGGCGTGGGCGATGATCAAGACCCGCTATACCGGGTTTAACCCCGAGCGTATGGCACGGGTTGGACAAGTAGGGTCATATGGACAAGAAGTGTCGCTCCACCTGGTATACGACCAAGTGATGCCTGCTGCCCGTCTCTCACAAGAAGATTGCTCCCTGGACACCATAATCGACAATCTCGATCGGCAGCCAGATGTATGATTATATGTAACTATGTACTAATAATCGAGGAATTGCTCCGTCCGTGTTGTAAACTTTGTATTGACCGGCCATCGGCTTCGGCCTCCCGCGCTAAGAGCTTGGGAGTGTTCCTTGTAAATTGTCACCCTAGAAGAGTGAATTATGTTCGGGGAACTAGGTAATCCAGCCATTCGGTGTGAACAGACAGAACGCACACAGGGAGATATGTTATACTACTTAGTGTAAGAAACCTCTTCCGAAGAACATAGTACCTCTATCGATTCCTTTCTTGAGGGTGCTACGTAAATCGTAGGTAGTAAGGCCGTATACTGTTAGTATGCGACTAAGGGCTTTTGTGAGAGAAGAAGCCCGAGTAATGGTCATAACAAACATAGTCTTATTAGTTGATTCCGTCGTAGCCGATCAATTGTCTGCTGAAGATAGCTAGCTTTTGACTTCACCCGTCTGAGGTACGTATCGGGATGACCCGGTCATAACAATCGCAAAGGTGCTCCCTTTACCCTCTAGCCGAACAATCGGGAACATAGAGGATAAGCACAAGAGCGAGGCAACCCAGCTTGGCAAAGTCTTAGTTCGAATTGATGCATATGATGGCTTAAAATCGACAAGAGAAACATGTGTACACAATAAATGTGAATAAGTGCTTATAATATAAAAGCATTGGCTTCGGAAGGAAGCCCCCAAGTGTTGTGTTCGGATTTAACACTTAAGGGTGTAAGCCGAAAATCTTAGTACAAGATCGGTTGAGCCAAACATAGATTTGGGAAGAAAAGGAAAAAAATCGAACCTGCCAAAAATCAAGGTGGGGGGAAGTAGAAAATAAAGAAGGAGAAAGAAAAGGGAAATAAAGGGTAAAGAGTGTGGCGACACCGATTTATCCGTAGAAGCGCCAAAGACGAGGTGTGTTCCATGGGTTTGGTTCAAGGTGGTTATGCGATGGGTTTTGAAGACGGTAAGCCCCTCCCACGAGTACTTCGTCGATTATGACGGGGCCCTCTCATTTGGGGTTAAGTTTGTGCTTCTGCTTCTCCGGAAGTCGTAAGACGAGCTCACCCACGGTGTACACTTTTGCCCTGACCTCGCTACTCTGGTAACGTCGAGCCCAAGGTTGGTAAAAAGTGGAGCGAGCCCGAGCTATGTTGCGCTCTCCTTCGAGGGCGTCCAGGTCGTCCTGCCGATCTAACTCTGCCTCCTTTTCCTCGTACATGCGCATCCTTGGTGCGTCATGAATAATGCCGCAGGGGAGGACTGCTCCTACCCCATAGACCACGAAGAACGGTGTGTATCCCGTTGATCTATTCGGGGTGGTGCGCAGACCCCATAGAATGGAGTCGAGCTCCTCAACCCAATGACAGTCGGACTCATGAAGAGACCGGACCAAATTTGGCTTAATGCCACTCATAATGAGGCTGTTTGCTCTTTTGACTTGTCCATTGATCTGCGGATGATAAACCGATGTGTAATCGAGCTTGATGCCCATTTTTGCGCACCAGTCTTTGACCTCTTGGGCCATGAAATTGGATCCATTGTTCGTTATTATACTGTGCGGAATGCAGTAACGGTGTACCACACCGGATATAACGTTGATTACTGGTCCGGACTTGGCTGATTTGACAGGTTTTGCCTCTATCCATTTGGTGAATTTGTCAACCATGACCACTAGGTATTTATTCTTCTTGGTACCCCCTTTAAGTGGTCCGACCATATCCAGCCCCCAGACAGTGAAGGGCCAGGTAATCGGAATAGTCCGAAGAGCTGTTGGGGGCATGTGACTTTGGTTTGCAAATAGTTGACACCCTACACAGTGTTTGACAAGTGATTGGGCATCCGTTCGAGCAGTGGGCCAGAAGAAACCAACTTGGAAGGCCTTGATAACTAAGGCTCTTGCTGCGGCGTGATGGCCGCCCATTCCTACATGGACTTCGGCTATGAGTTGTCGTCCTTCTTCCTTAGATATGCACCGTTGTAGTATTCCAGTGGTGCTTTTCTTGTATAACTCACCCTCATGGACTTTATAGGCTTTGGAGCGCCGAACTATGCGTCGCGCCTTCGTCTGATCGTCGGGGAGTTCTTTGCGAAGAAGGTAGGTGAGGAAGGGCTCGGTCCATGGCGCGATTACTGCCATGACCCCGTGAGCCAAGGGCATTTCGTTTACGGAGCCGCCGATGATTTGATCATCTGGTTCATTTATAGGGGGTACAACCTTGTCCGCACTGGTTAGATCGGCGTCGTGATGATCGTCCTGCCAAACCACGTATGGCTTAAAGAGCCATTCCAGGAAAGTGTTTTTTGGGATAGGATCGCGTTTGGCCCCCATGCGAGCAAGTATGTCGGCGGCTTGGTTGTTTTCTCTAGCGACGTGGTCAACCGTGCGGATATCTTGAGGACAACATTTCTGTATGCCGCCATCTTTGGGTTTTTGGCATCGAATTCGCCGTTGATTTGGGAGATGGCCAAGTTGGAGTCTCCCCGTACCTCCAGCCGGTGTATGCCCATTGATGTTGCCATCCGAAGACCGTGTAGTACTGCTTCATATTCGGCCGCATTGTTGGAATCGGCATACATGATCTGCAATACATATCGAACGTTGTCGCCTATGGGGGGTGTGAGGATAACTCCAGCCCCTAGTCCGGCCAAAGTTTTAGATCCATCAAAGTACATTGTCCAATGGGAGTATGTACTATATTCCCTGGGGAGCTCGGCCTCTGTCCATTCGGCAAGGAAATCTGCCAACACCTGAGACTTGATAGATCGTCTTGGCTTGTAGGCGGTTTCAAAGGGAAGGAGCTCAATAGCCCATTTAGCTATTCGGCCGGTGGCGTCCCTGTTGTTGATTATATTGTTCAAAGGCACTTCGGATACCACCGTGACCGAGCACTCTTGAAAGTGGTGTTTGAGTTTCCGTGTTGCCATAAATACTATATAGGCTATCTTCTGGTAGTGCGGGTATCTGGACTTGCACTGTGTTAGTACTTCTGACACGTAATAGACTGGTTTATGTATCCGGATTTTGTGTCCCTCCTCCTCTCGTTCGACAACGAGCATCGCGCTAACAACTTGGTTGGTAGCCGATATGTATAATAACATGGGTTCAGCAGTGCCTGGTGCTGTGAGTATGGGATTGCTTGCCAGTAGTGTTTTGATTTCTTCTAACGCAGTCGCTGCCTCGTCGGTTCACTCGAAATTGTTGGTCCGTTTCAGCAGTCTCTAGAGCGGTAAAGCCTTTTCAATGAGGTGGGAGATAAAGCGGCTTAGCACTGCCATGCAACCAGCCAACCTCTAGACATGCTTTAGCTCTGTGGGAATTACAAGTTCTGATAGGGCGTGGATCTTAGCCGGATTCGCTTCTATTCCTCTATGGGAGACAATGAATCCGAGCAGTTTACCAGAGGAAACTCCGAATACACATTTCTCTGGATTGAGTCGTATATCATACTCACGGAGGCTGGCAAAGGTTTGCCTGAGGTCGTCGATCAACTAGCTGACGTGTTTGGTTTTCATGACCACATACGCCTCGACCGTTTTACCGACTTTTTTTGCGAGACAAGTCTGGATCATGCGCTGGTATGTAGCCCCATAATTTTTTAGCCCGAAAGGCATTGTGTTGAAGCAGAATGGCCCGTAAGGGGTGATGAATGTGTTTGCCGGTTGATCGGATTCCTTCATTTTAATCTGATGGTATCCGAAATAAGCATCGAGGAAACACAACGAGTCGTGTCCGGCTATGGTGTCAATAATCTGGTCTATGCGTGGTAGGGGGAAGGGTCCTTAGGGAAGGCTTTGTTGAGGTCTTTAAAGTCGACGCACAACCACCAGGATTTATCTTTCTTTGGTACCATAACCAGGTTTGCCAACCATTCGAGGTGCTTAATCTCCCGAATGAATTCGGCCTCTAGCAGTTTAGCTAATTCTTCACACATAGCTTGTCGTTTGGGCTTGAAAAATCGGCGTAGAGTCTGCTTGACGGGCTTAAAGCCTGCGATGATGTTCAGACTATGTTCTACCAGCCGTCGTGGGATTCCGGGCATATCGAAAGGATTCCAAGCGAAGATGTCCTAGTTTTCTCGTAAGAATGTTCGTAGTGCTTCGTCCACTATGGGATCGAGCTGAGCTCCGATGGACGTTGTCTTGTTCAGGTCCATCGGGTGCACCTGAAATTTGACGATTTCATCTGCAGGTTTAAAGGACGTGGGTTTGAGCCTTTTACTAAGGATCACATCGTCCTTGTCTACTGTTGACCAAAGTGCGATCAGTTCTTCTGCAGCAAAGGTCTCAGCTAGAGCCTTGAGGGCAAGCGCTGCTATTTTGTTTTTGGTCCGGAGGGCTATATTCGGATCACTAGCGATTGTGATCACCCCGTTTGGTCCTGACATCTTTAGTTTCATATACCCGTAATGTGGTATAGCCTAGAATTTTGTGAAGGTGTCACATCCCAATAGGGCGTGGTAGCCGCTGGGGAAGGGCACGATATGGAAGAGAAGTTCTTCGGATCGATAGTTTTCGGGCGTGCCGAACACTACGTCCAGGGTGAGGCGTCCTGAACAACGCGCCTCTTTCTCCGGAATGTTGTGTTGCTATGCTCGATGCGAGATTAGTCGAACTGCATTTTTTCCAGGGTATATTCGTAGATAAGGTTTAAACCACTGCCGCCATCCATTAGCACTTTGTGTAACCTGAAGCCATCGACGATGGGGTTTAGGACTAGTGCGGCCGGTGTATGATCGGGACGAATGGCTGGTCGGTCAGTATCTCCAAAGGTAATGTGTATGTCTGCCCATGCGCTTGTTGCTGCCACATGATTGAACTGTTCGAGTTCTTTAAGAGCTCATTTCCTCCTGATCCTTGAGGTGAACGTTCCGTAGGTCGTCGGGACTTCGGCGTTGTATTTTGGTGGCGACGTGGAGCGCCTATTCGGCGGTGGTGCCCCAAGAATTGCTTCACCTCTTTTTGCGACCTGCCTGACGACCCAACAACCTCTAAGGCTGTGAGTTGGAGATGTGTTCAGCAATACGGAATGTATAGGTGCTACTTCTCGAGCATGCATTGGTTTCCGCGAAGAGGAACGAGTGATGAAGCAAAGTAGATAAGTATTTCCCTCAGTTGTTGAGAACCAAGGTATCAATCCAGTAGGAGATACAAGCAAGTCCCCAATAGATGTACCTACACAAGGAATCAAACTCTTGCATCCAACACTATAAAGGGGTTGTTAATCCCTTTAAGGTTACTTGCAAGGATGAGATCTGATAGAGATAAATTGCTTGAACGGAAAGTAAAACAAAAGATAAAAATAATGCAGCAAAGTATTTTTGGTTTTAGATCTGAAAGTATAAGATGTAAAATAGACCCGGGAGCCATAGGTTTCACTAGAGGCTTCTCTCATGATACCAAGTATTACGGTGGGTAAACAAATTACTATCGAGCAATTGATAGACAAACGAATAATTATGATGATATCCAACGCAATGATTATGCATATAGGCATCATGTCCGTAACAAGTAGACCGAAACGATTTTGCATCTACTACTATTACTCCACACATCGACCGACTCCTGCATGCATCTAGAGTATTAAGTTCATGAAGAACAGAGTAACACATTAGGTAAGATGGCATGATGTAGAGGGATAAACTCAAGCAATATGATGAAACCCCCATCTTGTTATCCTTGATGGCAACAATGCAATACGTGCCTTGCTACCCCTACTTTGTCACTAGGTGAGGACACCGCAAGATTGAACCGAAAACTAAGCACTTCTCCTATTGCAAGAATTACCAATCTAGTTGGCCAAACCAAACCAATAACTCGAAGAGACTTGCAAAGATATGAACTCATGCATATAAGAATTCAGGAAAGACTCAAATAATATTCATGGATAATCTGAACATAAACCCACAATTCATCGAATCTCGACAAACACACCGCAAAAGAGTATTACATCAGATAGATCTCTGATGACCCACAAGTATAGGGGATCTGTCATAGTCCTTTCGATAAGTAAGAGTGTCGAACCCAATGAGGAGCAGAAGGAAATGACAAGCGGTTCTCAGTAAGGTATTCTCTGCAAGCATTGAAATTATCGGTAATAGATAGTTTTGTGATAAGATAATTCATAATGGGTAGCAAGTAACAATTCTAACAAAGGTACATCAAGGTGGCCCAATCCTTTTTATAGCAAAGGACAAGCCTGGACAAACTCTTATATAAAGCAAAGCGCTCCCGAGGACACATGGTAATTTATGTCAAGTTAGTTTTCATCATGCTCATTTGATTCGCGTTCGCTACTTTGATAATTTGATATGTGGGTGGACCGGTGCTTGGGTGCTGTCCTTACTTGGACAAGCCTCCCACTTATGATTAACCCCTCCCGCAAGCATCCACAACTATGAAAGAAGAATTAAGATAAATCTAACCATAGCATGAAACGTGTGGATCCAAATCAGCCCCTTACGAAGCAACGCATAAACTAGGGTTTAAGCTTTTGTCACTCTAGCAACCCATCATCTACTTATTACTTCCCAATGCCTTCCTCTAGGCCCAAACAATGGTGAAGTGTTATGTAGTCGACGTTCACATAACACCACTAGAGGAGAGACAACATACATCTCATCAAAATATCGAACGAATACCAAATTCACATGATTACTTATAACAAGACTTATCCCATGTCCTCAGGAACAAACGTAACTACTCACAAAACATGTTCATGTTCATAATTAGAGGAGTATTAATGTGATCAAGGATCTGAACATATATTATTCCACCAAGTAAACCAACTAGCATCAACTACAAGGAGTAATCAACACTACTAGCAACCCACAGGTAATCTGAGGTTTTGAGACAAAGATCGGATACAAGAGATGAACTAGGGTTTGGAGAGGAGATGGTGCTGATGAAGATGTTGATGGATATTGACCCCGTCTCGATGAGAGGATCGTTGGTGCTGACGAGGGCTTCGATTTCCCCCTCCCAAAGGGAAGTTTCACCGGCACGATCGCCCTGCCAGAGCTCTAGATTGGTTCTGCCCAAGTTTCGCCTCGAGACGGTGACGCTTCGTCCCGAAAGGTCTCTCCTGATTTTTCCTCGATGAAACCCTCCATATAGCAGAAGATGGGAATCGGAGGGCTGCTAGATGGGCCACAAGCTCGCTAGCCGCGACCAGCAGGCTTGTGGCTCCCTGGTGGGCCTCCTGATGTATTTATTTTGCCCATTATTTTTTTTATATTCCAAAATAATTGTTCGTAGATTTTCAGGACTTTTGGAATTGCACATAATAGGTATCTCAGATTTGCTCCTTTTCCAGTCCAGAATTCCAACTATCGGGATTCTCCCTCTTCATGTAGACCTTGTAAAATAAGACAGAAAAAGGATAAGTATTGTACCAAAATGTGTAATAACATCCCATAATGCAATAAATATCAATAAAAATCATGATGCAAAATGGACGTATCAATCTCCATGAAGATCATGAAGAACATGGTATTGAAGAGTAAAGAGAGAGAAGAAGCCATCTAGCTACTAGCTATGGACCCGAAGGTCTGTGGTGAACTAATCATGCATCATCGGAGGGGCAATGAGTTGATGTAGATGCCCTCCATGATCGAAAACCCATCTGGCAGATTATCGGAAAAGGCTCCAAGATTGGATCTCTCGGGAACGGAGGCTTCTGGCGACATAAAAGTATTTTCGCGGCTTGTTCTGATAATGATGGAATATTTCGGAATTTATAGGCCGAAGATTAGGGTTAGGAGAGTGGCCGTGGGCCCACAATCCTGCCAGGCGTGCCCTACCCTCCTACATGCGCCCCTAGGGCTTGTGGCCCCACGGTGGCTCCCCTGCCTTGGTTCTCAAGTCTCCTATTTTCCTTTCGTTCCAGAAAAATTTCTTCGGAAGGTTTTATTCCGTTTGGACTCCGTTTAATATTCCTTATCTGCAAATCTCAAAAATAAGGAAAAAATAGAAACTGACACTAGGCTCTACATTAATAGGTTAGTCCCAAAAATAATATAAAATAGCATATTAATGCATATAAAACATCCAAAACAAATAATATAATAGCATGGAACAATCAAAAATTATAGATACGTTGGAGACGTATCAGCATCCCCAAGCTTAATTCTTGCTCGTCCTCGAGTAGGTAAATGATAAAAACAGAATTTTTGATGTGGAACGCTACCTAACATATTAATTCATTATTGTGGCATGAATATTCAGATCCATAAGATTCAAAACAATAGTCTAATATTGACATAAAAACAGTAATACTTCAAGCACACCAACAAGGTAGTCTTGTCCTTTTGAAATAACATGGCCTTAGAAAGTTATCCCTACAAAATCATATGGTCTGGTTATGCTCCATCTTCCCCACATAAAGTATCTAAATCATGCACAACCCCGATGAAAAATTCAAGCAATTGTTTCACACTTTTGGTGTTCTCAAACCTTTTCAACTCTCACGCAATACATGAGCGTCGGCCATGGATATAGCATTATAGGTGGAATCAAATATGGAGGAGGTTCAAGGAGAAAGGAGAAGATAGTCTCACATCAACTAGGCGTATCAACGGGCTAATGTGAGTGAGTAGGGATTGCCATGCAACAAATGCACTTAAAGTTATAAGTGTGTGAAAGCTCAAAAAGAAAACTAAGTGGTCATGCAAAATGAATATCCACTAGCTATATGAAAGTGACAAAATAGGAGACTCTCTATCATGAAGATCATGGTGCTACTTTGAAGCACAAGTGTGGAAAGAGGTAGTAGCAATTGTCCCTTCTCTCTTTCTCTCATTTTTTTTCTTTTTTTCTTTTTCTTTATTTTGGTGCGCTTCTTTGGCCTCTTTTTTTTTGGGCTTCGCTAGCCTCTTTTATTTTTTGTAAAGTCCGGATACTCATCCCAACTTGTGAGGGAGTCATAGCCTACATCATCCTTTTCTCTCATGGGACAATGCTCTATTAATGAAAAATCATCACACTTTTATTTACTTATAACTCAAAAAATAAAAAATACAACTCGACCTATGACAAAATATGACTCTATATGCAATATGAAGTGATGGTGCAAGTCATGAAAAACTACATGATGGAAGTTGCATGGCAATATATCTCGGAATGGCTATGAAAATGCCATAATAGGTACGTATGGTGGCTGTTTTGAGGAATATATGGTGTCTATTTTGAGGAAGGAGGGTTTGATGTACCGGCGAAAGTTGCGCGGCACTAGAGAGGCTAGCAAAGATGGAAGGGTGAGAGTGCGTATAATCCATGGACTCAACATTAGTCATAAAGAACTCACATACTTATTGCAAAAGTCTATTAGTTATCAAACAAAGAATTAGATGCATGCTCCTAGGGGATAGATTGGTAGGAGTTAACCATCACGCGGTCCCAACCCTCACACAAAGGTCAACAATCATTAAACAAATCGTGCTACGACTTCGTTACATAACGGTTCACCATACGTGCATGCTACGGGAATCACAAGCTTTAACACAAGTATCTCTTCCAATTCACAACTACTCACTAGCATGACTCTCATATTACCATCCCTATTATCTCAAAACTATATGCAAGGAATCAAACTTCTCATAGTTTTTAATGCACTTAATATGAAAGTTTTTATCATATCCCTCTTGGATGCCATTATATTAGGAATAAATTCATAACCTAAATAAATTACCATGCTGTTTTAAGAAACTCTCAAAATAATATAAGTGAGGAACAAGAGTTCAATAATTTCTATAAAATATAACACCACCATGCTCTATAAAGATACAAGTGAAGCACTAGAGCAACATTGACTAGCTCAAAAGATATAAGTGAAGCACATAGAGTATTCTAATAAATTCACGATTCAGCGTGTGTGTCTCAAAAGATGTGTGTAGAAAGGATGATTTTGGCAAACTAAAAAGCAAAGACTCATATAATACAAGACTCCCCAAGCAAAACACATATCATGTGGTGAATAAAAATATAGCCTCAAGTAAATTTACCGATGGATTGAAGACGAAAGAGGGGATGCCTTCTGGGGCATCCCCAAGCTTAGTATTTTTGGTATCCTTGAATATGAATTGGGGTGACTTGGGAATCTCCAATCTTAGGCTCTTGCCACTCTTTATTCCATAGTCCATCAAATCTTCACCCAAAACTTGAAAACTTCACAACACAAAACTCAATAGAAAACTCATAAGATCCGTTAGTATAAGAAAAATAAATCACCACTTTAGGTACTGTTTTTAACTCATTATTTATTTGTACTTGTGTAATACCTACTGTATTCTAACTTTTCCATGACTCATACCCCCGATACGACCCATAGATACATCAAAATAAGCAAACAACACAAAGAAAACAGAATCTGTCAAAAACAGAACAATCTGTATCAATCTGTAAACTTGGAATACTTCTGGAACTCTAAAAATTCTTAAAAATTGTTAAAATCAGGGAAATTTTTATATCAATCTTGTGTAAAATTTTCAGATCAATTAGACGCTCTGAAAATTTTAGAAAATTCCTGGACTGAGCGCAAAAGTTTCTGTTTTTCAGCAAGATCAAATCAACAATTACCATAGATCACCCCGAAGGTTTTACTTGGCTCAACCACTAATTCAAACACAAAAACACAATTACTACAGAAGTAATAATGTGAAAAGCACACCAAAACAGAAGCAAAAAGCAGAAAGAGAAATAAAATTGGGTTGCCTCCCAACAAGCGTTATTGTTTACCGCCCCTAGCTAGGCAAAACGCAATAGATCTAGGTATTGTCATAATCAAAATAAGGGAGATCATTCATGCTCATCTCATACTCCCTTCTTTGAGCACCTAATTTCCGTTGTGGCAAGCAAAAGTAATCAAAAGGGCTGAATTTAAGAGGATTAGGATCATCAGGATCAAGTACGGGAGGGATAGGTTCCTCCTTATGTCCCTTATAGTGTATAATCAATTCATCATTATAAGCTTTCCTTTGGGTAAAGGCCATGAGCCTTTTCTTAGGAATGAACTCTATTCCGTTATTTTATATAGCTAAATTATCATTGAGTTCAGAAATCTTATCAACCAAAATCTCGGTAGGGACTTTCTTTCTCAAATTTTCGTTATAAGCAACTTGATCCTGAGATCGTAGTCTCATTATCTCTTCTTGCTTAAAAACGATCTCCTCAATTGGGGACATCCACCATTAATTTTATAATGAGCAAATATTTCACTAGCCTCTTTCATGATAAATCTAAACTTGTGGGCTAGGAATATAGTAGTGGCACGCTTAACAGAAGAGTGTTGAATATTAGAAAACTCAAGAAAAATCATTTGTATGCAAGGGTGCATGTGAAAGAATTGTCTCTCAACTTCACTTATTACAAAAGTTATAGCATCCGCAAGACTATTAGTTTTATTGAGAATGGACCCTCCTAAAGTAGGAAGTGTTCCCGCACAAGTGAAAAAAAATCTTGAATAACACCTTTTCCAATAATATTACCACTACCTATACGGAACCTTTTTGTATGAATGATAGTGGGTTTTTCTTGAGGGTTGTCATTAACAAGGGCGCCAAGACTCCCCTCAAGATTATTACTATTTTTATCATTGAAAATCTCCATAGATTCCGACATGGTGGCAAAGCAAATACAAAAGCAAACGAAGGGCAAACAAAAGAAGGGCGAATAAAAAGGCAAATCTTTTTGGTATTTCCTGAAAACCATTTTAGAAACGGGGGAGAGCAAAATGAGAGGCAAATGGCAAATAAAGTAAATGCAATATATGAGTTTGTGATAGGTACTTGGTAGGCTTGATGTAGATCTCCCCGACAACGGTGCCAGAAATCTTTCTTGCTACTTCTCGAGCATGCATTGGTTCCCGTGAAGAGGAACGAGTGATGCAGCAAAGTAGATAAGTATTTCCCTCAGAGTTGTTGAGAACCAAGGTATCAATCCAGTAGGAGATACAAGCAAGTCCCCAACAGGTGTACTCACACAAGGAATCAAACTCTTGCACCCAACGCTATAAAGGGGTTGTCAATCCCTTTAAGGTTACTTGCAAGGATGAGATCTGATAGAGATAGATTGCTTGAATGGAAAGTAAAAAAAAGATAAAAATAATACAACAAAGTATTTTTGGTTTTAGATCTGAAAGTATAAGATGTAAAATAGACCCGGGGGCCATAGGTTTCACTAGAGGCTTCTCTCATGATAGCAAGTATTAGGTGGGTAAACAAATTACTGTCGAGCAATTGATCGAAAAGCGAATAATTATGATGATATCCAAGGCAATGATTATGCGTATAGGCATCACGTCCGTGACAAGTAGACCGAAACGATTCTGCATCTGCTACTATTACTCCACACATCGACCGACTCCTGCTTGCACGTAGAGTATTAAGTTCATGAAGAACAAAGTAACACATTAAGTAAGATGGCATGATGTAGAGGGATAAACTCAAGCAATATGATGAAAAACCTATCTTTTTACCCTTGATGGCAACAATACAATACGTGCCTCGCTACCCCTACTTTGTCGCTAGGTGAGGACACCGCAAGATTGAACCCAAAACTAAGCACTTCTCCTATTGCAAGAATTACCAATCTAGTTGGCCAAACCAAACCAATAACTCGAAGAGACTTGCAAAGATATGAAATCATGCATATAGGAATTCAGTAAAGACTCAAATAATATTCATGGATAACCTGAACATAAACCCACAATTCATCGGATCTCGACAAACACACCGCAAAAGAGTATTACATCGGATAGATCTCCATGAAGATCATGAAGAACATGGTATTGAGAAGCAAAGAGATAGAAGAAGCCATCTAGCTACTATCTATGGACCCGTAGGTCTGTGGTGAACTACTCACGCATCATCGGAGGGTTAATGGAGTTGATGTAGATGCCCTCCATGATCGGATCCCCCTCCGGCAGATTACCGAAAAAGGCTCCAAGATTGGATCTCTCGGGAACGGAGGCTTTTGGCAGCGGAAAAGTATTTTCGTGGCTCATTCTGATAATGATGGAATATTTGGGTATTTATAGACCGAAGATCAGGGTTAGGGGAGTTGCCAGGGGTCCACAAGCCTGCCCGGCGCGGGTGGCCCCCCTGGTTGCGGCAAGCGGGCTTGTGGCCCCGTGACAGCTCCTCTGCCTTGGTTCTCAAGTCTCATGGCTTCCATATTTTTCCAGAAAAAAACCTTCTGGAGGTTTTATTCCGTTTGGACTCCGTTTAATATTCCTTATCTGCGGAACTCAAAAACAAGGAAAAAACAGAAACTCGCACTAGGCTCTAGATTAATAGGTTATTCCCAAAAATAATATAAAATAACATATTAGTGCATATAAAACATTCAAAATAGATAATATAATAGCATGGAACAATCAAAGATTATAGATACGTTGGAGACGTATCAGCCGCTTCGGGGTATCCTCTTTTTCCGATCTCCTCTAGGGTATTCGGTAAAGATTGGCTCCGAAAACAGCCGTTTGGCTTGCCAAGCAGTTTCCATGGCACAATATTTTTTGTACCAAATCTAACTGCTTGACGAAGTCACGAATGTGCTGACGGGCCAGGGTGTTGAGAATCCCTTCGTCATGGCAGTTGCGATTGAAAGTTGCCTTTATCTCTTGATCACTGAGGCCTCATACTTTCTTTCTAGCGAGGAGGAGTCTGGTCCAGTAATGATGAACCGACTCTCCTGATAACTGCTTAACGTCCCTTAAGTCCGAAGACTTGGGCTCTGTTGTGTTGCTTGAGTGATCGGCTTGGGAGGTGGGTGGGAAAAGATTTGACTCCACGCCACGGGGGGAGTTCGGAATCACGTACTCTGAATTGTGTGATAGATTAGGGACCGATACCGGTCTGTCTCTGGAGCAAACTCCGGTGTCTGGGTTGCAGGCGAGGTCTCAATGATTGGAGACTAGGGTGTAAACCATTTTTAGTTCCAGTCGCTGGGGGACGAGCCCCCAGCCGGACACTCGACGGTGGCGACAAGGTGGGTGACCGTGGGGATGTGAATCTCCCTAACACTGGGTTTAAGCCCGAGCCGGTCATAGACCGGGATCTGGTCATCAATCATACGCATGGTCTCAATCCGATCAAATAGCTCATTTAGAAACGAGGCGATGGTAGGATGCATGTCGCTGAAGCGACTAGGGTCGGTATGCGGCGTCGCAGTTCCAGAGTCGCACGAAAGCAGACCCGAGTCCTGTTTAACCATGGTGGATCCGGTCACAACGACCAGATTAGGCGTTTCAGACAGCCCGGGGGTGACGACTTCATCGGAAGTGGGGCCCGATGTCTTCGGCATCGAAGCGTCGGGATCTGCGGGCTCCTCCATAGGAGTTGAGGGTTCTATCAAGACAAGTTCTCCCCATGAATCAACGATGAACTCTAGGGTTTCGAGCCTGATTCTTTGGTCCGGGGAAAAGTTTCCGATTTGGCCAAGGTAGCCGATCGGGTCAGCGTGCGACGGGATGTCGCCGCTTGTGAGGTTCTGATCCGGGATGAGAATCCCCTGGGTGCAGATCCCGCTGCTTGTGATAAGGCGAGCCATCAATTCCTTTGGCGATAACAGTGGAACTCTCAATGAAAGCACCAATGTCGGTGTCAAAACCGGCGGATCTCGGGTAGGGGGTCCCGAGCTATGAGACTAGAATCGATGGTAACAGGAGACGAAGGAGACAATGTTTACCCAGGTTCGGGCCCTCCTATGGAGGTAATACCCTATGTCCTGCTTGATTATATTGATGGTATGAGGGTTACAGAGTTAATCTACCTCGAGATCGAATAGCTAAAACCCTAGATGAGTTGTTCTCTCCCTTACAACCTAAAACCCTCCGGCTTATATAGACGCCAAGGGTGCCTAGGGTTTACACATGGTCGGTTGCACATCAAAGGAAAAACGCGCCTATCTACTATCGACAACTTGGAGGACACGCCACGGCTCCTTGAAACTTCCACCCTGGCGATGGGCCCCTTGATCATCCAATGCTCACCCAGCAGCCCACATAGTCCGGCCCATGAGAAACAGGTCGGCTATCCGAGGACCCCTTAAACCAGGACTCCCTCACCCACCAATGGTTAGAGCATCTACAGCCGGGCCTAACAAATCTGACCCCTTAAACGCCCGCGGACACGCCCGTTCAATGACCGGGCGTGTCCGTTTTGAGCCCCTATAATTTGGTTCGCGCAGCCACACTTCTCATTTTTCTTCTCATATGTCCTGTCACTTGCACATGATTGGTGGAGAAGAAGAGAGAGAAATAAAATAATGAATAAGAAAAGAGAAAAGATGGTCCGGAGTGGGGTCGCGTCCTACGTGGCGGACTGACCAGGCGTGTCCGGGTGCGTCCGCGAGCCCTCATATCGTCCCCATATTTGAGATGGATATGAGGGGTGCCGGTCAGTCCGGGCGTTTGAGACGGATATGAGGGGTCGGTTCGGGTCGCATTTTTGTGATCACTTAGTGACCGGAAGGGCGTTCGGGGCGTTTGAGGAGCATATAAAGGGTCCAGCTGTGGATGCTCTTAGTCAGCACATAGCGCTTCCGCTTGCACCTGGCCTATTTCATTTACACTCCTTCTCTCTGTCTCGGCCGCCACTCCCTCTCCTCTTTCATCCGCGTCCGGATCCGTCGTCGCCACTCCCATTCGCTAGAGCACTGCCCGCCAGGGCCGTCTTCCATGTCGTATGCCGTCGTGACCTTCGAGTCGCCGTCCCTCCCAGCTAGGGATGTAAATGGATCAGATCGGATAATGCTTTTACCATATCCTTTATCATATTTTTTATCGGATTTGGAACGGAGCGGATAATAACCGCATGTGGATTCGAATACGGATTATATCGCACTACGAATTTGGACCGGATGAGGAGCGGATTCGGACCAGAAACGGACAAAAAATATCGGACGATACGTGCAAAGAGACATGATTTATTACTACTATGCAACAATATGAAAATATGTTTCCATCTAAGCGCATAACACTAGAAAGGTATTATAAAGTAATAACTCACACAATATAGCGAAAGTGCATAGGAGCTCTCGGGTGCTATGCCCCCCAATATTCAAAAATAATTTAGTAATTTAAAAAAGACAAAAAATCCTAGAACTTTTTATAAAATCAAACATGACCAAGTATTGCACTGGTATAAAAAGATTAAACCGGGAATAACTTTCATTGCATCCGGAATCAAAGATTTTCCCTAAAAAGGCTAGATAAAAGTACTATTCATGCAATATGGTCGTCATAATTTTATTTTATTTTTGCCCTGAAGTCAATGGGAATAATTCCTTGGCTAAACCTTTTATACAAGTACATTACCTGGTCATATTGGATTCTAAAAAAGATCTAGGATTTTTTAACTCTTTTTTTAACTTACTAAATTATTTTTGAATATAGGGGGTGGAGCACCCGAGTGCTCCTAATCCACTCCCCACAATATAGTAACAATATGTAATACCGATAAATCCATACTGTTTTGTAGTCTATTAAGATGAAGTCTGCTCTACTCGACTACTTCAAATTAATTTGGTGTTCATACTTATACGTGACTCTGCATGCATGGAAGAAGGAACAACTACTAATGTTCATACTTATTTATACTCAGAATTCCTACGTGTATATGTAAGCAGACCACCGTCCACACGCACCGCCGGTGTACATTAGTGCACGTACGCAATCGCAGACCTCCGTCCGATGCGGCACCGCCGGTGTACATGTACGCAATCGCGGACCTCCGTCCGATGCGTCGTCGGCGTATACGTACGCACAATTACTATTTATATGTGGTGGTTTTTATTAGTGGTACACGTGGCCATTTGTGCTCCTTAATTGGACTAAATTTATTGGATAATCCTATTTCACAATCTCGGATAATTCGCACAAAATATCAGATAATCCATATCCGTCGGATATTATCAATATCATATCCTCTATCATATCCGCCGAATATCCGGTTGATCAAAATCCATATCCGCATCCATATCCGTTGGATTTGTGTAAGTGCATATCATATCCTTAAAAACGAATGCGAAAGCGGATTCGGAACGGAAATTATCCGTATCATTTACATCCCTACTCCTAGCCTATCCTTCCGTTTGCCGTTGGGTTGCGCCAGATCCGTCACGCCCCCACGACAACGACCTAACCTACCTCTCGCCCGCTCCGCGTTGCCTCCCGCCCTTTCGCCGTTGCCTCCTGCGGTCCTGCCCAGTCAGCTGTAATGCTAAGCAATTTGTGGATTCAATTAGATGCAATGATAGTGTAGGTAGGGTTTCCCTCTAGATAGATGCAATAGATTCAGTTAGTAGGTAGGATTTGCCTCTAGATAGTGTAGGCAGGGTTTGCAATATAAAGTAAAATTTTGATTACTCGTTGCATTACTTCATTATCAAAATAGTTGTCCAATGTTTAGACTGACATTGTAATATTTCAAGTTGAATTGTATTTAATCTGCTTACATATATGACAAGTGCATGTGCTTAGCATGTTATTTACAAGGATTAAAAAAAATGAGCGCCATCGTTTTGACGAAACATTGATTGATTCCGTTTCGTCAAATTTCTGACACTTACTATGTTTAATATTAAACAAAGGTCATGCTGTTTTCCGTACACTTTTGCTGTGAGAACCGAGTTGAATTGATTTTAATTTGCTTACATACACTACATCACGCACCGGTTTTCCCTACATCCGTGTGTTGGCAAAAATCACTTTTGCCATTGGACAGTTGGTTGGGAAAAGTTCTATCAAACCGTTGGTCGGTAATATGTACATACCATGACAAATTGTCGGTCGGGAATAAATGGATATTTGACGTGTGACTTTTGGTCGGGAAAGATTCTATCTCCATCCGACTGTTGGTCGGCGATTAATGCCGACCGACTGTTAGTTGCTAATTGGGCCGGCCCGTCTCATCGCGCGCGAGAGCCGAAAACTTTAGCACCAATCCCTCCTCACCTTTTTCATTCGGCGCTCTCATATCCAAATTCCCCAAAACTTATCCTCCCACGCGCTCCCCTCGGCCGCCGGCGCACCCAAATTCCCCAAACCTAAGAGCATCTCCAGCCGCGCCCCCCAACAGCCCCCCAAGCAATTTTTTAGCGTCGGCGGACGAAAATCGGCCCAGTCGCGCCCCCAGGAGTCCGTTTTTCGCCGGGTTCCGCCGAAATAACAGCCGGCGCAACCGGGCCGAACCCCGCGCGTTGGGGGCGCCTGGGGGCGCCGGCACAAGCGAAAAGGGGCGTGGGGCCGCTCTGTCGATGAGAGGAGGGCCGTTTCCCGCCGTTTCTTCCCGCTTTCCCCCGGCTTCCCTCTCATTCTCTCCATTCCTCCCACCAATCTCCTCCACCTCACCTCCCAGCCGGTCGTCATGCCGTCGAAGAAGTACGTGGTCCCCCGCGCCGCGACGGTTGCGACCGCCGTCGTCGCCCAGCCGAAGCAGAGGAAGCCGAGGGCGCTGCCGTCCAAGCCCCCGGGCATGTCCAATGCCGACTGGAGGGTAGAAGTTCAACGCCGGGAGGCTGTCACCACCAACCGGCGGAACAGGGCCAACGCCAAGAAGGCCCGGGACAGCACGACGCGGCTCGCGGCGGCGGCGGCGACGGCGCGGGCGGAGTGTTGGAAATATGGCCTAGAGGCAATAAATAAAGTGTTTATTATTATATTTTCTTGTTCATGATAATCGTTTATTATCCATGCTATAATTGTATTGATTGGAAACACATTACATGTGTGGGTAAATACACAACACTATGTCCCTAGTATGCCTCTAGTGAACTAGCTCGTTGATCAAAGATGGTCAAGGTTTCCTAACCATTGACATGTGATGTCATTTGATAACGGGATCACATCATTAATAGAATGATGTGATGGACAAGACCCAAACTACAAACATAGCATATGATCGTATTAGTTTATTGCTACTGTTTTCTGCATGTCAAGTATATGTTCCTATGACCATGAGATCATGCAACTCACGGACATCGGAGGAGTGCCTTGTGTGTATCAAACATTGCAACGTAACTGGGTGACTATAAAGGTGCTCTACAGGTATCTCCGAGGGTGTTTGTTGAGTTGGCATGGATCAAGACTGGGATTTGTTACTCCGTGTGACGGATAGGTATCTCAGGGCCCACTCGGTAATACAACATCATAATAAGCCTTGCAAGCAATGTGACTAAGTGTTAGTCACGGGATTTTGTATTACAGAACGAGTAAAGAGACTTGCCAGTAACGAGGTTGAACTAGGTATGGAGACACCGACGATCGAATCTCGGGCAAGTAACATACCGAAGAACAAAGGGAACATCATACGGGATTAACTGAATCCTTGACATAGAGGTTCGACCGATAAAGGTCTTCGTAGAATATATAGGAACCAATATGACATCCATGTCCCTCTACTGGTTATTGACCGTAGAGGTGTCTCGGTTATGTCTACATAGTTCTCGAACCCACAGGGTCTGCACACTTACGGTTTGGTGACGTTTCGGTAGTATAGAGTTATGTATGGTGGTGACCGAAGGTTGTTCGGAGTCTCGATGAGATCCCGGACATCACGAGGAGCTCCTAAATGGTCCGGAGGTAAAGATTCACATATAGGAAGTCCTGTTTTGGTCGCCGGAAAAGTTTCGGGCTAATCGGTAGTGTACCGGGAGTGCCGGTAGTGTACCGGGAGACCATCGGGAGGGATATTTCGACCCAAGAGGCTTCATGGGCTGTGGAATAATAAATACCAGCCTTTTGTGGACTGGTGGAAGTCCCACACAAGGCCCATGCGGCTAGGGAATAAAAGCCCAAAGGGAAAAGGTGGAAAAAAGGCAAAAAAGGAGGAATCCTAGTCCTACTAGGATTGGAGGAGGAGTCCTCCTCTCCTCCCCCACTTCGGCCAAACCAAGGAGACTTGGCCCTTGTGCCAAGTCCTCTCCTCCCTCCCTCTTATATATACTAGAGGTTTTAGGGTTTTGCACAGAATTTTTAGCCACGTGTTGCCTGTTCCCCCCAGTGCATAGTTTCTCCTCTAGATCGGATTTCTGCAGTGCTTAGGCGAAGCCCTGCCGGAATAGCTCCACCACCATCACCGGAGCGCCATCACGCTGCCGGAGAACTCTTCTTCCTCTACGCTCCCTCTTGCTGGCTCAAGAGGGCGGAGATCGTCATCAAGCCGTACGTGTGCTGAACACGGAGGTGCCGTCCGTTCGGCGCTAGATCGGAAGGACCATGATCGAGTTCGCGGGACGGATCGTGATCAAGTTCGTGGGACGGATCGTGATTGGATCACGGGACGGATCGTGATTGGATCGCGGGACGCTCGGTGATTTGGATCGCGAAGACGTTCGACTACACCAACCACGTTTCTTAACGCTTCCCGCTTAGCTATCTACAAGGGTGCGTAGATCCACTCTCCCTCTCGTAGATGCTCATCACCATGGATAGGTCTTGCGTGAACGTAGGAAATTTTTTGTTTCCCATGCAACGTTCCCCAACAGTGGCATCATGAGCTAGGTCTATGTTTAGATGATATCTCGAGTAGAAAACAAAGAGTTTGTGGGCGTTGATGCTTAGATTGCTTCCTCCCTTGGTCGTTTTTTGGTTCAGCGGTATTGTGAGATGAAGCGGCCCGGACCAACATTACTCGTACGCTTATGAGAGACCGGTTCCCTCAATCGCAACTTGTTGCATAGATGGCTTGCGGGTGCCAATTTCTCTCACTTTAGTTGGATCGGATTCGACAAAGGCGGTCCTTGAGAAGGTTGAAAAGCAACTAGTGTATCACCGTTGTGGTTTTTGCATAGATGAGAATTGTTCTTGCTAGATACTCGTAGCAGCCATGTAAAACATGCAACAACAAATTAGAGGACGTCTAACTTGTTTTTGCAGGGTATGTTGTGATGTGATATGGCCAATTACATGACGTGATATATGTGATGTATGAGATGATCATGTGATGTATAGATTATCACGACTTGCATGTCGATGAGCACGGCAACCGCTAGGAGCCATAGGGTTGTCTTTAATTATTGTATGACCTGCGTGTCAATCATTAAGCGCTATGTAATGCTTTACTTTATCGCTAAACGGTAGCAATAGTAGTAGAAGCATGTTGGGCGTGACAACCTCGATGGCGGAACGTTAATGGAGATCAAGATGATGGAGATCATGGTGTCATGCCGGTGACGATGGAGATCATGTCAATGCTTTCTAGATGGAGATCAAAAAGCACAAGTTCATGGCCATATCATGTCACTTATGATTTGCATGTGATGTTAATCCTTTTATGCACCTTGTTTTGCTTAGGATGACGGTAGCATTATAAGGTGATCCCTCACTTAAATTTCAAGATGAATTGTGTTCTCCCCGAGTGTGCACCGTTACGAAAGTTCGTCGTGTCGAGACACCACGTGATGATCGGGTGTGATAGACTCTACGTTCACATACAACGGGTGCAAGCCAGTGTTGCACATGTAGAACACTCGGGTTAAACTTGACGAGCCTAGCATGTACAGACATGGCCTCGGAACACAAGAGACCGAAAGGTCGAACATGAGTCATATAGTAGATATGATCAACATGATGATGTTCACCATTGAATCCAACTCAACTCACGTGATGATCGGACTTGAGTTGGTGAATTTGGATCATGTGACACTCAGATGACCTGAGGGATGTCAATTTGAGTGGGAGCTTTAGTAATATGATTAACTAAACTCATTATCTTGAACAATAGTCTAAGTAACCTTTGCATATTTATGTTGTGGATCAATGGCTCATGCAATAGCACCCCTGAATTTTAATGCGTTCCTAGAGAAAGCTAAGTTGAAAGATGATGGAAGTAACTTTGTTGACTGGGCCCGTAATCTGAGGATTATCCTCACGGCTTCC
Organism: Hordeum marinum; assembly: GCA_022496015.1. Lineage (NCBI taxonomy): Eukaryota > Viridiplantae > Streptophyta > Magnoliopsida > Poales > Poaceae > Hordeum > Hordeum marinum. The sequence continues at coordinate 490,572,481 of CM039678.1, forward strand.
CAGAAATCATATGTCCTTGATGCACCGCTTGGTGACCAACCAGAAGACATGGCCTCCGAAGACGTTAAGAACGCTTGGGAGGCACGTTCTGGAGATTACTCAATAGTTCAGTGTGCAATATTGTATGGCTTAGAACTGGGACTTCAAAGACGTTTTGAACGTCATGGAGCATATGAGATGTTCCAGGAGTTGAAGTTTATCTTTCAAAAGAATGCCCGAATCGAGAGGTATGAGACCTTCGATAAGTTCTATGCTTGCAAGATGGAGGAGAACGGGTCTATCAGTGAACATATACTCAGAATGTCTGGGTATTCGACTCGTCTAGCGGACTTGGGAATTTCCCTTCCGCCAGAGGCGATCACTGACAGAGTTCTTCAATCACTGCCACCTAGTTACAAGAGCTTTGTGATGAACTATAACATGCACGGGATGAACAAGTCAGTCATCGAGCTGTTTGCGATGCTGAAAGTCACTGAGTCTGAAATCCAGAAAGAACATCAAGTGTTGATGGTCAATAAAACCACTAGTTTCAAGAAGAAAGGCAAGGGCAAGGGCAAGAAGGGTAAAACCAAGAAGGATGGCAAAGCAGTTGCTACTCCTGTAAAGAAGCCCAAGCATGGACCTAAGCTAGAAACTGAGTGCTTTCATTGCAAGGGAACTGGTCACTGGAAGCGGAACTGCCCCAAGTACCTGGCTGACAAGAAGGCGGCCAATGACAAACAAGGTATATATGATATACATGTTATTGATGTGTACCTTACTAGCTCTCGTTGTAGTGCCTGGGTATTTGATACCGGTTCGGTTGCTCACATTTGCAACTCAAAACAGGAACTACGGAATAGACGAAGGCTGGCAAAGGATGAAGTGACGATGCGCGTGGGAAATGGTTCCAAGGTTGATGTGATCTCCGTCGGCATGCTCTCTCTTCGATTACCATCGGGATTAGTGATGAACCTAAATAATTGTTATTTAGTGTTGGCGTTAAGCATGAACATTATATCTGGATCTTGTTTATTGCGAGACGGTTACTCATTTAAATCAGAGAATAAAAGTTGTTCTATTTATATGAGTAATATCTTTTATGGTCATGCAGCCAATGTGAGGGGTTTATTTATATTGAATCTTGATAGTGATGACACACATGTTCATAACATTGATGCCAAAAGATGTAGAGTTGATAATGATAGTACCACTTTCTTGTGGCACTGCCGTTTAGGTCATATTGGTGTAAAACGCATGAGAAAGCTCTATGCTGATGGACTTTTGGAGTCACTTGATTTTGAATCACTTGACATATGTAAACCATGCCTCATGGACAAGATGACTAAAACGCCGTTCTCTAGAACAATGGAATGGGCGAGTGACTTATTGGAAATCATAAATACTGATGTGTGCGGTCCAATGAATGTTACAACGCGTGGTGGATATCGTTATTTTCTCACCTTTACTGACGACTTAAGTAGATATGGGTATATTTACTTAATGAAACACAAGTCTGAAACGTTTGAAAAGTTCAAGCAATTTCAGAGTGAAGTTGAGAATCATCGTAACAAGAAGATTAAATTCCTGCGATCTGATCGAGGAGGTGAATATCTGAGTTATGAGTTTGGCAGTCACTTAAGACAGTGTGGAATTGTTTCACAGTTGACACCGCCTGGAACACCACAGTGTAATGATGTGTCCGAACGTCGTAATCGAACCTTATTAGATATGATGCGTTCTATGATGTCTCTTGCTGATTTGCCACTATCGTTTTGGGGTTATGCATTAGAGACAACTGCATTCACTTTAAATAGGGCACCATCAAAATCCGTTGAGACGACACCATATGAACTATGGTTTGGCAAGAGGCCAAAATTGTCGTTTCTTAAAGTTTGGGGATGTGATGCTTATGTCAAAAAGCTTCAGCCTGAAAAGCTGGAACCCAAAGCGGAGAAAAGGTTGTTCGGAGTCCCGGATGAGATCCCGGACGTCACGAGGAGCTCCTAAATGGTCCGGAGGTAAAGATTGATATATAGGAAGTCCTGTTTTGGTCGCCGAAAAAGTTTCGGGCTAATCGGTAGTGTACCGGGAGTGCCGGTAGTGTACCGGGAGACCATCGGGAGGGGTATTTCGACCCAAGAGGCTTCATGGGCTGTGGAATAATAAATACCAACCTTTTGTGGGCTGGTGGAAGTCCCACACAAGGCCCATGCGGCTAGGGAAGAAAAGCCCAAAGGGAAAAGGTGGAAAAAACACAAAAAAAGGAGGAATCCTAGTCCTACTAGGATTGGAGGAGGAGTCCTCCTCTCCTCCCCACTTCGGCCGAACCAATGAGGCTTGGCCCTTGCGCCAAGTCCTCTCCTCCCTCCCTCTTATATATACTGGAGGTTTTAGAGTTTTGCACAGAATTTTTAGCCACGTGTTGCCCGTTCCTCCAGTGCATAGTTTCTCCTCTAGATCGGATTTCTGCAGTGCTTAGGCGAAGCCCTGCCGGAATAGCTCCACCACCATCGCTGGAGCACCGTCACGCTGCCGGAGAACTCTTTTTCCTCTCCGCTCCCTCTTGCTGGATCAAGACAGCGGAGATCGTCATCAAGCCGTACGTGTGCTGAACGCGGAGGTGCCGTCCATTCGGCGCTAGATCGGAAGGACCGTGATCGAGTTCGCGGGACGGATCGTGATCAAGTTTGCGGGACGGATCGTGATTGGATTGCGGGACGCTCGGCGATTTGGATCGCGAAGACGTTTGACTACACCAACCGCGTTTCTTAACGCTTCCCGTTTAGCGATCTATAAGGGTACGTAGATCCACTCTCCCTCTCGTAGATGCTCATCACCATGCATAGGTCTTGCGTGAATGTAGGAAATTTTTTGTTTCCCATGCAACGTTCCCCGACACGGAGCTCTCGGCTGAACAAGCCGAGAGGGCTCGCGCGGGGATGATGAATCCACCCGGCGGCCACGGACAGTACGCGCCCTGAAGCCAGCAAAGCGTCAGATCTCCGGCCGGCTTCTCGTTGTTGCCACAATCCTGGGGCTGCACGCCGTCGCTGGGCTACACCGACGGTGACGCGCATGGTGGGTTCAACACCAACATAACCTTCCCCCATGGTCACCCGGCCCAGCGCACGCCCTTGCCCGCCTTTGCCGGCGTGCAATACCCTCTGTACACCTACTCCTCGCCGGCCTATGCATCCTCCCCGACGCCGCCTCTCCGCCGTGGCGCCTGCCCTTCTCCCAAGCCTCCACGTCGCATCTCGACGATGCCGACGCGACCGAGGCCGACATGGATGACATCATCATGGCCGGCTCGGCCGCCGCCGCCGCGTCCCTCGGGTTTACTAACCAGGACGACACAATCAACCTCAACGACGACATGGACGACGAGCTCGACTATGGCGAGGAGGAGCCGGAGCCGGAGCCCGAGGAGGAGGAGGAGGAGCCGGTGCCTGCTCCGGCGAGGAAACGGAAGAAGAAGAAGAAGGGGGCGGCCCGGACCGGCGAGCCGCACATCAAGTGGGCGTCGAAGGAGGACGAGTGCCTCGTCGAAGGGTGGAAAGTTGTTTGCCTCGACCCGATCACCGTCACGAACCAGAGCATCGCCACGTATTGGGACCGCATCAAGGCCAAGTTCGACAAGCGCAAGTTTGTCAACCCCTACTTCAAAGGCGTGTACATGCAGCGCGGGACGAAGGCAATGGCGAACCATTGGGGGCTCAGCCAATCGACGTGCAACAAATGGCATGGGATCGTCGAGGAGATCGCGGATCGCCTGGAGAGTGGCACCAACATCGAGGATCAGGTATGGCACGCCGGCCTCTCCCTTTTCTTTTTTCCTGGTGCGCTCCGTTCACTGGTTGTTCCTCGGCGTAGTTGATGCGGATGTTCGGCATGTTTCGGCAGGACAGCAGTGACCAAGATTTCAAGTACCTCCACGTCTTCAAGCGGATCGAGAAGTCAACAAGTGGTCGGATGTCCGGCACGCCGACGCCAAGGCCAAGGAGACCTACAAGACGGACGCGTCGACGCCGGGCGCGGGCGACGGGCGCCCCGAAGGCAACAAAGGCGCCAAGAAGGGGAAACACGCCGACTTGGCAACCACGCTGGTGCAGGAGTCCATTGAGCATTGCCTCGCCGACGCATAGGCCCGGGCCGCCCTACGTGAATAGAAGACCGAGGCGCGGTGGTCCGCGTTGATGTAGAACAGCGCCGTCAAGCTCGACCTACTCCGGACCAACATCGCCGCGAAGAAGAGGAACACCGACCTGGCTTTTCTAATGGGCAGGACAGACATGCTCCAGAGCAACGACGAGCAGCTCAAGGCGTGGTACTTGGCGGAGCGCGGCCTCATCCTGAGCCAGCTGCCGTCGACGGCGCCGCCAACTCCCACGTCCATCCCGACTCCGCCGCCAAGCCCGAGCGATGATGCCTCCATGACGCCCAGCAGCACGGAAGCCGCGTTGACGTCGCCCAGCACAGAAGCAGCTCCGACTCCGCCAAGCCCGCGCATGCCGACTGCGCCGACGCAAGAGGCCGACCCCGTCGTGTGATGCATTGGCCACGTGCCATTTCTTTTTTTGTACGCCGAACCTTTCACCCCGATCGCCGAACTCTGTCGCCCGAACTGGGCCGATGATCGCCGGACTTGTGGCGTTTATTTGTGAGGCCAGATTTAAATTTGTCATGATTTGGAAGATGACGCCTGGGAGCGTTGCTGGGAGCTAGAGGGCTAATCTCACGCTGGTTCGTCCCCCGGCGGCGTTTTTTCGACGCCCTATGGAGGCGAACAGCTGGACATGCTCTAATCCTCACACGAGCTACCTCCACCGGTGGCCACCCGCACACCGTCACCGCGGCAGCGAGGTTGCGGCCCTGCCCCCTTCATCTTCCTGCACTCCCACCGCTAGCCCCGAACACTTCTAACCCTAGCTTGTGCCCTGTCACCTTCATCCGCCAAGGCCCGGTGGTGGACGCCGCCGTTCCTCTCAGATCCAGTGGTGAGAGAGACGTGGGTCACCCGGGAGACAGAGCACTCACACCATCACTCATCACGCAGGTGCCGCACCGCCGCCACCACGCCATGGGCCTCCGATCTGCACTCACCAGTCCGTTTGAAGGAGGATCTGGCCGTTGACTAGTGGTGCTGCCCCTCCCTCCTGAGCGAGTGTTCTTTTACCTCTCCTCCGCCTCTTCGGCCCTCCACAATCGATGTTGTCGTTAGTTGATTTGTTTGCTTTTTTTCCTTTTTTGTTCAGAAGAAGATCAGCCATGACTTGTGGTAGTACTTCTATCCAGCAAGCAGACCCTCGGGTTGGAGCTCAAGCTCGAGCAGGACATCAAGAATAGGGGCTCTATCTGCTAAACGTGTGGCCGAAATGCAGTCTAAGAGTTGGGTACTGCTCATGTGATTTCTGGAGATGAGAGGATGAGAACTTGAGAAGAACAAGCTTGATGCCATGATTGCAAAAATATATATACTACAGGTATTCCTTTTAGTGTTGCAAGGAAACCTTAATTAGCTAAAATAAATACGAACTGGTTGTGATTGATTTGCACTTTGGTTCAGAACTTCCACGCGAGGACCTAATTTTACATTGTAAGCTGGCCATGTAGTACACGCCAGTACAGACTAGAAGTATCTAGACAGGTGTCCATGTAAAAGCTAGCTAGCAGCGAGATTGCATGGAAGCAATCATTTCTTTTTCAAAAGAAGAATTACACCATAGAAAATAGTAGCACATGACAATATTGCTGCTTTTGAACGAAATGTTCAAACAGCTGATAGAAATTTAGACTTAGTTTTATTAGAGGATGAGAACTTGAGAAGAATAAGGTTGATGCTATGATTACAAAAAAATACTACAGATATTCCTTTCAGTAGTGTTGCATCAAACCTTAATTAGCAATTTATTTTATGAACTTGTTGTGATTGATTTGTGAACTTTAGAACTTGAGTTGTAATTTGTGATTTCATAGGATGCTTGAAGGTCAATACAAGGATATATAAACGTATCCACATATCTGTGCTTTGAGACGAGGGACAACCCTGAGAACTAGCTTCAGGTTCCACAAAATGTTGAAATAATCATACTAATGTTTCAGACTTTTAGTTAGGCATTGTCGAATTCTTGCAAACATAGGAGTATATTAAATCTTCATCCTCTGAACCAGGTGAGAGTTGAGACACACGATCACTAGTAGAAAACAGACCTTTTGTCCATAGCATTAGTCTCGGTTAGGTTTTAAACTGGCACTAATGAGACCATTAGTCCCGGTTCGGGACGGGCATCATTAGTCCCGGTTCGTTCTGTATCTTTAATCCCGGTTTGTGCCACGAACCGGGACTAAAGGGGTTGAGGCTTTAGTCCCGGTTGGTGTCTTCAACCGGGACTAAAGACCTTTAGTCCTGGTTGGAGACACCAACCCAGACTAAAGGGGTTCTAAAAGTTTTTGTTTTAAATTGTGTATATCTTTTAGGATATTTAATGTTTTTGAGTGATTCTTTTTGCATTAGACTCAAAATTTTGTCTATTTTCTATTTGTGCCATTAGTTTTCAAATTTGAATGGTTTAAATATTTTTTTTTCAAATTTGCTTCAAACCCTAGATTGTGAATAACTTGAGTTTAAAAATAGTTCGTCCAGTTTGAAGGAGATGGTCCAGTTTGTACACGAAGTGCATCCAGTTTTTGTCGCAACCCTCTCAACTTTTTAGTACAAGCTATGTGGGTGAAATGATGATACCATGCCAAGTTTTAACCTTTTCAGAGTTCATTTGTAGTGTTTTTCAATTTCAGATTCATTTAGCTCAAAAAAATTGAATGCATAAAAAATAGCAAATGAAGTTAGAAAGGGTTGAACTTTGAGGATGTGGCTTTGAATGGTGCATATTTAATGCACAAAAAGTCTGGAGTTGAAATAAGTTAAAAAAATGAAATGCCTTTGTAACATATGAGTTTTCGTCCGAAACCTTGATACTTCGAAGGAGATGATCCAGTTTGTACATGAAGTCCATCCAATTTTTATCGTAACCCTCTCAACTTTTTATCATAAGCTATGCGGGTGAAATGATTATACCATGTCAAGTTTCAACCTTTTCAGAGTTCATTTGTAGTGTTTTTTAATTTCGGGGTCATTTAGCTCAAAAAAATAATTGAATGCATGAAAATTAGCAAATGAAGTTAGAAAGGCTTGAACTTTGAGTATGTGGCTTTAAATAGTGCATATTGAATGCACAAAAAGTCTGAAGTTGAAATAAGTTAAAAAATTAAATGCCTTTGTAACATATAGTTTTCGTCTGAAACCTTGATACTTCGAAGGAGATGGTCCAGTTTGTACACGAAGTGTATCCAATTTTTGTCATAACCCTCTTAACTTTTTAGCACAAGCTATGTGGGTAAAATGATGATACCATGTCAAGTTTCAACTTTTTCAGAGTTCATTTGTAATGCTTTTCAATTTTAGGGTCATTTAGCTTAAACAAATAATTGAATGCATGAAAATTAGCAAATGAAGTTAGAAAGGCTTGAACTTTGAGGATATGGTTATGAATGGTGCATATTGAATGCACAAAAAGTCTGGAGTTGACATAAGTTAAAAAAATGAAATGCTTTTGTAACATATGGGTTTTCGTCCGAAATCTTGACACTTTGAAGGAGATGGTCCAGTTTGTACATGAAGTGCATTCAGTTTTTGCCGTAACCCTCTCAACTTTTTAGCACAAGCTATGTGGGTGAAATGATGATACCATGCCAAGTTTCAACCTTTTCAGAATTCATTTGTAAGGCTTTTCAATTTCAGGGTCATGTAGCTCAAAAAATCATTAAATGCATGAAAAATAGAAAATGAAGTTAGAAAGGGTTAACTCTGGCTTGGTTAACCTTAGTTGTAACTCTGGCTAGGATGGTGCTAGAAGATGTAGTCGGCGGTATGATTGGATGGATACCAATCCGGACTAAAGGGGTTCTATAATTTTCGAACTCTACCCCCCTGATGGACCGTCTTTTTTAGTTTTGTAGAAAATAAAAAAAAATGATAAAATCTTAAAAAAATAAATCCTTTGAGATGTACTCCCTCCGTTCCTAAATATAAGTCTTTTTAGATGTTTCATTAGGGATCTACATACGGATGTATATAAACATACTTTAAAATATAGATACACTTATTCTGCTTCGTATATGGTCTTCTAGTGAAATCTTTAAAAAGAATTATATTTAGGAACGGAGGGAGTAGTTAGGTTTTAGTGTTTAGTTGGTATAGAAAATTTGAAATGTGAATTTTGACCGTTTTTGCGAAAAAACGAAAAAATGTAAAACAGCCATAATTTTTGCATACGACGTCGAAAAAAAGTTTAATATATAAAAAAAACTAGAGAAAAATTGGGACTCGATTTCACCTGGTTTACCGGGTGAAGTTTTCTCAGATTCTCAAAATTCCAAAAGTAAAAAAATATATTTCAAAAAGAAGATTTTTTCCAGAAAAATAAAATATATTTTTATTTAAAAATAAATAAATGATGTCATATTTGGATTCCTCACATTTTTCTGATAATAACGGATATATTATTTGTCAAATTTCGATTTACAGATTTAAAAATATTAATTATGCCATATTAAATGAATAAATGGCAAAAAATGAATAAAATCGTATTATTACTTATTTTATTTTCATTGAAATTCAATATTATTATTGTTTATTTTAATAATTGTTTGGAATTCAAAAAATTAAATCATCTGACATCAAGACCTAAGGGTTAATAGGATTGATAGCTTCTATTGTCAGGAAAACAGTAAGTGCAGACTTGGAAACCAGGGGCAATAGAACCTGAAAGTCAAGCATGCTCGGGCTGGAGCAGTGAGAGGATGGGTGATCCACCGGGAAGTTATACGATTTGGAATGAGTGTTCCACGGTGGAGCAGTGATTAAGGATGATTAGATATTAAATTGTCAAATAATTCAAAGATTTGAAAAATATATAAAATATATGAAAAACAAAAAAATAAAAAAATTCAAAAAAACCTTTAGTCCAGGCACCAACCGGGACTAAAGGTCCTCCAACTCCATCGCGCCACGTGGAGGGCCTTTAGTCCTGGTCCGTGTTGAACCGGGACTAAAGAGGGAGGGGGGCCTTTAGTCTCCACCCTTTAGTGCCGGTTGCAAAACCGGGACTAAAGGCCCTTACGAACCGGGACTAAAAACCCGTTTTCTACTAGTGGATACACAGGCTCTGCTAGCGGGCGGAAATAGACCTAGCATCATTCATGGTTGTATAGATTTACGGTTGTACTGTATTTTTGTATTTTTGCATAATTAGTTCTGCAAAGCTTGTAGATGTATTTCAGTTCTTAAGTGGGTTTACACTTAAACTTGTATTAACTTACAACTTTTTACTCCATAATTTTGCAACATTAGTTCTGTATAACTTAGTACAGTTTTTCTGGAATAAAGATAAAATACATATCTAGTAGTTTGTATTTCTACAGTCATGCTTCTAAAGATTTTATAGTTTTGTTTTCTCTATAAATTTGCTTCAGTAGTTCTGTAACTTCCAGAATAGTTCAGTTAAGGGGTTTTACTCTTAGGCTTGTATGAAGTTACAATATGTTTTATTTGTAATTTTGGAACATTAGTTCTGTATAGCTTTAGTTTAGTTACTAGAAACAAGATCAAATACATATTTTTGCAGTTTGTAATTTACAGTCATTCTTCTATAGAGTTTTCAGTTGTATTTTCTGTGAATTTGCTTCACTTGTTCTATAAAAACTTCCAGAATAGTTCAATTCTGGAATGAAGTGTTAATATTATTAATTAGTTTTGTAATTTACTTTTTCGCTTGTATAGATTTCTATCTGTATTTTTTTTGCAATTTCTCTTCATTAGTTTTCGAAACAAGACTAAATATGAAAAGCTGGCTCTAATTTATTCTCAGTCTTTTTCTATAGATGTTACAGTTGCATTTTTCTGTAATTTATACTTAGACTGAATTAAGTTGTACATGTATCCCATATTTTCCCAGGATTCTCTGCATCCCATACACTTAGGCGGAGTGGGAGGCTGGACTCTGAGCCCAAGTCGTCTCACGCCGCCAACAGCTTGCACCTCTTCTCAGTTTCTGAATCCTGAGCAGTCAAGTCAGGTGCTTGATGGTGATCCTACCATGCATATGGCATAAGCAAGTTAATCTAATATGTGGCACTGAAGTACAAATACTTATCACCGATGTTTTTATGAATATAATAGCCAGGTGCAGTCTAAGTTCAGTATTTTGCAGGTCCTCATGTGCTTAGTACTTAATTTAGCAATGATTGTGAATAGGTTCTTCTCTTTGAAATTCATTTCTAACATAGGGAAAGTATGTATAACATCCTGATGTACGTGTGTTTTTGAGAATGCTTTTCCCATGCCATGCTGCACTCATCATTGAAACTCCTAGCTGTGTACTGTATTAGATAGTAATCATTTTCCCTAATGTATTGCTGTCTAGTGCAGCAAATTGTGGTCTTTTCCACCCCAATGAAGAAAAAGAAAGAAAACCAGTGCAGTATTTTCTTCAAAAAATGACCTTTGTGTGTCTGTCCGTGGATGTGTTGTTCCCAATGGTGTCTGGACATGCTAAATTGTTGCCTTGTGGCCAGATGATGCATCTGCTCCTTTTCCATTTAATATACTTCCTGGTCCGCGGCTTGAGGAGATTGATACAGGCTATATGGTGGGTCGGTGTGGCATTGATGCTTTATTATGTCTACCACATCACAGATTCTAATTAGAACGTGCCCTGTTTTTATAATAGTGAAATCCCAGTTTGTTTTTGCCATTGATGCTTTATACAATTATTATTTTTGCCATTTATCTCTATGAATGTATGAATTCACCGGTGACCCTTTTATCCTTTGTAGGAATGACATGCAAGAGGACCAGGAAGGAACCATGAAGAAGGCAGTTTGTGTTAGCTAGACATTTTCTGTAATGGAGCAAAAATAATGTGTCTTTTAGTTATCATTTTGTAAACCTATATGGTGTCTCGATGATTTTGTAAACCTATCAGGTGTCTCGGTGATTGAAACTTAAATGTTTCCTCCTTTCACCTTTGCCTATAAGAATATTCTTCTTTGGTTTTGGTTTAATATTTTGGGAGTACATGCAAGTTACTGTAAGTTGATTGATATTGTGTTGTAATGAGATATGCAACTTGATTGATATTGTTCGGCAAGGCACAAGCCAAATGATGGGTGGCTATTAAGTATATCTTGCTCGGCTAAACAAAATGCTATCGAACTGTTGGTTGGCAAAAGATAACAACGTCCTACTGTTGGTCAGGAAAGGTTTATGGCAGAGCTGATAGAAAGTCGGTCGGCAAATGTACTACCATCCGGTTGTCGGTCGGGAAAGGTTCATGGCAGGGCCAACAGAAAGTCGGTCGATAAAGAAAGTACCATCAAACAGTCGGTCGAGAAAGTTTATCATCAGACAGTCGGTTGGGAAAGGTTACTAGCAGGCCCAACAGAAAGTCGGTCGGGAATGCTTTCGATGGTCGTCAAACAGTCTGTTGGGAAAGGTATGTCGGTCGGGAAAAGTCTTTCTCGACCGACTGTCTGTCGGAGGATGTTGTTTCCCTACCAACTTGTCTGTTGGGGATGCAGTGTTGTGGTGTAGTGATATGACAAGTGCATGGGGTGTGCATGTTACTTACATGGATTGAAAAATGAGTGCCAATGCAAAACCATGATTAATTACAGTTTTGTTCAATTTTTGACACTCAACATGTTCACATTTTTAGCAAAGGCATGTCGATTTATTCCGTCATTTGGCGAAACTCAGTAGTCATACTAGAATTTCGATGTTGCCTTTTTTCTGTTGAAGAACGGTGTTAGCTAGAGCTAGAGGTCACACAATAACACTATTTATTTTTTTGTACACAAAACAAGTTGGGCCTTCAATTTTTTTTATAATTATTTGGGCATGTAGTGTGCTCACAATCTTTAGTTGTTGGGCCTTTTATTTTAAATCCTTCTAAAAGCATATGGGCTTGGCTTAACTGATATAAGTTGTAAGCCTATGCTGGTGTTGCGTTGCCTCCTCTCATTCTCACTTCACCCAGCTCCTCAAAACAAACAAACAAAATCACCTAGTTCAGTTCGACTCCCCACCACAGTAGAAGGATTGATGGCGCCGCGGTTTTGCCGGCGACCTAAACCTGTCCCCCACGACGGCTTTCGGTGTTTCTGTCTACGTATTCAGATCCAAGGTCAGCCTTTCTCCTCCCCTATTTTGTTCTTCTTTTCTTGTAATCTCACATCTCCAGCAAATCAATCATTAATTTACTTTCTCTCCCATATACTAACAAACAAACATAACTCTAATTGTGGCAGGAGTGAGAGCTCAGCTACGGGTGCGGAAGGAGCATACATGATGGATGCTGATGAGATTCCCATAGCTACAAGTAAATATCAGTTATCTCTATCCATTTAACACTTACATTGGTTTCTTTTCGTTTCATATGTTTGATGGATAGATGCATTGGCGGAACTCGCATTTCAAATTTCGGTATACATATTTTAAAGAAAATTAAAATCAAGTCACCAATTTGATTTTCGCCTATTGCTCCGCTCTACTTAATATATATTTATTTTATACTCAAATTTTATACTTACTATACTATTGTATGAAGAAGTACAAGTTTTCTTTACTAATTTGGCATACTTAACAACACAATCAAGTTAAATATTAGTTTATTATTTATTTATGACTTATTTGTAATGTATATCGTTGAAAAATATGCATGCATTATGCCGAATTCAATTTCTACATTGTAACAAAAAATTATACTTGTGTGCATTATGAAGTTTATACATATCTATGTTAGATATCTCTAAAAATGTAATATTGTAATAGTGGTTTTACTATATAATTAGGAAAACACATTTGTAGAAAATTCTAGAGTACAAATGTAATCTTATGTGTGGGACTCCTTCAGATATACTCGTTTTTGAAGCGCCGATGTACAATTTAACCATATATTTATGAAACCATATTTGAGGGATTACACAATGTACAAACTTAACTATATTTTTATTAGACAATATAGTTAATGATTACCTACATAATATTTTAATTTTAAAAATAAAGGGTGTACATTTGTACATGTACACCCATGTACTCATCTAGCTTCGTCCACGGATGGATGGATGAATGTTGCTGTGTGTACATTTGCATTTTCTGTACAACAATATTATTCATTGAAGGAATCAGTCCATTGAACTGATGTCCATATGCATTTGTTTTTGTCGAGACTGCCCATATCGCAAATATATGTGTCCTCTCCGCCATGTTTCTCTTTTTTTTTTTTGGCATGTATGTATATGTGTTGCACGGCCACATGTGTTTAATAGATGCATGGTAATTTGAAGAAAGAGATGACAAGTGCAGACACGTTGAAGTTTTTTTTTTTGCGGGGTAGACACGTTGAAGATTAGAGGCCAGTTAGTAGAAATCTTAAATTCTGCTCTCTAGTTTGGATCGTTTTCAACCTATAAACACTATCATTTTTTTTTGTGCTGTAGCGTTTTGAACTTTTTTGGGCACAAGAACGGCCCGTTACACAGTCTTGCCGACCAAGCCCATTTCGGCAGCACAAAGGAAAAAAAAAAAGCTCTCCAAATCCAGCACCCGCAGCCTCACCCGCATGCCGCATACAGCCGCCGCCGCCGGCACCCGCACCTCCTCTTCCCATCCCGTCGAGGGTTCCCGGCGGCCAGCTCTTCTGCCGGCCGCTAAGGAGATCAGATGGCGTCGCCTCTGACGGAGATCCCCGCCCACCTCCTCGCCGAGATCTTCCTCCGGCTGCCCGACCCGGAAGACCTCGTCCGCGCCTCCGCCGCCTGCGTCTCCTTCCACCGACTCGCCACCGATGGCTCCTTCCTCCGCAGATTCCGCCGCCTCAACGCGCCACCACTCCTCGGCTTCCTTGAGTACGGCAGGTTCCGTCCCGCTCTGCCGCCGCACCCATCCGCGCCCGCAGCCCGCGCGCTCGCCGACGCCGCCGACTTCTACTTCTCCTTCATCCTCTCGGACACCTTCTGCCACTGGACCGTGCAGGACACCTGCGACGGCCGCGTCCTCCTCGATCGCGACCTCCGGCAGCACGAGCAGCCCCCGGTCTTCAGAGATCTCGCGGTGTGCGACCCCTTGCACCGGCGGTACGTCTTGCTCCCCCAGGTACCTCACGACCTAGCCGCCTCGCTTGACCACCCGTTCCCCATGGTACACGAGGCCTCCTGCAAGGCCTTCCTCGTCCCCCTCGACGAGGAGGAGTCAGCGGCGGGAGAGACATCATTCAGAGTCATCTTGATGGCAAATTGCAAAACTAGTCTCGCTGCCTTCGTCTTCTCTTCAAGCACCGGGCAATGGCAGGCCGCTGCATCCAAGGATTGGAGTGATTTGGGCCTTGGCGAGCGCGACATGGCCGAGATGTCACGGGTCCACCCTTTTATTATCAGCCGCCATTTTGCTTACGGCTGCTTCTACTGGGACTGGGTGGAGTTCGGGAGGAAAAAGTTGCTCTTGCTTGACATCGGGAAGATGGAGTTCTCCATTGCTGACCTCCCGCCCGGAGAATGGAGGAAGGAAGGTTTAGCCATTGTGCAAGCAGGGGAAGGCAGGCTTGGGATCCTTGGTTTTCGCGGTGACACTTCATCGGATCTCAGCTATATCATTGCACAGACCAAAGGCGAGAGTCCCAACCAGTGGCAGGTGGAGAAAACAATCTCACTAGATTCTGGGTACAAATATTGTATCAGAGATGCAACACAGAGGTACTTGCTCTTGACAAGGATAGACGCCTCATCATCTGTAAATGATCGACTTACTGGATATTTCTCAATGGATGTCAAGACGTTGCAGATTCAGAGGGTTTATGAGAGACAACATTATCTTTTGCATGAGACATACCCATATATCAACTTCCCACCATCATTGTTGTCTTCAAGGAGTATATGAAGTGGTAAAGTTTCTATCGCTTCCAAGTTGTCTCCTTCCTTTTATAATCATTATATGACTTGCCTATTGCTTCATGTTCATTATGGCAATTGGTATTTCTTGTTTGATTTAGTAGTGTTTAATTTCTTATGCCCATGGGAAAACTAAGAGAACTCGGGACATTATTGCGTTTTTTTTCTTGTTTGTTTTAATTGCCATTTTAGGGGAATGGGATTAGTAAGAGAAATGGTCTTGCGCACTATGAGTAGCTTATGCATGAGTCCTGATGGAATCGCTAAAAACACTATATCATGATAATTATTTTTGAGAAGTAGTTTTGATGGTCAAGATAAACATAGAAGGAACACAATTTTGTATCCAGATTACCTTTTATTGTTTCACCTCGAGAAAATTCATTTAAATCAAAGACAGCTCACTTTGTACACTTCTTATTGATAGATGTAAGGAGGCAGAGAAGTTCTGTTTTAGTCATTTTCAGATGTATAATTTTAGCTTGCGATGCTGTTTCAAGATACACCTGCATAACTTGTGCTCACAGGCAACTGAAATGTTATCCCACAATGTTGTTTTATCTGAATCAACCTCAACTTCTAAGTGAGTGTTTATTAGCATGGGAAACTGAAACTCTTCTTTATTTCAGTCCAGGGCTGGGCGTTCAGTTAATATGGTTAATACGGTTCGGTTTATTTGTTTTTTTAATAATTTCGGTTTTAAAGAAATGATCACCGAAATAGTCACACAGAAATGAGAAACCGAACCATATTAACCAAAATATTTCGGTTCGGTTTATTCGGTGCGACCGAACTAAAAACCGTAGCGACCGAACTAAGTTCGGTTTTCAAAGGTAAAAACCGATTTTTTCTCTACTATTATCACTAAAAACCGAAATTTCGGTTTATTCAGTTTTGGTATCGGTTCGTCGGTTTTTATGCCCAGCCCTAGATGTGATCACCTTTCTGACAAGAGGCGCGTGATGATCTACAGATTTAACTTAGGGAAGAAGGGGCCAGCTCTCAGTGGCAGACGCAGCTCAATTTCTTCTCGACCTAAAATGGTTGTGTTTATATATGCGTTTAGTTAGTTTTTGTGGTGTTTATTTGAGCTTTGGAATGGCGTGGATTAATGGACGTGAGCTAGTTATTCTTGGGATTTGGGTCTGGGTTTGGATCACTGTGGAGAAAACAAAAAGAGTGGAGCCAGACAATGAAATCAGCACTTACAATCAGTGTACGACTGTGCTAAAACTAGCTGACGTATATTTGCAAGTCATTTCTTTTTCTTAACCTCCATTGGTTACAAAAACTAATATTTACAAATGGCCAGGATTAACCAATCAGGCTAGATTGTGCATATCTGCCCAAACAGCGTCGCTGAACCGTCCCCGTAATGTGAGAGAACTTTCCTTGAATGGAAAAAAAAAACAAAATCCTCAGCATTCTACCGAAGACGAATGTAGGCCCCAATGTCAGGAACAGATCACCTGCACCTAGCTAGTAGTAGCATCCAATTCCCAGCAATCAAATCATTAACTTAGTGTTCATCATGCGTTTGACATTGTTACAAACGACAAGAAACAAAAAGTCATATTCAGTGATCATCCTTCCGCCGTAAGTATTGCAAACGATATACATTGAACGGTTCAGGGTTCATCGTGCATTCAAATGTCTTACCGATAATACATAGGAAGCAAATAAATCCTGTGGCCTTCATTCCACATTATTACACATACCATATATATAGTAGTAAACAACTAATAAATCCAGTGTTCATAACAGCATGTAGACATGACATTACGCACTGTCCGTGGTTTTATGAGAGTATGAGAGCACAGCACCACTTCACTCGCAAGCACATACGCAAGAATCAACAAACCAAGAATGTAAAACCCACAGCAGGAGTCCATCGGATCTGACTCCATCTCCTTCAGCTTCCGTTCACAGCAAAAGAGCAGATGGCTGACAGTTAGCAAACGAGTAAGAAACATAGCAGCAGCCTTAACGGCTAATAGTTGCAATAATATTTACTGAACACAAAAATGGGAAACAAAGACGTCGAAAGAATTTAAATATGTACCTTCCGTATGGACCTGTTTCATTAATTAAATGTTCTCTTTGGAATGTGCTCAGTCTTTTGCCAATTCGGGTCACCAGCCGTTCTACAGGATCGCATGAACTCATGACTGCACCACTTGACTGTAATCTCTTCAAGAGACTTGGGCAGTGTGGGAAGCGACCGTATATTCTTGCATGACTCGATCTCCAGTTTCTTGAGCGTTGTGAGGTGCTCCATATTGCCTGGTAAGGCATCCCAGCTGCAGTCCTTGACTCCAAACTCCTCAAGAGACTTTGGCAGCGTTGGAAACGGTTGCATATTCTGGCATGACTCGATCTTCAGTTTCCTGAGTGATGTGAGGTGCTTCATATTGCCTGGTAAGGCATTCCAGGCTTCCCGGCTGCATTCTATGAGATTAAACTCCTCAAGAGACTTGGGCAGTGTTGCAAGCGACAACATATTCTTGCAGAACCTGATCTCCAGTTTCTTGAGCGATGGGGGGTGATCCATGTTGCCTGGTAAGGTATCCCAGCTGCAGCTAGTAAGAACTAGCGAATGAAGATGCGTGAAGGCCCCAAAGTCAGGGGCAGGCCCCGGTTGGCTCCAGTTGCTAACTCTGAGTGTGTGGAGGTTCTTTGGGCCGCCATTATGCTTACCCGTCATCCAATATGGTAACCTCATACTTTTGTACTTCCTAATTTCTAGTATTTCAAGATACTTCGATGGGCAAAGACCTTCAAGAACCTCTGTTTGAACTAGTGGACTGCAAGCCTCGTGATCCCAGGACAGTATCAGTTCTGTGAGTTTTTCCTTGCCAGCAAGATTCATTTCAACAGCCTCCTCCTTGTTATCAACTTTCTCAAGACCGTGGATCTGCAGCTTGACTTGAATGAAGCTTATTTAGGTGTTTTAGCTGATGTGACTCATACCCCTATTTCTTCTTTATTGTAAAGTATGGTAACTGTTGGAGCCATGTCATGTCAGCCTGCCAACGTTAGGAAAATCCAGATCTGCCCGGCTGATTATACAGCGCAAATTGATGAGGTTCATCATATCTTCACCACTAGAAAACTCCAAAATTTTGCTACAACCGAAATTTACCACCTGCATGTGGTAAAGCTTGGTAAAAGCTCTGGGTACAGTTAGCTTGTGAAGTACAGACACCATGAAACTAAAATAACGCAGATGCTTCAGCTGACCAATAGAATCCGGGAATGAGAACGAAAAACCAAATCCACCCTTACATGCTACTCTCATATTCAGTACCCGCAATTTCCGCAGCCCTGTCAACATGGTGAACATACTCACTAAGACTTCATAATAATCTGATTTAACCCATATGATGTCATCGATGATGAGAGTGGGTAAGTTTTGCAATCCAGATATCTTGTTAGTATGAAGCCGGAGGTAACACTCCTTTTCTAAAAAAAAAGATATCTTGTTAGTAAGTATGTCCCTATTATAAGTGCCCCAAAAAAGATAGCATGTCCCTATTATAAGTGCCCAAAAAAAGATAGCGGACACCTAAAGGAACTTCTCCTGTGAAGTCTTTCTCTATCCTGAAGCAATCTCGTCCAGCAACCTCTTCTGCTAAATCACACAGCAGATCATGAATTGTGAAGTAATCAACCTCACATCCATCTACCTTTTGTTTCCCTCCTAATTGCAGAAATGAGTCCGACAACAATTCATCAAAGTAATCCTGAGCAACATCTTCCATTTCATCTTTAGCCACACTAGTCTTTATAAACCCTTCTGCCACCCACAACTTAACTAACTCATCACATGTCAACCGATGTCGTCTTGGAAAAATACTACAGTAAGAGAAGCACCGCCTGACCTGCTCATCAAAATACTGATAGCTCCACCACAGAGCTCCCATCGTCTCGTTCATAAGGTTCTGATCTTTCTGTCTCTTCCAAATCTCAACCTTTGGACTTCTACGGAGCCGTGCACCCACTGTTCTGGCTGCTAGAGGTGATCTCTTTAGCTTTTTTGCAATGTCCTCCCCAATCATTTCAAGTTGTCTTCGGTCATAGCCACCTAGCCTTGCATCTTCAAGTGCATAATACATGAATAGTTCAAGGAATACTTCATCATCCAGGTCATATATTGGAATACATGTCTCTTTTAAAGCACCCATAGCTAATAATGCATCTTCAGTTCGACTAGTCACCAAGATTTTGCTTCCTGCCTTTCCAACATTCAGCGGAGTAAGTATATGCTGTAGTTCCTCATGATGTCTCGCATTCCTACTGTTGTACCACACATCATCTAGTACCAACAAAATCCGTTTTTCACACAGTTTCTCTTGCAGGTTTTCTTTTAGGACGTTAAGGCTACTGAGTTTCGGGCAATCATTCCGTGTAGCCCCCTCAAACATCTCCCTGAAAATGGAATCCAAATCAAATTTCTCAGACACATGAATCCACATGACAATATCGAAATGGTCTTCCAATTCTTGTTGCTTGCACTTCTTCTCATGATCATAAGCAAACTGTGCAAGTGTTGATTTTGCAGACCCGGCCATGCCATGAATACCAATTACAGAATAACATGTAGCACTGATAGTATTTTCTTCACACTGATCTTCCTTCTCATGAAGCATTGATATGATCCTGTCACGATCCTGGTCTCGACCAATTACTCGTGACGGAGGACCTGCAATAGTGACTGCACTACGTGAATTGGTATCAAGAGCTCGTCTCCCTTTATCATTACTTACACCTGGCAAGTCCAGTTGTTCCAAAATTTCACATGCATCATTTACATCACTTTCTATCTTCTCTAGGCTCGTCTTCAAGTCCACTTTTGACATACCACTCTCCTGGAAAACAAAATAACAAGCAAGTTGAGGCCATCAAGAATTCCATATCCTAGTGGCTAGTTGTCAGCCCCCTGGGACCGGGGGTACCCAGGCCTGTCTGCTTGTGGCCTAGGAGGTATGGGCTTCCTTAGGCGTCGGGTGGCCCACCTACGAGCTTCAAAAACAAGGGCCTCGCGAGGCGCGCGACGACATCACCAACAAGGCCCTCGCGAGGACTCTCTGTAGGGCAAACCCCGGCGCCCTCAGGAGGCGGGTCCGTCCGTGGTTGGCCTGACGAAGCCTTGCCACCCTGTACCTGCACGTGGGTGACGCACGCCTTGCCAAGCGGAGCCAGGGGCCGTGTTGTTGGAAATATGCCCTAGAGGCAATAATAAATTAGTTATTATCATATTTCCTTGTTCATGATAATCGTTTATTATCCATGCTATAATTGTATTGATCGGAGACTTAGATGCATGTGTGGATACATAGACAAAACCATGTCCCTAGTATGCCTCTAATAGACTAGCTCGTTGATCAAAGATGGTTAAGGTTTCCTAGCCATGGACATGAGATGTCATTTGATAACGGGATCACATCATCAGAAGAATGGTGTGGTGGACAAGACCTAAACTACAAACGTAGCATATGATCGTGTCAGTTTATTGCTACTGTTTTTTGCATGTCAAGTATATGTTCCTTTGACCATGAGATCATGCAACTCACGGACACTGGAGGAGTGCCTTGTGTGTATCAAACGTCGCAACCTAACTGGGTGACTATAAAGGTGCATTACAGGTATCTTCGAAGGTGTCTGTTGGGTTGGCATGGATCAAGATTGGGATTTGTTACTCCGTGTGACGGAGAGGTATCTCAGGGCCCACTCGGTAATGCAACATCACAATAAGCCTTGCAAGCAATGTGACTAAGTGTTAGCCACGGGATCTTGTATTACGGAACGAGTAAAGAGACTTGCCAGTAACGAGGTTGAACTAGGTATACAGATACCGACGATCGAATCTCGGGCAAGTAACATACCGAAGAACAAAGGGAAACATCATACAGGATTAACTGAATCCTTGACATAGAGGTTCGACCGATAAAGATCTTCGTAGAATATGTAGGAACCAATATGGGCATCTAGGTCCCACTATTGGTTATTGACCGTAGAGTTGTCTCGGTCATGTCTACATAGTTCTCGAACCCGTATGGTCTGCACACTTAAGGTTTGGTGACGTTTCGGTAGTATAGAGTTATGCATGATGGTGACCAAAGGTTGTTCGGAGTCCCGGATGAGATCCCGGATGTCATGAGGAGTTCCGGAATGGTCCGGAGGTAAAGATTGATATATAAAAAGTCCTGTTTTGGTCGCCAGAAAAGTTTCGGGCTCATCGGTAGTGTACCGGGAGTGCCGGTAGTGTACCGGGGGACCATCGGGAGAGGTATTTCGATCCAAGAGGCTTTATGGGCTGTGGGAGAGTAAATACCAGCCCTTTGTGGGCTGGTGGAATTCCCACACAAGGCCATGCGGCTGGGAAGAAAAGCCCAAAAGGAAAAAGGTGGAAAAAGGCAAAAAGGGCCAAATAAGGAAGGAGTCCTAATCCTACTAGGAGTGGAGGAGGAGGACTCCTCCCTCCTTGGTTCGGCCGACCCAAGGTCTGCCTCTTTGGCAGCCAAGCCTCCTCCTTCTCTCCTCCTATATATACTAGAGGATTTTAGGGTTTTGGCACAAGATTTTCAGCCACGTGCCACCCGTTCCTCTAGTGCATACCTTCTCCTCTAGATCGGTTTTCTGCAGTGCTTAGGCGAAGCCCTGCCGGAATAGCTCCACCACCATCACCGCAGCGCCGTCACGCTGCTGGAGAACTCTTCTACCTCTCTGCTCCCTCTTGCTGGATCAAGAAGGCGGAGATCGTCATCAAGTTGTATGTGTGCTGAACGCGGAGGTGCCGTCTGTTCGGCGCTAGATCGGAAGGACCGTGATCAAGATGGCGAGACGGATCGTGATGAGTTCGCGGGACGAATCGTGATAAGTTCGCGGGACGGATCGTGATGAGATCGCGGGACAGATCGTGATGAGTTCGCGGGACGGATCGTGATTGGATTGCGGGACAGATCATGATGAGATCGCGGGACGCTCGGCGATTTGGATCGCAAGGACGTTCGACTACACCAACTGCATTTCTTAACGCTTCCCGCTTAGCGATCTACAAGGGTATGTAGATCCACTCTCCCTCTCGTAGATGCTCATCACCATAGATAGATCTTGCGTGTGCGTACGATTTTTTTTGTTTTCCATGCAACGTTCCCCAACACGTGCCAGCGGTGCGGACAGAGAGACTTTCCTCTTTGGTGATAGAAGAGTGGCACCAGCTTGTGGGTCCCCAAAGCAACCCCAAAGGTTGCCCTTCTAGTTCAAGAAGACCAGGAACAAGGGCTCGGCCGGACGGAGGTCATCCCCGAGCCCACCAGCGCGTCATGGCGAGGATCTTTAGCAGGAGAAGACCATCTTTTGTCAGGATAGGTTGCAATCATGCCCCCCTTCAAACTGGCCGTTGTGGCAACCCTGCCCGCTTGATATTTTCGGGGGAAGAGGACCAGGGCCAATATAAGGAGGGAGCCAGCTATCGTAAAAAGGGGGACACTTTGGTTGGCAAGAACACGCCTTGTACTCATCTTCTTCCTCAAGCAATCCACCAAGCATGAGAAGGGTCTTACACCGGGAGGTGGCCCGAACCTGGGTAAACTGTGTGCATTCCTTGTTCATCTTATTTAGCGTGTGCTACCGTTCGGTTGCCATGAGGTTGCGAGTCAGAGTATGGTAGGAGAGCAAGCGCACCCCAGAGTTCGAACCTTCTTGGGTCTATGGAGCCCCCATTTCCGACATTTAGCGCGCGAGGTAGGGGTGCGCCGCCACTTTCCAGCTCCGTCTCAGCTTCGCCTCCACCGACCCGATGGTTGGCACTCGCCACACACGCGCCGAGTGGCCATCGCGTCCGCTTCGCCGTGCCTGCTCCAGCCCGTGTTCACACGGGGGACCTAAACGAATAGGACGCGCTGCTCATGACAATTGAGTTGCTCCGCCATCGCCCTAAGAATGGGGTCTATGACTCTTGGGCGGACCACATCGTCGAGCTCATCACCATCGCCAGAAGGGCTCTGGTTCCCTACCGCCCGCTCCGGACCCCGACGCTAGGAGATGGGGGCATAGGCAGCGGGCCACCCCCGCCGGCGAACGATGACTCCACCGGGTCCCAACCAGGTGGGCCCGAGCAAAGACCCGCCCCACGCCATCCTCCTCCTCCTCCCAGTCCCGATGACCGGCTTGTTGGAAATATGCCCTAGAGGCAATGTAAAATGGTTATTATTGTATTTCCTTGTTCATGATAATTGTCTATTGTTCGTGCTATAATTGTGTTAACCGGAAACCATAATACATGTGTGAATACATAGACCACAACATGTCCCTAGTGAGCCTCTAGTTGGCTAGCTCGTTAATCAATAGATGGTCAGGGTTTCATGACCATGGACATTGGATGTCATTGATAACGAGGTCACATCATTAGGAGAATGATGTGATGGACAACACCTAATCCTAAGCATAGTACAAGATCGTGTAGTTCGTCTGCTAAAGCTTTTCCAATGTCAAGTATCATTTCCTTAGACCATGAGATTGTGCAACTCCCGGATACCGTAGGAATACTTTGGGTGTGCCAAACGTCACAACATAACTGGGTGGCTATAAAGGTACACTACGGGTATCTCTGAAAGTATCTGTTGGGTTGGCACGAATCGAGACTGGGATTTGTCACTCCGTATGATGGAGAGGTATCTCTGGGTCCACTCGGTAAGACATCATCATAATGAGCTCAGTGTGACTAAGGAGTTAGCCACGGGATGATGTGTTACGGAACAAGTAAAGAGACTTGCCGGTAACGAGATTGAACAAGGTATAGGGATACCGACGATCGAATCTCGGGCAAGTATCATACCGGTAGACAAAGGGAATTGTATACGGGATTGATTGAATCCCCGACATCATGTATCATTCGATGAGATCATCGTGGAGCATGTGGGAGCCAACATGGGTATCTAGATCCCGCTGTTGGTTATTGACCGGAGAGGTGTCTCGGTCATGTCTACGTGCCTCCCGAACCCATAGGGTCTACACACTTAAGGTTTGATGACGCTAGGGTTATAGGGAAATAGTGTACGTGCTTACCGAAGGTTGTTCGGAGTCCCAGATGAGATCTCGGACGTCACGAGGAGCTTCGAAATGGTCCGGAGGTAAAGATTCATATATAGGAAGTGAGGTTTTGGTCACCGGAAATGTTTCGGGAATTACCGCTAACGTATCGGTACCATAGGAAGGGTTCCGGGGGTCCACCAAGTGGAGCCACCAGCCCCAGAGGGCTGCATGGGCCGCAAGTGGGAGGGAACCAGCCCCTAGGTGGTCTGGTGCGCCCCCACAAGGGCCCAAGGCGCAGCTGAAGTGGGAGGGGGGCATACCCTAGGGCAGATGGGCCCTAAGGCCCACCCTAGGGCAGTCGCACCCATCTCCCTCTTGGCCGCCGGCCAAATGGGATCTGGAGGCTGCTGCACCACCCTAGGGTGGGAACCCTAGGGCACAGCCCTCCCTCCCTCCTCCTCCTATAAATAGAAGAGCCCTTGGGGCTGCCGGAGACACGCATCTCTCTCTCCCACGGCGCAGCCCTACTCCTCCCTCTCCTCGGCCTCCGTAGTGCTTAGCGAAGCTCTGTCGGAGAACCACACAGCTCCACCGTCACCATGCCGTCGTGCTGCCGGAGCTCTCCCTCAACCTCTCCTTCCTCTTTGCTGGATCAGGGCGTAGGAGACGTCACCGGGCTGCACGTGTGTTGAACGCGGAGGCGCCATTGTTCGGCGCTTAGATCGGATTCCACCGCGATCTGAATCACTGCGAGTATGACTCCACCAACCGTGTTCTAGTAACGCTTCCGCTTTGCGATCTTCAAAGGTATGAAGATGCACTCTTCCCTTACTCGTTGCTGGTTTCTCCATAGATAGATCTTGGTGAACACGTAGGAATTTTTTTGATTTACTACTACATCTCCCAACAGTGGCATCATGAGCTAGGTCTATGCGTAGAATCTATGCACGAGTAGAACACAAAGTTGTTGTGGGCGTCAATTTTGTTAATTTGCTTACCACTACTAGTCTTATCTTGATTCGGCGGTATTGTGGGATGAAGCGGCCCGGGCCCAACTTTACACGTACGCTTACGTGAGACCGGTTCCACCGCCTGACATGCACTTGTTGCATAAGGTGGCTAGCGGGTGTCTGTCTCTCCCACCTTAGTCGGATTGGATTCGATGAAAAGGGTCCTTATGATGGGTAAATAGCAATTGGCATATCATGTTGTGGTTTTGGTGTAGGTAAGAAATGTTCTTGCTAGAAACCTATAGCAGCCACGTAAAAACTTGCAACTACAAATTAGAGGACGTCTAACTTGTTTTTGCAGCATATGCCTTGTGATGTGATATGGCCAAAGGATGTGATGTGATGCATTGTGATGTATGAGATTGATCATGTTCTTGTAATAGGATTCACGACTTGCATGTCGATGAGTATGACAACCGGCAGGAGCCATAGGAATTGCCTTATTTTATTGTATGACATGCGTGTCAATCATAAACGCCATGTAATTACTTTATTTTATTGCTAAACGTTAGCCATACTAGTAGAAGTAATAGTTGGCGAGACAACTTCATGAAGACACGATGATGGAGATCATGGTGTCGTGCCGGTGATAGTGATGATCATGGTGCCCCGAAGATGGAGATCAAAGGAGCAAGATGATATTGGCCATATCATGCCACTATATTGATTGCATGTGATGTTTATCATGTTTACATCTTATTTGCTTAGAACGACGGTAGTAAATAAGATGATCTCTCAATAAAATTTCAATAAATGTGTTCACCCTAACTGTGCACCATTGCTAAGGATCGTTGTTCCGAAGCACCACGTGATGATTGGGTGTGATAGGTTCTAACGTTCGCATACAACGAGTGTAAGGCAGATTTACACACGCGAAACACTTAGGTGGACTTGACGAGCCTAGCATGTACAGACATGGCCTCAGAACACGGAAGACCGAAAGGTCGAACATGAGTCGTATAGAAGATACGATCAACATGGAGATGTTCACCATGGATGACTAGTCCGTCTCACGTGATGATCGGACACGGGCTAGTTGACATGGATCATGTATCACTTGGATGACTAGAGAGATGTCTATCTAAGTGGGAGTTGATTAAATAATTTGATTATGTGAACTTAATTATCATGAACTTAGTCTAAAATTGTCTTTACAATCTATATTGTAGATCCAATGGCCAACGCTAATGTCACCCTCAACTTCAATGCATTCCTAGAGAAAACCAAGCTGAAAGATGATGTAAGCAACTATGCGGACTGGGTCCGTGGCTTGAGGATCATCCTCATAGCTTCCAAAAGATTGTATGTCCTTGATGCATCGCTAGGTGACGCACCCATTTTCCTAGCAGATCAAGACATTATGAACGCTTGGCAGTCACACTGCGATGATTACTCCCTTGTTCAGTGCGGCATGCTTTACAATTTAGAACCGGGGCTCCAAAAGCGTTTTGAGCAACATGGAGCATATGAGATGTTCCAAGAGCTGAAACTGGTTTTCCAAGCTCATGCCCGGGTCGAGAGATATGACGTATCTGACAAGTTCTTCAGCTGTAAGATGGAGGAGAATAGTTCTGTCAGTGAGCACATACTCAAAATGTCTGGGTTGCACAACCGCTTGCCTCAGCTGGGAGTTAATCTCCCGGATGACTCGGTCATTGACAGAATCCTCAAGTCGCTTCCACCTAGCTACAAGAGCTTTGTGATGAACTACAACATGCAGGGTATGGAGAAGTCCATTCCTGAGTTGTACTCGATGCTGAAATCAGCGGAGGTCGAGATCAAAAAGGAGCATCAAGTGTTGATGGTGAATAAGACCACTAGTTTCAAGAAAGGCAAGGGTAAGAAGAACTTCAAGAAGGACGGCAAAGCTGTTGCCGCGCCCGGTAGGCAAGTTGTCGGGAACAAGAACAAGAATGGACCCAAGGCTGAGACTGAGTGCTTTTATTGCAAGGGTACCGGTCACTCGAAGCGGAACTGCCCTAAGTATTTGATACCGGTGCAGTTGCTCACATTTGTAACTCCAAGCAGGAGCTAAGGAATAAGCGAAGACTGGCAAAGGACAAGGTGACGATGCGCGTCGGGAATGGTTCCAAGGTCGATGTGATCGCCGTCGGCACGCTACCTCTACATCCACCTTCGGGATTAGTTTTAAACCTCAATAATTGTTATTTAGTACCAGCTTTGAGCATGAACATTGTATCTGGATCTCGTTTGATTCGAGATGGCTACTCATTTAAATGTGAGAATAATGTTTGTTCTATTTATATGAGAGAAATGTTTTATGGTCATGCCCCGCTGGTCAATGGTTTATTTTTTTTGATGAATCTCGAATGTGATGTTACACATGTTCATAGTGTGAGTACCAAAAAGTGTAAGGTTGATAATGATAGTCCCACTTACATGTGGCACTGCCGCCTTGGTCATATTGGTGTCAAACGCATGAAGAAGCTCCATGCTGATGGACTTTTGGAGTCTCTTGATTTCGAATCATTTGACACGTGCGAACCATGCCTCATGGGCAAGATGACCAAGACTCCGTTCTTCGGAACAATGGAGCGAGCAACTGACTTGTTGGAGATAATACGTACCGATGTATGCGGTCCAATGAGCGTCGAGGCTCGCGGTGGCTACCGTTATGTTCTCACCCTCACTGATGACTTGAGCAGATATGGGTATGTCTACTTAATTAAACACAAGTCTGAAACCTTTGAAAAGTTCAAGGAATTTCAGAGTGAGGTAGAGAATCAACATGACAGGAAAATAAAGTGCCTATGATCTGATCGTGGCGGAGAATATTTAAGTCACGAGTTTGGCACACACCTAAGGAAATGTGGAATTGTTTCACAACTCACGCCGCCTGGCACACCTCAGCGAAATCGTGTGTCTGAATGTCATAATCGCACTCTATTGGATATGGTGCGATCTATGATGTATCTTACCGACTTGCCGCTATCATTTTGGGGATATGCATTAGAGACTGCCGCATTCACTTTAAATAGGGCACCGTCAAAGTCTGTTGAGACGACAGCATATGAATTATGGTTTGGAAAGAAACCTAAGCTGTCGTTTCTAAAAGTTTGGGGATGCGATGCTTATGTGAAGAAACTTCAACCTGAGAAGCTCGAACCCAAAGCGGAAAAGTGACTTCATAGGATATCCCAAAGAGACTATTGGGTATACCTTCTACCTCAGATCCGAAGGCAAAGTCTTTGTTGCCAAGAATGGATCCTTTCTCGAGAAAGAGTTTCTCTCGAAAGAAGTAAGTGGGAGGAAAATAGAACTTGATGAGGTAATTATACCTCCACTAGAACTGGAGAGTAGCGCAGCACAGGAAGTTCTTTCTGTGGAGCCTACACCGGCTGGAGAGGAAGTTAATGATGATGATCATGAAACTTCAGATCAAGTTACTATTGAACATCAAAGGTCCACTAGGACACGTTCCGCATTAGAGTGCTATGGCAACCCTGTTGTGGAGATCATGTTGTTGGACAACGGTGAACCTTTGAACTATGAAGAAGCAATAGCGGGCCCGGATTCCAACAAATGGCTTGAAGCCATGAAATCCGAGATAGGATCCATGTATGAGAACAAAGTATGGACTTTTGTGGACTTGCCTGATGATAAGCGAGCCATTGAAAATAAATGGATCTTTAAGAAGAAGACTGACACAGATGGTAACGTGACCATCTATAAGGCTCGGCTTGTCGCTAAGGGTTATCAACAAGTTTTCAAGGAGTTGACTACAATGAGACTTTCTCACCCATAGCGATGCTGAAGTCCGTCCGAATCATGTTAGCAATTGCCGCATTTTATGATTATGAGATCTGGCAAATGGACGTCAAAACAGCATTCCTTAAGGAAGAACTGTATATGATGCAGCCGGAAGGTTTTGTCGATCCTAAAGATGCTAACAAAGTATGCAAGCTCCAGCGCTCCATCTATGGGCTGGTGCAAGCATCTCGGAGTTGGAACATTCGCTTTAATGGGGTGATTAAAGCGTTTGAGTTTATACAGGTTTATGGAGAACCCTGTATTTACAAGAAAGTGAGTGGGAGCTTTGTAGCATTTCTTATATTATATGTGGATGACATATTGTTGATGGGAAATGATATAGAACTTTTGGAAAGTATAAAGGCCTACTTGAATAAATGTTTTCCAATGAAGGACCTTGGAGAAGCCGCTTACATATTAGGCATCAAGATCTATAGAGATAGATTGAGACGCCTCATAGGTCTTTCACAAAGCACATACCTTGACAAGATATTGAAGAAGTTCAATATGGATCAGTCCAAGAAGGGGTTCTTGCCTGTGTTACAGGGTGTGAGATTGAGTACGACTCAATGCCCGACCACGACAAAGGATAGAGAAGAGATGAGTGTCATCCCCTATGCTTTAGCCATAGGCTCTATTATGTATGCCATGCTGTGTACCAGACCTGATGTGAACCTTGCCATAAGTTTGGTAGGGAGGTACCAAAGTGTTCTTGGAGCGGAACACTGGACAGCGGTCAAGAATATCCTGAAGTATCTGAAAAGGACAAATGACATGTTTCTCGTATATGGAGGTGCCGAAGAGCTCGTCGTAAAGGGTTACGTCGATGCTAGCTTCGACACAGATCTGGACGACTCCAAGTCCCAAACCGGATACGTGTACATTTTGAACGGAGGGGCAGTCAGCTGGTGTAGCAGCAAGCAAAGCATCATGGCGGCATCTACATGTGAAGCGGAGTACATAGCTGCTTCAGAAGCAGCAAAGGAAGGAGTCTAGATGAAGGAGTTCATCACTGACCTAGGAGTGATTCCCAATGTGTCGGGCCCGATGACTCTATTCTATGACAACACTGGAGCCCTTGCGAAGGAGCCCAAGTTTCACAAGAAGACAAGACACATCAAGCGCCGCTTCAGCTCCATCCATGATTATATTCACGAGGGAGATATAGATATTTGTAAAGTACATACGGATCTGAATGTCGTAGATCCGTTGACTAAAACTCTCTCACGAGCAAAACATGATCAACACCAGAATGCTATGGGTGTTCGATTCATCACAATGTAACTAGATTATTGACTCTAGTGCAAGTGGGAAACTGTTGGAAATATGCCCTAGAGGCAATGATAAAATGGTTATTATTGTATTTCCTTGTTCATGATAATTGCCTATTGTTCATGCTATAATTGTGTTAACCGGAAACCGTAATACATGTGTGAATACATAGACCACAACATGTCCCTAGTGATCCTCTAGTTGCCTAGCTCGTTGATCAATAGATGGTCACGGTTTCATGACCATGGACATTGGATGTCATTGATAACGAGATCACATCATTAGGAGAATGATGTGATGACAAGACCCAGTCCTAAGCATATCACAAGATCGTGTAGTTCGTCTGCTAAAGCTTTTCCAATGTCAAATATCATTTCCTTAGACCATGAGATTGTGCAACTCCCAGATACCATAGGAATACTTTGGGTGTGCCAAACGTCACAACGTAACTGGGTGGCTATAATGGTACACTACGGGTACCTCCAAAAGTATCTGTTGGGTTGGCACGAATCGAGACTGGGATTTGTCACTCCGTATGACGGAGAGGTATCTCTGGGCTCACTCAGTAAGACATCATCATAATGAGCTCAATGTGACTAAGGAGTTAGCCACGGGATGATGTGTTATGGAACGAGTAAAGATACTTGCCAGTAACGAGATTGAACAAGGTATAGGGATACCGACGTGTTGGGGAACGTCGCATGGGAAACAAAAATTTTCCTACGCACACGCAAACCTATCCATGGTGATGAGCATCTACGAGAGGGAGAGTGGATCTACATACCCTTGTAGATCGCTAAGCGGGAAGCGTTAAGAAACGCGGTTGGTGTAGTCGAACATCTTCGCGATCCAAATCGCCGAGCGTCCCGCGATCTCATCACGATCCGTCCCGCGATCCAATCAAGATCCGTCCCGTGAACTCATCACGATCCGTCCCGCGATCTCATCACGATCCGTATCACGATCTTGATCATGATCTGTCCCGTGAACTCATCACGATCCGTTCTGCGATCTCATCACGAACTGTCTCGCGATCTCGATCACGGTCCTTCCGATCTAGCGCCGAACGGACGGCACCTCCGCGTTCAGCACACGTGCAGCTTGATGACGATCTCCACCGTCTCGATCCAGCGAGAGGAGGTGGAGAGGAGAGAGAGTTCACCGGCAGCGTGACGGCGCTCCGGTGATGGTGGTGGAGTGATTCCGGCAGGGCTTCGCCTAAGCGCTACGGAAAACCGATCTAGAGGAGAAACTGTGCACCGGTGAAACGGGTAGCACGTGGCCGGAAATTCTGTCCAAAAATCACCCAATCCACTAGTATATATAGGAGGAGAGTAGAGGAGAGGCAGCCAAGGCCTTTGGGTCGGCCGAAATAGGAGGTGGGAGCAATCGTACTTCACCTCCAATCCTAGTTGGAGTAGGATTGCCTCCTATTGGCTGATTTTCCACTTTTTGCTTTAGGACTTTCTCTCCTGCGCCATGGGCCTTTGTGGCTGTTTACCCAGTCCACTAAGGGCTGGTTATTATTCTCCCACAGCCCATGGACCTCTTGGGGTCGAAATACCCCTCCCGGAGGTCCTCCGGTACACTACCGACACTCCCGGTACAATACCGATACTCCCGGTACACTACCGATGAGCCCGAAACTTTTCCGGAAACCAAACTGGGACTTCCTATATATGAATCTTTACCTCCGGACCATTCCGGAGCTCCTCGTGACGTCCGGGATCTCATCCGGGACTCCGAACAACCTTCGGTCACCACCATACATAACTCTACACTACCGAAACGTCACCGAACCTTAAGTGTGCAGACCCTGCGGGTTCGAGAACTATGTAGACATGACCGAGACACCTCTACGGTCAATAACCAATGGCGGGACCTGGACGTCCACATTGGTTCCTACATATTCTACGAAGATCTTTATCGGTCGAACCTCTATGTCAAGGATTCAGTTAATCCCGTATATCGTTCCCTTTGTTCTTCGGTATGTTACTTGCCCGAGATTCGATCGTCGGTATCTCCATACCTAGTTCAACCTCGTTACCGGAAAATCTCTTTAATCGTTCCGTAATACAAGATCCCGCAACTAACAATTAGTCACATTGCTTGCAAGGCTTATTGTGATGTTGCATTACCGAGTGGGCCCCGAGATACCTCTCCGTTACACGGAGTAACAAATCCCAGTCTCGATCCATGCCAACTCAACAGACACCATCGGAGATACCTGTAGAGCACCTTGATAGTCACCCAGTTACGTTGCGACGTTTGATACACACAAGGCACTCCTCCGATATCCGTGAGTTGCATGATCTCATGGTCATAGGAACATATACTTGACATGCAGAAAACAGTAGCAATAAACTAACACGATCATATGCTATGTTTGTAGTTTGGGTCTTATCCATCACATCATTCTCCTAATGATGTGATCCCGTTATCAAATGACATCTCATGTCCATGGCTAGGAAACCTTAACCATCCTTTGATCAACGAGCTAGTCCATTAGAGGCATACTAGGGACATGGTATTGTCTATGTATCCACACATGCATTTAAGTCTCCGATCAATACAATTATAGCATGGATAATAAACGATTATCATGAACAAGGAAATATGATAATAACTAATTTATTATTGCCTCTAGGGCATATTTCCAACAGTCTCCCACTTGCACTAGAGTCAATAATCTAGTTCACATCACCATGTGATTCGCATTGTTATGAATCTAACACCCAATGAGTTCCGGGGCTCGATCATGCTTTGCATGTGAGAGAGGTCTTATAGTCAACGGGTCTACGATATTCAGATCCGTGTGTACTTTGCATATCTCTATGTCAAACCGTAAACACTGCTACCACACTCCACTTGGTACTATTTCCAAATGGCTGCTCCACTATACGTATCCAGATTGCTACTACTAGTCATCCGGATAGGTGTTAAAGCTTGCATCGACGTAACTCTTTACGACGAACTCTTTATCACCTCCATAATCAAGAAACATTTCCTTAGTCCTCTGGTTACTAAGGATAATTCCGACCGCTGTCCAGTGATCCACTCCTGGACCACTCTTGTACCCCTTGACAGACTCATGGCAAGGCACACATAGGTGCGGTACACAGCATGGCATAATATAGAGCCTATGGCTAAGGCATAGGGGACGACGTTCGTCCTTTCTCTTTCTTCTGCCGTTGTCGAGCTTTGAGTCTCACTCAAGTTCACACCTTACAAATCAGACGAGAACTATTTCTCTGGCTGATCCATTTTGAACTCTTTCAAAATCTTGTGAAGGTATGCACTCGTTGAAAGTCTCATCAAGCATCTTGATCTATCTCTATAGATTTTGATGCTCAACAATTAGGTAGCTTTATCCAGGTCTTCCTTTGAAAATCACTTTCCAAATAACCGTTTTATGCTTTTCAGAAACTCTACATTATTTCTGAACAACAATATGTCATCCACATATACTTATCAGAAATTCTATAGTGCTCCCACTCACTTTATTGCAAATACAAGTTTCTCATAAACTTTGTATAAACATCAAAACTTTGATCACCTCATCAAAGCGTATATTCGAACTCCGAGATGCTTGCTTCAGTCCATGGAAGGATCACCGAAGCTTGCACACCTTTTAGCATCCTTAGGCCTGACAAAACCTTCTGGTTGTATCACATACAACCTTTCCTCAAGTAAACCATTAAGGAAACGATGTTTTGACATCCATCTGCCAGATTTCATAATTGAAAACACAACAACTGCTAACATAATTCCAACAGACTTTTAGCATCGCTACGAGCGAGAAAGTCTCATCGTAGTCAACTCCTTGAACTTGTCACAAACATCTTTGCAACAAGTCGAGCTTTACAAATAGTGACATTCACCATCAATGTCTGTCTTCATTTTAAAGATCCATTTGTACTCAACGACCTTCCGTCCAACGAGCAAGTCTACCAAAGTCTACACTTGGTTTTAATACATGGATCCTATCTCGGATTTCATGGCCTCCAACCATTTGTCGGAATCCGGGCCCATCATCGCTTCTCCATAGCTCGTAGGTTCATCGTTGTCCAACAACATGACCTCCAAGACAGAGTTGTCGTACCACTTAGGAGCAGTACACATCCTTGTCGACCTACGAAGTTTGATAGTAACTTGATCCTGAAGCTTCATGATCATCATCATTAACTTCCTCTTCAACTAACGTAGGCTTCACAGTAACATCTTTCTGCGCTGCGCTACTCTCTGGTTGAACAAAGGTTTAACAACCTCATCAAGTTCTATCTTCCTCCCACTCAATTCTTTCGAGAGAAACTTTTTCTCGAGAAAGGACCCAGTTCTAGCAACAAACACTTTGCACTCGGATCTGAGATAGAAGGCATACCCATCTGTTCTTAGGGTATTCTATGAAGATACATTTGTCCGCTTTGGGTTCTAGCTTATTATGTGAAAACATTTTCCACACAAGCATCGCAGCCCCAAACATTAAGAAATGACAGCTTAGGTTTCTATCAAACCATAATTCACACGGTGTCATCTCAACGGATTTAGATGATGCCCTATTTAAAGTGAATGTAGTTGTCTCTAATGCATAACCCCAAAAATTATAGTAGTAAAACGATAAGAGACATCACAGTATGCACTATATCAATAGAGCATGACTATGATGTTCGGACACACCATCACACCATGGTGTTCCAGGTGGCGTTAGTTGTGAAACAAATTTCACGTTGTCTTAAGTTGTATGCCAAACTCGTAACTCAGATATTCACCTCCACGATCATATCGCGGTCATTTTTATCTTCTTGTCACGATGATCTTTAAACTTCACTCTGAATTTGCTTGAACCTTTCAAACGATTCAGACTTGTGTTTCATTAAGTAAATATACACTATATCTACTCAAATCATCTGTGAAGGTAAGAAAATAACGATATCCACTGCACGCTACAAGACTCACTAGATTGCATACATCAACATGTATCATTTCCAATGAATCACTTGCCCGCTCCATCCAACGGGGTCCTTTAGTCATCTTGCCCAAGAGGCATGGTTCGCATGTCTCAACCGATTCGAAATCGATGAGTCCAAATATCCATCAGCATGGAGTTTCTACATGCGCTTTATATCAATATGACATTTAGCGGCAGTGCCACAAGTATGTGGTACTATCATTATTAACTTTGTATCTTTTGACATCAATGTTATGAACATGTGTACTACTACGATCAAGATTTCAACAAACCATTCTCACTGGGTGCATGACCATTGAAGGTATTATTCATGTAACCAGAATAACTGTTATTCTCTGACTTAAATGAATAACCGTATTGGAACAAACATGATCTAATCATGTTCATGCTCAACGCAAAACACCAAATAACATTTATTTAGGTTCGTCACTAATCCTGAAGGTAGAGAGAGCGTGCGATGTTGATCACATCAACTTTGGAAACATTTCCAACACACATCGTCACCTCACCCTTAGCTAGTTCTCCGTTTATTCCGTAGCTTTTGTTTCGAGTTACTAACATTTAGCAACCGAACTGGTATCCAATACCCAGGTGCTACTAGGAGTACTAGCAAGGTACACATCAATAACTCGTATATCAAATATACTTCTGTCGATGTTGCCAGCCTTCTTATCTACCAAGTATCTAGGGTTGTTCCGCTTCAGCGACCTCTCACCTCATAATAGAAGCACTTAGTCTCGGGTTTGAGTTCAACTTTGGGTTGCTTCACTGGAGCAGCAACTGACTTGCTATCCATGAAGTTTCCCTCCTTGCTCTTGCCCTTTTCGAAACTAGTGGTTTGATTAACCATCAACACTTGACGCTCCTTCTTGATTTCTACCTTCGCGGTGTCAAACATCGCGAACAACTCAGGGATCAATACTTCTATCCCTGGTGTATTATAGTTCATCACTAAGTTCTAGTAGCTTTAGTGACAGTGACTTGGAGAACTATATCAATCACTATCTTATCTGGAAGATCAACTCCCACTTGATTCAAGCGATTGTAGTACCCAGACAATCTGAGTACATGCTCAACGATTGAGCTATTCTCCTTCATCTTACAAGCAAAGAATCTTGTTGGAGATCTCATATCTCGCAACAAAGGCACGAGCCTGAGATCACAATCTCTGCTCCTAGAACATCTCATATGTTCCGTGACGTTCAAAACGTTTTGGAGCCTCAATTCTAAGCCGTAATGCATGACGCACTAAACTATCAAGTAGTCATCGAAACGTGCCTGTTAGATGTTCACAACATCTATAGACGACGCTAGAGGGGGTGGCGCACCGAGCGGTGCATTAAGGACATAAGCCTTCTGTGCAGCAATGAGGACAATCCTCAGATCACGGACCCAGTCCGCAATTTTGCTACCAACATCTTTCAATTCTATTTCTCTAGGAACATATAAAAAATACAAGGCAGCTACAGCGCGAGCTAGTAATCTACATCATAATTTGCGAAGACACTTTGACTATGTTCATGATAATGAGTTCAATTAATCATATTACTTAAGAACTCCCACTCAAATTGACATCCCTCCGATCATTCGAGTGATACATGATCCAAATTCACCAACTCAAGTCCGATCATCACGTGAGTTGAGGTGGCTGCAATGGTGAACATCATTATGTTGATCATATCTACTATATGACTCATGTTTGACCTTTCGGTCTCTCGTGTTCCGAGGCCATGTCTGTACATGCTAGGCTCGTCAAGTTTAACCCGAGTGTTCTGCACATGCAAATCTGGCTTGCACCCGTTGTATGTGAACGTAGAGTCTATCACACCCGATCATCACGTGGTGTCTCAACACGACGAACTTTCGCAACGGTGCACACTCGGGGAGAACACAATTCATCTTGAAATTCATGTGAGGGATCACCTTATAATGCTACCGCCGTACTAAGCAAAACAAGGTGCATAAAAGGGTTAACATCTCATGCAATTCATAAGTGACATGATATGGCCATGAACTTGTGTTTAAGATCTCCATCTTCGAAACACCGGCATGATCTCCATCGTCACCGGCACAACACCATGATCTCCATCATCTTGATATCCATCAATGTGTTGCCATTTGGGTTGTCACGCCCTGCATGCTTCTACTACTATTGCTACCGTAGCGATAAAGTAAAGCATTACATAGCTCTTAATGATTGACACGCAGGTCATACAATAATTAAAGACAACCCTATGGCTCCTGCCGGTTGCCGTACTCATCGACATGCAAGTCGTGATAATCTATACATCACATGATCATCTCATACATCACATATATCTCATCATGTAATTGGCCATATCACATCACAACATACCCTGCAAAAACAAGTTAGACGTCCTCTAATTGTTGTTGCATATTTTACGTGGATGCTATGGGTATCTAGCAAGAACGATTCTCACCTACGCATAAACCACAACGGTGATACACTAGTTTGCTTTTCAACCTTCTCAAGGACCGCCTTTGTCGAATCCGATCCAACTAAAGTGAGAGAAACTGTCACCCGCAAGCCATCTAGGCAACAAGTTGCGTCGAGGGAACCGGTCTCTCGTAAGCGTACGAGTAATGTTGGTCCGGGCCGCTTCATCTCACAATCCCGCTGAACCAAAATACGACCAAGGGAGGAAGCAATCTAAGCATCAACGCCCACAAACCTTTTGTGTTCTACTCGAGATCTCATCGAACCATCAACCTAGCTCATGATGCCACTGTGGCCTTTGTGGCTGTTTTCCCAGACCACTAAGGGCTGGTTATTATTCTCCCACATTCCATGGACCTCTTGGGGTCGAAATACCCCTCCCGGAGGTCCTCCGGTACACTACCGGCACTCCCGGTACAATACCGATACTCCCGGTACACTACCGATGAGCCCGAAACTTTTCCGGAAACCAAACTGGGACTTCCTATATATGAATCTTTACCTCCGGACCATTCGGGAGTTCCTCGTGACGTCCGGGATCTCATCCGGGACTCCGAACAACCTTCGGTCACCACCATACATAACTCTACACTACCGAAACGTCACCGAACCTTAAGTGTGCAGACCCTGCGGGTCCAAGAACTATGTAGACATGACCGAGACACCTCTACGGTCAATAACCAATGGCGGGACCTGGACGTCCACATTGGTTCCTACATATTCTACGAAGATCTTTATCGGTCGAACCTCTATGTCAAGGATTCAGTTAATCCCGTATATCGTTCCCTTTGTTCTTCGGTATGTTACTTGCCCGAGATTCGATCGTCGGTATCTCCATACCTAGTTCAACCTCGTTACCGGCAAGTCTCTTTACTCGTTCCGTAATACAAGATCCCGCAACTAACAATTAGTCACATTGCTTGCAAGGCTTATTGTGATGTTGCATTACTGAGTGGGCCCCGAGATACCTCTCCGTTACACGGAGTAACAAATCCCAGTCTCGATCCATGCCAACTCAACAGACACCATCGGAGATACCTGTAGAGCACCTTTATAGTCACCCAGTTACGTTGCGACGTTTGATACACACAAGGCACTCCTCCGATATCCGTGAGTTGCATGATCTCATGGTCATAGGAACATATACTTGACATGCAGAAAACAGTAGCAATAAACTAACACGATCATATGCTATGTTTGTAGTTTGGGTCTTATCCATCACATCATTCTCCTAATGATGTGATCCCGTTATCAAATGACATCTCATGTCCATGGCTAGGAAACCTTAACCATCCTTTGATCAACGAGCTAGTCCATTAGAGGCATACTAGGGACATGGTTTTGTCTATGTATCCACACATGCATTTAAGTCTCCGATCAATACAATTATAGCATGGATAATAAACGATTATCATGAACAAGGAAATATGATAATAACTAATTTATTATTGCCTCTAGGGCATATTTCCAACACGACGATCGAATCTCGGGCAAGTATCATACCGGTAAACAAAGGGAATTGTATACGGGATTGATTGAATCCCTGACATGGTGGTTCATCCAATGAGATCATCGTGGAGCATGTGGGAGCCAACATGGGTATCCAGATCCCGCTGTTGGTTATTGACCGGAGAGGTGTCTCGGTCATGTCTACGTGCCTCCCGAATCCGTAGGGTCTACACTCTTAAGGTTTGATGATGCTAGGGTTATAGGGAAATAGTGTACATGGTTAGCGAAGGTTTTTCGGAGTCTCGGATGAGATCCCAGACGTCACGAGGAGCTCCATAATGGTCCGTAGGTAAAGATTCATATATAGGAAGTGAGGTTTTGGTCACCGGAAATGTTTCGGGAATTACCGGTAACGTATCGGGACCACCGGAAGGGTTTCGGGGGTCCACCAAGTGGGGCCACCAGCCCCAGAGGTCTGCATGGGCCTCAAGTGGGAGGGAACCAGCCCCTAGGTGGGCTGGTGCACCCCCCACAAGGACCCAAGGCGCAGCTGAAGTGGGAGGGGGGCAAACCCTAAGGCAGATGGGCCCTAAGACCCACCCTAGGGCAGCCGCACCCATCTCCCTCTTGGCCGCTGGCCAGATGGGATCTGGAGGCTGCCGCACCAGCCTAGGGTGGGAATTCTAGGGTGCAGCCCTCCCTCCTCGTCCTCCTATAAATAGAGGAGCCCTTGGGGCTGCCGGAGACACGCATCTCTCTCTCCCACAGCGCAACCCTACTCCTCCCTCTCCTCGTCCTCTGTAGTGCTTAGCAAAGCTCTGCCGGAGAACCACGCAGCTCCACCATCACCCCGTTGTTGTGCTGCCAGAGATCTCCCTCAACCTCTCCTTCCTCCTTGCTAGATCAAGGCGTATGAGACGTCACCGGGCTGCACGTGTGTTGAACGTGGAGGCGTCGTTGTTCAGCGCTTAGATCGGATTCCATCGCGATCTGAATCGCTGCGAGTATGACTTCACCAACCACGTTCTAGTAACGCTTCCGCTTTGCAATCTTCAAAGGTATGAAGATGCACTCTCCCCTTACTCGTTGCTGGTTTCTCCATAGATAGATCTTGGTGAACATGTAGGAAACCTTTTGATTTACTACTACGTCTCCCAACACGGCTTTGGTCCGTCACCCGGACCCGGCAATGATGCGCTCGGAAGGGGCTGAGGGATGTTCTACGTCTACCACAACATGCGCACTCACAACACGAGAGACTACCGGGCATTCAGGCCTTCCCGCAGCGAGCGCGCCGGCCGGCGCTCGGGCTGCGACGCCCGCTGCGCCGGTCGTGAAGGTGGCCACAACGACAACAGGAGGGGTAACCGCAGTGACGACCCCCACCAAGGCCAGTGCGAGCAGCCCTGCAGCGACAGCGAGCATAGTCGGCCCCAAGAGGACACTGGGCACGGGCGGCCCCATGGGGCGCGGCCTTGCTGCCACAATTATGGCCGCCCGGCGGGAGTGGTAGCAGCTCAGGTGATGATGGGCATGGGGGAGACCAAGGGCCTCACATGGTGGCTTGCATCCTTGGCGGATCCCAAGCCCTCTTGTCGAGCCACCGGCCCGAACACCTCCCTAGTGTGGCGAGCGGCGACCTCTGAGGGCCGGAGGCCGCATGGCCTCTCAGGTGGTCTCAACACATCGTCTCCTTCGACTCTAGGGACGGCCCGAAGTCCACTGCCATCGCGGACGCGCTCCCCCTGTTGTGTACTCCCATCATCTACAACTTCTCTGTCACCAAGACCCTCGTCGACAGGGGCACCGGCCTCAACGTGCTCTCCATGGAGACCTTTGAGACCCTCTGGGTACTCTAGAGTCAGGTGGTGCCCACCGAGCCGATCTACGATGCTACCGATGGTCCCACTGGCCCCTTGGGGTAGGTCCGCCTCCCTGTCACCTTCGACTTGCGCGACAACTACCGAAAGTGCTATAACCGACTTCAAGGTGGCCCGCATCGGTCTCCTATACAACACGATCCTGGGATACCCAGCCCTGGCCAGTTTCATGGCGGTTATCCACCATGGTTACAACGTCCGCAGGATGTCGGGCCCCAGCGACATCATCATCATCACCTGCGACGAGAAAGACGAAGTCTATTCCCTCGAGCGGGCCTAGAGGGTTGCCGCAGCCGAGCATTCCAATGATGAGGGGAACACTTGGCCTCATGAGGCCATGCCCCAGAGGAAGAGGTAGCTTCTACCCGCTCTAGCTCCCGCAATGGTGAAGAATGCGTCGATAAGCACTAGCGCCATGGACCCCACGCCGGATGCCGACGCCGGCCTCCTCTCAGCATAGGAAGGTGCTCCCGGTACCCCCTAAGGCTGGGCTCGGGAGCTTCCGCTTGGGAAGCGCCTAGCCTAGCCAGTAAGACGAGGGAGGTACACGAGCCCCACTCGGAGGCGTGTGCTGACACACGCTCCAGCATGCAAGGAGTACGGTGCCAGGCGTCAGGATCGCATGCGCTCATCATCGGGGAAGCAACAGGATGCGTGAGGACATCGATATCACGGGCTCCAGCGACACGGGCTCCCGAGGCCCCTCCGGTTCTTTGCGCGTCGCCACTGACCACACCTACGCGTGCTGCCTCACCGGGGGAATACAACCTTCACCTCCCTAGGGCTGGCTCGATTTGTGATGGCGCCTCGGGAGGCGTCGGGCCCCCGCGAGCCCTCAAGGCCTCAAGAGTTGGCCGGCCCCTGAGGGGTTGACCCCCGCGGCATGCCTCATCAAGCGACCTGAAGCTTCCGCAACAACATAGCTGCTAGGTGATTTTTTTGTTCGGGTCAAGCGCCCCCCACCCCACTTGTAATTTGTAGTTTCCTGAAGCCAGGACTTCCTCTTTGTGTAATGGACTTGATTAACCTCTACTTTGAGATCATGTCGTTTGTTTAAGCTTTAATGCCTCGTCATCGCTTGGGATATTTGTGCCCCCATAGTCGCCCCTTGGATGGTTCCATGCGAGAGGGTTGGACCCGACATCTACGCGTGGATTCGTCCTTGCAGTGCCGAGAAATCCAAGTGACCAAGCTCTGTCTCACGGGCTGGCCCCCCGTGCAAGCCACCTCTCCAAGGTCCTTGGTGTCCCGCCCTCCCGAAGAACCATCATGAGCGGGTAGTGGGGATACGATATGGATCGTGTTGCTGCCGGGAAGGCACCTCGTCGCCCTTGACACCAAGCCCTGGCAGCCGCGCGGTGCACTCCGCACCGATGTTATGGGTCACGGGAGCGTGCAACCACGCCAAAAGCTTGGCATAAAACCGCCAGGAGAATGGGGGAGGGTTTCCCAAGCCCGGAGCTGAGGACACCCGACCCCTCCTTTATCGCCACCCGTGACACTCTCACGTAATAATGAGTTTGGGCTGTACATGCCCCACAGCCTCCAGACGTGCCAGATTTTGGCATCGGAAGGACTCCCGCCCATGCCCAAGTGAAAGCCCCATGCTCCGTGCTGGCGGATAGATCGAACCGCAATCGTACCCACGCCCATTGGAAGCCCCATGCTCCGCGCTGGTCGAGAAGACAAAGAAAGAACCTCCCCTGGAGGGTCGTAATAACCTATAGGTGAACCACCCTCACCTTGACAGCCGCAGCCCCCCCCACGGCATGTGCCTATCGCCTCTCCCTTGGGCCTCATGCGCGTGGGGGCTGGGCACGGTGTCAGTGCATGGATCGGTCCTAGCACCGCTGGAACCCAGAGGACTAGGTTCTAGGCCCGTGGACATGCCCACGCGCATGTCACCTCACTAATGGCCTTGCTGGATGCATGTTCTCCTCACATGACGCCTAACTGAAAATTGGTAAGCAGGTACCGCTCTAAGACTAAATGTTTTCGCGCAGGACCTCTCGCTAGGGCGATTCCCCCAAGTGGCCTCGCGAGGCGAGCCCAGGCAACCCCCCGAGCACCGCACATCAGGACCCTTCGCATCGGCGATGACTGGAGCATGATCAGGGGGCTAAACCCCAGCAACGCAGAGCATCAGGGTGGTCTAGGAAAGCGGTGACAAGCTCTGCAAAGTGTGCCTAGAAGAAACTCGTTTTTGATCCAAACTAGCGTCCGGCTTAAAACATGGAAGACAACATGACCCCTTTGCTACATACCCTGGCAGGGTTAGCATGGTTCATTACAGGAAAGGAAAGACAACATAAAAAGGAGGGTCGGGCTCCCGCAACATCGCCTTTGGAGATCTGACTCTGACGCCACCACACCTAGTCAGAGTCCTCCTCCTTGATGCAGTCACCCGGTTAACCATCGGAGTCGCTATTACCTCCCGCTTCCCCCAAAGGAGGAACTGTTACCGCCGTTGTTGCCGCTGCTGTCACTCTCCATACAGCAGTGCAGGTGATCGTCAGCCTTCCTGAAGATCTTCATGAAGAGAGTGGAAGCCCCGTCAAACTTGAAGTGGAAGATGTGCCCCTCCTGCAAGCCGCGGGCAAGGGCGAAGGACTTCCACCCACGCTTCAAATACGTGAAGCCAAGGGGTCTGAACTCCATCACCACCTAGGAGGACCCGTTGCAGAAGCCGTCTGGCTGCAGCCACATGCCTAG
Source organism: Hordeum marinum (assembly GCA_022496015.1). Lineage (NCBI taxonomy): Eukaryota > Viridiplantae > Streptophyta > Magnoliopsida > Poales > Poaceae > Hordeum > Hordeum marinum. The sequence continues at coordinate 490,616,023 of CM039678.1, forward strand.
GGGTGCACGCTCCTCCATCTCCCTCGCAAAGGAGTTCGAGACCCGAAGCCAGGTGCGAGGCCTACCCTCCACCCTCACGGTGAACTCGTGGACTACGTCAGCGGAGTGCCCCCGCGGCCGAGGCGGCCGGGCGGTTGCACCACGCCGTTGGCCTCGTCTGCGGCCGCCTCGCCCGTGCCCGCGTGTGGAGCCTCTTCCGCGGCTGGTCGAGCCCACGTAGGCCGTCGGCGGGAGTCGCCCGCGCCCTCGAGGTGGCGCCTCGATCCTGGTGACAAAAGCACGGGGACAACCACCACCCCTCGCCGGCCTCGACGCGCCCACCTCATACATCACCGCCTTCTCCTTCTCGGCAATGGAGAACTTCCTCATGGGTGTCATTGCTACTATGACGGCGGATGGTGATGGAGGTCGAGAAATGGGAGGTTGGGCTAAGGGATTCCTCCCCTCTCCCTTATATAAAGCCCCGATGGATGTCCAGCCCGCGCCCTGCCTTCATTGAGCCGGCGTAAGATTAGGAGGAGCAATGATGGCCCCGCACCGCATGCAGGCTCATGTTAGCACTAGATAATTACCGAGGCGTCATGGGGAGTGGTGGGTCCTCATGTGCCGTCATGCGCCACGTGCCGCGCTTGACTCCCAGGCGATGGGTCCCGCATCGCTTTGGTTTCCTTTCGCTGGAGGGGCCATGGCCACTTTGCACCTAGGACTGCATCGCCAGAAACGCGGGATCAGGAATATAGGCCCAGACGCCTACAACCCAAGGCACCGCAAGTGCCGCAGGTCGGGCTCGGCCGCCAACAAGCTCCATAGTGTGGGCCCAGGCTCGGAGGCCACAATTGCGTACATCGGGAATGTCTCGTCACCTCACGAGGGCCTCTAGCGGCGAACTTCCTCACACAGGGCCCGAGCGCAAGCTGACAAGCACATGGAATCCCAGGTAGAGCACCCTGTAGGAGGACTTCCCGAGGAAGGACATGCGAAGGACGAGGGCCTCGCAAGGCACATGCTAGGTACTATAGGCCTTTGGGGCTGACACCAGGGGTCACGTCGTGCACCAAGGGTAGGAACCTCGGGCACCACGCATCATCGGTTTTCACCAGCCTCGAGGGTCCCTACCCCCTGGCATGGGGGCTCGTGCTGGGAGGAACCCTATCAACGATGCAAGGCTTGCCGCATAATGGCCCCCAGCCAGCTGGGGCATGCGGGCTGTGTAAAAGAAAACAGAACACCCCGCGAGGGGAGGAGGGCGTCCGAGGCACGATAAATGGCTACCAGTTAAGTAAAAGTAACTTACAAATGTCTTATGCCCTCTCGGGGCCTGATGCTTCTTAACATTACAGGGGAGAAGCATAAAAACTTAGGCGAAGGAGGCGTCGTCTTTGTCATGGCTGCCGGAGGTCGTGGTGCCGAGGCTCCCACTCTCCCCGGGAGGCACGTCCTGGGTGAACTGCCCGACCAGCTAATCCATGTGCTCGCGCACCTCCTCCCTAAGGGGGCTCCACAGCTACTCAAGCACCGGGTCCATCACACTGGAGAGGTCAAAGGCAGGATCATGGTGTCACATATTGGAGAAATCACGTTGGAGAGGTCGAAGGCAGTCTAGGAGGTCGCGCGCACTTCAGTCAATGTCCTCCTCCACCTTGGAGATGCTCGACTCCAGCGCCTCCACCACCTTCGAGAAGAATTCGAGGTAGCCGACATCACCCTGCGCGCGCGGCAGCTCCGGGACGTCGCTGACAAAGCGACAGAGCGTGCCGCCTGCACGATGCATGAGGCCTAGGAACTGTCCAGCGCGCTGTGCCTCCATCATACATGCCCGCGTTGCGTCATCCGAGGCCATCTGCACGGCATCAACGGCTTCACCGACCTAAGCATGCAGCGACGCCAGCCCCACCTTGACGTCTGCCTTGCTCGTGAGGGCAGCCCAGAGATTGGCCTCGATGCTTTGTAGCCGGGCTCGGAGCGTACTCAACCCCCTACAGCGCGTCGCAATGAAGCTAGAGGCGGGCCTCCCTTTGGGGTAGCTCGCCATGATACTCCTCCAGGGCAGCCTCCCACTCCCGAGCCACCCTCGTGTCAGCGTCGCCACGGGCCTCCTCGTGCACTGTCGTGAGGGTGGCCTCGTCGACAAGGACCCAACCGTCTAGGGTCTCAAGGCGCTCACACTCCGCCTGCTGGTCGAAGGCGGTCCGGTTAGACTCCCGCTCGTGGAGGGCCACATCGGCCTCCCGCTCGACGACTACCGGCTCCCTGCGGGCCAGCTCCTCTTTGCGCTCGATGCCAGGCGCATCGCGGGTGGCGACGCGGGCCGCGTGCCCTCTTGGCTCTGCCAGGCCGAGCGCGGGAGCGGAGGCCTCACCAGCAGGCAGCGCGCGGGAGGAGGCCCCAAGCAAGGCCTCCCTCCGCCTCTTGAGTGCTGGCATCCTATGAATCTCGGCGGTCAGGCTCACCGACCAGGATGTTAATGCAAGAAGAGGCTCGGATGACAAAACACTTACTCGTCGTTGGCAGCCAAGCACTGCCACGCGGGGGTCGGTGTTGAAGGCCCTGCCCGCGCTACACCGCTCGTGGTGTCCTTCTTCGCCGCCATGGATGAGACCAGGAAGATGGAGATGATGTTTGCGTAGGGAAGAAGGAGCGACGATGGGAGACGAATGAGGGAACCGTGCAATGGTGGTTCCGCCATCGGGTAAGAGGGTTTTCTAGGCAGAGGCGTGGTTCTCGAGGCGTCGTGGGGGTGTGGAGGCGACGTGCACCTCTGCGCGCCATGTGTCCATCCTCGTCCGCAGGCGGTTAGGGCCCGTGTCGATTCGCCCTCCCAGCAGGCCGCATCATGTATTCCGCCAGCCCTGACGCTACTATCGGGCCCCTGGGACCGATGGTACCAAGGCCCGTCTACCTGTGGCCTAGGAGGTAAGGGCTGCCTTAGGCGCCGGGTGGCCCACCTACGAGCTTCAAGAACAAGGACCTCGCGAGGGGCCACGCCTCACGAGGCGCATATCGGCATCACCAACAAGGGCCCCGTGAGGACTCTCTATGGGGCTGACCCCAATGCCCTTAGGAGGCGGGTCCGTCCGGGGTTGGCCTGACGAGGCCTTGCCACCCTATGCCTGCACATGGGTGACGCGTGTCGTGTCAAGCGGTGCCAGGAGCCGTGCCAGCGGTGTGGACAGAGAGACTTTCCTGTTTGGTGATAGAGGAGTGGAACCAGCTTGCAGGTCCCCAAAGCAACCCCCAAAGGTTGCGTTTCCAGTGCAAGAAGATGAGGACCAAGGGCTCGGCAGGACGGAGGTCATCCCCAAGCCCACCAGCGTGTCACGACAAGGAGCTTTAGAAGGCGAAGACCACCTTTTTTCAGGATAGGCCACAATCTTGCCCCCCTTCAATCTGGTCGTTGTGGCAACCCTTCCCGCCTGATATTGTCGGAGGAAGAGGACCAGGGCCAATATAAGGAGGGAGCGAGCTACCGTAGAAAGGAGGACACTTTGGTTGGCAAGAACACGCCTTGTACTCATCTTGTTCCTCAAGTAATCCACCAAGCAGGAGTAGGGTCTTACACCGCGAGGTGGCCCGAACCTGGGTAAACGGTGTGCGTTCCTTGTTCATCTTCCTTAGGTGCGCTGCCGTTGGGTCGCCGTGAGGTTGCAAGGTAGAGTAGGGCAAGAGAGCAAGCCCACCCCAGAGTTTGAACCTTCTTGGGTCTGCGGAGCCCCGATTCTGACACTAGTGCCAAGCACTACCGGAATAATGCAATATGCCGATGGCTTTTTGTCAAGGCCGTCGACATACATGAAGATAAGCCAACCGCCTGGGAAAAACTATCGGCACAGAATTGGCATCGGCAGACCTCGATATATGTCGGCAACCGCCGTCGGTAAAGCTCCATCTATGCCGATGGCATACATCCTCGACGATGCCGATAGCCCTGATGGAGGCTGTCGTCATATATTTTATCTATATTACTTTTAATTCTAAATCATTTCCTTTTGTTTAAAGTTAAATTTTGTTTAATTTAAATCTGACTTGTTTAAACTTAAACATATACAATTAATATATCAATCTGGGGTAGAATTTTTCATAGAATATGAGTATCAACTTTCTTTCTATTTTTCAATATATTAAAAATGCGACCTCATGTATTGTTTCACATAGGTCCTTATACTTTGTTACAATCACAAGTAGTTCATAGGATACGCAAGCAAGTAATAGTTGAAAGAGATGCTTGAATGAAAGAAAAGAAACTAATATTTTCTAATAACGGGTACCGCATTTGAAGATCCTACCATCTAATTAGATAATTATGGAAAGTAACCAAGAATGCAATTTTATTTCGCAGCTATAGCTTGCTTATATTTCTCATTAACATAGTATATCTATGCTGGAATAACTATGGAAGGACCTGCGACAAATCAGAATACATCCAAGTTTGAGGGCAGGGAAATACCTTATCTACTCGGGTTTGATGTAGTTTGACGGGGATTGAAGGAAATTGAGATCGATTAATTCCCTTGCAAGTCAACCCCCTCCTCAACCCCCTCCAACCCCCTCCAATCATTTTAGGGATGGGATTAACAGGACGAGCCCTTAGCGAGGAGCTCGCCATGGCAGATCGAACATTCTTCTTCGACAAATCCATCTCACTGTGGTTTTGAGACTTGCCATCCAGGATCTGCTTCTTTAGACGCTGATACTCAACAGCATCCAAGATGTCTTCGGCTTCGTAGAAACGTTTCTGGTCTGGTGCTCCCCCTGGAGTGAACGTTCAGCGTGAGAAACACAAGGACGGCCCAGATGCGTCGATGGCCGTTCGCAACGAGGGGCACGATGGTCATTTCAGGCGGGCATAGAGCGCGCGTAGACCAGTCGTAGAGCCCTGCACGAGCCCGCGTCGGCCCGTGTACTATTATACGCCGGGCATGTACGTTTATTATACGATGGCGTTTGTGTTTCCCCACGATCGTGCGCGTGCATGTGTGCGTGGATAACTTCCAAAAAAAAGACCGACGGTATAAGAGGAGGGAAACCGGCACCGGCCGCATCGCCCACCCATTTCCCCCAAATCCGAATCCATCCAAATCGCCTCTATCTTCCTCCCCTCTCCTCGGCCTCATCGTCTCCCTCACCGGCCACCCGACCTGCTCGCTCACCACCACCGCCTCCCTCTCTCGTCCTGCTTGCTTGTGGCTCCGATGGAGCAAGGCCGTGGCAAAGCCGCTGTCGTGGAGCGAGATGTGAAGAAGACGGGCGCGGAGATCGCGGTAGATGCCGTGCAGGCCTGCGTCGGTGCTATGGGTGCGGGAGGTGCTGCATCCCCACGAGCTGGATCTCCGGTCGCTGCGACGACGGATCTGGAGGAGAAGAAGGTGGCCGTGTCGGACTCTGCCGTGCGAGAGCTAGGCGTGACAGCGTCGAGCTGCGCGTCTCATGGACCTGCGGAGGCCGGCGGCGAGCACGTGGACCTGCAGGTAATCCTCTCTAGCAGTCCCCTTCATTGCTAGTTACTCCTGTTAAGCAGTAGATGTAGGTGTTAGGGTTATTTCTTGTTGATAGTTGTTGCATCCCCTTATGATAATTAGGTTTTTTTGATATTGGATTGATTTATCAGTGCTGAATGGTAAATCTTGGATATATTGTATGATTGAATCATCTAGTAGATGTAATAGTTAGAGTTTTAAATTAGATGTTTAGTTAGTTTTTTTTGTTTTGGATTCATTTATAGCCATTGATAAATAGACTCTATGATTGAATCGTCTAGTAGATGTAGTAGATAGGGTTTTTTAATTAGATATTTAGTTAATTTTTTTGTACTAGATTCATTTATAGCTAGTGATATATACATTCTGTGATTGAATCATCCAGTAGATGTAGTAGTTAGTATTTTTTAATTAGATGTTTAGTTAGGTTTTTCTTGTATTGGATTCATTTATAGCCAGTGATATATAATTAAATGTTGTGATTGGTGATACAGTAGAAGTATGAGTTAGGTTTTTTTAATTAGATGTATTAGTTAGGGTTATTTGTACTGGATTAGTTTATATCCAATGATATATGTAACTGAACTTTGTGATTCAACAATCCAGTGGATGTAGGAGTTAGTGTTTTTTAATTAGATGTTGGAGTTAGGGTATTTTAATTAGATGTAGGAGTTAGGGTTTATCATTTCACTCATTGTGACCTATCAGTGCTCATTCACAACTGGTCATACCATATTGGAAATTGTGCAAAATGTGTTGATAAGCATAAGTATTCGGCTTGAGTGGTAATATTTGAGTCCTGGCACCACCACTGCATGTAAGGCTCTGAAGATTTATGTAAATACTACTACAATTTAAGGCAGTGCACTATCCCATTGCAGGACAAGAAGAGGAAGCTGGACATGACTGGCTTCCGTGACCCGTATGATCCAGACTATGACGATGACGAACCCTATGAGGTTTATCCCTAGTTGAAATTTTATTTGTTCATTTAGTTCCTTTCACATGTTTTACTATATGAATGCATAATTTATTAATGTAATTTATTTGTGTGTGCAGACTCTCATGATGATGTGGATAAGGGGAACATCGAGTCCTTCATAGCGAAGGAAGTTGAGAAGATCAAGGCCAAGGGATCCTATTTATACACCAAGGGGAAGAAGTTCATGTGCCCCTACTGTACTGCAAAGAGAAAGCCCAAGGATGTGTTCTATGACCACCTTATCTCGCATGCACGGGATGCATCCATTGGTTCCGACGACACCTGAAGGGGGAAACGATCGCGTCGTGTCGACATGGAGGGAATCTTGCAGTGGGTTGGCCCAGACCTTGTTCTAAGATGTTGCTATGGGTGGGCATATCACAACCAGGTGAAAATGTCCATCGGCGATACCTCTTCGGGTGAAAGTCAAAGGGGTAGATCCGTCCGGTCAACAATGCCGGGGATAGACGGGACAGGGGTACTTGGGGGTGGCAATGCCGCCAGGTCTTGCGTTGGTCCCTCTTACACGTGTCACAGAGTGGAGAAACGGCCACGCCGGGTCGACACAGAGGGAATCTTGGGGTAGGTTGGGCCAGGATCGTGTTTGGGGCTGTAGCTATGGGCCGGGCTATGACGACCCGGTGAAAAGGTCCACCAGTCAAATCCCGTACGACGAAAGTCAAATGGCTAGATCCGTTGGTCAACTTTGTCCGGGTTAGATGAGACGGGGTACATGGGGGGTAGCAATGCCGCCAGGTGTTGCGCTTGGCCCTCTTACATGTCCTGAAATGTGGTGGCGGGTGTAAGCACCCGGCACGCGGCTTCGTAGCATGACTCCCATCATGAATGTCGTTGCCACCGTCACAGAAAGGATGGAAACGACCATGCCGGGTAGACATAGAGAGAATCTCGTGGTGGGTTGGTCCCAGACCTTGATTAGAAGTGTACCTGTGGGCTCACCTATCACAACCAGGTGGAAATGTCCCTCGGTGAAACCCCGTCTGGTGAAAGTCAAAGGGGTAGATCTGCCAGTCAACTGTGCCATGGTTTGATTTGACGGGGGACTTTGGGGGGTAGCTATGTCGCGAGGTCTTGCGCTGGGCCCTCTTACACGTCACGAAATGTGGTGGCGTGTGTAAGGACCTGGCACGCGGCTCCGTAGCGTGAACCCCATCACGGATGTTGCTGCCGCCGTCACACGAAAGATGGAAACGGCCACGTCAGGTAGACATGGAGGGAATATTGCGATGGGTTGGGTCCGGACCTTGATCCGAAGTGTACCCGTGGGCTCGCTTATCACATCCAGGTGGAAATGTCACTCGGTCAAACCCGTCTGGTGAAAGTACAAGGGGTAGATTCATCCGGTCAACAGTGTCAGGTTTAGACGGGATGGGGGACCTGGAGGGGGGCTATGCCGTGAGGTCTTGCACCACATCCTCTTACATGTGTGGAAGAGTGGTAACAGGTGTAAGCACCACGCACGCGGATCCGTAGCATGCCTCCCATCACACGGAGGATGGAAACAACCATGTTGGGTAGACACGGAGGGAATCTTGCGGTGGCTTGAGCCCGGACCTTGATCAGATGTGTACCTATGGTCTCGCCTATCACAGCCAGGTGAAAATGTCCCTCGGTCAACCCCCGTTTGGTGAAAGTCAAAGGGGTACTTCGGGGTGGCAATGCCGCCAGGTCTTGCCCTGCGCCCTCTTACGCGTGTGGAATGTGGTGGCGAGTGCAAACAACTGGCACACGTCTCCGGAGTGTGACCCTCTTGATAGATGGCGCTGCCAGCGGCACATGGAGGGGGGAAACAGTGGCATCGGGTCCATACCGAGGGAATCTTGCGGTGGGTTGGGCCCAAACCTTGATCGGAAGTGTACCTATGGGCTGGCCTATCACAATAGGTGAAAATGTCCGTCGATCAAACCCCGTCCGGCAAAAGTCAAAGGGGTAGATCCGTCTGGTCAACTAAGCCAGGGTTAGACGGGACGAGGGATTTTGGGGGTAGCTATGCCGCTAGGTCTTGTGCTGGCCCTCTTACGTGTCTAGAAATGTGTGAAAGTGACATGGCATGCGTAGACGCCCGACTTGGGGCTCCGGGGTGTGGCTCCCTCCACGGACGGCACTGCCGCCATCGTCACATGGAAGAGTCCACTAGTCAAAGCCCATCCGGCGATAGTCAAAGGGCTAGACCTCCTGGTCAAGGGGGATTCAGGGTGGCCTTTGAGGTGTAGCCTTGCCATGTGTAATATTTGTTCAAATAAAATAAGAATCATTCAGATCTCACAAAATTAGTAATGATATAACTGAAATAAGTAATAGTGTGTACTAAAAAAAGAAAACAAATGCCTAAACCTATGCCGACACACCGTCGGCATACCTCCCACCTTATCCACTCGGTCGGCCAGCCCCTCCCCCACACCCCGCGACCAGTTGTTCCACGCCCGCCTGTTGCTCGATCCACGCCCGCCCGTTACTTGATCCATGCCCCCTCAATCTCCCCCACCGTTGCTGGCTCCAGCCTGCCGCCGCCGCCCCATTCTGAGCCGCCACCGTCCCCGCCCGGGCAGCATCGTGGTGTCCCCATCCTGCCCGACCCCACCCCGTAGCGCCGCCGGCCGTCCCCTCCCCGTCCCGCCCCACAGAGCCGCCGTCCGTCCCCGCCCGCCCCGCCCGCTCCACTCGCCGTCGTCCCCGCCCCGCCCCGCCCCACAGCACCCACTACAAGAAATATGCTAACTTGCGACCATCAATATTGGTCATCGGATGGTCATTGTTTTTCATTAGGACCTTTTTACGACCAAAAATAGTTGGTCAAAAGCCGAGGGTCAGGAATGGAAATTAAGGACCTTTCTTCTGTTTACGACCAAAAAAGGTCGTAGGTTCTACGACCAATTGTTTTGGTCACTAGTAGTCTGCCCAGGCCACGTCGGATCCGACGTGGCAAAATTGCGAACAATTGTATTGGTCGTTGGTAAGATTCAGCCCGGTCCAATTCGATGTCTATATGGGCCAAGCCCAACAAATTCAGCTTATTTATATATTTTTTCCTGTCAAATTTTGGTCGGCTTCATGGGCCAAGCCCAGCATTACAGCCTTTTTTATTTTGGGCCATGGCCTTCTTTCTTAATACTCACTTTTTCTTTTTTTAAAGGGGTCCACTAGTCAGATTGGGCCATAGTTGTCAGGTTCTGATCAATGGGTCCCAGATTTCAGAGTCATATTCTTCTTATTTCAATTTAACAGTAAATAAATAACCAGTATTTAAATTGGAACAGACCACATAATACTTCAAATAATATCAGCCTTATTCAGCATAGAGATCCTGTTGTACAAATAACACATGATACAAGCTCTTATCATATACTTTACAAGCTCTAGAAGTGTAATAACAGTTACAAGCTCTACAAGTATGGCAATCACAGTTACATGCTCCAAAAGTGTAATACTAGATAGCCATCACAAACTCTACAAGTGCTATGTTCTTCAACATGGAGCTGCTTCGATAGCGATCACAAACTAGGCACCTTCTCCTGTCATGAATCCGTAGAGAAGAATCAGAAAACAGAAGCCAAATATACTATGAATTGACCATTCAAAACAGGACATAAGCCAATATACTATGAATTGACCATTCAAAAAAGGATAGTTATTTAGAATGACAACACAAATTCAGCTAGTACCATGCTTTTTGTTCTCCATCTAGTTAAAATGAGATACTCATTCATACAAGAAAACGGAGACAAATATGCATTGCGCAAGTGCAGATCGTGCAAAAGACTCCACTACAACACATTGTGCCCAAAACAAAATACCATTCTACTACTGGCAAAATAAAAACTAAAGATACACCGATATATTTATCATTATACTTATTATTATTTTTAACAAGATCATTATACTTATCTAGAATATGCCTATTCATCAAGATTGGGAATTGAATTGGCACATATGACAACTTAGCAGCAAACAATCATGGAATGTTTCACATAAACGACAAGGTTTAAAAACCATCATTCAAAGTTACAGCAGATTGAAGTTCCATTTGAGTATAAGGAATAACATTCATATTCAATCTATAGTACCTATTCAACTACCATGTGTAACAGAGCAACTATGTCAAAGTAAATTCAAGTTTACTAATGTGTCTGTCACATGATACATGCATCAAGCATAAGGTACATATATGTTTAGCAAGACGACTACATACCTTACTTTGTGTCGATGCGATGGATGGGGCTGTAGTTGAACATATGGTATGCATCATCATTGATGCTGGAAGTCACATGTACTTGTCTATTTAGAAGTATGCCATGCAAAATGTTACACATGCAGGTATTATCATAAAATAGAACTTCTACAGTACATGCAATCTTTATATATGAAGGACCAAGCAAACTGTTTTGGAAAATATCTAAAGTTACAGAAAAGCATGTATTGGTCAATTAGCACGAACATGAGTAAATCACATAACTAAGTAAAATTCAGAATCCTTGCTGCTAAAAAATTTAAAAACAGAGAGGGGAGGGAAGGGGGCACACCTTGAGTTGCTACTGCTGCTAAGCGTCATCCTCCTCCTCTCCATGGTTGCATCTGCTGCGGTCGCTGCCGCTGCTTGTCCTTGTGCTGAATGGAAGAATATGTTCCTGCCGCTGCTTATCCATGTGTTAGGACCTTGAGGAGTACTTGGCGTCAGGGACAGCTTGTCCTCCTCTCCTTTCCTTGTCCATGGAGGCCACCTGCAGCCCCAGATCGAATCAATCGAGCAAAGGGGGAAACATATGAACTTTATTTCTAAATGCCAATATAGAAGTACTAAAAAAAGAAGACTAAACATCAGTAGAAGGTAACAAGAGCCCATTACACAAGTTTTGCTAGCAACTAGGGGACCCGGTTCCTATACGAACCACATTTGGGCATATCCTACCCTACCAGTGGCTAAATAATGCGACTTTATGACTGTCAAGTAGGCGTACAGGAATAAGATATACAACCTTATGTGCTACAACCCTTTTAGAAACTGCAACAACTACATTCCCATCATAACCAACACACTCGAACGACCAACACATATGATGAACATAAGTGGCTTGCCCCTCTGTTGAGAGTGGATTCCACATGAATTAGCTCTCCCGCCGGCGGTGCTAGGGTTCCTCCCGGGACGTATGCGCGGGATGCGTCGCGGGAGGGGGAGGGGGGCTTTTTTCTTTTCATTTGGAAAATTTAATGCAAATAATATTTTAAATGTTCTTAAACATGCATGAGGATGACACATTTGAATTAGATGCATTTTTTGAAAACATTGGCATATAATATGATATTGAGCGTTTGTCATCATGGCAGAAGGAAAGGGGTGCCATGGCAACGAAAATGAAAATGATGCCACCGCAACGTTCCGTTTCTGGCAACTCATTGAGATGCCGGTGCAAAAGAAAGTGTGGTCGTGTACTTGTCATGCAAAGATGGTGGGGTGATCCTGGTTTCCGGGTTCCCACGTATCGGTGTTACGAATAACGCGACACGTGCAACTAACAAAATGCTACAAGGTGCAACAAGCGGTTCGGGAGGAAGTGTTTGCACATTTGGGAAAAAAATAGAGTGGCAAAACATTTAGTTCTCTACTAGATTTGATCCCAGGACCTCTCAATTAAAAACATGGGTGCTAGCCACTACACCAATCTCTGTTAGTACCATTGGAAGGATTTCAAACATAGATGAATTAGCCATGGCAGGGTGCATATGTGTGTGTGTGTACAAAAGTAAAAGAAAACAGAGCATAACCTGGGTGCCTAGGACTTGAACTAGGGATGCCTTGCTGTTCCTGTGCAGAGACGACCAGCTAGGCTAGCTACTTGTTCGTGAATGATCATGGGCTCGATGGAAAGAAACAGACGCAGGAGTTCCACCTCGAGAGACAAAATTGCAGAAAAACATAATTGTGCAGTCATGGGGATTTGATTCCTGGTCACCAAGATGCAAACGAGTTGGACTAACTAGATGGACTAACTAATGATTCTGATGTATCTACAGATCTTTCAAAATATGAAGCATAGCATCAGACGGATCTAAACAAAAATAGGACAAGAACAACACAACTTGCGGTGCTCGTGATGAAGTAAACAAAGGCAAATAGGGGCTCGCTTGGGCATGGTGCAGTGCATGCGTGCAGCCACTCGGGTGTGGGTGCAGCGAAGTGGGGGTGTACTGCAGTGCGTGTGGGATGGGAGGGGCATGAGTGCATCTAGCTCGTGGCCATGGTGGCCATAGCTACTGTGGGCATTATCTCCAATGGGAAGTTGACCACGAAAAGGAACAAACCCGAGGGAGGAGGAGAAGGGCTGAATATTCTCACCTAGCTCGAGGTGGAGGGGTCCAGGAGGTCGACGAGGAATAGGCCGATGGGAGGAGCTGGCGACGGAGAGTAGGGACGAGGACGCGGATCCTTTCATGGGGAGGCCTTGGATGTCGGGAGGGCGAGGCGACTGCGGGGACGAGGAAGCTCCAGCATGGGCGTCATGGTGGTCTCCTGTAGCTGCGAAAATTCAGAGAGAGACGGAGAGTTCAGAGAAGGGAGTTGAGAGAAAGAGAGATGGGGGAGTTGAGAGAAAGAGGGACGGCGACGACGCTGGCCTGATATCACACCCACACATAAGTGGGATTTTCCCAGAAGAAGCAAGCTCCTCTTCCTGCTGTGCTCGACCACGACCTCCGTCACAGTCACGAAAGCATCGCCGTGGAGAAGAGAGGGCCGTGACGAGATCTCCTCGTACTCTATGGGCGGCACACAGAGGGGAAGAGGCTTTGAAGTGGCCATAGAGCAGGAAGCTCCTCGTGCGGATCTGCCGCTGCCAGCTCTCGAAGCCGTGCGTGCGTTGAAGAGCAGCCGCACTTGACGATGAGCCGGTGGTGCCGTGCCGCAGATCTCCCTCCACAATCACGCGCCCGCACGAGGTAGAACATGTGGGTGGCGACGGGGAGCGCGTAGCAGTTCTTGGCTCCGTCCTGGAGTGGTGATCCAACAGAGCAAGGCTGCTGGCGGAGGGAGTGCATGGACGGCGAAGTGCGGCGTTGATCTGGGCAGCGCGAGGACTGCGATGGGGAAAAGGGAGCGGCGGCGGCGATGGGGAGAAGGGTTCTAGGGTTTCGTGGGTGGACGAGGATGAGAGGGACATGGGTGATTCAGGAGGGGGTGAGAATAACGAGGGGGATGTGGGCTACCGTTGGATCCGGGAGCATCCGACGGTACTCAATTCATGATCCGCGTGAGATGTTTCTGGACCAATCAGAACACAGTACCCCTTTGATGTCCTTAAAACCATTCAAATTGGTCATAATCGATTAAAAATAATATGCTAAATCATGTCAACTATTTTATGGCCTAGAAAAATTATAAAAGTAAAAATAGAAAATAAAAACCTCCGAATTGTGTCACCAAGTGTGACCTACTTTTCAGTAAAAATAACAAACTTTGAATAATACAAATATCTCTAAAAGTGTTCTCATAAACCATTTTCCTTTTTTCGAGTGCCCAAAATGAATTTATTTGTGAAGGACCTACCAAATATTTGTTACAAAATTGGACAAAAAATCATTTTTATAAAATATTAGGCCATATTTAATGCACAATTGACAAAATATTTGGTAGCCAAAAGCTTTCGATCCACCTATAGTGAAAAAGACAAAACTTTGTCGATTCAACAAGAACCGAGACAAATTTGAACTGCAGCTGCCTTATAGTTTATTTTTTATTTTTTCCAAAAATGATTTTTAGGTACATAAGTATCTATTTAATCATAGAAACACCAAAAAACTCAAGGATTCCACCACTAGCCCAGAACGGTCATGCCTGTTGTTTCGATCGCATTTTAAAAGGGGCATAAATAATTAAAAAAATCAAAAAAATGCAAAACCTTCGCGTTGTGTCATCATATGTGACCAAGTTACCAGAGAAAATAACAAACTTGTAATATGCTAATTATTTTTAAATAAGCGTTCTCAGAAATGAGCTATCATGTGTGAAGATTCATGGCTTTCAAGCAAAATGATCAATCTTATGGCCACATTCATGGAATAGTTTGTTCAAATGATCTCATATTGTGCACAAGTGTTCATGTTGAAATGGCGAACAATGTTGCCAAAGGGAGTTTTCATTTTCTTTGCAGAAAAAATCATTTTCCTTTTTTCGAGTGCCTCAAATGAGTTTTTTTTGTAAATGACCTACTAAATATTTGTTACAAAATTGGACAAAATCATTTTTATAAAATATTTGGCCATATTTTATGCACAATTGACAAAATATTTGGGTGCTAAAAGCTTTCGATCCACCTCTAGTGAAAAAGACAAAACTCTGCCGATTCAGGTGGAAGCGGGTCAAATTTGAACTAGAGGTGCCTCATAGTTTGCTCTTTATTTAATCCAAAAATCATTTCTAGGTAAAGAAGTATCCATTTAATCAGAGATCCAACAAAATTATATCAAGATTTAACCCCTAGCAATGAACGGTCATGCCCGCCGTTTCCACCGCATTTTGAAACGGGCATAAATAATTCAAAAAAATCAAAAAAATGCAAAACCTTTGCGTTGTGTCATCATATGTGACCAAGTTACCAGGAAAACTAACAAACTTGTAATACGGTAATTATTTTTAAATAGTGTTCTCAGAAATGAGCTATCATGTGTGAAGATTCATGGCTTTCAAGCCAAATGATCAATCTTATGGCCACATTCATGGAGTAGTTTGTTCAAATGATCTCATATTGTGCACACAAGGGTGCATGTTGAAATGTCAAACAATGTTGCCAAAGGGAGTTTTCATTTTCTTTGCACAAAAAAATCATTTTCCTTTTTTCGAGTGCCCAAAATGAGTTTTTTTGTGAATGACCTACCAAATATTTGTTACAAAATTGGACAAATCACTTTTATAAAATATTTTTCCATATTTAATGCACAATTTACAAAATATTTGGGTGCCAAAAGCTTTCGATTCACCTCTAGTGAAAAATACAGAACTCTACCGATTCAGGTGGAAGCGGGTCAAATTTGAACTAGAGGTGCCTCATAGTTTGCTCTTTATTTATTACAAAAGTCATTTATAGGTAAAGAAGTATCTATTTAATCATAGATCCAACAAAATTATGTCAAGATTTAACCCCTAGCAATGAACGGTCATGCGTGCCGTTTCGACCGCATTTTGAAACGGGCATAAATAATTCAAAAAAATTCAAAAAATGCAAAACCTTCGCGTTGTGTCATCATATGTGACCAAGTTACCAGGAAAAATAACAAACTTGTAATACGGTAATTATGTTAAAAAAGTGTTCTCAGAAATGAGCTATCATGTGTGAAGATTCATGGCTTTCAAGCCAAATGATCAATCTTATGGCCACATTCATGGAATAGTTTGTTCAAATGATCTCATATTGTGCACAAGGGTGCATGTTAAAATGGCAAACAATGTTGCCAAAGGGAGTATTCATTTTCTTTGCACAAAAAATCATTTTCCTTTTTTCGAGTGCCCAAAATGAGTTTTTTTGTGAATGACCTACCAAATATTTGTTACAAAATTGGACAAAATCATTTTTATAAAATATTAGGCCATATTTAATGCACAATTGACAAAATATTTGGGTGCCAAAAGCTTTCGATCCACCTCTAGTGAAAAAGACAAAACTCTGCCGATTCAATAGGAACCGAGACAAGTTTGAACTGTAGCTGCCTTATAGTTTGCTCTTTATTTTTTAAAATCATTTTTAGTTACGTAAGTATCTATTTAATCAGAAATACATGGTTTGGTGGCGATACGTCAAGGTTTGGACGGTGGCCGATGTCCCCAACTCTAGAGCGCGTAAACTTGCATGCCCGCCGCGTGGTCACTGCATGACCGTGGCATTGCCATGCGTTCTAGATGGCATATGCATGTCTAGTGGGCTGGACACTCCCCAGGTAGGTGATAGGAAGAAAATTGCAGTAGAAGAATCTTAGGAGGAGACCTAACTATGCTCAAACATGAATTAGGAGCCAAGTGTTTGATTAGCGGTACGGGAAATTCACATGGCCAATGGGTGTGAGTTTTGGCTGAGGATGATCATCTACTAAGAAGACTGTCTTCACAAATTTTCAGCTCAAATGGATGTGCTTAGGTGGTACTTCCTTTGAAAAGTACCACACTGGACAAAAATATGAATGTTGAAGCTGGGCTCAAAATAATGAATGGATTGAGCTGAATATTGGCATGTGGCAATTATTTGGATATGGAAGATCTCCCAAAAATTTTGAGGGCAATATGAGGGGTCTATATAGCACTTGTTTGCAATGTGCCAATCTGGACAGAAAGTAGAAACTAAAGCTGGGCTCACATAGATGATTGGATTAATCTGCAATTTGTAGGAGGATGATAATTTGGGCAAATGAAGGCACTGTAAATTTTTCATACTATTTGGGTAAATAAATTGCTTCACAATGCTCTCCACTGAAGAGAATATTAGGAAAAATGTTGAGGGAATTTGGCAAAATTAAAGGAGCAAAAATTTGGTGGAGGGAGGTTCTTTGATCATGGTCATGTACCGGTAAAGTTTTAGCAATTATAAAGAAATATAAAATGTAGTTGCTTCACAAACTGAAAATATTACTAGAAAGAAAGATTGGATGGTGAGCTCACATGGATTATTAGACGGGGCTAAAATTTTGTGGATAGCTATTATTTGGGCATATAGAAGATCTGGAAAAAATTCAACTCGTTATGATATGCATAGCCAGTACTTCCTTCACAAAGCTTTTAGGTGAACGGATATTTTGGAAATTTACCAAGGACGATTTACTGGGCAAATGGAGCTGAATTTTTCCATGAGGCAATGATTTGGATAGGAAATAGTTCCAATTTTTTTTGAGGGCAATCAAGAATATAAAAATAGCACTTCCTTCACAAAGTGTTGTTCTGAATAGAATAGGAAAATGAATATTTTGAATTATTTTTGAACTAGGCATGGAAGGTTTTTAAAATATTTGATGAAGATATGATACAAATAATTTATGAGAATTGTTTGGGAATTTTGGGAATAACAGAGATATAGGTTGCTTCACAACCTAGGGCAAAAACACATGGACATGACACGTAGGCAAAAATTGACACATGGACATGACACATAGGTAAAACCGATGAGGTGGTGCCAAGTCATAGCTTACGACCATTTATATTGGTCCTTATCAGCTAGAAATAAGGCAGTGAACCGGTGTTGTTCGCTTTATGACCATTTCAATTAAGGAAATTACGAGCTTTCTGACCAAAATCGTCGTCGCTGTTTAGGGTTAGGACCCCTCTGGATAGCTTACGACCAATTTGCCTCAAAAGGTCATAGATTTACGACCATTTTTTCCAAGGTCACTGACAGAAGGTCACAAGATAGCATAATTCTTGTAGTGGTCGCCTGCCATCCCTTCCTCGGCCCGCTCGCCCCCGTCCCGGCCCTGCAGCGCCGCCTGCCGTCCCCACCTACCCCACATCGCCACCGGCCGTCCCCGCCCGCTCCGTCCCCACACCGGCCCGGTCGTCCCCGCCCCTTCCCGGACCCGTCGTCCATGCCCCTTCCCGCTTCTAGGTGAGAATTTCTTTTCTTTCATTTTTTAGTGTTTTTCTACTTTTTTATGTGGATGGATGCATAGATGGATGGAATGTATGTCATATTTTTTAGGTATAGTTAGTTTGCAAAATCATGATCAATGGATGTGATTGGCAATATGAGTTTTTTTAAGTTTGAAGTGTCAATGTTGTTTTGTGATGTTATGATATATACTTTTTGCATGGTTGTTTTTTGTTCGTGATGGTGTTGCTACAAAATAATGATGAAATAGTTATTTGAGATAAATGGTACCTTGTTCATTAGGATTTAACATTTCTAATATTCTGAATGTGAAACTTTAAGTGGATGAATGCATGTTTAAATGTTTAGATATGCTCTATGAGTTGTGATGCTCCAAATTTTTATCGCGATGGAATTTGCAGGCTTTGTGGTGTCGCATTTCATCGGAGGGAACATCGTCCGATGCGTTGGTCCCTGAGCATCCCTCTGCTATTCTACTACTTCCCCTACAGTCGAGGGTGAGCTACAAATCCATCTCCTCCATTTTTGTCATGTCACTAGATTTTATTTTCAAGTCAAGTCGCTTAACCTAGGCATCTCCCGTCCGAAAGGGTTGCATTGATAAATATGCATTCAATTGCATATTTATGACCATAGCTCTTTCGAATTGTCCAGCGTTTTCCATGGACAGCCTGAGGATGTGTAGATTGGGTACGTTCTCCATGTTCTACCCGTTTCGAGACAGGATTTCGGTGGCGCCTCCCCATTGTTCTCGGGAGCACATTCTCTTGGCTATTTACCGAGACGTGTATCTGAAGAACAGCGGGGAGGTGCTGCCGAAATTTTGTCTCGGAATGGGGTAGAGCATGGAGAACGTACTCAATCTAGACATCCTCAGGTGGGATTAGGACCCATCTTTACCTATTAGAGATGTTGCAGGATTCAACGTAGAAGAAAATAAAAATTTGATGTGATTAATTCAAATGAATCCTTAATTTTGTTGTGTGGCTCCCAATAAAGCAGAGGATGGTAGATAATCAATGGATGTAAAGTAGTTTTATCCCTCTGAATCGAGTAATATCAGAGAGGATCGCGAAAACCAATGTGTATTTGAAGGATATATTCTATAGTCCAATGAGAATTATCCCACCATGCCGCTGTGCGAGATGTGGCAGACGTCACCGTAAAAATCAGAAGGACATGACTGACCACCTTCGCACACACGGATATATGCCAAACTTTGACATGCCGCCGATAAACTTAGCTGAGCATGATCGTGGTAGAGAGGAGGTGATGCGACAACGCATCGATGGTTATGAAGACGACGGGGTCAGGGACATGCTAGATGATGTCATTGCTGTAGAAACGGCAAATGCGACACCTTCAGAGAATGAACTGGAGGAGCCGGAGGCAATCGCAAAGGACTTCTTGGAGGTCTTGGCCTCGTCGAAGAAACCTCTTTATGAGGGTGCCAAAATATCTCAGCTGGATGCCATCTTGCAACTGATTGCAGTCAAGGATGAGTACGGCTATAGGCAGAAATGCTTTGAAGCATTCCTGGGAGTATGGGCTAACAGCCTCCCCGAGGGTCATGAACTACCGAAAAGCATGTACGCCACAAAGAAAATCATGAAGGCACTCTCTATGGGTTATAAGAAAATACATGTTTGTCCGAAAAATTGCCTTTTGTTTAGGCACGAGTATGCGAATGACAACTACTGTAGGGAGTGTGGTTCGTCTCGGTACCTTGAGGAGGTCGGTGGGGACGGTGAGAAAAGGCAGCTAACCATCCCCGCTAATGTTCTTCGGTATCTCGATTTCATACAAAGACTGCAACACCTTTTCATCATGGAGGAGACTTCCAAAATGAGGAAGTGGTACAAGGAAGGTAAAAGGAATCATCCAAAAAAATCATACATCCATCGGAAGGCGAAGCATGGAAGTTGTTCGATGAAGAATACCCCATCTGCATAATAAGGTGCCTCGATACAATATAGAAGAGCCCAAGTATCAACCCAAGCTCCATCTATTCAATGGGTAAGGTGGCAGGGCTGGGGCCTCAAAATCTTATAACATGCCATGGCAAGAGTGGGAGGACCTTATGTTCTATGTCGTGCACAACATCAAGGAAGTCGAGGAAGTGTGGATGATGTAATACCACTACACCATTCCTTTATGTCTTGCACATCATCATGCTCTATGTTCACTTAGTCCCAGTCTAACACCGCTTTTCTTCTTTTAGTGATTTCGTTCCAGAGGAATGGACGGGAATGAATCCTCTTACTGAGGTGGAGGCACTTACTCTTATCCGTGATGGAAACCCTGGAAATAAAATTTTTGTTGCTTGGTTCATGGAGAAAGTAATTTTCCACATTCCCCTATTAAATACGTAGTTCAACATTTATTAGTTAACCGAACTAATGCACCCAGCAATTTCAATTATACTTGTAGGGAAAAGATCCGAACATATCTATGGATGACGAATTGAGATGGGTTTCCATGGGTTTTGACCCTGACGTCATGACATGTAAAAAGTATGATGTGAATGGGTATCGCTTCCATATAGAGGAGCACCAGAACGGCCGGCCTGATCCCAAAACTATAAATATCAGAGTGTATACCCACGGTTAAAATTCAGTAGACTACTACGGAAGGGTACAAAATATATACGAGATTACATTCCACAAAGGGCGTGAAACCCTAAGTCTACCTGTGTTCAAATGTCGATGGTTCGATCCGCAGGAGGGGCAGAGACATACGCCTTCCATTGGTTTGATCAAAGTTAAACCATCAACTGTCTATGCCGGAGCTGTTCTCTTGATTGCGGGTACCCAAGCTACACAATTTTATTATTTGCCTTACCTATGCTAGAAAGTGTACCTACCGGGTTGGGAAGTTGTGTTCAAGGTGTCACCACATGGTAAGCTACCGGACCCGAACGAAGATGATTACTACAACATTAACCCCATGACATACGAGGGAGTGTTCTATCTAGAGCAACGTGATGATGATGTGGTCAGAAACGATGATGCTAAACCATTGGGTGATGATGATGTGGATCCAAATGATGATGATGCACGGAATGATGGTGAGACCATTGTTAATGAAAATGACATACTTATGCAAGAAAAGTTAAATGAAGAAGTTGATGACGAGGAAGAGCCTCCACCTCCTTCAAACAACGAAGATGATATTGTTGATAGTGATGATGAGACCGAGCGAGAAATCGGTTACAACAGTGATGATTCGTATGGGTTCTAGCAGATGTACGTTTCATGTCTTTTTTTCTATGCTTTAGGAATATACCTTTTTATGCTAATTTTTAATGTGTTTATTAGTCCTTATTATTATGCCTTTTCCTTCATTATTAATGTACTAATTGTTTATTCTATTTTCAATGCAGGTTCATGGACCATGGCCAATGGGAAGGCCAACGACGCGGGTTTCATACGCAAGGTCGTCGGCATTGCTAGTCGGAGTGGTCGAGCACGTACTGTTACCCCCCGACTACTTGAGGATGAATCCTCACAGGAAGAGCGAGGGAGAGGTGTCCCTAGAGGAGGAGGGGGCGGGAGGAGATCCCCTGGAGGGCGAGGGGGTGGTGGGAGAGCCACTAGAGGGGGTCGCGGCCAGAAAGAGCGCACCCTCACCGACTTAGGTGTTGTCTTCGAGGCCCTCCTCTAGTGAGGTACCCTCCGCCAAGGAGGAGGAGGACGAGGAGGAGGAGGAGGTGGATCATGAGGAGGGGTGAGGAGGAGGAGGAGGTTGGGGAGGGGGACGAGGAGGAGGAGGAGGCAGGCGGAGATGATGGTGGTGGCGGGGATGATGGTGGTGGCAGGGTTGGCAACAACAAGGGATGGCTTCGTGGTAACGCAAAGCTCCCAAAGCATATTCCTGCTACCGAGGAGCAGAAGTGGCTCACTGAGCCCAAGGGAATAGAGTAAGTTTGACTTAATAATTTCAATAATAATTTAATTCTTTTGCTTGTCACATGCTAATATTTTCATTCTTTAAATCTTTTGCACTAACTGGTTACATCCTAAAGGGGCCCGTGTTCCCAACGGCATCATCACCGTCTTGCTGAAGGAATACTGGCCAGGGCTGTACCATCCGGATCCAGTCACACACCCGGACCGTTGGGTTTTGGCCAAGACCTGGGAGCACTAGGAAGCGGGCCCCCACGCGGAGCATGTGACCCATGCTAAGGCCGTGATCACTAATTTTTGGGTGAGTTCTCTTCACAAGCACACGTCCATTCTGGTTTCATGAATGATTTAACTCATGGCTTCTTCCATTCTGGTTTCATGAATGATTGTAGAAATACTATCGAGTTCTTCAGGAGCACAAGGCCACTGCCGATGAGATCGTGCTACGCCAAGAGAAAAAGAAGGCCCGCCAGATGCAGTGCGAGGTGCGCTTGGTGGCCATCACGCAATACTATCACGACTATCTTGGTGTGAAGATGACCAAGGAAGAAGCAAAGACAAGGGACATTACCTTGGAGAGGGACGAGTACTTGGCAGTAAGTATTAACGATTTTTCATTCCGAAGTTTGTGGTAAATTTCATCGTCTCGTGTTAGACATGCCATTATGCTTTAATTATGTAGGTGTGTCCAAATTGGTGTTATGGAAAATACGAGTCCTGGGCGGCATTGGTGGATCTGTGGTGTGGTCAGGATGAAGCCTGGGCGGCTATGAGCAGCAAAAACAAGGCTAACCGAGGGAATGAGGGAGTACATGCTCAGGGAAACCGGAACCACTTTCTCCACAAGACACTTCAGGTATGACTAACCTCATTAAAAAATTTTCTTCTTCTATTTACCGTCACTTTTTTTATGTATGACTAACATCTGTTTGTTGGTGCAGGAGGAGAAACTCAAGCGGCCACTCTCACACATGGAGACGTGGGAGATCGCCCATACTCGGAGGAGGCCTAAGCTTGGCGAGGACAAGTACTATGGCAACACCGCAGAGAAGAAGAAGAACTACTCTGCGGCGTATCTGAAGCTACATCCTGACACACCTGACCCCATCAAGGCGCCTTTGGATGATAGGGTGGTGGTTGCCATGGGGCCGAAGGCTCATGGTCGGCAGCCAGTTCTGGATGCTTTGGTCACTCCTTCTATCTCCTTCACACAGCTCCGAGCTACCAACCCGAGCATGAGACAGCGCACGCCCACGACCACTGCGCAGTCATAGTCCCTCCTAGCCGAGCGGCACTCTGTAAGTATTTTTCCTTCTTATCTTCATTGCTCACTTTATTTTCCGCATTGAGATGTTTAATGAGTTCCATCACATCATATTGTAGGACTACATGGAGTATACATGCCAGGAGACCATGGCGTGGAGCGCGAGAGTTGCAGCCGTCTAGGACCACAACACTCGCATGATGACGCTTAGTTTAGACCCTTTCATTTCATTTCCATATTGGCACTTTCATTTCTTCTAACATTCGTGTTTGCTTTGTCAATTAACATGCATGTCGTGTTTGAGAGCATTAGGAACGACACGATTCCTGAAATGGAAGCACCACCACCACCTGCAGGACCACAACCAGTGCTGCTTACCTTTTAGGAATTTCTAGCACAGCAACCGGGGACAACGGTGGTTAGTACATCCCCAAACTATTCAACCACCGCTTACTGTTTATTCAACACAATAAGATTCACTCAACATGTTTCAAACATCTAGGGAACCGTTGGATCATCCGTTGGTGGTGGTGCCGGTCTTCGCACCACTCCCGAGTCACGGAGCCCGGTCACTCCAATCCACGTGGCGGTAGCACTGGAGGTATTGGCGGTAGCGCTGCCGCCAGCAGTGAAGACTTGGTGACCATTCCACGGCTCACACTCTCACTTGTCATCCTCCATTTTTTCAAGACGTACCCGACGATAACTTATGTTTTAACTAGTATGATATTATAATCCCGTGCAGATAGCATGGTAATACATGCATCACATATCTGATAACTTACATACAAACACCGCTATAACTGGTGGGGGGGGGAGTTGTTGAAAATATACCCCAGATAACTCCCTATAAATAACATGGTCATTAGTGCAGAAAAGCTTAGCTATGACGTGGTAAAAATGGCCTGCTGGCATAGAAACCCTACGCCAGCAATACGATGCCACAATTAAAACATAGTGGTGGCGTTGGATCCTACGCCAGTAGTATATTACATCCTGCTCGCGTCCGAACTGGCCAACGCCAGCTATACATCTACAGTACATTTGTCGTGTGTTGTTGCCCAACGTCAGCAATTTTTTTTGATAATAAAAAAAACTCCTTCAGAAACTACGAGCTTAAACTCCACAAAAAAGGTACAGATCAAAACATACTCATAAACTTAATAAGAAAGAGTTTAAAACTTAGTACTAATGAACTAAACATACTCATAAGCATAGTACTAATGAGCTTAAACTTAACAAAAGTCACAGATCAAAACGTACTCATAAACTTAGTACTAGTTAATTAATACTCAACAACTAAACATAATCAAGGATTAAGTCCAGCTGGCGAAGCTTTTTCCGATTGTTCTCTCCATTGTTTTTGAAGTGATTAACGTCTCTCTATAGATATGCTCCTCTGCCATATATTTCTTTCTCTTCATCTTCAAGTTATCTCTCTTCTTCGTCAACTCATCCCTCATATACCTCAGTTTATTAAACTTACCTTGGGCATTAGCACCCTCTGCAAGCATATTATCCCTTTCATTCTTCAATTCTGCATTGGCTTCTCCGACTCCTTTGATGCGCCGGTCTAAAGACTCTAATTGCCATTGATTCCATTTTTGCACGTTGTCCACCGATTCGTTGTTGGCTGATGAATTGTCCATATGTGCTATAATGAAAGACGTCATCTTATAGAATGAAGAATTTAAAAATAACATGTAGAATTTAAAAAGAACTAGAACATAAGGAACAAAATTAATCCATCATGACTTATCGTCTATATCTAAGTAGCTAGACCCCACTATTAGGAATTCACATCACCCAAATTAATTTATGACTTATCTTCTATATCTCGCTTCTCCTTAATCCATATCACCCAAATTAGCTCATAGCCTTATAATCGAGTGCTCTATAAATGAAAAGTGGGACATGCATGCATATTCTAGTATTTCATACAAAATCCCGTCGCAACGCACGATGCATCATCTAGTATTTACGGAGGGAGTACAACATAATTACCTGTGCTTGAGTCGGGAGGGGCGGCCTCATTCTCCTCCTCCGACGAAGACAGGCTGGGTCAGGCGGGGCGACATCGGGTGGAGACGGGCAGCATCGGCCGAGGCGGAGACGGGCAACGGCGGGCGACGACGGGGATCGAGAGAGGAGAATGTGTGTTGTTGGGGATCGAGAGAGAGAAGGAAAGAATAAGGTTTTACCTGCTAAAACCGATTAGTGTTGGCGTGCGCCTAATGTGCCTGAATGCACAAGGCCGGGCCTACGAAACTACCTATGGCGTTGAAACTTTAGTCACGCCAACAATAATAGGTGAAAGACGAGAGCGTTGTGGTCCTCATATAAGTGGCGTTATGCAGAATTTGTACGCCACCACTAAGTCTGTACCAATAACATACAAATTTAGGCAGCATCCACACTATTTTAAAATATTAATGCCGGCGATGGAGAAAATGATGCGCCACCAACAAAAGTTGTGGCTAGTCATTTCTTCACTAGTGGATAATACACACACATCAGGCTGATAACTCACGCACAAACACCACGATAACTCTTTGAGATGAGAACAAATTTGTTGAAATTTTTACCTCTGATAACTTCTACGTAGATAGCATGATATTTTACGCACCAAAGGCCCAATCATAGGTGGCCAATGGGGCGCCCTGGAATCGGCTCGGCCCGGCAGATTTCTATAAATGGGTCTGGACCAATCCGAGCCGCAAACTTTTGTTTATAAGCAAGCCTTGCCGTGTCTCCATGTGGACCTTACCTTGCGGTACGGTTATGACTCCGATGCTAGATGGTGGTATCGAAATTTGATAATTAACTTACAAATATCATTGTAATTTTTTACCCAGGCCAAAAAATAGTCGAAACATACGTTTGATATCATCGGTGTAAACACCATGACAAGTTCTGTATCGCATGCGCTACAGCTTAGGTAGTACAGTATGGTAATTTTTTACCACAAATTTTTTTACCAAAAAATACCAACATGATATCTTGTTTCGAAGATCTCGCCGCGACGAGTTTTTTTACGCGATAACAAATTTTCAATCGGGGCGACGGTTTAAGCTGCAAAACATTTTGATTTTTTGTTTTTTAATGCAATCTTCGCTGATGTCAACGATTTTATCTAACATGCATGCATGCATGTTTTGAGGTAAACATGCAACATTGTTCTCTCGCTTCCTTCAAGCACGTCGTCCACCTTAAAAAAGGGAACGGAGAAGGGAACAAGCGAGAATGCATCGCACTATTGTTAGACATCGTTCGGTTTTGTTTCTAATAAATGTAATACACCACGATAACTATTTTACTTGGGGGAAAATGTTGTTGTGCATGGCGTTTGTGCGTGCGTTATCAGGTTTGTGGCGTATAACTTATCAAGTTCATACAAAGAAGTTATCGGGGTGTATTACAATATTTTTTTTTCTTCCGGCCGAAAGTTACTGCAGTGTTTGTGAGTGAGTTACCAGGTTTGTGGCTTATATATTACCATAATCTTTATAGATAAGCTATTGGGGTGTGTTACAACAATTTTTCATGTGGCCAAAATAGTTAGCATAGTGTTTGTGCGCGAGTTATCAGATTCATGACTGTAAGATTGGATAGAATAATAGTTGTTGATTATTGATGACCGCATAAGCGGTATATATAAGAGGTTTACAGCCAACTAGACCTATTACAATATGACTAGGAGTAGGTAACTTGAGAGCCAAGTAATAGTCTAACATTCCCCCGCAGTATCAACGGGAGGCTCGACGATGTTGAGGCTGGAACGAATACTACAAAACGGTGAAGATGGCAGTCCTTTGGTGAATATATCAGCAAATTGAGCCGTAGAAGAAACATGTATCACCCGAACTTGTCCAAGAGCCACCTTCTCACGAACAAAGTGAATATTAATCTCAATATGTTTAGTCCGGCGATGTAGAACTAGATTTCCAGACATGTAGATAGCTGAAATGTTATCACAGTAAACAATGGTAGCCTGTGTAAGTGGCCGATGCAGCTCCGAGAGCAACTGTCGTAGCCATACCGTATCAGCCACAGCGTGTGCAACCGCACGATACTCAGCTTCAGCGGACGAGCGAGAGACGGTTACCTGCCTTTTCGAGGAACAAGAAATCAAATTGTCACCAAGAAAAACACAGAAACCGGATGTAGATCGTCGAGTGTCTGGACAACCAGCCCAGTCTACATCCGAATACGCGATGAGAGAGGTGGGAGAAGAATTGTTTATGTGGAGACCATGATCGAGAGTACCTTTCAAATACCTAAGGATGCGTTTGATATGATTATATTGAGGAATTCTAGGATCATGCATATAGAGACATGCTTGTTGGACAACAAATGAAATTTCAGGGCGAGTGATGTGAGATATTGGAGAGCACCGGCAAAACTACGATAAAGAGTAGGATCAGAGAATGGATCACCGTCGGTAGATAGTTTGAAACTAGTGTCGACGGGAGTAAGAGATGGATGACAGTCGAGCATACCAGCACGATTTAGAAGATCTAGAATATATTGATGTTGGGAAAGAAACAAGCCAGAAGAATCACGAACTACGGCGATGCCTAAAAATGATGAAGAATACCAAGATCAGTCATAGAAAACTCAGAGCATAAATGATGAATGATGCGTTCCAAAAAGAGTTGAGAAGAAGCAGTGAGAATGATATCGTCAACATAAAGAAGTAAGTAGGCAACGTCAGAATTATGATGATAGACAAACAGGGAGGCATTAGAAAGAGAGGGAAGGAATCCTATTGTTAGAATAAATGAAGAGAAGCGTTGAAACCATGCACGTGGAGCTTGTTTAATACCGTAGAGAGACTTTTGAAGAAGACAAACGTGATCCGGATAGGAAGGGTTTTCAAAGCCGAGAGGCTGCTGACAGTAGACGTCTCTTGAAGGAAACCATGAAGAAAGGCATTTTGATATCTAATTGGTGAATAGGCCAGGTGGACGAGACAGCAAGACTGAGAACAGTCCGGATGGTACCGGGCTTAACGACAGGAGAAAAAGTTTCATCGTAATCAATGCCATCCTGTTGAGAATAGCCACAACATACCCAATGTGCTTTGTAGCGGGAAAGAGTACCATCAGAGTGAAACTTCTGACGGAACACCCACTTACCAGAGACAATGTTGGTGTTGGGAGGGCGAGGAACAAGCTGCCAGGTATTATTTTCAGTAAGAGCCGAATATTCTTCTTGCATAGCAGCAACCCAGCTAGGATCGGGAAGCGTAGTTTTGTATGATTTGGGAACCTGAGAGAGAGAAAGGGTAGCATGAAGGTTGAGACGTTCTATGGGCTGACGGAAACCTGATTTGGAGCAGGTGCGCATAGAATGGTCATTGGCTGTGGGGATAGTGGGAACAACTTTAAGGGGAAGAGGCGCTAAACTGGTGTCTGACGCAGCGGATGAGGCGAACACTGGTGGTGAATCGGTATATGTGGGCGATGATGCAGATGGTGAAGGAGGCGGGTCATGGTTGGTCGGCGATGATGGTGTAGGCGGGGAGGAAGGCTGGTCGTGAGTGGTAGACGGTGGTGTAGGTGGTGGAGTAGGCTGGTCGTGAGTGGAAGATGGTGGTGCATCGACGGCGGTTGGTTGGGTTGGGGTAGGAATAGTATGGGGAGAGGGGTGGTTGGTCTGGGATGTAAGTATAGGAGCAAAGTAGGGGAAGTGAGAAGGAGGGTGGTTAGGCGTGGAGGTAGTGGTGTGTGATGGAGTAGTACGTTGAGGAAAAGGGAAGATATGTTCGGGGAAGGTGACATGCCGAGACACAAGAACCCTACCGGTGTATAAGTCGAGGCAACGATAGCCTTTGTGCTCATCTGAAAACCCTAGGAGAACACACAAAAGAGAGCGGGAAGATAGCTTATGAGTGGTGGTAGACGAAGTGTTAGGGAAACAGAGACAACCGAAGACGCGAATGTCGGAGTAGTTTGGATGACACAAAAATAGAGAAAAGAAAGGGTGATATTAGGATTTGCTTTAGTAGGTCAGATATTGAGAAGATATGTAGCGGTGTGGAGAGTCTCTACCCAGTAGTGGGGTGGCATGGAGGATTGAAGAAGAAATGTATGGATAATATCGTTGATAGTATGAAGAGATCGTTTAGCTTTGCCATTTTGAGGAGAGGTGTAGGGGCAAGAAAAACGTAGAAGAACGCCATGGTTAAGAAAGAAGGTGCAATTTTTAATATTATCAAATTCACGACCATTATCACATTGTATGAAGCGAATAGGAAGAAAGAAGTGCACAAATACATAGCACTAAAAATTGAGAAAGAGGGCATGAACGTCTAATTTGTTGGGGAGAGGAAAGGTCCAGACATAGTGTGTGAAGTCATCTAATATCACAAGATAGTATTTAAAACCAGAGATACTTGCAATAGGTGATGTCCAGAGATCACAATGTATTAATTCAATGGGATAAGTACTTGAAGAGCTAGACGAACTAAAAGGAAGATGCACATGCTTGCCTAACTGACATGACTCAGAAACGGAGAAATCATGAGAATCTCTATTACAAGTTATTGTAAATTCACTACGAACAGATGCTAAAACTGCAAGACTGGGGTGTCCTAAATGCCGATGCCAAAGATCAACGGATGCCATCATGGAGTCTGGAGAAGCGGCGGCTGGAACAACATTGAGAGAGTATAAGTCGCCGGAGAGACGGGGTAGGAATGGGAGTACCCATCCCACCACCCGCCGACGAAGAAGGAGCCTCAGAGTGCTCTCGACCCTTTCCCGCCATCTTTCAACACCTGCCATGACAAAGAGTAAATGAAATTTGTACAACATAAATACCAACATGAGTAATAAAATGTATATAATTTAAGTGTATCATCATCATAAATACCAACATGAGTAATAATTTTTTTATATATGTATATAATAATAGTTGAATACCTGACATGAACTAATAATGTCTATATATGCTTCGGGATCAATAAATACATCATGATCATCACTATCATCAATAAATGCAACATCATCATCACTATTAGGAAGAACATGTGGAAGTCCTCCATTATGTAAGCGGTCAAGAAGTGACACATCATCCGCAACAGTAACCTCTTCTTCTTCCAGCTCTTCCTGTTCCGGCTTTAAGATGGATTCACTATCGCTGTCTATTTCAATGTTCTGGGGTGAAGTAGAGCGGTTCTTGAAACATTTTTTGGACATACGTGTTTCTTGGAAGAATTCTCCTTCATATGTGTCTGGGTTAATGTGAGGTTTGTAATCCTCTTCATTGAGGGTAGGTGGTCTAAAACTTGGCGGCACTTCATAAACGACATTCCAACCTTTCAGATTTGGATCAGCTTGGCACACCCACGGTAGATAGAAAACTTGTGTCGCTTGTTGAGCCGTAATATAGACATCGGGAACATCTAAATAGGTGCTTTGGTTGATTTCGACTAGCCCTACATCTTCATGAGTCTTTCTAGTCTCCTTCGGCCGAAACCAATAACATTTGAAGACTACGACGGTCGGTGGGATTTCACCATAGAATAGAAGTTCCTAAATTGCTTTAACTCTTCCATAATACTCGGTACCTCCTTCGCCGATAGCAGAGACACAACAATTTGTAGTCTTTACGTCGGGCATAGATAGCTCTTTGCCAAAGGTACGAAAGCGATACCCGTTGATGTCGTATTTCTCAATTGAACGGACCTTATAGTCAAAACCATTAGCGACTTGTCTCAACTCAGCGTCCATAGACTCTGCATCAGCCTACAAGTTTAATACAGAAGAATGGATGCATTAGCCACAAATTAGACCAAGAAATCAAATGGTCCAGTAATGGTAATTAATTACCCTTTGCTTGAACCAAGAGATGAAACCGGGATAGTCGTCGCCATGCTTTGCCAGAAGCTCATACTCTTTGACGAAATCCTTTTTGATGAACGCTCCATCCGAGAATGCGGTGACGTATCGACTATATCAAATATCCGAGAATAAGAGCAGTTCAAAGGAATTAGAAGTTGTGGAGCAATAATTTACCGAGAACTTACTCGATGTATGGCCGCACTTCTGTTAGGTTGTTAAAGATATAGAATGAAATGGTCCGCCATTCTTCGACATCCAACGATTTCCCTTTCAAAGCACCGGCTGGTGCGAGCTTCCCTTTAAATAGGCTGAGGTTGGATCGGCCTTTTTTAGGCTCGCCATCATTGTACCGAGGCTTCGGGTGATGCAAATGATGATTTTTGGCTTCGTAGTGTGCTGTCACAAAGTTTGCCACCTCCTTAGTAATGAATGCCTCGGCCATCAATGATTCAACTCTACGTTTATTTTTACATTTAGCTCCAAGCGTCTTCTGCATCCTCTCAGTTGAGAATCACCATCGATTTTGAACTGCCCCCCCAATCTTGCCTCGGTCGGGAGATGCAAAATCAAATGCTGCATTGGATTAAAGAAGCCCGGTGGAAAGATCCTTTCTAATTTGCAGATCAACTCTAGCGCCAACTCTTCCATTTTGTCTAGCACGCCAGGCGATAGTTCATCTGCACACACAGAATAGAAGAAATATCTCAGCTCTGCCAGTACTAGCCATTCATCCTCAGGGATAAAGCCACGCAACATCACCGACATTACCCGCTCAAGCCATATGTGCCAATCTTGACTCTTGAGACCAAATATTTTTAATTTTTCAAGACTCACTTCCCTCTTTAGATTCGTAGCATACCCATCGGGGAACATCAACCGCATTTTCACCCACAATAGCAATTTCCCTCATAGCTGGCTTTCCAAGATTGAACCATGCCTTTGGCTTCGCTACGCTTTGCTTTCCTCTCTGTTGTCGCAAGTTTTGTAACAGACTATCACATAGAGCCTCCTCGTCGATTCTAGCATTAGGATTATCATTTGACTTCCCCTCTATGCCGAACAGTGTACCAAAAATGGCCTTCCGCCATATTCTTTTTAGTGTGCGTCATGTCGATGTTGTGTGGGCAAATGAGGTCTTTGAAGTAAGGCAGACCCATAAACATGACTTGTGAGTCCAGGCGTGTTCCGTATTATACCCTTTGAAATACCCTGGACGCAAAGGATCAGGCTCGAGAGCATTTAACTGATCAAGGGTCTGTTGGCCTGTCAAAGCAGGTGGCGTAGTGTTTTTGATAACTCTTCCTTTGAGAAAATTCTTCTTGTCTTTTCTGAACTTATGGTCAGGATCCAGGAACTGTCTATGCATGGCGAAGCAAGAAAACTTGTGACCCACCTGCAGCCAATGGAACTAAAGAGGTGCCTTGCATGTGGGGCACGGGAACCTTCCATGCACACACCAGCCAACGAATAGCGCATACACCGGATAGTCATGCATCAAGTACATGTACCACACATGCATTTTGAAGTTCTTTTTGGTAGCGGCATCGTATGTCTTGATCCCATTATCCTAGGCTTCTTGCAATTCATCCTTAAGCGGCTGCATGTACGCATTCATATTCTTCCCCGGATATTTGGGCCCTGGAATAATGAACGTTAGGAAAATGTTCTTTCTTTTCATAATCTTTCCGGGGGAGATTGAGTGGAATGACAAATACAGGCCAACAACTGTATTGTGCCGCCGTCAAACCATACACATTGAACCCATCCATGTTGATGGCAACTCGAGGATGCCTTGTATCTGCCGATTTATCCTTATGTAATGCATCGAAGTGCTTCCACGCAAAAGCATCTGAAGTGTGTACCAACATCTTGTTCCCATCCGCATCTAGTTCGGTTCTTTTGCCCAATTTGTGCCATGTCATCTGTCTGGCCGTCTCTTCGACCATGAAAATACGTTGAAGTCTTGGTACGATTGGCAGATACCGAAGAACATTAATGGGGATTTTGGTCTGAATCTTCTCATCCATACCGTTGTCTACCACAATATACCTGGAAGAATTGCAAATGGGGCAATAGTTCAAGGCTGCATACTCAAGCCTAAATAAGGCACATCCATTCTCACAGGAATGTATCTTCTCATAGGGCATCTTAAGTACATGGAGGATTTTGTCTGACTGGTACAGGTTTACAGGCAGTACATGGCCTTTGGGTAGAAAGCGTCCAAATATCGTCATCATCGTGTCATAGCATTCTCCGCCTAGGTTGAATTGAGCCTTTAGAGCCATTACTTGCGCGATGGCATCCAACTAACCTAGCTCAGTGTGCTCGTAGAGAGGACGTTTTAAAGACTCCAACATTTCATAGAAGGCCTCTGCAGATTCCTCCATCTCAACGTTTGAATCCCGAGCATCATCAAAGTCTTGCACCATGTCTTCGATCCCAGTACCATGCTCGTTGGTGCAATGACGAACCACCTCAGTTCTAGCACGTTGGTTAGACTCACCATGAAAAGTCCACACCATGTAATTAGGCGTAAAACCCCACTTCTGCAGGTGTTTACCCATTTCAAACTCTGTCCGCTTTTTAAAGTTGTCACATTTGGGACAGGGGCACCATTTTTTGCTGGCCATTTGCAAATGCGGCTCTCACAAACCCCCTGGTTTTTGTTAACCATTCATTGGTCGTGTCTTTCTGACTAGGGTGACTAGTGTACATCCAAGCACGATCACTCATCTTGCCTACCTACTAAACACACAAGAAATATATATATATACACACACATATATAATTCATCATCTATATTCATCCGTTAATCAAGTTTGTCAATTTTATTACGTCCATGCAACCTACACGCTAATAGGTAGAGATTGATCCTAATCCCACCCGAGTATGTGTAGATTGTGTTCGTTTTCCCATGCTCTGCTCTGGATCCGACGCAGAATTTTGGTAGCACCTCCCCGCTGTTCTCCGGGTACACATCCTCTTGATGCATTACATAAGGATAAATCGGTAGATCCAAGGGATCCTCGAGTTGCCATCAGCATGGATGGGTTCAATGTGTATGGTTTGACGACGACACAATACAGTTGTTGGCCTGTATTTGTCATTCCACTCAATCTCCCCCGGAAAGATTATGAAAAGAAAGAACATTTTCCTAACGTTCATAATTCCAGGGCCCAAATATCCGGGGAAGAATATGAATGTGTACATGCAGCCGCTTAAGGATGAATTGCAAGAAGCCTAGGATAATGGGATCAAGACATACGACGCCGCTACCAAAAAGGACTTCAAAATGCATGTGTCGGGGATCAGTGACGTCGGGGGTCAGTGGCATCATGTCGGGGTGTCAGGGTGTCATGTTTGGGCATCGTGTTGGGGTGTCATGTCGGGGCGTCATGTCGGGGCATCGTGTTGGGTTTTTTATTTACTAATAAATAAACCAACTAACCTAAACCTAAACTTTCTCCTAATTTTCCTCTTCTTATTATCTTGTTCTTATCCTCTTTTTCTTCTTCTTTCTCCTCTTCTTCTGTTTTTCCTCTTCTTCTCCTCTTCTTCATTCTCCTATTTTTCTTGTTCTTCTCCTCCTTTTCTTCTTGTCTCTCCTCTTCTTCTTGTTTTTCCTCTTCTTCTTTCTCCTATTTTTCTTCTTCTTCTTTTCCTTTTTCCTCTTCTTTCTCCTCTTCCCCTTTTCTTCTTCTTCTTCTTCTTCTTCTTCTTTTTCTTCTTCTTCTTCTTTTCTCCTAGTTTTTTCTTTTCTTCTAAGTTTTTACTTTTCTATCCAAGTTTTTTCTAATTAACCTAGTAAACTAACTAAAAAATAAACTAACTATCTAATTTAACAGAAAAACACAAAAAATAAACTAACTATCTAATTTATTCTAAGCTTTTTCTAACCTAGTAAACTAACTAACGAACTAACTAAAAAACAGGAAAAAAAGTGAGGGGGCGGCGGCCGGGCACTCATCGGAGTTGGCTGGTGACGGCCGGGGCGGCGGGGGAGGGGAGCCATGGAGATGGGGGAGCTGCGGCGAAGGGGCGGCACCGAGAGCCGGGAAGGGGAGCGGGTGGCTCGGGTAGGGGGCGGTGTAGTGAGCCGCCGAGGGGAGGGGGCGACACAGGGAGGGGCACAACGGCACGGTAGTGGGGGCGGCGCAGTAAGGGCGGCAGCACGGTGGTAGGGGCGGCGCAGCAAGGGAGAGGCGAGGGGAGGGTCGGCGATGGGAGGGGCGGCTCAGGGCGTGGGGAGACACGGGGGAGCCGTCAAGGGAAGGGGCGGCGCGAGGAGGGAGACGTTCCGGTGGTGGCTGGCGCGATGGTGGGATCGGTGGGAGAGGGATGGTGGCGGCGGTCACCGGGGAAGGGAGAGGGTGGAGTGGGGGGAGGGAGAGAGTGAGAGAGAGAGAGAGCAGTGGGGGGCGAGGGACGGTCGTAAAAGGCACATCCCCTTTGCCGTCTGCCCCTAGACGGCAAAGGCACCCACGGCCGGCGGCAAAGGCCTTGCGGACGACAAAGTGCCCTTCCGTTGGAGCTGGCCAGGCCCAAGGTCCAGTGGGACCCATCATGCCTCTTTGCCGTCTGCCCTTGGTCTCTTTGCCATCTGGGCGCAGACGACAAAGGACTAGCACATGGCAAACAGGGCCTTTGCCATGCGCCAGTTCTTTGTGTTGGAAATATGCGCTAGAGGCAATAATAAATTAGTTATTATCATATTACCTTGTTCATGATAATCATTTATTATCCATGCTACAATTGTATTGATTGGAAACTAAATACATGTGTGGCTATATAGACAACACTGTGTCCCTACTATGCCTCTAGTAAACTAGCTCGTTGATCAAAGATGGTCAAGGCTTCCTAGCCATTGACATGAGGTGTCATTTGATAACGGGATCACATCATTAGGAGAATGATGTGATGGACAAGACCCAATGTCGTGGTTTCGTCATGGCAGATGCCATGGGTAGGCTTATCGAGAGGGGCCGAAGGACGCCGGCGGGCTCCGGGAGTGGGATTCGGCACAAGCGGTGGCTGACACACGATGTACCCAGGTTCGGGGCCCTTCGTGGGAGGTAATACCCCTAGTCCTGCTCAGTCTAGTTGAGACGATGGTCGAGTTACAATGGTGCTCCGTGAGCTGTATGGAACAAGGAGGAAGGAGGAGCTAGCCTGCTCTTCCGTCTCTCTACGTGCGTGTGTGCGTGCTGGATGTGGAGCAACCGATCGATCATCGCCTGCATGGGAGTGGCCCGGGAGGTTTTATAGGCCACCCCTCGGAATACAATACAAATAGAAGGTCAAAGGGGGGCCCAGCCGGCAGCCTCTCTAGCCGGCTGCGGGGGCCCGGCCATGGGGTCTTGTTGCCGGTAGGTCCTGCCGGCTGAAGAGTCCTGTCAGGAACTGGCGGGGCCCATGAGGCGGGCCCCAACACCGGTCACATCGCGGCATGGGCCGCGCCTTGTGGCATTGTCTTGCGCCGGCGGACCGGGGTCAGCGCTACGGACGACCACCCTGTAGGCACGCCGGGGCAGGTAACGGAGGGGTTGAAGGCATGCCGGCACTGTTGGACGCCCGGTCGCCATCCGCCAGGGTCAGAGGCCCTGACGCCTCCGCTGTAGCCATACCGGCGCCGACCCTCGACGGGACATGGGCCACTGTTGCCACGCACGCCCCGTAGACGGTAACCAATGCCCGGCCGGCGGACCACCTTCGACGGGGCGTAGCCGGACCGCAGGGGGAGGCGGCCCGCCCTTTAGTCATGTTAGGAGGCATGGGAAAATGGGCGCTTGAGGCTACCCCGGGGTCGTCCCCCCATCACCCAAACTATGAACGTAGCATATGATCGTGTCAGATTATTGCTACAGCTTCTGCATGTCAAGTATGTGTTCCTATGAGCATCAGATCATGCAACTCACTAACACCGGAGGAGTGCCTTGTGTGTATCAAACGTCACAACGTAACTGGGTGACTATAAAGGTGCTCTATAGGTATCTTCGAGGGTGTCTGTTGGGTTGGCATGGATCAAGACTGGAATTTGATACTCCATGTGACGGAGAGGTGTCTCAGGACCAACTCGGTAATACAACATCACTATAAGCCTTGCAAGCAATGTGACTAAAGAGTTAGCCACGGGATCTTGTATTACGGAACGAGTAAAGAGACTTGCCAATAACGAGATTGAACTATGTATCGAAATACCAATGATCGAATCTCGGGCATGTAACATACCAAAGAACAAAAAGAACATCATACGGGATTAGCTGAATCCTTGACATAGAGGTTCGACAGATAAAGATCTTCGTAGAATATGTAGGAATCAATATGGGCATCCAAGTCCCGCTATTGGTTATTGACTGTAGAGGTGTCTCGGTCATGTCTACATGGTTCTCGAACCCGCAGGGTCTACACACTTAAGGTTTGGTGACGTTTCGATAGTATAGAGTTATGTATGGTGGTAACCGAAGGTTGTTTGGAGTCCCGAATGAGATCCCACACATCATGAGGAGCTCTGGAATGGTCCGGAGGTAAAGATTGATATATGCGATAATAGTGTTTGGTCTCCGGAAGGGTTCCGGAATTCATCGGAAATAGTTTCGGATGTTTCCCGAAATGTTCGGGGTATAAGAAAACTTTATTTGGGCCAAGGGGGAAATCCCATGAGGCTTTAGGAAGGTGTAAAAGCTGTTTTGCGGAGGCCAGGGGCCAGACACCAGGGACCCTGGCGTCTGGGGCCAGACGCCGAGGACCTTGGCGTCTGGTCCTGGATTCGGAGAAGGACACTTGCCTTACGGGCAAACCGACCTTGAGGAGGATTTTTCTCCAAGTTTCGACCCCAAGGCTCAACATATAAATAAAGGGACGGGGCTATCACTTGGAACACATCAAGAAACCCTAAGCTAGTGCTGCCTCTCCTCTAGTTCGTAGTTTCTCCTCTAGATCAGTTTCAGCGGTGCTTAGGCGAAGCCCTGCTGGAATTGCTCCACCACCATCGCCGCAATGCCGTCGCGCTGCTGGAGAACTCGTCTACCTCTCCGCTCCGTCTTGCTGAATCAAGAAGGCGGAGATCGTCATCGAGCTGTACATGTGCTGAACACGGAGGTGTCGTTCATTCGGCGCTAGATCGGAAGGACTATTATCAAGATCGCGAGATGATTCGTGATTGGATCACAGGACGGATCTTGATGAGATCGCGGAACGGATCGTGATTGGATCGCGGGACGGATCGTGATGGGATCGCGGGACGCTCGGTGATTTGGATTGCGAAGACGCTTGACGCTTGACGCTTAGCGATCTACACCAAAAGCGTCGGTTGACGCTTCCTGCTTAGCGATCTATAAGGGTATCTAGATCCACTCTCCCTCTCGTAGATGCTCATCACCATGGATAGATCTTGCATGTACATAGGAACTTTTTTGTTTCCCTTGCAACGTTCCCCAATAGTGGCATCATGAACTAGGTCTATGTGTAGATGAGATCTCAAGTAGAACACAAAGAGTATGCGAGCATTGATGCTTAGATTGCTTCCTCCCTTGGTCGTTTTTTGGTTCAGCGGTATGGTGGGATGAAGCGGCCCGGACCAAGCTTACTCCTACGCTTACGAGAGACCGGTTCCATCGACTGACGTGTAACATCATTGCACAAAGATGGCTGGCGGGTGTCTGTTTCTCCTACTTTAGTTGGATCGGATTCGACAGAGGCGGTCCTTGAGAAGGTTGAAAAGCAACTTATGTATCACCATTGTGGTTTTTGCGTAGGTGAGAATTGTTCTTGCTAGATACCCGTAGCAGCCACGTAAAACATGCAACAACATATAGAGGACGTCTAACTTGTTTTTGCAGGGTATGTTGTGATGTGATATGGCCAATTACATGATGAGATATATGTGATGTATGAGATGATCATGTTTTGTATAGAATATCATGACTTGCATGTCGATGAGTATGGCAACCGGCAGGAGCCATAGGGTTGTCTTTAATTATTGTATGACCTGCGTGTCAATCATTAAGCACTATGTAATGCTTTACTTTATCGCTAAACGGTAGCAATAGTAGTAGAAGCATGGTGGGCGCGACAACCCCGATGGCGACATGTGGATGGAGATCAAGATGATGGAGATCATGGTGTCATGCCGGTGACGATGGAGATCATGCCAGTGCTTTTCAAGATGGAGATCAAAAGCATAAGTTCATGGCCATATCATGTCACTTATGATTTGCATGTGATGTTAATCCTTTTATGCACCTTGTTTTGCTTAGGACGACGGTAGCATTATAAGGTGATCCCTCACTTAATTTCAAGATAAATTGTGTCCACCCCGAGTGTGCACCGTTGCGAAAGTACGTCGTGTCAAGACATCACGTGATGATCGGGTGTGATAGACTCTATGTTCACATACAACGGGTGCAAGCCAGTGTTGCACATGTAGAACACTCGGGTTAAACTTGACGAGCCTAGCATGTATAGACATTGCCTCGGAACACAAGAGATCGAAAGGTCGAACATGAGTCATATAGTAGATATGATCAACATGATGATGTTCACCATTGAAACCACCTCAACTCACGTGATGATCGGACTTGAGTTGGTGAATTTGGATTATGTATCACTCGAATGACCAGAGGGGTGTCAATTTGAGTGGGAGTTCTTAAGTAATATGATTAATTGAACTCATTAACATGAACATAGTCAGTAGTGTCTTTGCAAATTATGTTGTAGCTCACATTGTTCCTCCCTTGAATTTTTATATATTCCTAGAGAAATAGAGTTGAAAGATGATTGTAGCAATATTGGGGACAGGGTCCGTGATCTAAGGATTTTCCTTATTGCTGCACAGAAGGCTTATGTCCTTAATGCACCACTCGGTCACTACAAGGATAACCCCTATAAAGCAACACAAATCTTACAAAATTTTAATTATATGTTGCAAAATTTACCGTAGATACGGATATAAGCGTTGTAGCGAATACATTGCAGGTTTGCCTTGCCCTATCATAATATATACATATGAAAAAAAGCAAATGAAATGAGAGATAGAGAGGGGTTGACGCACGAAAAAGAAAAACAGTGCCCATGATTCCCCTTTGCTCTCCCAGATCGGCGCCACCTCTTCCTCCTCCTCCTCACCTTGCCGCCAGATCTCCCTCTTCCCTCCTCCCACCTCGCAGGTCTGGCGGTGGCCGGATCCACCGCATCCCTCACCCCTTCCCCATCCCATCCCTCTCTCTCGAGTACAGCCTGAGGTCCCCATCAAACCGCGTCGCCCTCCTATCCGACTCGATCCGGTGGTTGGGGCCACACAAGACCACCCGTGACCCTCCCCTAGGGTTTCGGGTGTTGGCTCCGGCGTGGGTGGCCATGGCATCCTTCTCTCGTCCGGTGAGTGCATCTCTTCCCCTGGCTACGTCCTCTCTCCCTTCCCCTTCCTCTAACCACCATTGTCCTCTTCTCCTGTACACGTGCAGCGAGGAACCAGCTGCGTGTGAACTCCATCGTGACGCTGCTAACGGTGCTGTCAATGGACGGGATGTGCCGCGGTGTCGACGATGATGCGCTGAGGCGGGAAGTAGAAAGGGAATACAACGACCGTCGAACTCGATGACACTGTGCTGGGGGTGGAGGACATGGCTAACGCGGCGCTATACTTGGATTCAGACGAGGCTAGGTATGTGACCTTGACTTGGACTTTGAACTATCCTAGGAGATAATGTCGAACCTCCTGTTGGAATTAAGCACGGTCTCCTGGGACGGCTCGGACTAGGATTCAATCATCGATTAGGAAATGTATAGGCTAGCTGATAGTACAATATATATGAAACCTATCCCTCTAATCTGACCAGACCGTGAGTTGAATCAAAGAGGGCCTCGTGTGTGTGTGTGCGTGTGTGTTTCCAGCAGTAGGCTGTCCGTGTCCGCTTGCGTATGGATTTAATGGAGAATTGATCAGCAGCAGCAAGACTAACTACTACAAGCTAGATTTGCACTTGCACTGGTGGATCGATCCAACGAATTCAGCTACGGCCGCTCGCGGCAGGAACCAAGCGCATCCATCTATGGCCGCTCGACGTAAAAGCAATTCGTCGAGTTTGTTAGCGAGGTTCATTCGTCATCGTCGGTCATATCACCTTTGCCAGAAGTACTCAGCGTTGGGACTGGGCCAACACCTCCTACCAGTGTGTTACGTAACCACTACTAGACATCTAAATATATCCAATGCTACCTCACCCCAAAATCATCAAGATAGTGTATCAACCTAAAACTATGGATTTAGTAGCCTCAGCGTTCTGTCGAGTTGTCTTGATTATCTATGCCTGCGTGCTACTTAGCTTAGAAGCATTTGTTTGGTATTATAGGGAAGGTTGCATAGACGGACAACCCCACATGCACAACACCAGTCACCACCTTGAACACATGTCCAGAACTAATATCCAAACATTGGTAAATTCATCTATTGAGTCATATGTTCTGAAACAACAGCTATGCAAGGAAGGACAAGCCATTGAAATATAATTTAGTTGCATTTGAATATATTTATCATTTTTTATAATTGTAATTTTGTGTTGTCAATTATTCTTTATTTTAGGTAACTCTTATACTGCATAGAGTCAAGGTTGATGCTATGGTACCATCAATGATTCTAGCGGAAGATATGTGCAACCTGAAGTGTTACACAAGGTTACTATTGTGCCAATGTATCATCATGTGTTTCCATTATTTTCTCAAACCTTTAATATATTGTCATTTTCCTTTTATTCTATGCTAGAATTGGTTTCGCAAAACTATTTGCAACTACGACCATGAAATTGTACTGAGTTGTATTGAGAATTATGCAAAGAGTGAATTCGTCACTTCTCGAGGAATTGTAGTTGTAGCGCTGTGCATTCCACACAATTACTGTTTGATGTACTTGATATTATTATAACTTTAATACGATCTAAACACACATAACCTCTTTTACCAATGAATTTTCTATGTACTTCTATGACCTGTAGATAGGTACTTCTATGCCCTGTAGAAAAGTTACAATGAATTTTCTTTTGACAATGTTTATGAAACATAAATGAAGTAAGATGCCAGAAACCAAGTGATGAAATTGGGAGATATTTATTGGCTTAGCTATTAAAAGCTACCTGTAAAAATATATTTCTATAATTTCAGTATTAGCAAGCTAATTCTAATGAAAATAGTAGATTCGTATAAGCCATACTATAGGGTAAGGATTCATTCCTTATGGCTGGCTTATAATTAGGTGCTAATTACAGTTTTTGTGTTAATCCATTGTCATTCATTGTATACTTTTAGTGATAATAGAGGGACTTTTCTTTTATATATTCTTAGTTGTTACTCATATGTTGGACAACGTCAAGGCTATGAAGCGAAAGATCAGACAAAGGTTTTCACCATGGTTGTTATTTAGCTTAGTAACTATACACCTACTTCTCCCCCTATTGTATTTCTTTTATTTGCACCTGAATTCTTGAAAGATGATAACTTGCAATGATATGGTAGAGTGGGCATGTTTCTATTTGTATTCCTACAATAGACTGAAGTTCCATTTACATCTCTATAACTTCGTTTCGTTAATAAAAAAGGTTCAATCATTTAAACACTGCAGTTACATGGCTTTATCCTTATTTTTCTGATCCTAAATTTAAACTTGATGGTGCTGAAACTGTAAATGAATTCTGGGCACTGCATGTTCATATGACACTTGTGAAAACTGAAGATTTGGTACAAAGTCGCAAAACCGATAATATTCTTGGTAATGCAGAAAAAACAAAGATTGCATTGC
This sequence comes from Hordeum marinum, assembly GCA_022496015.1. NCBI lineage: Eukaryota > Viridiplantae > Streptophyta > Magnoliopsida > Poales > Poaceae > Hordeum > Hordeum marinum. The sequence continues at coordinate 490,658,880 of CM039678.1, forward strand.
CTTTAACCTTTGTATGTGAAAAATCATGCCTCTATCACTACTTGTATCATCTCAATGCATTGTGTGTTAACCGTTCATTTTCTTATTTTTTTTGTAGATTCAGAAGATATGTGGATGAGGCAAGTATACTTCATTGATGGTGATGTTGTTGTTCGCGATGACGATGGTGTATGATTTTAGTTTTAGTTAAGTTAGTAGAGATGTTATTCCTGTTGGATGATGTTGCTTAGTTAAGTTTTTGTTAAGTTGTAGGGATGTTGATGGATGCTTTCAATGTAAGTTTTGTTGTAAAGGAAATGTTTACACTATGCATCACATTTGGATGATGTTCCTCTTGTAATATCCACTATTGTAATCCAACAGTTTTATCTAATATACGATTTCTTCCTTTTATGCGTATATTCTTTTAGTTTTTGCTCATTTGATATAGATAAGTATAATCCATATATGGAGCATTAATGTAATTGGTGCAAAGAATACGTGTTGCAAATTCTTTGTTGCTAAGCAATATGATTTGGATTAATGTACATCAAGTACAACATATAAAAGTGTTGTAAAACTCCGTTTTATTTGCTATACTCTTGCAACGGTCCATTTACCAATGGAAGTATAAGCGTTGCATTATGTGCTAGCAACACTGGATAAGGCAACGCATCTTAAACCGTTGGTAAATACACTAACAACGCATGTATGGACTTTTTGATACGAAAAAAACCATTGCTATAGGGGGGTCATGTTGTAGTGGGTGCGCCTCCCCCTCTAGCATTGTCTGTAGATGTTGTGAACATCTGACAGGCACGTTCTGATGACTACTTGATAGTTTAGTGCGTCATGCATTACGGCTTAGAATTGAGGCTCCAAAACATTTTGATCGTCACGGAACATATGAGATGTTCTAAGAGCTAACATTGGGATCTCAGGCTCGTGCCCGTGTTGAGATATGAGATCTCCAACAAAATTCTTTGCCTGCAAGATGAAGGAGAATAGCTCAATCGTTGAGCATGTGCTCAGATTGTCTGGGTGCTACAATCGCCTGAATCAAGTGGGAGTTGATCTTCAAGATAAGAAAGTGATTGATATAGTTTTCCAAGTCACTGTCACAAAGCTACTAGAGACAGGGATGGAAATAATGATCCTTGAGCTGTTCACGACGTTTGAGACCCCGAAGGTAGAAATCAAGAAGGAGCATCTAGTGTTGATGGTTAGTAAAACCACTAGTTTCGAGAAGGGCAACGATAAGGAGGGAAACTTCATGGATGGCAAGTCAGTTGCTGCTCCAGCGAAGAAACCCAAAGTTGAACCCAAACCCGAGACTAGGTGCTTCTATTATGAGGAGAGCGGTTGCTGAAGCGGAACAACCCTAGATACTTGGTAGATAAGAAGGCTGGCAACATCGACAGAAGTATATTTGATATACGTGTTATTGATATGTACCTTTCTAGTACTTCTAGTAGCACCTGGGTTTTGGATACCGGTTCGATTGCTAAATGTTAGTAACTCGAAGTAAAAGCTACGGAATAAACGGAGACTAGCTAAGTGTGAGGTGACGATGTGTGTTGGAAATATTTCCAAGGTTGATGTCGTGGATTTTTCACGTTAGATGTCCGGGTGAACGGACTTAGGTTCGGAGCGAGACGCAACTACGTGGCGGCTTGAAGGGGTTGATCGGAATCGAGCAGACACGGAGGTTTACCCAGGTTCGGCCCCTCCGATGGAGGTAAAAGCCTACATCCTACTTGTCTGGTATTGACAATGATGAAGATCTCTCGGTTACAAGGGTGCTAACTTCTACCTCTAATCACGAGAGCCTCTAATCTGTCTATCTCTAATCTCTTGTGTTGTGTAAACTTGTAGACTTGTGTCTTTTTAGAACTTGTCCCTCTAGGGGTGCTCTACCCCTCCTTATATAAGTGGAGAGGGTAGACTTACAAATAGAGTCCTACTAGGAGTAGGATTAGGACTAGTCTCTCACGAATCCTACTCCGGGTCTTATTTCCTTTAGGGGAATCCTTCTCTCTTGTGGGCCTTCTCCTGTGGGCCATCTCTTGTGAGCCGCCTGGCGCCGGCTCACCCGCTTGGTCTTGGGCTTGGTCATCCTGTGACCCGCTCGCCGGGTCATAAATAAGATGTCATGTCTTTAATGGGTCTCCTCTGAGTTGCCTGGACGGGTCATTAATAAGATGTCATATCTTCGGCCGGGTCTCCTGTGAGTCACCAAGCCGGGTCATACCATGGGGTATATGCCCGTCATTAGTTCCTAGGTTAGCTTGAATTTATTCATGGTAAGCTCCCGAAATAAAAGTAACAAATATGTGAAGTGGCCGGCTTGCCTTTGGCCGGCTTATAAAATGGCTTCTCAGAAATCCGGGTCTTTTCTCCATATGAATGAGTCGTCTTTGATAATCATCTTGCTTGTCAAAGTTTTTTGAAAATATTGAGAATAGAACACCCATATGCCATTGAGTCGGCTTCCAATACTCTTGGCGGGTCATCTCCTCTGGTTCATAATCATTGATGATGCCGGTCATTATCGTTGGTGACTTCGGGTTAAAATAACTAGAATCCTGCTGACTTGATAAATATTGGGATGAAAATCCATCTGATGTAGAACCGGACTTCCATTGTTGTGTAGTAGGGCGGCTTATATAAACTCTGGCGGGCTATGATCTTTTGATAACACCGGGTTATAAGTGTTGGTGACTCCGGGTCTAGCAACTGAACTCCATATTTAATATCTTGAAAATTCTCCTCAAAGTTTTTGATATGTCCATATTACCTGTAGCCCCCAAGCTCCGAGATTATCCATGATAACTTGGTGCTTTGCAAATAACATTTTGGACTTGTAGCCCCCAAGTGCCGGGTTGTCCTGCCTATAGCAACCTGGGACTTATAATTGCCTTATATCTTATAATGCTTCGGCGGGTGTAGCCCCCAAGCTCCGACTCATTAGAAAGCTTCGGCGGCTGTAGCCCCCAAGGGCTGTCTCATCAGAATGTGATGCGCCGGGTCTTCAATTTGAATCTCTTAATCTATTGGAACAGCTGAATACTATAGCCCCCAAGTGCCGGGTCGCATGCCTGCGGTGACTTGGGACTTTTTAGAAAGTTTGATTGATGATGTAATAATTTGAAAGCCTGCTTGCATTAGCCTCCCAAGTGTCGTGGTGCATGCTTGCAGCGACATGGGACTTGCATATTTAATATAAAACTGGACTTGAATAGTGTAGCCCCCAAGTGCCGGGTCGTCTGTGTGCGGTGACTCGGGACTATGTGAGAATAATACGTCTCACCATAATTTGTTGAATGAATATTTGACCGTGGTCATAATATAACCTGGAGTGAACATCCTGGAATATTTCCTTTGTCTTTGACATGAAATTCCTGCTCGTGGTTGCGGTGCAACCCGGCAAATATAAGTTTGAGAAACCCGTGAGTGTTGTAGATTACTACAGAGCACAATTAAAGAAATCTGAGAACCGACCAATTTAGATGACACGACATTATATCTGATAGGGCGGCTCTTTGCAAGATAATAATTTCTGCGAGCTGGTTTGAAAACCCCAATCATTTATTACTGGTTACGATAAACCATGAAGATCCAGCCATGTTGGCTATTTAAAAAATCCATTTGCTTTTGCAAAATACTTTAACGGCGGCTCATCTTAAGAGATAAAACCTGCAAAAACGAACAAGACAGAATATATTCTGCATTGTTGTGAGGGCGGCTTAAAGAAGCTCAACCCGGAGATGTATACCTTTCATAACATTGCTCTTTTTCTCATAACCTTGCTCTGAACCGGTTTGATAAGCCAGCATGATGCAATATGTGATGATGATCTTGCTTTCCTCAAAAAACTCATATGATGGTTCTTCTGGGTGGACTCGATGCTTGAAGTCATACCAGTTTAGGGTCTCTATCGAGATTGGCCGTTAATTTCTTGAACCGGCTCAGGGTCTCTAGGCAAGATTGGCCATCAATTTCTTGAACCGGCTCAGGGTCTCTAGCCAAGATTGGCCGTCAATTTCTTGAACCGGCTCAGGGTCTCTAGGCGACATTGGCCATCAATTTCTTGAACCGGCTCAGGGTCTCTAGGTGAGATTGGCCATCAATTTCTTGAACCAGCTCAGGGTCTCTAGGCGAGATTGGCCGGTAAGAGTACAGCGAATGCCGGCTGTCGATGGGAGATGTAAGCTATACCCCAAGGCAAGAAGCCTCCATCGACAACCGTGGCTAATAATTAGCCTGAGACGGCATAAAGCCGGCTGTTTGAAAGGAGAAGTAAGCTATACCCGAAGGCAAGAAGCCTCGTTCAACAGCTACAGTTGATAAGCAACCGGAGTTTGGCCTAAACGCCGGTTGTTAGGGTGAGATAAGCGAACCCGTCGGTAAGAAGCCCCCTTCGACAACCGCGGTTAATGAGTAACCGGAAGTGCCATAAAGCCGGCCATTAGGGTGAGATAAGCAATACCCATCGGTAAGAAGCCCCCTTCGATGGCCGCAGTTGATAAGCAACTGGAATTTGGTGTACACGCTGTTGTCTTAGGGTCCTGTAAGCTATACCAAAGGTAAGAAGCCTCCATCAACAACAATGCTTAATGTAACCAAACTAGGCATAAAGCCAACTGTGCAAGGGAGAAGTACGCTATACCCGGAGGCAAGAAGCCTCCTTGCAACAGTTTAATGACAGCTGGCTATGTAAAGGAGAAGTAAGCTATACCCGAAGGCAAGAAGCCTCTTTGCAACAGTGCTTATATGGGCATATCGCCAGCTGTGCAAGGGAGAAGTGAGCTATACCCAAAGGCAAGAAGCCTCCTTGCACCAGCGTAAAAGCCAACTGTGCAGGGGAGATGTGAGCTATACCCGAAGGCAAGAAGCCTCCCTGCAACAACGCTTGATAGGGCATAAAGCCGGATGATAGATCAGCCGTTTTGATTTTAACCAGTTCAATTCAAATTTCTGAGCTGGAAAATTTCATCTTGCAGAGACCCGGGCTTCTCATTGAAAACGACCAATTGTGTCTTGCCATGCCTGTAGCCCCCGAGCCTTAAGTTGACTCGAAGAAGCGGCTTGAGAATCTCCATTGAAAGTTGAGGTTTGGCCATGGCGGGTTATAAATGATCCCGTATGAATTGCTTCAATAATCCGGTCGATGGTTCGTTCCGGCTGGTTTTTGAAGTGAACCAAACTGTAGTGGTGGCGACTTGTGTGCCTGTCCGTCGGGTGGCTCATACCGGCGAACACTGCATTGATAGGTTGATGTACACATAGAAACCAACCGCGGCATTGTAAGCCGGCCCTGTTTGTGAAATATGCCACGGCGTTTATAAGCTAGTTCGGATAATGAGAGACGGCCATGGCATTATAAGCCGGTGCGGGTGGCGAGAATTCACTACGGCGTTGTAAGCCGGTCGCTGATGGCGAGAGATGTCCACGGCCTTGTAAACCGGTGCTGTTGCGGGAGGTAGCCGCGACACGGACGAATACCAATACAGAATGATGCTGACGTGTGCTCCGTCTCTGCGGTATAATGCCCCTTTTGGTAGTGAATAATGGCCCTGCGTAAAAACAACACTGACCAAAGGAATCATTCTCTCAATTTTTTTAATATATATGATAGAACACATATGATAGATAGCACCTGTTTTGTTTGAATGACAGATGATAAGTAATCGACGTCTTGTCGGATGCCCTTTCAAAGCGGTAGTAGCACCCACATGGCCCCTTTTTTTATCCGGTTCCCCATCATTATCTTCTGGGCTCCCACTTCCCCTCCTTCCTAGCAACCGAGAAATAGAGTGGCTAACACAGGGCCATGAGCCGTCCGGGCCCCAGAGGGGCGGCGAGGCATAACAAGAGGCAAGGGAAGAGATGAAGCTACGACGCTCGGACGGTTCCGTAGTGGGGAAGGGCCACGACATTGGTGGCGGTGAGCCCCGAGGGGCAGCTCTTGATAGGACAGGCCGTTGACCCGGCGGCGGAAGCGGCTCAGAGGTGACTTGGCGCTGGGAGTGCAAGCTCGGCTGGCGGAGGATGCCCGGGGGTGACTCGGCCAGGTGGAGCGGAAGCGCGGCAAGGTGGCAGCACAACGGCCAGATGCGAGGCGGTAGACGCTGGCCACGACACAGTGGCTAAGGCTGGTGGGGTAACCACAACACAGTCATTGGCGAGACTCAGCGGCAACCCGCAGGCGCAGAGGCGAGGCAAGGAGGATGGAGGCAGCCGCATCGATGGAGAGAACCGCTGGAGGCAAAGCCATGGCAGCAGAAACGCGCTGGCGTGTCAAAGCCGCGGCCACCACAGTGGGAGGCGCGGGCGAGGCGGCTTGGCGAGGTGACAGGCGTCGATGCAAGCGCCGTGGAGGTGAGGCGGGCGCCTCCACGTCGAAGCCAGTTTGGTGGAGGAGAGGTGAGTTCGGCTCAGACACAGTCCGAAGGCGCGGTCATCACCACCGGCTCACTTCGCGGTGCCGGCTGGAGACGGCGTAAGGGGGAGCCGGACCGGGGTGGGCACGGGCGCGACAAGGGAGGCGTGCCGTGTATTCTATATCCACGGTCACATCTGCTTCTGAGTCGGGGCCAGCTTGACGAATCCGCGTCTGTATTCTGTCTATATCCCCTTCCGGGTCGTGGCCCATATTTTTTAGCAGGGTATTGGATATTGTGCATCTGAGAGTTGGCTTTGGTGGGTCACGGCCGCGTAAGCTATGGCCGGCTCAATATGGAAATTGTATCAGGACTCCATCTTGCCGAATTTCTCACGGTCAGCCGTGACTTGTAATCCCCGGCTATTGCTTAAACTTTCAATCTAAACTGATGAGCTCGGAGTTTGACATCGATTCTTCTGAGCCGGTTCTCCCTTTATTCGACCATCCATAGGCTTTTTGATCCCTGAAGATACCCCTCCAATAACACAACACCATCGTGCGAAGCCCCACGGTGGGCGCGAACTGTCGTGGATTTGTCATGGCAGATGTCCGGGTGAACGGACTTAGGTTCGGAGCGAGACGCAACTACGTGGCGGCTTGAAGGGGTTGATCGGAATCGAGCAGACATGGAGGTTTACCCAGGTTCGGCCCCTCCGATGGAGGTAAAAGCCTACATCCTGCTTGTCTGGTATTGATGATGATGAAGATCTCTCGGTTACAAGGGTGCTAACTTCTACCTCTAATCACGAGAGCCTCTAATCTGTCTATCTCTAATCTCTTGTGTTGTCTAAACTTGTAGACTTGTGTCTTTTTAGAACTTGTCCCTCTAGGGGTGCTCTACCCCTCCTTATATAAGTGGAGAGGGTAGACTTACAAATAGAGTCCTACTAGGAGTAGGATTAGGACTAGTCTCTCATGAATCCTACTCCGGGTCTTATTTCCTTTAAGGGAATCCTTCTCTCTTGTGGGTCTTCTCTTGTGGGCCTTCTCTTGTGAGCCACCTGGCGCCGGCTCACCCGCCGGGTCTTGGGCTTGGTCATCCTGTGACCCGCTCGCCGGGTCATAAATAAGATGTCATGTCATTAATGGGTCTCCTGTGAGTTGCCTGGCTGGGTCATTAATAAGATGTCATATCTTCGGCCGGGTCTCCTGTGAGTCGCCAGGCCGGGTCATACCATGGGGTATATCCCTGTTAGTTGATGTGATCAACATCACACGCTGTCTCTACCTTCGGGATTAATGACGAACCTAAATAAATGTTATTCGTGTTTTGCATTGAGTATGAACGTGATTAGATCGTGTTTATTGCAACACAGTTATTCATTTAAGTTAGAGAATAATGGTTATTCTGTTTACATGAATAATACTTTCAATTGTCATGCACCCAGTGAGAATGGTTTGTTGAATCTTGATCGTAGTAATACACATGTTCATAACATTGATGCCAAAAGATACAAAGTTAATAATGATAGTACCACGTATTTGTGGCACTGGCGCTAAATGTCATATTGGTGTAAAGCGCATGAAGAAACTCCATGTTGATGGATCTTTGGACTCATTCGATTTCAAATCGGTTGAGACATGCGAACCATGCCTCTTGGACAAATGACTAAGGACCCCGTTTTCCAGATTGATGGAGCGGGCAAGTGATTTATTGGAAATGATACATGTTGATGTATGCAATCCAATGAGTCTTGTCGCATGTGGTGGATATCGTTATTTTCTTACCATCACTGAAGATTTGAGTAGATATAGTGTTTATTTACTTAATGAAATACAAGTCTGAATCGTTTGAAAGGTTCAAGCACATTCAGAGTGAAGTTTAAGATCATAGTGACAAGAAGATAAAAATGTCTACGATATGATTGTGGAGGTGAATATCTGAGTTACGAGTTTGGCATACAACTTTAGACAATGTGAAAGTTGTTTCACAACTCGCGCCCCCTGGAACACCATAGTGTGATGGTGTGTTCGAATGTCATAGTCGTGCTCTATTGGATATGGTGCATGCTATGATGTCTCATATCGTTTTGCTACTATAATTTTGGGGTTATGCATTAGAGACAACTACATTCACTTTAAATAGGGCACCATCTAAATCCGTTGAGATGACACCGTGTGAATTATCGTTTGATAGAAACCTAAGCTGTCATTTCTTAATGTTTGGGGCTGCGATGCTTGTGTGGAAAATGTTTTCACCTAATGAGCTCAAACCCAAAGCGGAAAAATGCTTCTTTGTAGAATACCTTAAGAACAGTTGGGTGAACCTTCTATCTCAGATCCAAGCATAAAATGTTTGTTGCTAAAACTGGGTCCTTTCCCGAGAAAAGTTTCTCTTGAAAGAATTGATTGGGAGGAGGATATAACTTGATGAGGTTATTGAACCTTTATTTCAACAAGAGAGTAGCGCATCGCAGGATGATGTTTCTGTGAAGCCTACGCTAGTTGAAGAGGAAGTTAATGATGATGATCATGAAGCTTCGGATCAAGTTACTATCGAACCTCGTAGCTCGACAAGGACGTGTACTGGTCGTGAGTGGTACGACAGCCGTGTCTTAGAGGTCATGTTGTTGGACAACGATGAACCTATGAGCTATGGAGAAGCGATGATGGGCCCGGATTCCTACAAATGGTTAGAGGCCATGAAATCCGAGAAAGGATCCATGTATGAAAACCAAGTATAGACTTTGGTAGACTTGCTTGTTGGACGGCAGGCTGTCGAGTACAAATGGACCTTTAAGATGAAGACAGATGCTGATGGTAAATGTCACCATTTATAAAGCTCGACTTGTTAGAAAGAAGTTTCCGCCAAGTTCAAGGAGTTGACTACGATGAGACTTTCTCACCCGGAGCAATGCTAAAGTCTGTTGGAGTTATTTTAGCAGTTGCTAAAATTTTCAATTATGAAATCTGGCAGAGGGATGTCAAAACATCGTTTCCTTAACGATTTACTTAAGGAAAGGTTGTATGTGATACAACCAGAAGGTTTTGTCAGTCCTAAGGATGCTAAAAGGTGTGCAAGCTCCAGCAATCCTTCTATGGGCTGGAGCAAGCATCTCGGAGTTGGAATATACGCTTTGATGAGGTGATCAAAGTTTTTGAGTCTATACAAAGTTTATTAGAAACTTGTATTTACAATAAAGTGACTGGGAGCACTATAAGAGTTTCTAATAAGCATATGTGGATGACATGTTGTTGAGCAGAAATGATGTAGAATTTCTGGAAAGCATAAAAGGTTGTTTGAAAAGAGTTTTTCAAAGGAATACCTGGATAGAGCTACCTAATTGTTGCGCATCAAGATCTATAGACATAGATCAAGATGCTTGATGAGACTTTCAATGAGTACATACCTTGACAAGATTTTGAAAGAGTTCAAAATGGATCAGTCAGAGAAAGAGTTCTTGCCTGATTTGTAAGGTGTGAAGTTGAGTAAGACTCAAAGCTCGACCACGACAGAAGAAAGAGAAAGGACGAAGTTCGTCTGCTATACTTTAGCCATAGGCTTTATATAGTATGCCATGCTGTGCACCGCACCTGTGGGTGCCTTGCCATGAGTCCATCAAGGGGTACAAGAGTGATCCAGGAGTGCATCACTGGACAACGGTCAAGATTATCCTTAGTAACTAAAATACTAAGGAAATGTTTCTCGATTATGGAGGTGATAAAGAGTTTGTCGTAAAGAGTTACGTCGATACAAGCTTTAACACCAATCCGGATGACTATTAGTAGCAATCCGGATACGTATAGTAGAGCAGCCATTTGGAATAGCTCCAAGTGGAGTGTGGTAGCAGTGTCTATAGTATGAAATAAAGATTTGCAAAGTACACACAGATCTGAATGAAGCAGGCCCGTTGACTACAAGACCTCTCTCACATGCAAAGCATGATCGAGCCCCAGAACTCATTGGGTGTTAGATTCATAACAATGCGGATCACATGGTGATGTGAACTAGATTATTGACTCTAGTGCAAGTGGGAGGCTGTTGGAAATATGCCCTAGAGGCAATAATAAATTAGTTATTATCATATTTCCTTGTTCATGATAATCATTTATTATCCATGCTATAATTGTATTGATTGGAAACTAAATACATGTGTGGGTATTTAGACACCACTGTGTCCCTAGTATGCCTCTAGTAAACTAGCTCGTTGATCAAAGATGGTCAAGGTTTCCTAGCCATTGACATGAGATGTCATTTGATAACAGGATCACATCATTAGGAGAATGATGTGATGGACAAGACCCGAACTATAAACGTAGCATATGATCATGTCTGTTTGTTGCTACAGTTTCCGCATGTCAAGTATCTGTTCCTATGACCATGAGATCATGCAACTCACTGACATCGGAGGAGTGCCTTGTGTGTATCAAATGTCGCAATGTAACTAGGTGACTATAAAGGTGCTCTATAGGTATCTTCGATGGTGTCTGTTGGGTTGGCATGGATCAAGACTGGGATTTGTTACTTCGTGTGACGGAGAGGTATCTCATGGCCTACTCGGTAATACAACATTAGTATAAGCCTTGCAAGCAATGTGACTAAAGAGGTAGCCTCGGGATCTTGTATTACGGGACGAGTAAAGAAACTTGCCGGTAACGAGATTGAACTAGGTACGGAGATACCGACGATCGACTCTCGGGCATGTAACATACTGAAGAACAAAGGGAACATCATATGCGATTAACTGAATCCTTGACATAGAGGTTCGACCGATAAATATCTTCGTAGAATATGTAGGAATAAATATGGGCATCCAGGTCCCGCTATTGGCTATTGACCATAGAGGTGTCTCAGTCATGTCTACATAGTTCTCGAACCCGCAGGGTCTGGACACTTAAGGTTCGGTGACGTTTTGGTAGTATAGAGTTATGTATGGTGGTAACCGAAGGTTGTTTGGAGTCCCGAATGAGATCGCAGACATCACGAGGAGCTCCAAAATGGTCCGGAGGTAAAGATTGATATATGGGATAATAGTGTTTGGTCTCCGAAAGGGTTCCAAAATTCACCGGAAATAGTTTCGGATGTTTCCTGAAATGTTTGGGGTACAAGAACACTTTATTTGGGCCAAGGGGTAAATCCCATGAGGCTTTACGAAGGTGCAAAAGCTGTTTTGCGGAGGCCAGGGGCCAGATGCCAGGGACCCTGGCGTCTAGGGCCAGATGCCGAGGACCTTGGCGTCTGGTCCTGGAGTCCAAGAAGGACTCTTGCCTTGCAGGCAAACCGACCTTGAGGAGGATTTTTCTCCAAGTTTCGACCCCAAGGCTCAGCATATAAATAAAGGGGCAGGGCTAGCACTTGGAACACATCAAGAAACCCTAATCCACGTGCTGCCTCTCCTCTAGTTCGTAGTTTGTCCTCTAGATCGGTTTCATCGGTGCTTAGGCGAAGGCCTGCTAGAATTGCTCCACCACCATCGCCGCAATGCCGTCGTGCTGTCGGAGAACTCGTCTACATCTCCGCTCCCTCTTGCTAGATCAAGAAGGCGGAGATCGTCATCGAGTTGTACGTGTGCTGAATGTGGAGGTGTCGTCCGTTCGGCGCTAGATGGGAAGGACCGTGATCAAGATCGCGAAACGATTCATGATTGAATCGCGGGACGGATCATGATGAGATCACGAGACGGATCGTGATTGGCTCGCGGGACGGATCATGGTGGGATCGCGGGACGCTCAGCAATTTGGATCGTGAAGGTGTTTGACTACATCAACCGCGTTTCTTAACACTTCCCGCTTAGCGATCTACAAGGGTATGTAGATCCACTCTCCCTCTCGTAGATGCTCATCACCATGGATAGATCTTGCGTGTGCGTAGGAATTTTTTTGTTTCCCATGCAACGTTCCCCAACACTTTGCCGTCTGCTTTGTGGCAGCTGATGGCAAAGAGCATCTTTGCCATGTAGCAGCAGACAAGAAAGGCCTGGCACATGACAAATTACTGGATTCAAGTAGTGATAGGCCTTTCTATTTTTTCTTTTCGCATACCTGCAAATAGTTGATTCGGAAATCCGAGTTATAAGAGTTGGTTGAGGAAATATGAATTTGCCTGGCGCAAGTATGCCTCAGTTGTTTTGTTTTTAGCACATACCAATTTTTCCCTCCCACTTCTCGTGAATCTGTTCGGTATGGCTTGAAGTCACCGACTATTAGACCGGGGGCTCTATTCCAAACTCAAACCGCCTTAACCATTGTGTGCTCGGCGTCTTGGCATTCGCTTTATATGCATCAGTTCCGAACTATGTCTTTGGTCATTAAGTTGGGTTTCCTGGCTCCTGTGCTTGCCCCTTTATGTTCCGCTCGTTCGGCTAAAAGGGCAAAGGGAGCACCCCTGCGATCGCGCTTCCGGATTATCTGGTCATGCGCCTCAGGGGAGAAAGCCGAAAATGGACTATCATGGTATGCGCGAACCGATATGTGAACCCCAAGTTAGAAGTATTACACTTCAACCCTTGAAAGCGGTTATTCCGTATTATGCGAGAAATTTGACCTTTATGCAAATGACATGATGTTAGCTTCGTCCCCGGTTCATTCGAACATCACAACTTCTTCGGTGGCTAATTGTGCGCCTCCCGCAGTCCTTTTTGCGCCCCTTCGGTAAAGTGAAAGAAATAAAGCATAATAGTCTGATTGCCTAGTCTAGCACACTCAAATCGCCTTCGGGTTCCGTTAATACGGCTAAGGAACATAGTGCTTTGGCATAGACACCCCATGTAGTATCTACATGCGGGGCTGAAGCCGATGACTCGCATCTTTCAGTATTAAGCAACCACACAAGAGTTATAAAGGAAGGCAAAAGTATATAAGAGCGGATACTATTATCATTAAAAGTTATCACAAGTCTTCGGACACATTACAATTTCATTCAAAAAATCTTTCGCCTGAACACTGTGACGCAATCACCCGCGCACTCTCCATAACTCCATCAAAGTACAGTTCGGGGCGTCAATGCGACTTTTTGGGTGACGGCGGGTCATTGGCAACCTTCATTTGATTGAGCCCGAGGTAGTGAACCTTGACCTTGGCAAGGGCAATCTGGACTTCTTCAATGCAGGAGGAGCACTTGACGGCGTCGAGGTGGGGCGCAGCTTCAATCAGCCATTGCACCAGACCGAAGTAGCTTCTAGGGAGTGGCTCGCCGGGCCATAAGCAGATACAAAGGTCCCTTATGGCCAGCTCCGCCAGCTGGTGCAGCTCCATCAATTGTTTGAGCTGTTCCACCAGCAGAGGAGTCATACGTCCTTTTGGCATAATGATTTTATATTGATATTTATTACATTAGGGTCTGTTATTACACATTTTGGTGAAATACTTATACCTTTTCTCTCTTATTTTACAAGGTCTACATGAAGAGGGAGAATGCCGACAGCTGGAGTGCGAGACTAGAAAAGGAGCAAATCTGAGATACCTATTGTGGATAACTCCAAAAGTCCTGAAAATCTACGGAGAATTATTTTGGAATATATAAACAATATTGGGGGAAATAAATACATCAGGGGGCCCACCAGGGAGCCACAAGCCTGCGGGGCACGGCCAACCCCCTGGCCTTGCCCCTGGGGCTCGTTGCCCACCTGGCAGCCCTCCGGTGCCCATCTTCTCTATATTGAGGGTTTCATCCTGCAAAAAAGTATATCAAAGCTTTCGGGATGAAGCAACGCTGTCTCGAGGCGGAACTTAGGCAGAACGAATCTAGAGGTCCGGCAAGGCGGTCCTGCTGGTGAAACTTCCCTCTGGGAGGGGGAAATCAAAGCCATCATCATCACCAACGATCCTCTCATCGAGAGGGGGTCAATCTACATCAACATCTTCATCAACACCATCTCCTCTCCAAACCCTAGTTCATATCTTGTATCCGATCTTTGTCTCAAAACCTCAAATTGGTACCTATGGGTTGCTAGTAGTGTTGATTACTCCTTGTAGTTGATGCTAGTTGGTTTACTTGGTGGAAGATTATATGTTCAGATCCTTGATCATCACTCATACTCCTCTGATTATGAACATGAATATGCTTTGTGAGTAGTAATGTTTGTTCCTGAGGACATGGGATAAGTCTTGTTATAAGTAATCATGTGAATTTGGTATTCGTTCGATATTTTGATGAGATGTATGTTGCCTCTCCTCTAGTGGTGTTATGTGAACATCGACTACATAACACTTCACCATTGTTTGGGCCTAGATGAAGGCGTTGGGAAGTAATAAGTAGATGATGGGTTGCTAGAGTGACACAACCTTAAAACCCTGTTTATGCGTTGCTTCATAAGGGGCTGATTTGGATCCACATTTTTCATGCTATGGTTAGATTTATCTTAATTCTTCTTTCGTAGTTGCGGATGCTTGTGGGAGGGGTTCATCATAAGTGCGAGGCTTGTCCAAGTAAGGACAGCACCCAAGCACCAGTCCACCCACATATCAAATTATAAAAGTAGGGAATACGAATCGAATGAGCATGATGACAACTAGCTTGACATAAATTCCCATGTGTCCTCGGGAGCGATTTGCTTTATATAAGAGTTTTTCCAGGCTTATCCTTTGCTATAAAAAGGATTGGGCTACCTTTCTGCACCATTGTTACAATTGTTACTTGCTATCCGTTACAAATTATCTTATCACAAAACTATCTGTTACCGAGAATTTCAGTGCTTGCAGAGAATACCTTGCCGAGAACTACTTGTCATTTCCTTCTGCTCCTCGTTGGCTTCGACACTCTTACTTATCAAAAGGACTACGATAAATGCCCTATACTTGTGGATCATCAAGGAGGACGCTCGGGGGCTCCGAACTACGCCCAGAACATCGGAGCTTGGTCTTCCTCTCCCCGCGAGGCGAGTAGCTGGTTGGCTTACTCCACACTCTTCTAGAGATCGGGGGCTGCGCCTGAGGATCCCCATACCTGGGTCAACAATTCGAATCTGCTATCTCTAAATACGCACTTTAAGGAGTATGGCTTACCATTGGCTATCTCCTTGGCTTAGCGAACTTGTTGCTCGAAGAACCGTCTGTCCACCTGCTCTTGATGAAGATCGGATTTCATGGTGGACAGCTCGGCCGAGAGCGCCTCTTTCTTTTGGTCCAAGGCATCGCACTTGTTGTTGGCGTCCTTGAGATCATCTTGTATCTCTGCCACACGAGCCTGGTGTTCATCACTTGTGGCTCGTAGGGCAGAGAGTGCGGTGGCCGCTTCCTTGGCCGCCTCCATGACCGCTTCAGCTTTGACGCGCTGAAGCTCGTCCCTGAGATTTTCCATCTCTTTCGACGAAGCTGCAACATGACAAGGACTTATCTATAAGGACTGTATTGATAGAATTCTAGGAAGAATACTAAGATTTGATTCAAACTTACCCTGCTCCTCGTCGAACCTTTTGTTGAGGGCTTCCAACTCATCCTCGGAGCGCTTGAGCTTCCGATTTATCTCGTCCAGTTTGGCGCCATTTTTGGCTGCCACCGATGACGAGGCCTACACATACAATCCATGTATCACATTGATACTTACTTTCCGAACTTTAGATATGACCGCTAGGCGAGTTTGTTCAACTCACCTAGGGCTTGGGGGCTGCCATGTATACACTATGTTTAAATAAAATCTTAGCAAAAACGACGGGCAACTTACTTGAAAGTCTGCAAGGAGACCTTTGAAGGCCTCCTTTAGTCCATTGTCAACAGACTGGACGCTTTATAACACCGCACCCATAAGGGTGCGGTGCTCTTCGGGGATGGAGGCTCTTCATAGACCATCCCCCATCGTCGACCACTCAGTGGTCGGTAGCGCTGGGGATGATCAGATTTCCCGATCATGCACAGAGGATTGGAATGATGCCTCCGGAGGCACCATGTGCTCCAGAGACGTTTTTGGAGGGGCCTGACTACCCGCCCGTCTGGTCTCCTTGGTGCACGAGCGGGGGATCATCCCCTGTTCTTCTGTGACCGAAGTGTTAGCCTCGGCCACGGGGTTGTCCTCCGCTCCCCCTGTGTCCGCCTCCGTTGGAGTGTGCTGGGACAACACCTCCATGGTGTCCTTTGTAGCATCCGGAGTGGGGGTGCGAGGCGTCCCTGCTCTCTGCTAGTTCGGCTAGGGGGTCTCCCCATCCGATATAATTTCGGTGGGGATAACACAAGGAGGGATGGTGGATCAACGACTTGCATGTCAGTAAACTCTGAGCCTACTAGCGACAGAAAGAAGGGTCTTCAGATCCTAACCTGTATGGAGGGGGATTGACCCTGAGGCTCCTTTGAGGAACCACCTCGGCATCTTTGGACGCGGAGCTCAATCCGAGCTACTGTCGGGCAGGACCGTCCGCGCTTGCTACGCCCTCTTCGGGGCAGGAGAGGCTGCCTGCGCTGAGGCATCCGAAGACGTCACCCTCTTCTTGGTGCAGGGGGGTCGTCTCCCCCCTCGCTCTCGACCTCCTCCTCTTCTTCTTGTTCTTCTTCCTCCTCTTCGGCCTCCTCCTGGTTTGTGGAGGCGGGTGTGTCTTCCGAGCCAGCATCAGGCTAATCCCTGATGCGGATACCAGCCTGACCTGGTTTCTTCTTCTTCTCCTTCTTTGTGAGAGGATTGTAAGGCCTCTCCGTGAGTATCTTGGTCAACATCCTGGCCCTCTCGTCTTCGGGCTGAGGAGCCGGACTGCAGATTTTGGTGGCTTTCTTCATCCATTTCCGCATAGACATGTTGGACAAAGGGTTATGACCTTTTATGTAATAAAACCAAAGAAGCAAGGATGTGGCGTACCTCGGAGTCTGGTTTGGCAGCATGGAGGCCCTTGTCTTCCCCCTCGGCTAGCAAGCTCTTCATCGATTTGAAGAATGCCTTCCAAAGCTTCTCCCACATAGTGCGGAAGAATTTTCGGACTGTGGGCTCGGCGTCGAGTTTCCGAGCCCATAGTGGGGTGTCTTGGCACTGGCAGGGGAGGATGCCTCTTCGAAACATCACGTAAACCACATCAGCCAGCTTGGTTCCGTCCTCGATCAAGGAAAGGATCCACTTTTGCAGATTGGCCACCTCCTAGCTTGACTCCCACTCGATGCTCTTTTCGAGCTATGCAGCTAGCCAGGTCGGGGGACCGGATCTGAATGCGGTGGCAGGGTGCAAACCTTGTTCTTGTGGCTTTGTGATGTAGAACCCCTCCTTATGCCACCCCTTGATGGTGTTGATGCGGGTGCCCACCAGACAATCGATGCGTGTGAGTTTGCCGATGATGGCACCACCGTAGTCGGCGTGCTTGCTGCCGACACACTTTGGCTTGATGTTGAAAACCTGCAGCCAGATCCCGAAGTGTGACTCGACATGCAGGAATGCCTCGCATAGGAGGATGAAAGAAGAGAGATGCATGATAGAGTTCGGCAGAAGGTCGTGGAAGTCGAGGCCATAGAAGAACATCAAGGCCGTGACGAATGGGTGGAGCGGAAAGCTTAACCCCTGATGAAGTGGAGGATGAACACCACCCGCTCACCTGACTTGGGGGTGGGGATTACTTGTCCCTTCTCTGTCGTGCAATGAGTGATAACCATGGGGGGGAGGGTACCCGGCCTTCTTGAGGTTGAGGATGTCTTGGTTGCTGACGGAGGAAACTTCCCACCGACCATTGGAGCCCGCCTTTCCCGAGGAAGCGGTGGTGGGAGAAACCTAGATCTGTGCTCTGGAGGCGCAATGGAAGAGGAGGTGGAGATGTCGAATGGAGAGCGTGAGAGGCCTCTCGGGTTTTCTTTCTCCTTTTATGAGGTGTGTCGATTCAGGCTCCCCTTGCTGCGTCGTGATTCTCTCCACTTCCCGAGAAGCCCGAGCTATTGTGGGCGTATAATTAACTACATCCCTTATAAAAAGGGACACGGTCCGTGTGGAGAGATCGTGTGGACGAAACAGCCTCGAGCCGCGCATCGAGTACATGTAACTGGCCTATCGGTCATGATGGGCTGTGACCTTCCGTCACAAAGATCATCGGGAAACATTACCTTTTTCTCGACGCGTGGCCTTAAAAAGCCAAATTATCTCACAAAGTTCGGATGTGCCGTAATGCAGAAGAATTATTTGTCATCGGAGGCCGAACTATGGTTCGGCGGAAGGAACTCACCTCGCAAGCCGAAGACTCTGTTCGCGAAGCAATTGGAGCTGAAGACTCTTGGCATTGGAGGCAAGTTCGGGGGCTACTAAGGGAGTCCTGTATTAGGGGGTCCTCACATAGCTGACCTGTTGTATGGGCTAGACTTTATGGGCCACTCGCCGAACACCAGATGACCTGAAGGCCCAGTTACCAGGATGGAAGCTTTGAGGAGCAAGGCTTGCGCTCCACGTCTGATGTAGTAAATAGACATGTTTATCTCTTTGGCATGTAACCGACCATGTGTAAACCCTAGGCCTCCTCGGCATCTATATAAGCCGGAGGGTTTTAGGGTATAGAGGTAGAACAAATCATCTAGGGTTAGACATACGATCTCGAGGTAGATCAACTCTATAACCTCTTATACTTTCAATACAATCAAGCAGGACATAGGATATTACCTCAATAGGAGGGCCCGAACCTGGGTAAACTCGTGTCCCCTTCGTCTCCTGTTATCGTCGATCCTAGTCTCATAGTTCAGGACCCCCTACCCGAGATCCTCCGGTTTGTACACCGACAGTTGTTGCTTGAGGTAGCGGGAGCATCACTTGTGGCTTTTTAAGCACCGCTAGACTTGTGGTGAAGCTCTTCCTTGTCTTTGAGTGTCATCTCAAGAGCAACAATTCTACCAATCACTTCAGTTGTCTTGAGATCTTTGTTGTTGGGCATCATTTGGTTCAATGTGCAAACGGTGTAATATTGATCATCCAAAGCTCGAAGTATCTTCTTGATGATGAATTTATTAGTCATTTCTTTGCTTCCTAAGCTAGCAATCTCATTGGTGATGAGATCTAGCCTAGAGTACATCTCAGTGAAACCTTCACCATCCTTCATCTTGAACTTGTCAAGTTGACTTTGAAGAACATCCAACTTGGATTCTCTCACAGATTCCATACCTTCATGCATATCATTCAAAGTATCCCAAATCTCTTTTGCATTCTCAAGACGGATGATTTTGTTGAATTTTTCGGGGGCATAGGCAGTTGAAGAGAATGTCGCATGCTTGAGCATTGAGTTGCAACATCTTCAACTCATCCGCGGTTGCTTCACGATTGGGTTCCTTTCCATCGGCAAAGAATTCACCTTGCATACCAACATGAACAACAGCCCAAATGGAGGGGTTATGACCAAGAAAATGCATTTTCATTTTGTGCTTCCAACTAGCAAAATTTGTGCCATCAAAGTACGGACCTCTACGGTGATAATTTCCCTCACTAGACGACATACTTCTCCTAGGTTGTGAGACCAACACAATGGAGACCAAAGCTCTGATACCACTTGTAGGATCGAAAGTCGTGCTAGAGGGGAGTGATTAGACTACTTGACCAAATAAAAATCTACTTTTTCTCAACTTTAATTCTTGGCAGATTTTAGCATTCATAGTATGTCAAGTACACCCTACACATGCATGTCTAAGAGTATAGCAGCAGAAAGTAAAGACAAGCATGTAAGTAAAGAGAGTGTAGGAAGATCAAACACAATTGGTGACATGATGATTTTTCCTGTGGTTCCGATAGTTGGTGCTATCGTACATCCATGTTCATGGAGTCTTCAACCCATAGAGGGTAACGTTCGCGAGAGTCCATGGAGGGCTCTACCCACAGAGGGTTCCACGAAGAAGCAACCTTGACTATACTATGACGGCCTACGTCCACGGAGGACTAGCCTTACTCGGGGTAGATCTTCACGAAGTAGGCCATATCCTTGCCCTTACAAACTTCTTGGTTCACTCCACAACACGAAGTAGGAGGATCCCAAGTGAAACCTAACCAATCTAGGAGGCACCACCCTCCAAAAGGTAATATACTCGGTAATGCGATGAACTCCTTGTTCTTGTGCTTAAAGATGGTAGAGTCCTCAACACACAATCACTCTCTCATGGATTTGGCTTGGTAGAAGAGATGGGATTGGTGGAAAGCAAATTGGGGAGGCTAGAAATCAAGATCCATATAATTTGAGTGGAAGATCTTGACCTCAACACAAGGGTAGGTGGTTCTCTCTCAGAAAACTGTTAGGATAGCTATGGAATAGTTCCCAGTGCTTCTCTTTCGAGTAGGTGGTGGTGGAGGGGTATATATTGGCATCTCCAAAAATCCAACCATTACACACAATAAGTCCAACTCGGTGGAACCGATGTGTGAATCTCGGCTGTACCGAAGTGACTTAAAGTTAGCAACTTTTGAATCTCGGTGCGACCGATATAGGAATCTCGGTTGCACCGATAATCTGACCAACGGTCAGAATGTCCAATCTCGGCGACGCTGATTCGACAATCTTGGAGGGACCAAAACTATGAACTTGCGTAACAGAAAGTTGGCAGCCGAACTCGATGGCACTGAATGCAATATCGGTTGTATCGAAAAGCTAGGGTTTGGCTGAGTCTGTCTAGGGTTTGGAATCGGTGGCACCGGGATGGAAATGTTGGTTGCACCGATTTTGAGTATTTGGCTTT
Source organism: Hordeum marinum (assembly GCA_022496015.1). Lineage (NCBI taxonomy): Eukaryota > Viridiplantae > Streptophyta > Magnoliopsida > Poales > Poaceae > Hordeum > Hordeum marinum. The sequence continues at coordinate 490,679,842 of CM039678.1, forward strand.
CGACAGACTTTGGTGGGAGAGTTTGTGGGTGTTTTTTGTGACTATCACTTGTGCACGTATGAGCATTTTTCTCACCAACCAAACCTTACCCCCTTTTAATAGTATTGGCTTTCCTATGGACTCGAAGTGATTTCTCACAAATGTAAAATGTAGAGTCCTCTTGCTTGAAGCTTTTCCAACCTATTTCCTTGCATCTTGGGGTATTCCACAATCTTTTTGCCAACCCATCATTGAACATTTCCTGAAATATACTTGGTGCAAACATTAGTTCAATGAATTATATGTTGTTGTAAATTACCAAAACCATCAATGAAGAAATATGCTTTCATATGTCCACAAGTTTATAGATAGAGGTGTCGATAAAATAAAATACGGACATGAGGGCATCATGATGAACTTTAGAATAGAAATACTCATTGTATGAGATTCTTTATACTAGAGTAACAATTCATTCACGAGATGAAGTATGAACCATGAAATCTATTGAAAATCAGCAAACTATGATCTCAGTCACTGAAGCAATTGACAGTTTATCATAACACTGGAAAGAGTCATTATAAGAGCTTGTAAGGAAAATTCACATACTCAATCATCTTTTAGTCCTTCACAATTGCTAGCACTCACGCGGTACCCACAAGATCAAAGCTTAAATCGGACACAAAGGAAACTAGGGGCTTAACGTTTTGCCTCCCAACTATTCACCTCAAGGGTGATGGCAACAATAATAGCTCATGATCACCCACATCTGAGCGGATATCTAAGTCTAGATCATTCCAAAACACATAATGCTTTCCAAGAGAGACGAAATATAGGAAGTGGTGAATACCATCGTGAGTCTTGCATAAAGGTAAATACTTAAAAAGTAAAAGTAACAGATAGGCCCTTCGTAGAGGGAAGCAGAGGTTGTCATGCACCTTTTGTTCTTGGATGCACAAACCCTTAGTGCAACGAACGCCGCGTTGTATTGCCCTTTGTGATAGCAACCTTTATTATGCACTTTGTCACTTTTATTTCTTCACTATCACAAGTTTTTACAATGCTTATTTCCCTTAAATAAAAGATCACATATATTTAGGAGCAATTTTTATTTCCTTATTGCACCGATGAAAACTTACTTGAAGGATCTTATTCAATCCATAGGTAAGTATGCTGGACTCTCATGGCAAAACTGGGTTGAGGTGTTTGGATGCACAAGTAGTGTCTCTACTTGGTGCGGAAGTTTTGGCTAATATGAGGTGGAAGCAAGAACGACATGTTGAAGGATTAAAAACCATATAACTTCTATCCGGAGGCAAGCAACATAACATATTATGTTGTCTTCCTTGTCCAACATCAACTTCTTGGCATGTAATATTTTAATGAGTGGTCACAATCATAAAAGATGTCCAAGATAATATATTTATATGCAAATCTCTCTCTCTCTTTATCACTTCCTTATCAATTGCACCAATGAAAAATTACTATGTTTGTTAACTCCCAAGAATTTCCAATCACCATACTTTTTCTATGTGAGGTCTTCACTCCCATAAGATCACTATGTATACTCTTTGCTTTTGTTCTATCATTATTTTACTTATTACCCTCATGAGCATAGTGATCTAGCAGAGCCCTCTCATCAAAACTAATTTTTATTATATAACTCTCCGACTTGCTTACATAAGGGGAGCAAAAGCAAAAACTAAAATCTAGATCATACCAAACTTTGTTCTACTAGATCTAAATAAAATCAAAAAGGATCAAACTAAGAAATGTAAAATAAAATAAAAAGGATAAAGGTGTGATGGTGAAACGATACCGGGGCACCTCCCCCAAGCTTGGCATAAGCCAAGGGGAGTGCCCATACTCATGTTCTCACATGTCCCTCTTCGGAGGTGATGGTACAATATTCTTGGCGATGATACCCTTTAGAATGCGATTATCCTCTTCAAGCTTGTTATTTTGATGCCGGAGATCCATTACTTCCTTGTGCAATTTCTCATTGACGATTAAAGACCCCTTCACCCATGGATGTTTCATTGCTGCGGGTGAAACGACAACACTCTTTTCCAAGTTTTCATAAGTAAGGAATTTAGCATTGCGAGGGATAACCGGATTCGGGATTGCTGAGCTCAAAAGTTCCTCCATCATGGCTCCAATTTGGGGATGAGAGTCAACTTCTTGGTCTTCCTCCATGGCATCCATCCTTTTTAAGTTAGCTTCCATATCCTCCTCCATGCTTTGCCCAAAGTGGTTAGCTTTAATGTATGCTTCAGGCTCTTGGGCCGGGTGAGAAACACGGCTCTCCCCAGTCAACTCTTGTGAAGAAATCTTGCTCTAAATCTGCTGCAGGAACAACTCAAAAATGAAAATAGGAGGTATTGTTGTGATATGAGAGTCGAAACACTCGGGAGAATATATAATGAATTTTTGCCGACCTGAAGGAGTATTCCACAAGAAAACGGAGTGCGGAAGGTGCACGGGCTGGTGACAAGCCCCCTAGGCGTGGCCAGGGGGCGGCCGCGCCTAGCAGGCTTGTTGCCTCCCCGTGTGTCCTTTGGACTACCTTTTATTTTCCTAATTTTTTAAATATTCCAAAACTGAATAAAATTGGTATTGGGAAACTTTTGGAGTCTGTCTACTTACCGTACCATGTACCTATTCCTTTTCGGAGTTTGAAACGTTTCGGTAAGTCTCCATAATATGCTCTTCAGGATTTATGGTATTTATAACATTGGTTTCAACATTAATGGGAGTACCTGAGATATAATGTTTGATTCTTTGCCCGTTTACCACTTTCGGATTTGTGCCTTCGGTGTTGTTGATCTTGATGGCACTGGAACGATATACTTCCTCGACGATGTTAGGCCCTTCCCATTTAGAGAGAAGTTTTGCAGCAAAAAATCTTAACCGAGAATTGTATAGCAAGACATGATCAACTACATTAAATTCACACTTTTGTATCCTTTATCATGAGATCTCTTAACTTTCTCTTTAAACAACTTGGCACTCTCATAGGCCTGCTAATATCACAAGCAAACACAACTGCTAAAAATTCCTTTTGAGTGGTAGCATAGTTTATTTGAGCAATGTCTAGAGTTTTGCTAGCATAATGAAAAACATTTAATTTCATATCACTAGAACAGCACCAACATCATAATCACTAGCATGACACATAATTTCAAAGGGTAGGTTCCAATCAGGTGGTTGAACAACAGGTGCAGATATTAATGCATTCTTAAGAATTTCAAAAGCTTCTACACAATCATCATGAAAAAGGAATGGAACATCTTTTTGCAAGAGATTAGTGAGAGGCCTAGTAATCTTAGAGAAATCTTTAATAAATCTCCTATAGAAACCATCATGACCAACGAAACTTCTTATACCTCTGATATCCGTAGGACACGACATTTTTTCAATAGCATCAACTTTAGCCCTGTCAACTTGAATACCTCTTTTAGAAATTTTATGTGGCAAGACAATGCCTTCATTCACCATGAAGTGGCACTTCTCATAATTCAAGACAAGATTTTTTTCTTCATATCTCTGCAAAACTCGATCAACATTGCTCAAACAATCATCAAAAGAAGTTTCGTAAACAGAAAAATCATCCATGAAAACCTCACCAGTCCTTTCAAAAAAATAAGAGAATATAGCAGTCATACATGTTTGAAAGGTAGCAGGTGCATTGCATAAACCAAAAGGCATATGTCTATAAGCACAGGTACCGAAAGGGCAGGTAAAGGTGGTCTTCTCTTGGTCCGCTTTTGACACAAGTAATTGAGAGAAACCAGAATAACCGTCTAGAAAGCAAAAATGTGTATGTTTGGACAATCTTTATAGCATTTGATAAATCAAAGGTAGAGGGTAATGATCTTTCCTAGTAGATTTATTTAATTTCCTAAAACCAATTATCATTCTATAACCTGTAACAATTCTCTGCGGGATCAATTCATTTTTATCATTAGGAACCATGGTAATGCCTCCTTTATTAGGGACACAATGAACGGGAGTAACCCATCTACTATCAGCAATAGGGTATACGATACCTGCCTCCAGAAGCTTTAATATTTCATTTCTTACCACTTCCTTCATCTTAGGATTTAACCACTATTGGTGATCAACAACTGGTTTAGCATCAGGCTCAATTTTAATTTTTTCCTGAAATAAAGTGGGACTAATGCCCTTAAGATCATCAAGAGTATATCCAATAGCAGCACGATGCTTCCTCAGAGTTTTCAATAATCTTTGTTCTTCATGCTCTGAAAGGTTCGCACTAATAATAACAGGATATATATCTTCCTTTCATCAAGATAAGCATATTTCAAAGTATCTGGCAATTGTTTAAGCTCAAACACGGGATCACGTTTGGGTGGAGGAGGATCCCCAAGTATTTCAACAGACAAGTTGTGTTTTAGAATAGGATGCTGATCAAAGAAAATCGTGTCTATTTCATTTCTTTCATTCATATGCATATAATTTTTATGGTCTAGAAAATATTGCTCTAAAGGATTAGTAGGAGGCACGTCAATAGAAGCAAGACCTATAATTTCATGCTTCCTAGGAAATTCTTTATCATGGGGTTGCCTACGAAATTTAGAGAAATTAAACTCATGAGATGTATCCCCAAAACTTACGGTAACCATTTCCTTCTCACTATCTATCCTGGCATTAACGGTATTCAAGAAGGGTCTACCTAATATAATGGTGCAAAAATCATCTACATAGATTAGATGTGAATCATGATGTAGTGTTCCATCTCCTGCATAAGGATTAGCCAGCAGTTTCTCTATCATACCCGAAGGAATTTCATAATAAATATTTTCAGTAGGTTCAGTAGGTTGAGGGACAACTCTTTGTGTTCCCATTCGAGGTGAAGATACCCCGACCAAGCCCCTCAAAGGATTACTTTCCATAGTGACAAGTAAGAGTAAATTTCAGCACACTATATAAAATTTTCCTTACCAGATTCCACTTACCAAATGCGCTTCACTCCCCAACAACTGCGCCAGAAAAGAGTCTTGATCACCCACAAGTATAGGGGATCTATTGTAGTCCTTTCAATAAGTAAGAGTGTCGAACCCAACGAGGAGCAGAAGGAAATGACAAGCGGTTACCAGTAAGGTATTCTCTACAAGCACTAAAATTATCTGTGACAGATAGTTTTGTGATAAGATAATTTGTAACGAGTAACAAGTAACAAGTGTAGCAAAGGTGCATCAAGGTGGCCCAATCCTTTTTTTAGCAAAGGACAGGCCTGGACAAACTCTTATATAAAGCAAAGCGCTCCCAAAGACACATGTGAATTTCTGTCAAGCTAGTTTTCATCATGCCCATTTGATTTGAGTTCGTTACTGTAATAATTTTATATGTGGGTGGACCGGTGCTTGGGTGCTGCCCTTACTTGTAAAAACCTCCCACTTATGATTAACCCCCCTCACAAGCATCCGCAACTACGAAAGAAGAATTAAGGTAAACCTAGCCATAACATGAAACATATGGATCCAAATCAGCCCCTGACGAAGCAACGCATAAACTAGGGTTTAAGCTTCTGTAACTCTAGCAACCAATCATCTACTTATTACTTCCCAATGCCTTCCCATAGGACCAAATAATGGTGAAGTTTTATGTAGTCGATGTTCACATAACACCACTAGAGGGGAGACAATATCAAAATATCAAACGAATACCAAATTCACATGATTACTTATAACAAGACTTATCCCATGTCCTCAGGAACAAACGTAACTACTCACAAAGAATGTTCATGCTGACCAGAGGAGTATCAGTTATCATAAAGGATCTGAACATATGATCTTCCACCAAGTAAACCAACTAGCATCAACTACAAGGAGTAATCAACACTACTAGCAATGCAACCCACAGGTACAAATCTGAGGTGTTGAGTCAAAGATCGGATACAAGAGATGACCTAGGGTTTGGAGAGGAGATGGTGCTCGTGAAGATGTTGATGGATATTGACCCCCTCTCGATGAGAGGATCGTTGGTGATGACGATGGCTTCGATTTCCCTCTTCGGGAGGGAAGTTTCCCCGGCAGAACAACCCTGCCGGAGCTCTAGATTGGTTCTGTCCAAGTTCCGCCTCGAGATGGCGGCGCTTCGTCCCAAAAGGTCTCATATGATTTTTTCCAAGTCTATCAAAATGCTTCATATAGTAGAAGATGGGCGTCGGAGGAGCCACAGGGGCCCCACAAGCCTGCTAGGCACGGCTAGGGGGGTGGCCGCGCCTAGCAGGCTTGTGGCCTGTAGGTGGCCCCCCTCTATTTGATTCTTGCGCTAGTATTTTTTATTGAATCCAAAAATATTCTCCGTAAATTTTTAGGACTTTTGGAGTTGTGCAGAATAGGTATCTCAGATTTTCTCCTATTCCAGTCTAGAATTCCAGCTGCCGGCATTCTCCCTCTTCATGTAAACCTTGCAAAATAAGAGAGAAAAGGCATAAGTATTGTACCATAACGTGTATCAACAGCCCATAATGCAATAAATATCAATATAAAATCATGATGTAAAATGGACGTATCAGGGAGTTAGTTGGAAATTTAAGTAAATGTTTTTTTAGGAGAAATACCACATGTTCATTCAAATAAAAGGCTAGATACAACACATGTAGTTTCTCTCAGGAACTGTTCAAAGAGAAAATACACTACAGAAAATCCCAGATAAAAATAAAATCACAAACGAGCCCTTCTAGGTCCCTGCAACCACCAAAACCATGCTCGCGCAATCCAACCACCGCCAACGCAGAAGCAGACACCGGAGGAGAACTTAGCGAGCAACCAAACAACCTAGATCCAAGAGAGTACCATTGCAGTGAGAGCCAAGGCAAACGAACTGCATTGCGGGACTTAGATCAGGTGTCCGAAGACGACGACACATGTGCAATTGTGGATCGACGGACGGGGATCCTCCCCACACTTCTTGGACCTAGCACTACACCACAACATTGATGTAAGGACATAAAAACTATGAGGAGAAGACACTTTAAAGGGCAGATAAACTGTCAAGATAGTGTTTCTCCCGGCAGATAGAAGTGCCACAAGAACGGATGTCGGGGTTACTTGTCCTAGCAGATAGACTTCTCCCGACAGTTTATCTACCCTAGACCATGTATTTTTCCGGCAATTTATTTTCTCCCGGTAGATTAGTCAAGCACATGAAACTATAGTTACCGACAATTGAATTGTCGGCACAAGCATGTTTACACGACAGATATTATGCCAACATGTTGATTTCACTACCAATCTATTCTAGGAATTCCTAATTTAACATCCAATCATTATAAATGTTTAGGTAATCACAACACATCACATAATTTATACAAGCAATACAATCAAAGTGGTGCCACAAAAGGTGTGTGTGTATATATATATATGTTTATAGATGTGTTACACAACCAAAATAAATTAATGCCACAAAAGGAGAAGTACAGATGTTTCTAAATGTGCCACACAATCAAAATGATCTTAACAACCAACAAAAGTAGCAGAACAAGGCTCCAGGTTCAACAAACAAGACCTATGACATTATCATTCCACCAACTTAATTGTAGGTCTTCCAAATCATCATCAGCTTGAAGATCTTACAAACCTCAATTAACTTATGTACCTTTGGGAAACCTGCAATAGATCAGAAGATGTTACATACAACAATTGCACCTAGAACTTAAGGAAGATGTTACAACAATCACATACAACAGCCGCATGCCCACAGACAGTTGTCGCATATGTTCTGAATATAGAGAAACTATAAACATCTCTAGAGTAATCTCTACTCACTAATATAAAACAGGGCATTTGTCCCGGTTCCAAAGGGCCTTTAGTCCCGGTTCTGAAACCGGGACAATGCCTACGGGACTAAAGTTCCAAACTCTAAGTCCCGGTTCTCTTACAAACCGGGACTAAAAGGGATCCACGCGGCCGATGCAGGGCGTCCATGCAAGAGGACCTGTAGTCCCGGTTGGTAACACCAACCGGGACAAAAGGCCATCCATGTGTGAGCCCCTGCAAACCACTAGGTTCTAGGTTTTTTTGAAAGGGTCATGTTTCATTTTGTGTTTTCATTTTCTTTTATATTTATATTGTATTTCCATGCAGTTACACATATTAATATACAACATCGTCAATACAAATTATGGGGAAAAAATCCAACATCAGTACAAATTAAATGGATGCAATATACTAAGTTGAAGTAGAGGAAAATACGATGTTGCCATTCGCAACATCGTATTTTCCTCTAATTCAACTTGGTCCATTGCATCCAGCTAATTTGTACTGGTATATGTCATATTACAACTCATCATTATCTTAATCCACTGTTCATCATTGTAGGTTAAATAACATAAAAAGTTGAACTCCTCATCATTCTAGTTGTTATCATACTAGCAAATGATCAAGTTATCACAAGTTAGAAACACTAACTACTGCTCTCTCTTTGGTAAAATAGCATAAAAAAGGTGAACTCATGCATCTCCCGAATGAAGAATACATATCAACCTATCTTCAACTTCTGGCTTGTGCAATTTATGGTCTCCAAGTGGTTGCCTGGATGTTGTTATTGCCTTTCTCCATATTTTTATTTTCATGGTATTCTCACTTTGAGATATCGTGTGTTTACCAGGGTAACTCATCAGCAGTGGCCATAAACTAACCATATGCAAATAACCTTTGGTAAACATCCACTTAGGAACGGTCTCTGGCGGTAGTACCTATTGAAGAACATAATTTATAATAACATAGTTAGCAAACTAGTTTATTTAAGAACAATGTATGAAAATGATGGATTAATGACACAAGAGTAAAAAAACTTACAAAGTAGTCTCTAGTGATGTTATAAGGGTTTAACTTGTGCACTAGTGGCACATATCTATGATAAATGTTATCAATCATGTAACTACGCTTATGATGCTGAAAAGCATGAATAAATGAGATGAGATGGTCTTTTTCTGACCAAGTTTGGAGTCATTACTATAGTATGTTCGATCTATTATCTGTCGGGTAGTTTTTCCAGGACGGAAATAAGCTGATGATCAAAAATAAAGAAAATTAGTGAGGATGAGTACCAAATACTTTTCAATAATCAATATAAAGTACCTAACAAATCTGTTGACAAACGCACCTGGAGGTAGCACCGGAATCAAGTCATCGTCCGCATGCACCCAAATATCTGTATTATTATCACGAACATCGTCACTACCAAGATCGAAGGTAATGTTCATGTCCACATCCAACCCATACGCATGGCAAAATGCTCTCCAAGTAGACCAACCAAAATATGTGTGATCTTCATTATTTTTGACCTTAACAACAAAAGTGTAATGCTCCATTATTAGGTGAGCTATCATAGGCTCCGTATTGTCCTTTCTTTGGTAATGGAACTTGTCCAAGACAGCGGATCTTGCATGACAGGGAATGCACTAGTCGAATTGTACAAAAGAAAATTAAAGGTTAATTAGAGAAAAAAAAGCACACGTCATACTTCATTAACAAAAAATACATGTTGTCTGTAGATACCGTAATTTCACTACATTCTTTTGTTAGCTTGACAGTGAATAACCTATCGTTGTCCAGGTGAGGATAAATGTCGCATAGACCCCTGTTGTCCCAGCAATAAGGGAACTGAGGGATCCTATCATCGTCAGCCGACTTCAACATTTACCGTGTTCTTGATTCTAAGATTAAAAATCAACGACAATGATATAATATCACTAATACATATAATAGCACTGGCAATCGGCGGCGACTCTTCATATAATATTATTATATAATATCACTAATACATCTCGAACAATCCAGTTAATGAAGCATCGAATATTATCACTAATATAGATCGGATATTATCAAATAATCTAGGTCACTCGTGGTTCTTGAAGCGTTGGTGGTGGACACCCAAAGAGAAGGAACCAGCATAGGATCATAGCTCGGGTGAGATCCCTGAAGGAACTGCCAGGTATTGGAGAACCTCGCATCCAACGCAACCATGTAGCGACGGACGTGCTCGTCCTCCTCCCTGACATGGTGATGTACCACCTCATCGGTTGCCGTGTGCTTCCGCACCGAAAGTGGCCCACGCGACCGCTATGGTGATGAGACCCAGATTCCTCACCAAACTGCGCCCCCCATAAGGTAGCACCCCTCATTGCCAGCCCAGCGGAGCCTAGTCCCGGACATGGCGCTTCTCAAACTGGTTGTCGGCACTGAGTCGACGACGAGGATGTGGGATTGGCATCGTCGACGAGAACAAGTTGTGGCTATAGCAAATATCATTTTATTTAATAACAATTAAACAACAATACCATTAGGATGAGATTTAGAGGTCAGAGCTATTGTACGTATGCAAAGGGGATCATTTAGAATTTCTATCATTTTGGTAAAAAAACAGTATCTTTCCTATTTATAAAGATTGAAGTTGGTGGTGAGTTCACATATGGTTCCAACATCCTTTCCAAACAAACAAATACACACAACCCTAGAAGTGGAACTAGCAACCTTTCAAGAGAATTATAAACAAATGTACTTTACTCACATGTGGGATCTATCGTAAATAAACAAATACACTATTTTCATGTGAGACCAAATTTTTTGTAAAAGGCACAAATAACAAAGACAAGAATGTGACTTCAACTCAAAATCGATCTTGGTTTTAGTTATCTTCCCAACATACTATGGTCACTTAAAATTCTTTGACACTGCATGTCTCTCACCATATTTTTTCTATTTCTTAACCGTAAATCATGCAATGGGCATAAAGGACGCTAATGTTATTGCACCACCTCTAAGCTAATTGTTTCGTGGCAACGCACGGGCAACATGCTATGAAAACAACAATACGTGTAGTTCGATGATCATTCAAGTAAGACTTGTGATGACCACTGAGATATGCATGAGAATAGACTCAACTAAGAGGGACAATCAGCATCATAATAGCATATCTAAATCTAAATTAGCAGGTATTTTTGAAAAAATCTAAAAAACGAGGAGCAAGCGGTGGTGTGGCCAGCGGCTCACGTCGGAGGAGGAGGAGGCCGTAGTGGGCTCGAGGAGGCGACCACATCGGGGAGGTGAAGGCGTCGGGGCAGAGATGGGGGGCGGAGATGGATTTGGGGGGCGGCAATGGTGTCGGGGATGCGATAGTGACGGCGGGAGGCGATAGGGGACGTCGTCGGGGGCGGAGACGAGGAGCGAGCGGGCTCGGGGAGGCGACGGCAAGATCAGGTAGCCTGGTGATGTCGAGGTGATTTTCAGAACCATCGAGGCAGAGGGAAAAGAAGATGGATTTGGAAAATTTTCCAATTCCCGCTTATATAGTCCAACCTTTAGTCCCGGTTGGAGCCATCAACAGGGACTACAGGCCTCCCTGTAGTCCCGATTGGACCCACCAACCAGGACTAAAGGTGAATTTCACCAGTCAAAAGGGCGGGATGCCCCGTCCTTTATTCCCGGTTTGTGGCGCCAACTAGGAGTAAATGGGGGCCTCTTGTCCTGGTTGGTGCCACCAACTAGGACTAAAGGGCTGCTCCTCACACCGGCACAGGGTGGTGGGAGTTTAGTTCCACCTCGCCAAGCGAAGGGCACTCGCAATGGTTCATAAGCTCCACTGTGCCATCCCTCCTGAGCTCCTCTCTTAAGCAGGCCTTAGGCCTAAATTTCTTCTCTGCCTTGCCCTGAACCTATTTGCCTCGCGGGCCTGTGTCCTGGCCCATTGTAGCTGGACCTATTAACTAAATTTCTTTTTAGTTAATATTTTAGTTGATTCTTTTCAAGGCCATTCTTTGCTAAATGACCCAGTTTTAATAAAAAATACTTTGATAATTTGAGTTAATATTATTTTGATTCTTTTTAGTTCATTCTTTTTAGTTAATATTTTAGTTGATTCTTTCACATAGAACGACCCTGAATTGAAAAGCACTAGAAATGAATTCTGAAATGGTTGAAAATTGGCATGGTATCATAATTTCACCCACATAGAATGTGCTAAAAAGTTGAGAGCATTACGGGGAAACATGGATGCACTTCGTGTACAAATTGGACAATCTCTTTCGAAGTATCAGGATTTTAGACAAAAACTCATCTGTTACAAAAGGATTTCAATTTATTAAACATATTTGAACTCAATACTTTTTCTACATTCAATGTGCACCATTCAAAGCCACATCATCCCATTTCAACCATTTTCTGACTTCATTAGCTATTTTTCATGCATTTCATGATTTATTTTGAGCTAGAACGACCCTAAATTCAAAAACACTACAAATGATCTCTGAAATGGTTGAAAACTGGCATGGTATCATAATTTCACCCACATAGCTTGTGCTAAAAAGTTGAGAGGGTTACAGGAAAAACTGGATGCACTTCCGCTAGCAACCAACCTAACGTCCACTTTCTTTGCCGTCTGCTAGCAGATGGCAAAGCTTCTTTGCCGTCTGCTAGCAGTCGGCAAAGAAAGTGGCCAACCTAACGGTCGTTCCCTCCCACTAGCTAGGCTCTTTGCTGTCTGCTAGCAGACGGCAAAGAGCTTTGACCTAACAAAAAACCGGTCAGCGCCCGTGCCCCACCCCTCTCTCTCTATCCCCTGTGCAAGCCCGCGCCCCGTCCCCGTGCCCGAGCCGCCCCCGCCGCCCCCGACACCCACCGCCCCCGACCCCCAAGGCCGCCCGCCGCCCCGGCACCCCACCCAGGCCTTGCGGCTGCCCCGCCACCCCGGTGCCCCGTCCAAGCCTTGTGGCTGCCTTGCCGCCCCGGCGGCCCGTCCCCTCTACGTCCAGCCGCCCCCGCCGCCCGGCACCGCCCCATCGCCCTGATGCCCCACCCCCGCCGCCCGGCCCCTCTCCGTCCAACCACCCCCCGCCTCCCGGCACTGCTCCGTCCAGGTGCCCCCTAGTGAGGTTCTTCCCCTTTTTTTCTTACTTTTTTTCTTGCTGTTTTTTGATTTAGGTATTGTTAGTAATTTAGGTTAGTTGATTTAGGTTGTACTGTTAGTAATTTAGGTTAGTTGCTTTTTTTAGGTTAGTAGATTTTTGGTTAGTAGATTGTAGGTTAGTTTTTTTATATTTAGTCATATTTTAGGTTAGTAGATTTTAGGTTAGTCATATTTTAAGTTATTAGTACGTTTTGTGAGTTCAAAAAAATGAGAAAAGAAGAAAAAGTAGAAGTGGAGAGGAAAAAGGAAAATAAGGAAAATGAAGAAGAAAAAGAAGACAAGACAAAGAACGAAAAGAAGGATGAAGAATAAAAAGATGAAGAGGAAAAAGGAAAATAAAGAAGAAGAAGAAGAAGAAGAAGAAGAAGAAGAAGAGGAGGAGGAAAAGAATAGAAGAAGAAGAAGAAAGACGAAGAAGATGAAAAAAAAGAAGTAGGAGTAGAAGATGAAAAAAATAACTAGGAAAAGTAGAAAAAGAGGGTCGCCGAGGGAAAAGAGGGTCGCCGAGTGGTCGAGGGGTCGAGGATCGAGGGGAAAAGGAGTCAAGGGTCTAAGGGTCGAGGATCGAGGTGTCGAGGGGTTGAGGGTCGAGGGGAAAAGGGGTCCAGGGGTCAAGGGTCGCCGAGGGGTCGAGGGGTCGAGGATTTGCCATCCCGACCCCAACCCCCTGACCCCGACACCCTGACCCTGACACGACACCCCGACAACCCAACCCCGACACGACACCCAGACACCGCGACCCCGACACAGCACCCCGACCCCGACATGGCACCCCCGACCCCGACACAGCACCCCGACCCCAACACGACACCACAGACACCCCGACCCCCGATACAACACCCCGACACCCCCGACACGGCACCCCCAACCCCGACAGAATACCCCCGACACCCCGATCACGAAAAAGTGCTCTTCGGCCTTCCAGAGGGCGACATGTCATATATTTGTGAATTATGAGTTAGGTCATATATTTTTCGATTTTTTATACAGAACATCATTTTTATGTTGATCAGGTGGATTTAAATGTGCAGTTGTTTCGTCGCTGTGAGGGTCTGGTGTTCGACGATCTCCCCGTGCGTTCGACGAACTCCGCCCTTGTGTTCGTGGGTGAGCACAAATGACATCTCCTCTTCCCCCTTCATTTCCTCTGTTCGTTCTTCGTGTCGATGAAACTTGCTAGCTATAGGTGTCTTCAATCATCAGTATGCGTAACCACTATGCGTCTCCCGTTCGAAAGAGTTGCATCTATAAATATGCATTCATTAGCATATTTATAACCATGATTCTTTCGAATTGTCCAACGTTATCCATGGACAGCCCGAGTATGTGTAGATTGGGTTCGTTTTCCCATATGCTCTCCTCCGGATCCGATGCAGAATTTTGTTAGTGCCTCTCTGTTGTTCTCCGGTTACACATCCTCTCTGCTTATGGCCGAGACGTGTATCAAGAGAACAATGGGGACGTGCTGTCAAAATTGTGCGTCTCATCCAGAGCAAAGCATGGGAAAACGAACCCCCTTCTACTCATACTCGGGTGGGATAAGGACCTATCTTTACCTACTAGCGTCTAGGTTGCATCGACGTAATAAAACTGACAAACTCTATTAACTGATGAATATGGTTTGCTGAATTATGTATATATTTTGTGTGTGTCCAGTAGCTAGGCAAGATGAGTGATCGTGAGTGGATGTACACCAGTCACACTAGTCGAAAAGAAATGACCCGTGAATGGATAACAAAAACCAAGGTGTTTGTGAGAGTCGCATTTGCAAATGGTTAGAAAACAACCTGGTGCCCTTGTGTCGATTGCGACAACTGTAAGAAGAAGTTAGAGTTTGAAATGATCAAACACCTGCAGAAGTGGGGTTTTACGCCTAATTATACGGTCTGGACATGTCATGGTGAGTCTGTCCAACGTGCCAGAGCTGAGGTGGTTCTTCGTTGCACCGACGAGCATGGTACCGGGATCAAATACATGGTGCAAGACTTTGATGATGCTCGGGATTCAGACGATGAGATGGAGGAATCTGCAAAGGCCTTTTATGAAATGTTAGATTCTTCAAAATGTCCTCTCCACGAGCACACTGAGCTTTGTCAGCTGGATGCCATCACGGAAGTAATGGCTCTGAAGGCTCAGTTCAACCCGGGCAGACAATGCTACGACGCGATGATGACGATATTTGGACGCTTTCTACAGAAAGGCCATGTATTGCCACCAAACTTGTACCACTCAGACAAAATCCTACGTGCGCTGAAGATGCCCTATGAGAAGATAGATGCCTGTGAGAATGGATGTGCCTTATTTAGTCTTGAGTATGCGGGCTTGAACTATTGCCCCATTTGCAATGCTTCCAGGTATGTTCTGGTAGACAACAGTATGGGTGAGTAGAGTCAGACCAAAATCCCCATTAATGTTCTTTGGTATCTGCCAATCATACCAAGACTTCAATGTCTTTTCATGGTCGAAGAGACGGCCAGACAGATGTCGTGGCATAAATTGGGCAAAAGAACAGAACTAGATGCAGATGGGAATCTGATATTGGGACACACTTCAGACGCTTTTGCGTGGAAGCACTTCGATGCATTACATAAGGATAAAGCGGCAGATCCAAGGCATCCTCGAGTTGCCATCAACACGGATGGGTTCAATGTGTATGGTATAACAGCAGCACGATACAGTTGTTGGCCTGTATTTGTCATTCCACTCAATCTCCGCCCCCCGGAGAGATTATGAAAAGAAGGAACATTTTCCTGACGTTGATAATTCCAGGGCCCAAATATCCGGGGAAGAATATGAATGTGTACATGCAACTGCTTAAGGATGAATTGCAAGAAGCCTGGGATAATGGGATCAAGACATACGACGTCGCTACAAAAAAGAACTTCAAAATGCATGTGTGGTACATGTACTCGATGCATGACTTGCCGGCGTATGCGCTATTCATTGGCTGGTGTGTGCATGGAAGGTTTTCGTGCCCCAGATGCAAGGCAGCTCTTCAGTTCCGTTGGCTAGAGGCGGGTCGCAAGTTTTCTTGCTTCGACATGAATAGACAATTCCTGGATCCTGACCATAAGTTCAGAAAAGACAAGAAGAATTTCATCAAAGGTAGAGTTGTCAAAAACACTGCACCACCTGCATTGACAGGCCAACAGATCCTGGATCAGATAAACGCTCTCGAGCCGGATCCAGATCGTCCAGGGTATTTCAAAGGGTATAATACGGAACATGCCTGGACTCACAAGATATGTTTGTGGGATCCGCCTTACTTTAAAGACTTCCTTTTCCCACACAACATCAACGTGATGCACACTGAAAAGAATATCGCTGAGGCCCTTTTTGGTGCATTGTTCAGCATAGAGGGGAAGTCGAAGGATAATCCTAAGGCTAGAGTCGACCAGGAGGCTCTATGTGATAGACCATTACAAAACATTTGACAACCGAAAGGAAAGAAGAACTGGAGGAAGCCAAAGGCATGGTTCAATCTTGGAAGGCCATCTATAAGGGAAATGATCTTGTGGGTGAAAATGCAGTTGATGTTCCCCGATGGGTATGTAGCAAATCTAAAGAGGGGAGTGAGTCTTGACAAATTGAAAATATTTGGTCTCAAGAGTCATGATTGGCACATATGGCTTGAGCAGGTAATGTCGGTGATGTTGCGTGGCTTTATCCCTGAGGATGAATGGCTAGTACTGGCAGAGTTGAGCTATTTCTTCCGTGCTCTTTGTGCGAAAGAACTATCGCCTGACGTGATAGACGAACGGGAAGAGTTGACGCCGGAGTTGATCTGCAAGTTAGAAAAGATCTTTCCACCGGGCTTCTTTAATCCAATGCAGCATTTGATTTTGCATCTCCCGACCGAGGCAAGATTGGGGGGGCCCATGCAAAATTGTTAGTGCTTCGCAACTGAGAGGATGCAGAAGACGCTTCGAGAAAAATGTAAAAGTAAACATAGAGTTCAAGCATCGATGGCCGAGGCATTCATTACTGAGGAGGTGGCAAACTTCGTGACAGCACACTACAAAACCAAGAATCGTCATTTGCATAATCCGTGGCCTCGGTACAATGATGGCGATCATGAAAAAGGTCGATCCAACCTTAGCCTATTCAAAGGGAAGCTTGCACCAGCCGGTGCGTCGAAATCAATAGCGTTGGATGTCGAAGAATGGCGGACCATTTCGTTGTATATATTCAACAACCTAATAGAAGTGTGGCCGTACATCGAGTAAGTTCTTGGTACATTTTTCCGCAACTTATAATTCTGTTGAAATGCTCTTATTCCCGAATATGTGATACAGTCGATACATCGCCAAATTCTCGGATGGAGCGGTGATCCAAAAGGATTCCATCGAAGAGTATGAGCTTTTGGCAAAGCATGGAGACGGCTATCCCGGTTTCATCTCCTAGTTCAAGCAAACGGTAATTTCCATTAATTAGACGATTTCATTTCTTTGCCTAGTTTTTGGCTAATGCAACAATCCTTTCGTATTAAACTTGTAGGCTAATGCAGAGTCTATGGACTCCGAATTGAGACAAGTCGCTAATAGTTTTGACTATAAGGTCCGTTCATTTGACAAATACGACATCAACGTGTATCGCTTTTGTACTTTTGGCAAAGAGCTATCTGTGGCTGACCGAAAGTCTACAAATTGTTGTATCTCCGCTGTCGGTGAAGGAGGGGTTGAGTATTATGGAAGAGTTGAAGAAATTTATGAACTTACATTCTTTGGTGAAAACCCACCAAACGTCGTAGTCTTCAAATGTTATTGGTTCCAGTCGAAGGAGACTAGAAGGACTCATGAACATATTGGGCTAGTCGAAATCAAACAAAGCACCCATTTAGATGTTCCCAATGTCTATATTACGGCTCAACAGGCGACCCAAGTTTTCTATCTACCGTGGGCCTGCCAAACGGATCCAAATTTGAAAGGTTGGGATGTCGTTTATGATGTGCCACCACATTTTAGACCACCTCCCTTCAATGAAGATGATTATGAACCTCACATTAACCCAGACACATGTGAAGGCGAATTCTTCCAAGAAACACGTGTTTCCAAGAAACGTTTCAAGAACCGCTCTACTTCACCCCAGAACATTGAGATCGACAGCAACAATGAACCCGACTTCACCCCTGAGCCGGAACAAGAAGAGACGGAAGAAGAAGAGGTTACTGCTGCGGATGACCTGGCAATGCTTGACCGATTACATAGAGGCCTTCCACATG
Source organism: Hordeum marinum (assembly GCA_022496015.1). NCBI lineage: Eukaryota > Viridiplantae > Streptophyta > Magnoliopsida > Poales > Poaceae > Hordeum > Hordeum marinum. The sequence goes on from CM039678.1 coordinate 490,697,975, forward strand.
TTGATGCATTTATTGATGATGCTGATGAGCACGTCATTACTGATAGTGATGATGATTATGCATTTATTGATCTCCGAGAATATATAGACGATGAAGATTAATATTAGTAATGTGAGGTATTCAATTATTATTATGCACATATATATTATTAATTAGTTCATGTTATTAGGTATTCAATTTTTTTATGTTGAACTAATTTCGTTCACTCTTTATCATTGCAGGTGTTGACACATGGTGGACTTGGGTCAAGACGGCTCTGAGCCTCCTTCCTCGGCGCGTGCTGGGAGGGGTGCTATTATTCCACCCCAGTAACTCCGGAGAGCGCTGGTACACTGCATGCAGACACCGGTGGGCACTTCTTCTTCGACCGGGAGAGGTCGGGAGAAGACGAAGAGAGGTGCTTGAGGTAGGAAGGCTGCTGCGCCTTCCTCGTCGCCACCCCAACCTAATTCTCCCGACCGCAGGAGTGCTCCGTCTCAGGTGGACCCGTCTGACTTGGACCCATCTTAGAGTCCGGTCCACGAGCCTCGGGTCGACGAGCCTCGGCTCACAGAGCCTTCATCCAGGAGACTCCGGTCCCAGAGTCTTTGTCCTAAGAGACTCGGGTCCCAGAGTCTTCGTCCCATGTGACTCCGAAGGCTTGTGGACATGCTGATGGTGGCGAGGACAACTTGTTTGAGGACACCTATAGCGAGGGCGAGCTGGTTGAGGAGGGCAAGAAGGTCTACCAGCGTGGTTGTACAAAGCTCCCGCCCATGCCGACGACCCGCGAGCAGAGGTGGTTGATTGCGCCTAATGCGGAGAAGTAATTTCATTTACTCTTTTTTAACCTTTTGCCTTCATGTTTCTTCAAATTAATATCTATTGTGTTGGCCTTGTCATACCGCAGGGGTTGGAAACACGAGCGTGGTGTCCGCAGGCCCAACCAGGTCCTTGGTGTGCTTCTCCGGCAAACCTTCCTGGGGAAGGTCCAATTGCCCGGAGAGGGTGAGGCTCCACAGGTAGCACTGACCTGGGAGCTGTACATGGCTGCCCCGGCCTTGTCGGAGGAGATGGTCGACGGTGTCTTGTGCGAGACGGTGGCTGACATTGTGATCCGTCGCTTTTGGGTAATTTCTCCTTTAGAGAAATAAAAATCAACAACACCTAGTGATTGTACTAATCAGTGTTGACTTGTTTGATTGCATACCTTCTATAGGTGTCTTGAGGAACACGAGGCAAAAGAGGTTGTTGTTCTCGAAGCCGAGTGCAAGCGCCTACTTTAGAACTTATGGCACGAGGCTCGGGTGCAGGCTATTCGAGACTACTAAGCCTCGACTAACATTGAGAGGGCCAAGAAGAAGTGCCGCAAAAATTATCTGGGTGAGGAGAAGTTAATGAAGGTAATTATCTATTGTTAAGGCCTTGTACTTAGTTTCTTTGATTTGATTCATAGGCATAGCGCTGAAATTTCTCTTGTCTAACTTAGGTTCCCCCGAGATGGTGTGAGGATAGGATGGACTGTTGGGAGGCATTGGTGGATGAGTGGTGCTCTCCCGAATGGCTAGACGAACACAACAAGTCCAAGGATAAGCGTGCCCAAATGAGAGGTGTGCCACACCATCAAGGGAGCTCCAACCTGTTTGAGTACGGGGATCACTGGGTATGTGGTTTGCTTCGTGATTCATGCAATTTCATTCTTCATGCTAGCTTGAGCCCTTAACTAATATTTTGTTCCTCTCTTTTAGGCACGAGAAAACAAGAAGGAGGTGCCACCTCTGTTCGACCTCTATGCCATGGCCCATACTGCCTCGTACAAGAAGGCCAAGGCATTCTCTGAGGATGACCTCGATCATCCAGAGAGCTTCAGCAACATCTCCTCCCACCACAAGCTCGTGAGGTACAAAGATGAGGGGAAGGCAAGGAAAGGGGAGGACTCACTAGTAGAAAACAAACCTTTCGTCCCAAGCATTAGTACCGGTCTGGTTATGAGCCGGTACTAAAGACGGTATTAGTCCCGGTTCGTGCCGGCTCCAACGGCTAGGAGCAGGGCAACCTTTAGTACCGGCTCGTGAGCGATCTTTAGTACCAGTTCGTGTCACAAGCCGGTACTAAAGGGGGCGTGGCAGGCTTTTGATCAGACTTGGGCCCCGCGTGCACCTTTAGTGCCAGCTGGTTACACCAACCGGTACTAAAGGGCAACCTTTAGTACCGGCTGGTGTCACCAGCCAGTACTAAAGACGTCCTACATATACGCTTCGTCCGCAGCAGATGGAAGGGGCTCTCATTTCTCTATTTTCACCCCTGTTCTTCTTCTTGCTCGAAGCTCATCATCCATTTTGCCAAGGATTTGTCAAGATTTAAAGGCACCCCATCTATCCAAGTGTTCATAAAGGTTAGCAACTTTGCTCCTTCATCTCTCATTGCTAATTAGCTTGTGGTATGCTCAAAGATATGTGATTTGTGGGTTTTAGCTAGGTTTTGGAGGAGTGATATCATTATGTGGGAGTTTATTTGATTTATATGCAATTTGAGCTCAAATTAACTTGTTAGGTTGCATATGTGTAGGTGTGGTTTATTTGGTGCCTTCCCGTCCTAACCACCGTCGATCGTCTGCACCGTCTCGTAGCGGCACCGGCCGCCTTGCTGAGCCTCTTGTTCTTCTTAAAACCTTTTTTTGAATTATTTGTATGATTTAGATAGTTGCGTGTACGATTTACTTACTTGTATTATTGTTAGTTATTCTATAGTGTCATGGTTATGGTAACCTCCCACATCGCCCTCATCCAGTCTATGATTCAGATGTGGTATGTCGTTATCTTTTATAACTATTTCACACATCATCTAATGTCTATGACAATTAATTATGCCACCAAATTGATGTAGATGTTTTTATCTATAGGAAGTAGTTGAACCATAAATTCCAACCGACTATGCAATTCTGCTCGAGAAATTAACACAAGCTGAAAAAGAAATTGATCATTTGAAAGAAAAATTGAAAAGAACTGAAGATGAGAAGATGGGATTGGAATTGAATGTTGCCAATATCGTCGATGATCACAAGAACAAGATGGCTAGAATGCGCTTGAAGCTTAGAAATATTATGAAATATGCCATTGATAAAGAGGCTTGGTATCATTATGCTGTTGGCTCAATTGTTACTTTAGTTATGATTATGATCGCATTTGTTGTTGCATTTACATGTTTTAGATAGTTGTATGTTGTTTTATGAGATGTATGTATGAACTATAAGTATCTATTATTTGCAGTAATAACATTTGGTCACTGCTAGCTCTACTTTTGGTTGTAATGTGATGATGAAGTTGTATTAATTTGGTCACTTCGATGTTTTGTAGTGAACATGAGCCGGCAATGGATGTACGATGACTGACTAAGTCCAGGGTTTCTTAATGGCTTGCATGATTTTATTCGTGTGGCTAAGACAAACAAGCAGAATGGTTTCATGTGTTGTCCATGTCGTGACTGTAAGAATGATAGGAATTACTCTACCTCAAAAACCCTTCACTACCACCTGCTGAAGTCTGGTTTCATGTCCGGCTATAGCTATTGGACCAAGCACGGAGAAAGAGGGGTTATAATGGAAGACAATGAAGAAGAAGAGGATGATTACAACTATCCTTTCGCTGATACAACAATGGGGGAAGCTGAAGAAGAGGCATCAATGGGGGAAGCTGAAGAAGAGGCATCAGATGAGCCTGCTGATGATTTGGGTCGGGTCATTGCTGATGCAAAGAGAAACTGCAAAAATGATACAGAGAGGTTGAAGTTGAAACGCATGTTAGAGGATCACAAGAAATTATTGTATCCAAATTGTGAAGATGACCAGAAAAAGCTGCGTACCACGCTGGAATTGCTACAATGGAAGGCAAAGAATGGTGTAACTGACAAGGGATTTCAAGAATTGTTGATAATGATAAAGAAGATGCTTCCAAAGGATAACGAATTGCCTGAAAGTATGTATGAAGCAAAGAAGGTTGTCTGCCCTCTAGGATTAGAGGTGCAGAAGATAAATGCATGCCCTAATGACAGCATCCTCTACCGCGGTGAGGAGTATGAGAATTTGGATGCATGCCCGGTATGCGGTGCACTGCGCTATAAGATCCCCCACGACGACCCTGGTGATGTGGAGGGCGAACGCCACAGGAAGAGGGTTCCTGCCAAGGTGATGTGGTATGCTCCTATAATACCACGGTTGAAATGTTTGTTCCAAAACAAAGAGCATGTCAAGTTGTTGCGATGGCACAAAGAAGAACGTAAGAAACATGGGATGTTGAGAGGACCTGATGATGGGTCGCAGTGGAGAAAAATTGAGAGGGTGTTCAAGGACTTTGCAGCTGACGCAACGAACTTATGGTTTGGTCTTAGTATAGACGGCATGAATCCTTTTGGGGAGCAGAGCTCCAGTCACAACACCTGGCCCATGACTCTATGTATCTACAACCTTCCTCCTTGGTTGTGCATGAAGAGGAAGTTCATTATGATGCCAGTGCTCATCCAAGGTCCTAAGCAACCTAGCAACGACATTGATGTCTACCTAAGGCCACTAGTTGATGAACTTCTACAGTTGTGGAAAAAACCAGGTGTACGCGTGTGGGATGCGCACACACAGAAGGAAATTGACCTATGAGTGTTGTTGTTCGTAACCATCAATGATTGGCCTGCTCTTAGTAACCTTTCAGGACATACAAACAAGGGATACATTGCATGCACGCACTGTTTAGATGATACTGAAAGTATATATTTGGATAAATGTAAGAAGAATGTGTACCTGGGAAATCGTCGATTTCTACCGATCAAGCATATCTTAAGAAAGGCACGCAACCATTTCAAAGGTGAGCCAGATAAGCAGAAGAAGCATGGCCTCCGTACTAGTGGATATATATTTGATATGGTCAAGGATTTGCAAGTAATCTTCGGAAAGGGTTCTGGCAGACAATCTATTCCGAATAACGGCAACGGACACACACCCATGTGGCAGAAGAAATCTATATTTTGGGAACTTGAATATTGGAAAGCCCTAGAGGTCCGCAATGCAATCGACGTGATGCACATGATGAAGAATCTTTGTGTGAACCTGCTAGGCTTCTTGGGCGTGTATGGAAAGACAAAAGATACACCATAGGCATGGGAGGACAAGCAAAGAATTAACGAAAAAGACGTCTTGCCTCCAAAGCAGTATCAAGGTCCTGCCAGCTACGCTCTTACGAAAGAAGAGAAGGAAATCTTTTTTGAATGCCTACTCAGTATCAAGGTCCCATCTGGCTTCTCGTCGAATATAAAGGGAATAATAAATATGGACGGGCATTCTTTCACTCAAGCGCACTACACGGTTCTACAAAATTCCACCTTGGTGACTCCATATATGGAGGAACACAAGGATATTGTACGGTCCAAGAACCCGGAGCAGTCTGACCCCTGGATTGAACGTAAAGATATGGAGACTTTTGCCGGCTGGTTGCAAACAAAGCTCATTAATGACAATGATGTTATGATGTCATGCCAAGTTACAACCTTTTCAGAGTTCATTTGTACTGCTTTTCAAATTTAGGGTCATTTAGCTCAAAATAAATCATTAAATACATGAAAAATATCAAATGAAGTTAGAAAGGGTTGAAAATTGATGATGTGCCTTTGAATGGTGCATATTAAACACACAAAAAGTATGGAGTTAAAATAAGTTATTAAAAATGAAATCCCTTTGTAATAGATGAGTTTTCGTCCGAAACCCTCATACTTCGAAAGAGATTGTCCAATTTGTACACGAAGTGCATCCAGTTTTTGCCGTAACCCTCTCAACTCTTTAGAAGTTTATATGTGGGTGAAATTATGATGTCATGCAAAGTTACAACCTTTCCAGAGTTCATTTGTATTGCTTTTCAAATTTAGGGTCATTTAGCTCAAAATAAATCATTAAATGCATGAAAAATTGTTGGGGAACGTCGCATGGGAAACAAAAAATTTCCTACGCACACGCAAACCTATCCATGGTGATGAGAATCTACGAGAGGGAGATTGATCTACATACCCTTGTAGATCGCTAAGCGGGAAGCGTTAAGCAACGCGGTTGGTGTAGTCGAACATCTTCGCGATCCAAATCGCCGAGCGTCCCGCGATCTCATCACGATCCGTCCCGCGATCCAATCACGATCCGTCCCGTGAACTCATCATGATCCGTCCCACGATCTCATCACGATCCGTCTCACGATCTTGATCACGATCTGTCCCGCGAACTCATCACGATCCGTTCAGCGATCTCATCACGAACTGTCTCGCGATCTCGATCACGGTCCTTCCGATCTAGCGCCGAACGGACGGCACCTCCGCGTTCAGCACACGTGCAGCTTGATGAAGATCTCCACCGTCTCGATCCAGCGAGAGGAGGTGGAGAGGAGAGAGAGTTCACCGGCAGCATGACGGCGCTCCGATGATGGTGGTGGAGTGATTCCGGCAGGGCTTCGCCTAAGCGCTGCGGAAAACCGATCTAGAGGAGAAACTGTGCACCGGTGAAACGGGTAGCACGTGGCCGGAAATTCTGTCCAAAAACCACCCAATCCACTAGTATATATAGGAGGAGAGGAGAGGAGAGGCAGCCAAGGCCTTTGGGTCGGCCGAAATAGGAGGTGGGAGCAATCCTACTTCACCTCCAATCCTAGTTGGAGTAGGATTGCCTCCTATTGGCTGATTTTCCACTTTTTGCTTTAGGACTTTCTCTCCTGCGCCATGGGCCTTTGTGGCTATTTTCCCAGCCCACTAAGGGATGGTTATTATTCTCCCACAGCCCATGGACCTCTTGGGGTCGAAATACCCCTCCCGGAGGTCCTCCGGTACACTACCGACACTCTCGGTACAATACCGATACTCCCAGTACACTATCGATGAGCCCGAAACTTTTCCGGAAACCAAACTGGGACTTCCTATATATGAATCTTTACCTCCGGACCATTCCGGAGCTCCTTGTGACATCCGAGATCTCATCCGGGACTCCGAAAAACCTTCAGTCACCACCATACATAACTCTACACTACCGAAACGTCACCGAACCTTAAGTGTGCAGACCCTGCGGGTTCGAGAACTATGTAGACATGACCGAGACACCTCTACGGTCAATAACCAATGGCAGGACCTGGACGTCCACATTGGTTCCTACATATTCTACGAAGATCTTTATCGGTCGAACCTCTATGTCAAGGATTCAGTTAATCCCGTATATCGTTCCCTTTGTTCTTCGGTATGTTACTTGCCCAGGATTCGATCGTCGGTATCTCCATACCGAGTTCAACCTCGTTACCGGCAAGTCTCTTTACTCGTTCCGTAATACAAGATCCCGCAACTAACAATTATTCACATTGCTTGCAAGGCTTATTGTGATGTTGCATTACCGAGTGGGCCCCGAGATACCTCTCCGTTACACAGAGTAACAAATCCCAGTCTCGATCCATGCCAACTCAACAGACACCATCGGAGATACCTGTAGAGCACCTTTCTAGTCACCCAGTTACGTTGCGACGTTTGATACACACAAGGCACTCCTCCAATATCCGTGAGTTGCATGATCTCATGGTCATAGGAACATATACTTGACATGCAGAAAACAGTAGCAATAAACTGACACGATCATATGCTATGTTTGTAGTTTGGGTCTTATCCATCACATCATTCTCCTAATGATGTGATCCCGTAATCAAATGACATCTCATGTCCATGGCTAGGAAACCTTAACCATCCTTTGATCAACGAGCTAGTCCATTAGAGGCATACTAGGGACATGGTTTTGTCTATGTATCCACACATGCATTTAAGTCTCCGATCAATACAATTATAGCATGGATAATAAACGATTATCATGAACAAGGAAATATGATAATAACTAATTTATTATTGCCTCTAGGGCATATTTCCAACAGTCTCCCACTTGCACTAGAGTCAATAATCTAGTTCACATCACCATGTGATTCACATTGTTATGAATCTAACACCCAATGAGTTCTGGGGCTCGATCATGCTTTGCATGTGAGAGAGGTCTTATAGTCAACGGGTCTGCGATATTCAGATCCGTGTGTACTTTGCATATCTCTATGTCAAACCATAAACACTGCTACCACACTCCACTTGGTACTATTTCCAAATGGCTGCTCCACTATACGTATCCAGATTGCTACTACTAGTCATTCGGATAGGTGTTAAAGCTTGCATCGACGTAACTCTTTACGACGAACTCTTTATCACCTCCATAATCAAGAAACATTTCCTTAGTCCTCTGGTTACTAAGGATAATTCCGACCACTGTCCAGTGATCCTCTCCTGGACCACTCTTGTACCCCTTGACAGACTCATGGCAAGGCACACATAGGTGCGGTACACAGCATGTCATAATATAGAGCCTATGGATAAGGCATAGGGGACGACGTTTGTCCTTTCTCTTTCTTCTGCCGTTGTCGAGCTTTGAGTCTCACTCAAGTTCACACCTTACAAATCAGACGAGAACTATTTCTCTAGCTGATCCATTTTGAACTCTTTCAAAATCTTGTGAAGGTATGCACTCATAAACTATAGATTTTGATGCTCAACAATTAGGTAGCTTTATCCAGGTCTTCCTTTGAAAATCACTTTCCAAATAACCGTTTTATGCTTTCCAGAAACTCTACATTATTTCTGAACAACAATATGTCATCCACATATACTTTTCAGAAATTCTATAGTGCTCCCACTCACTTTATTGCAAATACAAGTTTCTCATAAACTTTGTATAAACATCAAAACTTTGATCGCCTCATCAAAGCGTATATTCCAACTCCGAGATGCTTGCTTCAGTCCATGGAAGGATCACCGAAGCTTGCACACCTTTTAGCATCCTTAGGCCTGACAAAACCTTCTGGTTGTATCACATACAACCTTTCCTCAAGTAAACCATTAAGGAAACGATGTTTTGACATCCATCTGCCAGATTTCATAATTGAAAACACAGCAACTGCTAACATAATTCCAACAGACTTTTAGCATCGCTACGAGTGAGAAAGTCTCATCGTAGTCAACTCCTTGAACTTGTCACAAACATCTTTGCAACAAGTCGAGCTTTACAAATAGTGACATTCACCATCAGTGTCTGTCTTCATTTTAAAGATCCATTTGTACTCAACGACCTGCCGTCCAACGAGCAAGTCTACCAAAGTCTCGATTGGTTTTAATACATGGATCCTATCTCGGATTTCATGGCCTCCAACCATTTGTCGGAATCCGGGCCCATCATCGCTTCTTCATAGCTCGTAGGTTCATCGTTGTCCAACAACATGACCTCCAAGACAGAGTTGTCGTACCGCTCAGGAGCAGTACACATCCTTGTCAACCTACGAAGTTCGATAGTAACTTGATCCTGAAGCTTCATGATCATCATCATTAACTTCCTCTTCAACTAACGTAGGCTTCACAGAAACATCTTTCTGCGCTGCGCTACTCTCTGTTGAACAAAGGTTTAACAACCTCATCAAGTTCTATCTTCCTCCCACTCAATTCTTTCGAGAGAAACTTTTTCTCGAGAAAGGACCCAGTTCTAGCAACAAACACTTTGCACTCGGATCTGAGATAGAAGGCATACCCATCTGTTCTTAGGGTATTCTATGAAGATACATTTCTCCGCTTTGGGTTCTAGCTTATTATGTGAAAACATTTTCCACACAAGCATCGCAGCCCCAAACATTAAGAAATGACAGCTTAGGTTTCTATCAAACCATAATTCACACGGTGTCATCTCAACGGATTTAGATGATGCCCTATTTAAAGTGAATGTAGTTGTCTCTAATGCATAACCCCAAAAATTATAGTAGTAAAACGATAAGAGACATCACAGTATGCACTATATCAATAGAGCATGACTATGATGTTCGGACACACCATCACACCATGGTGTTCCAGGTGGCGTTAGTTGTGAAACAAATTTCACGTTGTCTTAAGTTGTATGCCAAACTCGTAACTCAGATATTCACCTCCATGATCATATCGCGGTCACTTTTATCTTCTTGTCACGATGATCTTTAAACTTCACTCTGAATTTGCTTGAACCTTTCAAACGATTCAGACTTGTGTTTCATTAAGTAAATATACACTATATCTACTCAAATCATCAGTGAAGGTAAGAAAATAACGATATCCACTGCACGCTACAAGACTCACTAGATTGCATACATCAACATGTATCATTTCCAATGAATCACTTGCCCACTCCATCCAACGGGGTCCTTTAGTCATCTTGCCCAAGAGGCATGGTTCGCATGTCTCAACCGATTCGAAATCGATGAGTCCAAATATCCATCAGCATGGAGTTTCTACATGCGCTTTATACCAATATGACATTTAGCGGCAGTGCCACAAGTATGTGGTACTATCATTATTAACTTTGTATCTTTTGACATCAATGTAATGAACAGTGTACTACTACGATCAAGATTTCAACAAACCATTCTCACTGGGTGCATGACCATTGAAGGTATTATTCATGTAACCAGAATAACTATTATTCTCTGACTTGAATGAATAACCGTATTGCAACAAACATGATCTAATCATGTTCATGCTCAATGCAAAACACCAAATAACATTTATTTAGGTTCGTCACTAATCCTGAAGGTAGAGAGAGCGTGCGATGTTGATCACATCAACCTTGGAAACATTTCCAACACACATCGTCACCTCACCCTTAGCTAGTTCTCCGTTTATTCCGTAGCTTTTATTTCGAGTTACTAACATTTAGCAACCGAACCGGTATCCAATACCTAGGTGCTACTAGGAGTACTAGCAAGGTACACATCAATAACTCATATATCAAATATACTTCTGTCGATGTTGCCAGCCTTCTTATCCACCAAGTATCTAGGGTTGTTCCGCTTCAGTGACCTCTCACCTCATAATAGAAGCACTTAGTCTCGGGTTTGAGTTCAACTTTGGGTTGCTTCACTGGAGCAGCAACTGACTTGCTATCCATGAAGTTTCCCTCCTTGCTCTTGCCCTTTTCGAAACTAGTGGTTTGATTAACCATCAACACTTGACGCTCCTTCTTGATTTCTACCTTCGCGGTGTCAAACATCGCGAACAGCTCAGGGATCAATACTTCTATCCCTGGTGTATTATAGTTCATCACTAAGTTCTAGTAGCTTTAGTGATAGTGACTTGGAGAACTATATCAATCACTATCTTATCTGGAAGATCAACTCCCACTTGATTCAAGCGATTGTAGTACCCAGACAATCTGAGTACATGCTCAACGATTGAGCTATTCTCCTTCATCTTACAAGCAAAGAATCTTGTTGGAGATCTCATATCTCGCAACAAAGGCACGAGCCTGAGATCACAATCTCTGCTCCTAGAACATCTCATATGTTCCGTGACGTTCAAAACGTTTTGGAGCCTCAATTCTAAGCCGTAATGCATGACGCACTAAACTATCAAGTAGTCATCGAAACGTGCCTGTTAGATGTTCACAACATCTATAGACGACGCTAGAGGGGGTGGCGCACCGAGCGGTGCATTAAGGACATAAGCCTTCTGTGCAGCAATGAGGACAACCTCAGATCACGGACCCAGTCCGCAATTTTGCTACCAACATCTTTCAATTCTATTTCTCTAGGAACATATAAAAATACAAGGGAGCTACAGCGCGAGCTAGTAATCTACAACATAATTTGCAAAGACACTTTGACTATGTTCATGATAATGAGTTCAATTAATCATATTACTTAAGAACTCCCACTCAAATTGACATCCCTCCGATCATTCGAGTGATACATGATCCAAATTCACCAACTCAAGTCCGATCATCACGTGAGTTGAGGTGGCTGCAATGGTGAACATCATTATGTTGATCATATCTACTATATGACTCATGTTCGACCTTTCGGTCTCTCGTGTTCCGAGACCATGTCTGTACATGCTAGGCTCGTCAAGTTTAACCCGAGTGTTCTGCACGTGCAAATCTGGCTTGCACCCGTTGTATGTGAACGTAGAGTCTATCACACCCGATCATCACGTGGTGTCTCAACACGACGAACTTTCGCAACGGTGCACACTCGGGGAGAACACAGTTCATCTTGAAATTCAAGTGAGGGATCACCTTATAATGCTACCGCCGTACTAAGCAAAACAAGGTGCATAAAAGGATTAACATCTCATGCAATTCATAAGTGACATGATATGGCCATGAACTTGTGTTTAAGATCTCCATCTTCGAAACACCGGCATGATCTCCATCGTCACCGGCACAACACCATGATCTCCATCATCTTGATCTCCATCAATGTGTTGCCATTGGGGTTGTCATGCCCTGCATGCTTCTACTACTATTGCTACCGTAGCGATAAAGTAAAGCATTACATAGCGCTTAATGATTGACACGCAGGTCATACAATAATTAAAGACAACCCTATGGCTCCTGTCGGTTGCCGTACTCATAGACATCCAAGTCGTGATAATCTATACATCACATGATCCTCTCATACATCACATATATCTCATCATGTAATTGGCCATATCACATCACAACATACCCTGCAAAAACAAGTTAGACGTCCTCTAATTGTTGTTGCATATTTTTACGTGGCTGCTATGGGTATCTAGCAAGAACGATTCTCACCTACGCATAAACCACAACGGTGATACACTAGTTTGCTTTTCAACCTTCTCAAGGACCGCCTTTGTCGAATCCGATCCAACTAAAGTGAGAGAAACTGTCACCCGCAAGCCATCTAGGCAACAAGTTGCGTCGAGGGAACCGGTCTCTCGTAAGCGTACGAGTAATGTTGGTCCGGGCCGCTTCATCTCACAATCCCGCTGAACCAAAATACGACCAAGGGAGGAAGCAATCTAAGCATCAACGCCCACAAACCTTTTGTGTTCTACTCGAGATCTCATCGTACCATCAACCTAGCTCATGATGCCACTGTTGGGGAACATCGCATGGGAAACAAAAAATTTCCTATGCACACGCAAACCGATCCATGGTGATGAGCATCTACGAGAGGGAGATTGGATCTACATACCCTTGTAGATCGCTAAGCAGGAAGCGTTAAGAAACGCGGTTGGTGTAGTCGAACATCTTCGCGATCCAAATCGCCGAGCGTCCCGCGATCTCATCACGATCCGTCCCGCGATCCAATCACGATCCGTCCCGTGAACTCATCATGATCCGTCCCACGATCTCATCATGATCCGTCTCACGATCTTGATCACGATCTGTCCCGCGAACTCATCACGATCCGTTCAGCGATCTCATCACGAACTGTCTCGCGATCTCGATCACGGTCCTTCCGATCTAGCGCCGAACGGACGGCACCTCCGCGTTCAGCACACGTGCAGCTTGATGAAGATCTCCACCGTCTCGATCCAGCGAGAGGAGGTGGAGAGGAGAGAGAGTTCACCGGCAGCGTGACGGCGCTCCGATGATGGTGGTGGAGTGATTCCGGCAGGGCTTCGCCTAAGCGCTGCGGAAAACCGATCTAGAGGAGAAACTGTGCACCGGTGAAACGGGTAGCACGTGGCCGGAAATTCTGTCCAAAAACCACCTAATACACTAGTATATATAGGAGGAGAGGAGAGGAGATGCAGCCAAGGCCTTTGGGTCGGCCGAAATAGGAGGTGGGAGCAATCCTACTTCACCTCCAATCCTAGTTGGAGTAGGATTGCCTCCTATTGGCTGATTTTCCACTTTTTGCTTTAGGACTTTCTCTCCTGCGCCATGGGCCTTTGTGGCTGTTTTCCCAGCCCACTAAGGGATGGTTATTATTCTCCCACAGCCCATGGACCTCTTGGGGTCGAAATACCCCTCCCGGAGGTCCTCCGGTACACTACCGGCACTCCCGGTACAATAGCGATACTCCCGGTACAATACCGATGAGCCCGAAACTTTTCCGGAAACCAAACTGGGACTTCCTATATATGAATCTTTACCTTCGGACCATTCCAGAGCTCCTCGTGACGTCCGAGATCTCATCCGGGACTCCGAACAACCTTCGGTCACCACCATACATAACTCTACACTACTGAAACGTCACCGAACCTTAAGTGTGCAGACCCTGTGGGTTCGAGAACTATGTAGACATGACCGAGACACCTCTACGGTCAATAACCAATGGCGGGACCTGGACGTCCACATTGGTTCCTACATATTCTACGAAGATCTTTATCGGTCGAACCTCTATGTCAAGGATTCAGTTAATCCCGTATATCGTTCCCTTTGTTCTTCGGTATGTTACTTGCCCGAGATTCGATCGTCGGTATCTCCATACCGAGTTCAACCTCGTTACCGGCAAGTCTCTTTACTCGTTCCGTAGTACAAGATCCCGCAACTAACAATTAGTCACATTGCTTGCAAGGCTTATTGTGATGTTGCATTACCGAGTGGGCCCCGAGATACCTCTCCGTTACACGGAGTAACAAATCCCAGTCTCGATCCATGCCAACTCAACACACACCATCGGAGATACCTGTAGAGCACCTTTATAGTCACCCAGTTACATTGCGACGTTTGATACACACAAGGCACTCCTCCGATATCCGTGAGTTGCATGATCTCATGGTCATAGGAACATATAGTTGACATGCAGAAAACAGTAGCAATAAACTGACACGATCATATGCTATGTTTGTAGTTTGGGTCTTATCCACCACACCATTCTTCTGATGATGTGATCCCGTAATCAAATGACATCTCATGTCCATGGCTAGGAAACCTTAACCATCCTTTGATCAACGAGCTAGTCCATTAGAGGCATACTAGGGACATGGTTTTGTCTATGTATCCACACATGCATTTAAGTCTCCGATCAATACAATTATAGCATGGATAATAAACGATTATCATGAACAAGGAAATATGATAATAACTAATTTATTATTGCCTCTAGGGCATATTTCCAACAAAAATATCAAATGAAGTCAGAAAGGGTTGAAAATTAATGATGTGCCTTTGAATGGTGCATATTGAACACACAAAAGTATGGAGTTAAAATAAGTTATTAAAAATGAAATGCCTTTGTAATAGATGAGTGTTCATCCGAAACCCTCATACTTCGAAAGAGACTGACCAATTTGTGCACGAAGTGCATCGAGTTTTTCCCGTAACCCTCTCAACTCTTGAGAAGTTGCTATGTGGGTGAAATTATGATGTTATGCCAAGTTACAACCTTTTTAGAGTTCATTTATACTGCTTTTCAAACTCAAGATATGACATTTCAAATGCCATTTAATCAAATTGTATTATACAATAGTTTAAGTTGTTCAAACATGCATGGAAACGCCATAAACAGAATCTTTATATTTTTTTGATATGTTTTCATATATTATTTATTTCCATTGGAGTCGTAATTTTTTTCTATGATTTTTTAAAGTTTAGGGGTTTTCTGAAAATAATAACTAATAGTGAATTAAAAAACCCTTCAGTACCGGTGAGAGCCACGAACCGGTACAAAAGGTCCACCGCCCCGCGTGCATGGTTCGCACCGGTACTAAAGACCCCTTTGGTACCGGTGTGAGCCATGCACCGGTACTAAAGGTCCACCACCCCGCGCGTTTTTGGGGAGGACCTTTAGTACCGGTGCGTGGTTCGCACCGGTACTAAAGACCCCTTTAGTACCGGTGCGAACCATGCACCGGTACTAAAGGTCCTCCACATATAAATAGTGGAGGCCTCGTCCCGGTGCGAGCCACGCACCGGGAGAAGCTCATTCGCGTGCCGCCAGGCTGCCAGAAGTTGTCGTCGCCGCCTCGCGCCGCCCCGACGCCGCACGCTGCCCCGACCGCGCCGCCCCGCCGCTGCGCGCCACCCCGCCGCCACCGCCCCGACGCTGCCCCAGCAGCGCCCCCACCCAACTCCGGCTCCGGTGAGTGCCCGGCCGCCCCCTCCATTATTCCTATTTTTCTGTTAATTTAGTTAGTTTAGGTTTAGGTTTAATTCAGTTAGGTTAGGTTTAATTTAGTTAGTTTAGGTTTAAGTTAATTTAATTTAGTTTCTTAGGTTAATTATTAGGTTAGTTAATTGGTTAGTTAGTTTAGGTTTAATTTACTTTAGGTTTAATTTAGTTTAGGTCTAGTTTAATTTAGGTTTAGTTTAGTTAGTTAGTATGGTAGGTCGCCTTGGCTTATTAGGGTATGTGTTAATTTTGTTAGATGCTAAGTGTTATTTAATTTGTTAGATGCTAAGTGTTAATTTTGCTAAGTTTTATTTAATTTGTTTTCATAATTAAGTGTTTCTTCTCGACGTCGACGATGCCGATCCCACATCTTCATCGTCGAGTCACCTGAGGAGGTCACTTGCTTGAGCCGAGGGGCCCTGTCAGGAATTGGGCTCCGCCGGGCTGTTACTGGGAGGTGCTGCCTTCCGGGAGGCGCAGCTTGGTGAGGAGCCAGCCCGTCGTCGACCTGGAGGTTCTGTGGTGGCGGCCGCTTGGTCCACGGAGTTTTCAGAGGCTTGAATCCCCCCGCGGATGTGGTACAGTACCATGTCAGCAAGGAGAAAGAGCACGTCTGTCGCTACATGGCAGCTTTGGAGGCCAGTTCCGACAATACCTGGCAGATTCTTTAGGGATCTCACTGCAGCTATGTTCCTGTGATGGTTCCTTCTCTTTGGGTGTCCACCGCCCGCCCCGATATCCGCCGGGCGCTAGGGTTCTAGCTAGATCGATATATTAGCTACTATATATGTATTATTATGATGTATTAGCTAGATCGATAAATTAGCCGATGTATTAACAATTATCCGAGATTATGAGATGAGATCTTTTCTAAGAACTACTATATATGTATTCGATTATGCATTGTTAATTAATTATCAGTTATTTTGCTTCAAGAATGCATGCTAATTTGAATACTAATTTATTTTATCTCTATTATTATGGATTAGTTAGTAAGCTATGGACAATACCGGTAGAGCTCATGAAGAGGACATCTTCGACATGATACGCTCCTCCGAAAACCCAGCGGACCTTCTGGGTGAATCACATGATGATGATGGCTCACAATATCTGAACGATTACGGTGATGGATGTGAGGCCGAGGAAGAACAACTTATGTTCCAAAATCCGGAACAACTAACAATGTTCGGCGAGGTATATACACATATTAGCCTCTGGTGATCATTACATGTGTATTAATTGATTTATATATATATATATATTAACAAAATCTTTTTGATTTTAATTATCAGCCCTCCGGATCGAGCCAATCTAGTAGAAAGGTACTAGGCGGCGCCAAAATATTGGACGGCAACGTAAAGCTCAATATTGATGCTTTCAAACATGATGGTGCATTGACTCACCCTAAAGCCAATGCCAAGACATTTGTGCGCCAGTGCGGAGTGGTTGTTAGGGATGGAGTCCCAATCACAATGCAAGAACGGATTCAACCAAACAACCCAAAACCAGGAGTGAATTATGTCGATACAAGAATTAAAGATACCCTTTGGCGAGATCTCATGGAGCATTTCATCCTACCAGATTCTCTCTCGGAGCACCAAAGGGACAAAGTCAAGGAGTTTGCTCTCCATAAGATGTCCGGCGCATTCCAGACTTGGAAGAAAAGGTAATGGACCGAGTATAATGCTAGACGCCAGAAGGCGCCCGAATTCATTGGAATATACGAGAAGGTAAGGAATCATTGGGACACATTTATTGATTACAAGATATCGGAAGCTACTATGAAGAAGTCGGCAAAGAATAAGATAAATGCGGAGAAAAAAAGTATCACCATAAACTAGGGACAGGTGGATACAAGTCAGCCATTCCTAAGTGGGATGCATTAGAGAATAAGATGCCTGCTGAAGGGATCACTCCAGTAACCTCTCACTGGCCCCAGAGATGTCGGAATTGGTTTTTTGTGCATGGGGGAAAGTTGGACCTAGCAACAAGGAAGATTATTGGACTGGCCAGTCTCAAGCATGCATCAGATGAGTTGATTGATACAATAAAAGCTGCCCAAGAAAGACGGTTTCACCCCGATAGAGAGAACGACGAGCTTACACGCGCCCTCAGGAATCCCGAACACGGAGGACGAACACGAGGCATGGGCGTTGTTCCGTGGTACGAGGGGTTTGCGGGATGGAAGGACAGTTATAAAAGCCGTTCGAGAAAAAAGAAGGTGGAAGCAGACCGACTTTCAAAGTTGGAACAGAAGTATGAGCAATAGCAGCTGCAGATACAGATACTGACCCAGCAAAGGGAAACTCTGCAGCAGGAGGCACGGGAACCCGTCCCATCTACACTGTCAAAAAGCAGCATGGGTTCCACGGGGGCACCACTAGGTCACACCCCCGTGGATGATATCACCAAGAAGACATCTTGTGAGCTAATCCAGAAAATGAAGAACATACCCGTGCGGGTCGCGACGGGCTATGCTTTACCAAATACACCTGATGTTCTCTCGTATTGCAATACGGTTCCAGCTGGGTATGCTCGCGTCGCGGTGGACGCAATAGAGCCAGGATATGATGAACTATTGCTTGACATCCCTCGAGGTGAGGGGGAGTCCACATAGGCAGAAGCCGGCCGTGGTCTCATTCTAGGGAGTAGGGACTGCATCATCTTTCCACAGTCGGCACTAAGGCCACCGGCTCCTCCGAGTATCGATGTCCAGCACGAGGGATCCCAGCCAGAGGCATCACAGCGCCAGCAGTCCTCCCCACCTCGCCAGCAGTCCTCCCCACCTCGCCAGCAGTCCTCCCTACCTCCCCAGCAGTCCTCCCCACCTCGAGAAGCATCCCACCTCGCCAGCAGTCCTCCCCACCTCGCCAGCAGTCCTCCTAACCTCGGGACGGAGCACGACGCGAGTCCATATCGTCGATATCGATCTCCACATCGTGAGCCGACTCCACCCTGGCAGCGGTCCCGCTAGCAGGGCTCCCAAAAGAGGAACGCCAGCAGCAGTCCTCTTCAGAAGAAAGCAAAGAAGAAACCCGCGGCTCCGTCCAAAAGGAAGTTGCCTTATGACATGACACCAGAGGAAAACAAAATTGAAAGCAATCGCCAAGTGAAAGCCTTTTTTGTGAAGAAGATCATGCCGCCAAAGGAGGTAATACCCAAGGAAGTCCAAGAGCACTTTATGGAACACTTTATTGATCGACCCCCGGCATATGTCAAGCGTATGCCGATAGACTATGAGCGACACATTCAGAAGGCAAGTGAGCAAAGAAGTCGGCCCAGCCCAAGGAAGAAGTCGGGAAGTACGACATCAATGACAGGAGGTACTAGTAGCAGGAAAACAGTTCCCCTTCTCGGAGATCAATCCAAGCAATCGATCTCTCCGCTCAAGGTGAGTACCAATCCAAGCAAGAAATTGATCCAACCAGTCGACGTGCAAGGCAACCCAATCGACCTCGAAGAAGTACAGGCTGCAGGTCTCACTCTTGGCCAAATCCTTGGCACCGAGGAAATCCGCGGGTACAGTGCAACTGAGTAAGCAATGCAATATGTCGTCGGAAAACCACTTGTCACACTCGAGCAGTACAAAGAACTACCAACTGCGATGCAACGGATGCATGATTGGTACCTGCGCGAAGCAAAGTGAGGGGAGACGGCAGTCATGGTCAAAGTAAGGAAAGAGCATTACGTCAATGGATGTGACTATGTCTTGAATTCTTAAAACTTTTCTAGTTATACCAATTGGACTCTATCGACAAAACTCTCATCAGTTGCTATTGTCTGTAAGTGATTTATATCTTTAATAATTTAAGTCTCTAGCTAAGATATCTTTCATTGGCTTATCCTCACTATATATGTTCTTTTCTATGCTATTATGCAGATTGAAGATGTGGGAATTGAAACAAGAGGGAATCGATGACATTGGGTTCATCGACCAAGTACCGTTAATGGTAATGTGGTAAGACATTATGCCAAGGACACAGAAGATCTCTTGGAAAATTTTCTAGAGGCACTAATGAATAGAAAATCTACTATATAATTCCTTACAAAATGGGGTGAGTGTTTACTCTCTTGTATACTACTCATTCTATTTTTGCTTACTAGCTCGCTATCAAGTGTAGTTGATGAGTTATATGCATGCCTGCTTAATTATATAAACTTCTACGCAGAGACCACTATATCCTCCTAAATATTATCCTCGCCGATGGACTTGTTCAAGTGTACGACTCACTAGATACACTAGAACAATCATACGTGGACTTGTATTTTATGATAGAACGGTAATTCCAATCTTTATCGACCTCGCTTTCTTTCATTATTTCCTGATATCAAAAGTAATTATAATAAATCTTTCATTCTTTTTCTTTGCCGCTTAGTGTTTGGAAAAATATGATAGAAAAAAACCATCACAGTCATCAATGGAAACCGAAGCTGAAGTGGAAAAAGATGCAGGTAATTAAGTAGTACTACTAGGTCCGCGCATCTCTTTTATTCTAGTTTCAATACCATTATCACATGCTTGATTATTAATTATCTTATTGAATTCTATTCTTTTGCAAAGTGCGCGAAGCAACCGCAGGGGACAAATTTAGGTGGATACTTCCTCTGCGAGAACATTCGCATCCAGATCGAAAGCCATATACGTCGTAGGGGAGCACGTGAAAGACAACTCCAGGTTTGCCAGATGATGTTGAAGCTCTCACCCAAGAAACACTTTGTAGCACTTCAAGAGGAATTTGCGGCATTTCTTCTTCGACATGTCATTGATGTAAATGGAGAGCACTATTCCTTACTGCCGCCTCAATAATGCCAGCAAATCAGTAGTAGAAAACTGAGATTTCATCCGGAGCACTAGCTAGCTAGTCCCGGCCGGGTTTTGGGCCTTAAGTTATAAGTCCCAGAATATATATGGATGTGTAATTTCATTTGTATATATACTGTGTATGAGATATTGTATATTATATTACATATATATATGCATCAACACGTGTAATGTTTACAGTATGTAGCACCGTAAAATAAACTTGAAATGAATGGAAAACTAAAACGTAATTAAAAGCTAAAACAAAAAAAAAACAGAACACTTAGTACCGGTTGGTATTACCAACCGGTACTAAAGGTCCTCCACCACCAGCCCACGCAGGCAGCTACATGGTGGGCCTTTAGTACCGGTTGGTATCACCAACCTATACTAAAGGTCCTCCACCGCCAGCCCACGCAGGCAGCCACGTGGTGGGCCTTCAGTACCGGTCCGTGGGCCAACTGGTACTAAAGGTCTGGACCTTTAGTCCCGACCCTTTAGCACCGGTTGGGGAACCGGTACTAAAGGCACATCCCGACTGGGACTACTGATCGACAATCTACTAGTGACTTCAACCCGAGCCAGAGTCCTTTTGATCCAGAGCTCGTGATAATATCTGGTGGTGGGAGGCCATATGGCTCGATAGACGTTGGGGATGGACTGATATGTTGTCCTAGAACTCTCCCGGAGATCAAGAAGCGCCAGACGAGCTCTGATCCTGAGATAAGGCCTCGTCCACGGACAATGGAGCTTCCAATTGAGGCTAGGGCCCAGGAGCTTCTGGCGGAGGCAAACAGGCAGGCGGCGCAGAGGGAGAGGGATATGGAGGAGAGGATGACTAGGCTCTTGGAGGAGGAGAGGAACTGGAACGACGCATCTCACCGGGTCCTATATGAGATCCTCGTGGTATGTTTCTCCTGGATATTAGCGAAATCATGCACGTAATGTTCGTTTCATCAGTAACTAATATGAATGACTCGTGAAAACAAAATGTGGAGACCGTGTGCCAGAACAATGGTCAGATCCCTCCGTCGATGCCCCATATTGCTATAGAACCCACGATGAGTTTCATTTGAATGGTCATTAGTTACTAGTATTCACATTTGAGTTGCATCATGCTAAGGAGACATTGCTTGCAAATGATCTTTGGTGCAGCGTGCCTCCCGACAAGTATCGACTGATCCTTCTGCGTTTGTCGCAACACCGACCGGTCCTTCTACATCTCACCCTAACGCAAACCCAACCGTTCCTTCACCTCCATGATGATGGTAAGTTTTCCCAAGTGTTTTCCTTAACAAATGCATGCTTAGCTTAAGAAATGACCTAATTAGCTCCAAAATGACCTATACTTAGCTTATGTTCCTCAAAAATGACGTAATAACCTTACTTGGCTCCAAAATAATATATTCTACCTAGTATAGCTATAAAATGACCTATACTTAGCATTTTTTCCTCCGGAATGACTTGATATGCTTAGTTAGCTAGAAAATGGCATAACTACCTAGGATAGCTCAATAATGATCTATAGCTAGCTTAGCTAGTTCATTTATGACATAATTAGCTCACTTAGGTATAAAATGGCATAACTACCTAGGATAGCTCAATAATTATCTATAATTAGCTTAGCTAGTTCATTTATGACATAATTAGCTCACTTAGGTAAAAAATGGCATAATAACCTTGGTTTAGCTCCAAAATGACCTATACTTACCTTATTTTCCTCAAAAATGATATAATAACCTTACTTACCTCCAAAATGATATATTCTACCTAGGATAGCTATAAAATGACCTATACTTAGCATTTTTTCCTCCAAAATGACTTGATATTCTTAGTTAGCTAGAAAATGGCATTACTACCTTGGATAAGAGGAGAGGAGAGGAGAAAAATAAAGAGAAGATAAATTCTTTTTCTTCTTATTTTTCTTCTTCTTTTTCTTCTTTTTCTTCTAGCTAGTCTTCTTCTTCTTCTAACTTTCATCTTTACTAATTTGCAGATTTGCTATATAAGAGGAAGCCTACATTGATGGAGTGTACTCTTCTACTTGTGCTTCCTTTTTGTTTATGGAAACTTGTTGGAAACTTGTTTTGGATATGTATGTATAGATATGTTGTTGGAAACCATTGTATGTTGAATATGTTGTTGGAAACTTGTATGTTGGATATGTTGTTGGAACTTATTGTTGGTATGCTTGTTGGAAACTTGTATTGTTGATATGTTGGATATATATGTGAAATTCTGTCAAATTGAATGATTTTAAGAAGAAACGGAAAAAAACAAGGGCTATATAGCCACTTTGTCGTCTGCTGACTGACGGCAAAGGTCTTTGCCGTCAGCTAGCAGACGGCAAAGCTGCCATATGGCAGCTACCTATGCAACCTGGGGAGCACTAGGCTGGCCTAGGTGGGTTCTTTGTCGTTTGCTGGAACAGGCAAATTAGTTCTTTGCCGTCTGCCAGCGCACGGCAAAGAACCCAGCTAGGTCGGCAAAGAAACAGGTGCTTTGCCATCAGTTGGCAGACGGCAAAGAACTAAGGTCTTTATCGTCTACCATCGGACGACAAAGCTCGCCGTTAAGCCCTTAATGGAGCTAAGTTGCCATGTGTGTCGTCCATGCCCTTTGCCATCCGCTGGCAGATGGCAAAGATGCAAAGGTCTTTACCATCTACTAGCGGACGGCAAAGTGCCCTTTACTGTGGCTTATTCAGCCGGACAGTTGGCCGTCTGCTGGCGGACGGCAAAGCCTTTGCCGTCCCGCATGCATGCCTTTGCCATGTGGGATGGCTGACGGCAAAGTGCATGATTCCTATAGTGATTTATTTTGAGCTAGAACGATCCTGAATTGAAAAGCACTGCAAATAAACTCTGAAATTCTTGAAAATTGGCATGGATCATAATTCAACCCACATAGCATGTGCTAAAAAGTTGAGAGGGTTGCGGGAAAGACTGGATGCACTCCGTTTACAAACTGTACAATCTATTTCAAAGTATCAGGACTTTTAGACAAAACTCATGTGTTACAAAAGGATTTCAAATTATTAAACATATTTGAACTCAATTTTTTTGCATTCAATTTGCACCATTCAAAGCCAGATCACCCCATTTCAACCATTTTCTCACTTCATTACCTATTTTTCATGCATTTCATGCTTTATTTTAAGCTAGAACGACCCTGAATTGAAAAGCAGTGCAAATGAACTCTAAAATGGTTGAAAATTGGCATGTTATCATAATTCAACCCACATAGCATGTGCTAAAAATTTGAGAGGGTTACGGGAAACTTGATGCACTTCGTGTACAAACCGGACAATCTCTTTCGAAGTATGAGGGTTTTAGACGAAAACTCATGTGTTACAAAAGGATTTCAATTTATTAAACATATTTGAACTCAATACTTTTTCTGCATTCAATGTGCACCATTCAAAGCCACATCCTCCCATTTCAACCATTTTCTGACTTCATTAGCTATTTTTCATGCATTTCATGATTTATTTTGAGCTAGAACGACCCTGAATTGAAAAGCACTACAAATGAACTCTGAAATGGTTGAAAATAAGCATGGTATCATAATTTCACCCACATTACATGTGCTAAAAAGTTCAGGGGTTTACGGGAAAAACTGGATGCACTTTGTGTACAAACTGTACAATAACTTTTTTCGCATTCAATACTTTGATAATTTTAGTTAATATTATATTTAACTGTAGTGATATTCTAGATCAAAGACATCATCGGAATAGTTGTGGAGAGAAAGTCTTCACTTTTTCTTCGCGTGTGTCCCTTGCTTATTGCTCCGTAACCATGGACAATCTTCATCACAATGCTTCAAAAAGCTTGCTCACATCATACTAAATATTCTTACACACAAACCGTACTTCAACATGGACATAATAGAAATAATAATTCAAATATTCATAATAGGACACCCATGGGGCACTTGTGGTGGTACTAGCGGTACGAGGTGACGCTGCCCATAATTGAAGATTCTAATCCTGCGGTACAACTCGTATGCAACATACCCATCTATTGTTGCATACTCAATGTTGATAGGGTCTTCTCCCAATGTTTGTGCCCTGACTTGGGGAATTTTTCTTCATATTAGCGTATTCCTCGTCGATCAGGGTGGTTGCCATATCAGCCATTGAAGTCTTGTCATGCTCAAGCCGAACCTACCCTGAAGATCAATGTGGCATTCAGCTGGTATCACAATACCCCAGGTGCGCCTCATCTTGATCTTGTCATTCGTCATATCAACGCTAGCAAAATATATGTCGTTGTGAAGGAACTTCATGAGTTTTTGAGAGTGCTTGTCACTACTGCAACAACAAAATGGAACAAATGTGTTATATACTGTTGCAATAAGTATATTTTAAAACAAGTATAATAAGAATCAAAGCAAGTTTACTATTCCTTTGCATTTTCCTATGAATCAAAATAAGCCCCTAAACTATGACATGCTCTCCCACGATGGCCAATATGCAACTACAAGGAAAATTAATATGCAATTTTCCTATCCTATTCGTCCTATCCTCCTAAGCCTATTCCTATGCAATTTTCCTAATTCTCATATGTAATTTTCTATTCCTATGAAATTTTCCTATGAATCATAGAAAAGCCCCAATTTTCCTATGAATCAAAGAAAAGCCCCAATTTTACTATGCATTTTTCATATGAATCAAGGAAATTATGACATGTTCTCATCATTCCCAATCCTCCTATTCCAAACCATTTTCCTATCTATGAATCAAAGAAAAGCCCCAATTAAAACTATGACAAGTTTCGTATTACCTTGCCCACTGGAAGACCATCACACATTTCTTGAAACAAAGTTGGACGACGGCAACATCACAACCATCGGCCGTGTACTCGAGATCGAGGCCCAAGAACTTGTGTTCCTCCTCTTGAAGCCTTCACTTTGGCATTGTCGTTCGTATAGACGACATAGAGATTGGTTGTGCTATGTGCGAGCACTTTCCCATAGCAAGTGATTGGATTCGTGTTGGAGGATGGGGAAGAAGAGAGGAGAGGGAGACGAACAAAAATGAAGGCACTGGTCACGGTTACTCACTACAAGAAATATGTTAACTTGCTACCATCAATATTGGTTGCTAAATGGTCATTGTTTTTCATTTGCGACCTTTTTGTGAAAAAAAATAGTTTGTCAAAAGCTGGTCGTCGTTAATAAAACATAATGACCAAAACAAAAGGTCGTTGGTCCTACGACCAATTCTTTCGTTCGCTGGCACTCTCCCCATGCCATATTAGATCCAACGTGGCAGGCTGATGTGGCAAAATTATGACCAAATGAAAAAGTCATTGGTAAGAATCAGCCCGGTCCCGTTCGATGACTATATGGGTTGAGCCCATTAATTCAGCCTATTTTTTTACATATCAGTTTTGGTTAGGTACATAGGCTAGGACCAAAAATTCGACCATTTTTTTGGGTTATGGCCTTTTTGTACCAACGGTTTTAGTTTTCTTTTTTATAAAATGGGTCCACTGGTCAAACAAGTCCCACTTGTCAGGTTTTGATAAGTAGATCCCAACTACTAGGCATGGATTCTTCATATTTCAATTTGATAGTAAGACAATAACCAGTATTTATATTGGCAAGCAGAAACACACATAATACTTCAAATAACAATAGCAAGAATAAGTACAAGATCTACAAATGACATCTAATACAAGCTGTAACATATAAAGTAGTTTACAAGTTGTACAGGTGTAATAACTACATACATGCTCTACAAGTATGGTAATCATAGTTACAAGCTCTACAGGTGTTTTCTTCTTCAGCATGGAGCTCCTTCGATAGCAATCAAATGTCGGACTCACTGGACGGCCATAGTCAGGGCTAACACAATGACAACATGCCTTCCATGATGGCCCTGTTACATGAATCAGCTGAGAAGAATTAGAAAAAATGGAGCCAATACATTATCAACAGTCCAATCAAAAAAAGACTAAAGGAGTAAATGACATTTGGGAAGGAGTTGCAATGTTAATGCTAATTTTGAAATGAAGTGCATGACCACTAACATATTCACATAGTAAGAATGATATAACTTGTTCAGCATCACCTAGTCGTCTTAAATCAACTTGTTCAGCACTAGCTAGTCGTCTTAAATCAACTTGTTGAGCATCAGCTAGTCGTACCCAATCATTTTGAACCCCGGCAAAATCGAACATCTACAACTAAGTTAATAAACCTTCGGTACCTGCAATTCAACAGTACCTCTAATTCTAGAATCAAACAAACAAATTTATGGCTCACTGATGGCTGCTATAGCTTCATTTAGTTAATCATGGTGCTACATCAGGATGAACGAATCACATCAAGCAAAATAGTATATAAAAACATTCAAACAGGAAGCATGAAGACAATTTTAGCGAGCCAATACTACTAGAGCATCATCATTCTTCATCCACAACACGAACTGGTAGTACTACTAAAACTAACACAATCAAGCAGACATCTCGACTATTAGAGGTCAGTCCAGGAACTGGTACGTTCACGCCCATATGTCTAAGCAGATTGGAGGCCATGCAGGGTTGAGCAGTATCCTATCTCACCGGTGCGGGGGCACCAAGGAAGATAAGCACCATACAACCACATGGAGCAACTCCCAAGTCAAATAGGCACACGACCATAAGAACAAGCAATAGAACACCCCAAGGTAGGATTTTGGGGGAGATGTCCTTAGGTAGCCTAGAAGTGCTAGGACTATATCATCATAGGATCATGAGAAGTGTAGGATCTATAGTAACAAATCCTAGAGAGGAGCCTCAGAGCGACATCATCGGCCGACATAAAATCAAGTGACATTTGTTCTTATAAGTGACAGAATTACGAGAGAAAGAGAGAAAGCAAGTGTAGCGTTTGTTGAAATCAGATTTATGAGAGAGGGGAAATTGGGTACATGGACTATAAACATGAGAAACCATTATAATCTATGCAATTACAAGCACTGTAACTATATAAATAAAAGAACTATATCCTTTATAATCTACCAAAAGAACGGTTGTATGTATAAGCAATACCAATAGACGAGGAACTAGCTCTTGTTGTTTAATACATAAGAAAGTAAGCAGGCCATGACCAATTTACAAAAACTGCCTATATATACCATCATCCTAACTGCTATAATGTAGAGAACGGGTAATTCATGGGGTACTAGAATAGTATCTGCCCCCCTCTACTTGAGACACAACAATAGCAGGCACTATAACTTATATATGAATAGCATAGGTAAGTGTGAATAGAACTGGATATGGTTTACTAATTAACAAGTAGTGCATCACAATGATCTCAGCAGTGTTATCAAACCAACACTAACATCACAATGTCTATCTGAACTATAACCAGGGGCATATGACTTGTGCAGTAGCTAGACGCTAGTAGGAACCATGTTATATAGAGGAACTACAAGAACTCTAGCAATATGTAGCATAGTCACAACACGGCAGTGTATATATGAACTAGGAGTAACATCTCCAACAGTGGATCGATCCTAAGTAGCAGATCATAGCCATCAAACCAAGTCTCCCCAAAACCTAGATCCCACATAACCAGTGCACAAAGTACCAAGATTACCATCAACAGAGTCATGACCATCCATCACTAGCATGAGAAAAACAGCAAAAGAGGAAGAGCATTGCCCTGCCGTGATTGCAGCAGAGCACATCGCCGCCGCCATCCAGCATGGCAAGGGAGCAGCACCACACCGTACCGGTGCCAACCCACGTCGGGGTTGCGTCGTACGCCACCATACAAAGGAGCACGGAAGGAGGTGCAGTTAACCGGTCTACGCATCGGAGCACCACCGGCGAACAGAGAAGATCACCTCACCAAAACCCTAGGTTGGTTAAACAGATGAGAGCGACCACAGGAGGTGAGGAAAAACAGATTGAAGGGGTGGAGGTGGTAGATCAGCTTGAGGGGAAGTAGTGGTGTGCAGCACGACAGCGCAGTATTCCAGAGATAGCCAGAGCAAGCGGTGGTGGCTAGGATATCCGGTGTGAGTGAAGAGAGGAAGAGAGGGGAGGACAGATCTAAGATGCTACTTAGGTGGTTCTAGCGCGAGGAGAGAGTGAGGGGTCGCCGGTGTTGGAGTGGAGGCCAATGTTGGGGAGGTTGACGACGGCGGCTAGGTGGCGGCGGCGGTGAGGGAGAGGGATTCGTGGGGAGAGAGGGGATCGAGAAACAAAGAAGGAGGAGGTGTTCGGTGGATGGGTGGATGGATGGATGTATGGATGGATGGATGGACGAGGGGTGGAGAGATAGATATGTGCCACATCATCGATCCATGGCACAAACACTTCCACCAATAGGAGTAAAACTCATGCAATTGTGTTCTTCTTTTTTTTCATTTTTTACCCTCTTGGACCGACGAAGGAGGGCAATTACTAACCACATCCACGACGGTGAAGGATTCAGCGGCCTCCGGCCTCGTCGTGGTTAGAGCATCGCCGGAGGTGGAGGCCATTAGAACCCATGTGTGAAGATTCATAGCTTTCAAGCCAAATGATCAATATTATGGCAACATTCATGGCATAGTTTTCTCAAGTGATCTCATATTTTGCACAAGGGTGCATATTGGAATGGCAAACAATATTTCCTAAGGAAGTTTTCATTTTCTTTGGACGTAAAATTCATTTTCCATTTTTTGAGTGCCCAAAATGAGTTTTTTTGTGAATGACCTACCATATATTTATTGCAAAATTGGACTGAATCATTTTTCTAAAATATTAGGTCATATTTAATGCACAACTGACTAAATGGTTGGGTGTCAAAAGCTTTGTGCCACATCTCGTGAAAAAGACAAATTTCCCCCGATTTAACAAGAACCGGGTAAAATTTGAACTGCAACTGTCTCATAGATTGCTTTTTATTTTTTGAAAAAATTATTTCTAGGTACAAAAGTATCTATTTAATCACACAAACACCAAAAGTTTTCGAAGATTCAACCACTAGCTATGAACGGTCATGGCGCTGTTTTGACCGCATTTTGAAATGGGCATGCAAAATTCAAAAAAAAATCAAAAAATTGGAAAACCTTTGTATTGTGTCATTATATGTGACAAAGTTACGAGGAAAAATAATAAACTTATAATACGGCAAATATTTTGTTTTTTTCCTAAAAATGAGCTATCATGTGTGAAGATTCATGGCTTTCAAGCCAAATGATCAATCTTATGGCCATATTCATGGCTTTCAAGCCAAATGATCAATCTTATGGCCATATTCATGGCATACTTTTCTCAAGTGATCTCATATTGTGCACAAGGGTGCATATTGAATGACAAACAATGTTGCCAAAGGAAGTTTTCATTTTCTTTGGACGGAAAATTCATTTTCCATTTTTCAAGTGCCCAAAATGAGTTTTTTGGTGAAGGACATACCATATATTTGTTGCAAAATTGAACCGACTCATATTTCTAAAATATTAGGTTATATTTAATGCACAAGTGACTAAATGGTTGAGTGTCAAAAGCTTTGAGCCACCTCTCATGGAAAATACAAATTTCCCCTAATTCAATAGGAACCGAGTAAAATTTGAACTGCAACTGACTCATAGATTGCTTTTTATTTTTTGCAAAAATCATTTCTAGGTACAAAAGTATCTATTTAATCATAGATATATGGTTTGATGGCGAGACATTGAGGTTTGGACGATGGACGATGCCCCAACTCCAGAGCGCGCAAACTGGCTTGACAGCCGCATGGTCACCGCGTGACCTTGGCATTGCCACGCGTTCTAAGCAGCCTAAGAATGTCTCATGGGTTGGGCACTCCTCCATTAGGTGATAGGAAAACAAATACAATAGAAGAATCTCATGAGGAGGCTGGACTAAGCTCAAACATGAATTAGTAGCCAAGTGTTTGATTAGCGCTGGGGGGAATCAACATGGCGAATGGCCCTGAGTCTTGTGTTAGGATGTTCATATACTAAGGACACTCTCTTGGTAAATTTTCCGCTCAAATGGAGGAGCCTAGGTGGCACTTGCTTTGTAAAGTACCACACTGGATAGAAATATGAATGTTGAAGCTGGGCTTAAATGAATGAATGTATTGAGCTGAAATTTGGTGGAGAATAGTCATTTGGGCATAGGAAGGCAGTGTAAAAATTTGATACCATCTGGACATGCCTAAGTGTACTTCCTTCACAATGGTCTTTTGTGGACAGAAAATAGATATTGATGCTAGGCACACATAGATGATTGGATATAGCTGAAATTTGGATGAGGATGATAATATGGGCATATGAAGTGATTGTACAAATTTTATACCATTTAAGCAAAATGGTACTTCCTTCACAATGCTCTCCACTGAACGAAAAATTGGGAAAAATATTCAGGAATATTGGCTATATTAAAATCATATAAATTTGGTGTATGGAGGATCTATGGTCAGGGTCATGTCCTGATAAATTTTCAAAAATTATAAATAAATATAAAATATATTTGCTCCACAAATTGAAATATTACCAGAAACAAAGATTGGATGGTGAGCTCAAACGAATGAATGGATTGAGCTGACATTTAGTTGAGAATAGTCATTTGGGCATAGAAAGGTATTGTCCAAATTTGATACCATTTGGACATTCAAAAGTGGTCCTTCCTTCACAATGCTCTTCTCTAGATAGAAACTTGGGAGAATTATTGATATAATTTGGCTAAATGAAATGAGCTCAAATTTGGTGAAGGAAAGTTATATAGGTCAAAAAATGCTCCTGTAAAGTTTCATAAATAATTAACTAATATAAAATATAGTTGGTTAACAGACTGAAAATATGACCAGAATAAAAGATTGGATGATGCGCTCACATGGATTGCTGGATAAATCTCAAATTTTGTGCAGATTGATTATTTGAGTACCTCAAACATTTGGAAAAATATCATATCATTTAGATAATCCGAGCCAGTAATTTCTTCACAAAGATTATCTCGAGATAGAAACTTTGGAAATTTGCTGATGAAGATTTACTAGGCAAATGGAGCTGACTATTGGCATGTGGCAATGATTTGAATATGTAAGAGAGTCCAGAAAGTTTGAGGGAAATAGGAGGGGTCTATATAGCACTTGCTTTGCAATGTGCCAATCTGGACAAAAAAGATAAAAATTGATGCTGGGCTAACATAGATGATTGGGTTGAGTTGCAATTTGAAGAAGAATGATAATTTGGGCATACGAAGGCACTCTAAAAATTTCATACCATTTGGATAAATAAAAATGGTAGTTCTTTCACAATGCTCTCCACTGAACAGAAAATTAGGAAAAACATTGAGGGAAATTGGATAAATTTAATGAGCTAAAATTTGGTGGAGGAAGGTTCTATGGGCAGCTTCATGTCCTGGTCAATTTTTAACAATTATAAAGCAATATAAAATATAGTTGCTTTATAGTCTGAAAATATTACCAAAAACAAAGATTGGAATGTGAACTCACATGGATTATTTATATATGTTTAACATTTTTCAAATACATGATTAACATCTTTTCATATATTCCCAACAGAAAAACATATTTTCATACATACGTTTTGATGTCTATATTTGGTTTTGCACATTGTACATTCTTTGTATACATATAAAAAGGAGGTGGCCTTAAATGCCAATGCATCCACGTTCACAACCTCATGACCATTTATATTGGTCTTAATCAGGTAGAAATAAGATTGTCGACCACTGTTGTCTACTTTATGACCATTTGGTGTACGGCAATTTCAAGGTTTGAGCCCTTCCTAGCGAAATGGTCATAGATTTGCGACCATTTCAGTTGGGGTCACTAAGAGAAGGTCATAAGTTGACATATTTCTTGTAGTGACTGTAGCATCGTGTGGCGTTTGATCTCGCGCAAAAGAACTTCCAAGGCACGGGAATCGAATTGTTTGGACCTTTAGTCCCGGTTTGATCCATGAAACGGGACTAAAAGGGCTCTCGCCAGGCGAACGGTTGCATCCACCCCTTTAGTCCCGGTTCGTGGCTCAAACCGGGACTAGCGGTCTAAGCTGAACCTGGACTGATGTCTGCCGAGGCCCAACCGGCGTCCTAGCCTAACGAATCGGGACTGATGATCCCATTAGTCCCGGTTCGTGAACAGACCGGAACTAATGCTCTTATCCTGGCCTCAACCAAAACCATGTTTTCTACTGGTGACTATAGTACGAACATGTCCTGGACATCAACATGTCAATTTTTATCATCTTAACATTTGCAAGCTTATCTTACTTATCATCCTAATATAGTGTGCAAAGTCTGTACAAATATTAAAAATAACTAGTAGGTGTACCATCTTGTAATTTAAACACTTGCCTACATCAGAAATGAGGCTATAGCTAATATTATTGTACCAAAGTAAAGCAAATAAAATTTATGACCATTTTGATTTTTCTGCATTTTCTAATACAAGCATGAGGCCATGATCGCACCCTAAACATTACATAAGGGCATTTTCAAGCTATGTACTGTACAAGCACATATGTAAAGTTACAACTGCAGCTTCAAGTAGGATCAGTAAATTCAGTGATAAAAGCTACTGCAATAAGCAAAGTGTTATAAGCAGGTTACAAATACAAAGTTACTGCACTAGCCAACGAATCAAGTTAGCGTGTATTTGAGCTTGATTTTCCTTCCAAATCTCTTTATCTATTACGCTGCCCACAATAGAGAAAAAAATCTAGAACAACACTAGAGGGGACAAGTTATATTTTGGGGTCATATAAGAGGGGAACTAGTTGGAGAATATATTTTTTGATCTTTAATGATGAGCTGTTTAGTTTTCTTGTTCCATGCTTTTGTTGGACAAGTTATAAACGAGGGTCCCCTAAAATGGTAGTATGATTTACGAATCCAGTGAAACACTACGAGCAGTTGGTTCAATATTTATTTTATTGGTTCACTATCCTACATCTCCCACAACAAGGTTAATTATCCTAGAAAATTAAACCAAGGTTTTGTACAAATAAACAAACAAGCTGATTTATAAGAACCACAGCCAACTGGGCTGAAGCTATGTAGTGGGCTTGCATAAACAATGAAAGAAGTTCTCAAAAAAACATAAAGAATAAAAGAATACTGCGTTCAAGTGTAGGATCAAACTCACGATCTCCATTCCCTTCATAAGAACAACAGCCAACTGGGCTATCTGGATGTTGTGATATAATTTAGCGTTCATTCGATAATTAATAGTACCACCTCGCTTTTGTGCATAGAATCATCTCAACTTAAATACGTTTGGGACTTACCTGCAAAGTAAGGAGGCACCTCGAGAATCAACGAACCAAAGGACCGAAGGAAAAGGAATTTAACTCCACCAAGCTTTTCATGTACTGCTTTGCATAAAACTGTCTTTTTAGTCACTATTATATTGATCTTGTTTAATTCGGATCACTAAGTATTGTAGAAGGTACAGTTTGCAGCAAAAGGTCATTACTGATCACAACCAGAAAGTCGAAGAAATAGCACAACGAATTTCATCTTGTGGAAATCTCTTATCCTAAATTCCAATAGGATTCCTGACGAACAGACTTCAGATAACAGGGAAAAAGTTCAGAGAACAGAAAACATAGAAACAATTTTGGCAAGGCGTAATTATCCCAATCCTAAGTTTTTTTTTGCGAACGACCCAATCCTAAGTTGCCCACGTCCCGTTTGACCCTGCCATCCCACGGACTAAAAACATCTGCAGCGAGATCATATACTTACGCTCTCCGTCGACCATGTATAACCACACGTTCGATCGCTACTTATTTGGTATATAAGAGCAAAGACCAAAACACCAAAGTTACATGTGTGCGTGTGCTAATCGTGATTAACTACAGATACATACATCTCACCAGTCATCATCAGCAGCATTCAGCAATAAACGAATTCTCTTACATACTAAAAATACCGTGTTACTTATTGTAACTCAAAATTAAGCTATTGTTGTTAATCAATATGATGACTCAGTGTCTGCAATCCTATTGTTTCTAATTAATAGTGTTTGAAAGTCAGATTATATGTGTGAAGAGAGCGTTACTACTCATGGAAATTTAATTGAACAGGCTGTGTTTTTTTTATTTACCTTGCAAGATTGTTGTTTCCTTCTCTCTCTTTTCCACATGGTGGCGGAGGACGAAAAAAAGTTGAGGTAGGGCGGACTTTGGTCACTAGCCACCAACAACGTTGTCGCGCTGATGCGCCGCCTTGTGCCCAGCCTGTACCGCCCAGATCAAGGTAGGGCGGCCGCCAAGCCTTGCCCTATCAGGTCCTCCGCACTGGTTCCACGAGTGTTGTTTTGTTTCAGGTTCTTTGTTAGGAGTGCATATTCTTTCTTTTTTCAAGGAGCTTAGTTTCATTCTTCTTTTGTAGGCCTCCTACTCCATTTTATTTTGCTGTGGCAAAACAAAGAAACATATATAAAATGTTATATGATGAATATTTGCTTAGAAACAACGTGGCCAAAGGAAGGCACAAGATGCAAAGTGTCAGCGGAGAAGAAGGCAAGATTGACCTTGACGCATCGGCACCGTCGGACATTCCCGGCCGCGGTGCTGAAGGGAGGGAGGGGACGTCAACCTCGATGCACTGGTGCCATCGATCCCGGTGAGGTTCGCAGGTGGATTGAGCTGTGGAGGGAGGAGAGGGTCACCAGCGGCGTTGGTCGGGATGAGGGCTAGGGTTCGATTTGGGGAATAACTGTTTTTTTAGGATATGGGAGAAGAACTGGTGGGGGCAGCAGATATGTTTTGGTGCGAAATGTTCCCGCACGCACGCATGCGCGCGTTTGACCCAATAATTTCAATCTCGCGCCACACAGAGTCCCAGCAGAAAGTGGGCCGTGGTTCACTTGTGTCGGCAGATGGTGGGTCGTGGATGATAAAAATTACCACTGGCGGTCCACACGCCCTAGCTATTCGACTTCTTCCGGCAGTTCATCCTTCCCTTAGTATTTTTGCCGGCAGTAACATGATTCCCGGTAGACAATTTGTCTTTGATCATGTATTTCTTCCCGCAGTTAACTGCCCCCAATCAAGGGTTGTGGTGTAGTGTGAAGCATGAAGTTCCCGAGTAGCAACGAAGCTGTCGGCAAACACCTGCACCATCAGCCTTCTTCCATAAACCAATCTGTAGGAGAGCCGTCTCCCGAACGAATCCAGCGCCGAAACGTTGGCTAACTCCTATACAACATCTCATGGCTCCTTGACAATGTTGTAGGAGACGCCGCCACAACGCGGATGGAACCAAAGAACAAACTCCGTGCACGCGCCCTCCACTGCCCCCTTGAGGGACACGTCAGGAAAACCTTCCTCCGTCGTCCTATCCTCTCGACAACATCGAATGACGCCGACAAGGAGGAGCCCCGAAGAGTTTTTTTTGCTGCGACGACGCCGGCATCGACTGACCACCGTCGCCCAACATACATATCCTACCACTATCTACACACCAGACGAGTGGATCTAGGGCTCCCCTTCTCTCCCGCCGTTGCCGGAGGGACGAGGGGAGAGAAGGAGAGCCCACCATCTTGCCGGCAGTGGACGAGGAAGATTTTTCCGTTCCCCTTTCGCCTTTGTATTGGAGAGAGGAACCGTCGATCTTGGGGCGGTAATAATTAAATTAAGGTTATTTAATTGTCCGGACGTGTAGGTTTATTGGTACTTTAGTGGAAGTAGTGGCGTGATTGTTCTATAAGATTGTCACAATGAAATAAAGCTTTATTTGTCATCAAAATCCATGGTAAAGCTAGCTGATGTACTCCATATCCAAGTCACTTATTTTTTTAAAATTGTTACGAGTAATTTTAATGAGTTAAATCTATAAAGTGCTAAAAGGGTCAACCCCCAAGGAAAACACTACTAGAACATCATGCAGCTTGACTCGGATTTTTTGTGTGAATGCAAGCTGGACTCAGTTGTTTGTCCCTGTTTGTTTTTTAATACAACAAAAGGTCAAGTTTGTTGCAAAACAAATTCAAAATCATTTACCTTTTCTCTAGTTTCTGATTTGTTTTTGGCATATCGGGTGAATATGCACATGAGAGCCATGTGGTATTGACGTGTAGAACATGGGCGTATATGCAGCCTTTAAAAGTAGTAATTTCGAAAAGGTTGAAAAATCACGTGCCCATGGTGGTATAAGCCGTTAGTTCTGAGAACTAGATCTCAAATATGTAATGTACAAATAGTGGAGACTTCTTCAACCACCCCTCTTCTAACCTTTGGCCCCCTTGCTCTTTTTTTGAAAGTAAAGCATAGCTTTATAACTTAACGATGCTGGGCCATATCACCCAAAGCACAATCAGCCACATGGGCTGAAACATCAGACTCCCATTCTACAGATAGGTTTGAGGAATACAAAAGACCCAGAGTCGCTAATTCATGTGTTACAGAGTTCGTACTACGACGACGTAGAGAAATCTCATATTTCGAAAACCACATTTTCAGTTGAAACTTTGTATCTTCAATGACAGCCGCAAATGTCGATGAGTCCACCTTCGTGAGATCAAGTGCCTCCTGCAACAATTTAGAATCAGTCTCGAAGACCACTCTTAGCATACAAAGTCAGCACCAAGCGACACAGCCTGGAGCATGGCAATTGATTCAGCCGCAAAAGCATCCTGAACATTTTCATGGCGTCCAGCACGAGGCGACCACTCCCCAGCCAGCACGAGGCTCACCTGGTACAAGGGATCCGTCGAGGTTAATTTTGATCGTTTTCTCAGCTGGTGGCCGCCATAGATCCCTGCCAATGGTCTTGGCCTTGGGAACAAAAATCTGCATGTACTCCAAGACATTGCATCTGGTTCTTCTTGCCACCTCTGTAGCCGCCATAGGAAGGTCCCCTTCCCTTAGCTTGTTCCTGCAGCTCCACCAATGCCACCAAAAGGTCAGGATAAGCAAACGCTTCTCATCTAACCCCCACAAGTAATCAAGCATAGTGTGCACGGACCAGATTTCCTCCAACTCCATTCTTTCTTTTTCGAGAGCAAGATCTCTGCAGACATCCTTCACTAATTTGCATTTTATAAACAGGTGAGCCCCGTCCTCATCAGCACGCCCACAGAACAAGCACCTTGTGTCATCAGCTGGGATGCCCCTCTTTGACAGGTTAGTGCGCAGCGCCAAGGACTCATATTTTAATCTCCATGCGAACATATGTATGTTCCTTGGACATGGCAACTTCCATAGACGTTTCCAGGAATCATCTCTGCAGCTATTCAGATTTCCTGCCACAGAAGTGCTAGTTCCCACGCCCCCCCTGATTCTCCTCTTTCCCTAGCTGAATGTGCAGCTCATATGCACTCTTAACCGAATGCAGACCCTTGTTGTCATACTGCCATGCCATGAAGTCTTGCACTCCGTCCCTTAACGGTATCTGCAATATATGATGTACGTCATCTTGCCAAAACGTCTCTCGCACTAGGCATTCGTCCCATCCCCCAGAGCACGGATCAATAAGGTCGCTGACATACTCCAGCAAGTTTCCTCGCCTAGGTGTGATGACTTGCCGTGATCACGGACGTGGGATCCAGGGATCGGTCCAGATTTTAGCGGACATACCATCTCCGATGCGCCAAATGTACCCCTCCTGTACAAGCTTCAGACCATGAAGTAGGCTGCGCCAAGAATAGGAAATGCCATCCTTCAGTGTTGCCTCCAGAACGTGACAATGGGGAAAATACCCGGACTTAAGAACCCTTGCGCACAAGGAGTCCGGATTCTGAATCAGTCTCCAAATCTGCCTAGACAGCATTGCAATGTTAAAGCTATGCATATCACGGAATCCAAGCCCTCTGTGTGATTTGGACTTGGTGAGCTTCTCCCAACCTATGGGTATCTCCATGCGAATATCGTCGGTATCTCCATATCTAGTTCAACCTCGTTACCAGCAAGTCTCTTTACTCCTTCCGTAATACAAGATCCCGTGACTAATACTTAGTCACATTGCTTGCAAGGCTTATTGTGATGTTGTATTACCGAGTGGGCCCTGAGATACCCCTCCGTCACGCGGAGTAACAAATCCCAGTCTTGCTCCATGCCAACCCATCAGACACCCTCGGAGATACCCGTAGAGCACCTTTATAGTCACCCAGTTACGTTGCGACGTTTGATACACACAAGGCACTCTTCCGGTGTCCGTGAGTTGCACGATCTCATGGTCATAGAAACATATACTTGACATGCAGAAAACAGTAGCAATAAACTGACACGATCATATGCTATGTTTGTAGTTTGGGTCTTGTCCATCACATCATTCTCCTAATGATGTGATCCCGTTTATGAAATGACATCACATGTCAATGGCTAGGAAACCTTGACCATTTTTGATCAATGAGCTAGTTCACTAGAGGCATACTAGGGACAAAGTGTTGTCTATTTACCCACACATGTAATGTGTTTCCAATCAATACAATTATAGCATGGATAATAAACGATTATCATGAACAAGGAAATATAATAATAAACACTTTATTTATTGCCTCCAGGGGATATTTCCAACAGTCTCCCACTTGCACTAGAGTCAATAACCTAGTTCACATCACTATGTGATTTACACTGGAATGAATCGAACACCCATGCAGTTCTGGTGTTGATCATGTTTAGCCCTTGGAAGAGGTTTAGTCAACGGGTCTGCAACATTCAGATCCGTGTGCACTTTGCAAATATTTATGTCCTTTTCCTCGATGTAATCGCAGATGGAGTTGAATCATCCCTTTATGTGTCTGGTCCTCTTGTGAAACCTTGGTTCCTTGGCCAGAGCAATGGCACTAGTGTTGTCACAGAACATGTTTATTGGATTCAGTGCACTAGGCACTACTCCAAGATCTGTCATGAACTGCTTCATCCAGACAGCTTCCTTCGTTGTCTCCGTGGCTGCGATGTACTCTGCTTCGCATGTAGAATCGGCTACCATGGTTTGCTTATAACTGCACCAGCTTGCCGCTCCCTCGTTGAGAATAAATATGTATCCGGTTTGTGACTTAGAGTCATCCGGATCAGTGTCAAAGCTTGCATCGACGTAACCCTTTACGACGAGCTCTTCATCACCTTCATAAACGAGAAACATTTCCTTAGTCCTTTTCAGGTACGTAAGGATATTCTTGACCGCTGCCCAATGCTCCATTCCTGGATCACTTTGAAACCTTCCGGCCATACTTATGGCAAGGCTGACATCGGGTCTTGTTCACAACATTGCATACATGATAGAGCCTATGGTTGAAGCATAGGGGATGACACTCATCTTTTCTCTATCTTCTGCAGTCACTGGGCATTGAATCTTACTCAACTTCACACCTTGTAACACAGGCAAGAACCCCTTCTTGGACCGATCCATTTTGAACTTCTTCAAAACTTTATCAAGGTATGTGCTCTATGAAAGTGCTATTAAGCGTCTCGATCTATCTCTATAGATCTTAATGCCTAATATGAAAGCAGCTTCTCCTAGGTCCTTCATTGAGAAACTCTTGTTCAAATATTCCTTCACGCTTTCCAGCATTTCTATATTGTTTCCAATCATCAATATGTCATCCACATATAATATTAGAAACGCTATAGAGCTCCCACTCACTTTCTTGTAAATACAAGCTTCTCCATAAACTTGTATAAACCCAAACGCTTTGATCACCTCATCAAAACGCTTATTCCAACTCCGAGATGGTTGCACCAGCCCATAAATGGATCGCTAGAGTTTGCAAACTTTGTCAGCATTCTCTGGATCGATAAAACCTTTTGGTTGCATCATATACAACTCTTCCTCAAGGAAACCGTTGAGGAACGCTGTTTTGACATCCATCTACCAAATTTTATAGTCGAAAAAAGCAGCTATTGCCAACATGATTCTGACAGACTTAAGCATCGCTACGGGTGAGAAGGTCTCATCGTAGTCAACTCCTTGAACTTGTGAAAAACCCTTTGCCACAAGTCAAGCTTTATAGACGGTGACATTACCGTCCGCGTCTGTTTTCTTCTTAAAGATCCATTTGTTCGGAATGGCCTTTCGCCCTTCAGGTAATACTTCCAAAGTCCATACTTTGTTTTCATACATGGATCTCATCTCGGATTTCATGGCCTCTAACCATTTCTTGGAATCCGGGCCCATCACCGCTCCTCCATAGCTCGTAGGTTCATTGTTTTCCAACAACATGACCTCCAAGACAGGGTTGACGTACCATTCAGGAGTAGTACGCAGCCTTGTCGACCTACGAGGTTCAATAGAAGCTTGATCTGAAGCTTCATGATCATCATCATTAACTTCCTCTTCAACAATTGTAGGTTCCACAGAAACATCTTTCTGTGTTGTGCTACTTTCTGGTTGAAGTAAAGGTTTAATAACCTCATCAAGCTCTATTTTCCTCCCACTCAATTCTTTCGAGAGAAACTCTTTCTCAAGAAATGTTACGTTCTTAGTGACAAACACTTTGCCTTCGGATCTGAGATAGAAGGTATACCCGACTGTCTCTTCCGGGTATCCTATGAAGACGCATTTCTCCGCTTTGGGTTCCAGCTTTTCAGGCTGAAGCTTTTTGACATAAGCATCACATCCCCAAACTTTAAGAAACGACAACTTTGACCTCTTGCCAAACCATAGCTCATATGGCGTTGTCTCAATGGATTTTGATGGTGTCCTATTTAAAGTGAATGCAGCTGTCTCTAATGCATAACCCCCAAACAATAATGGCAAATCAACAAGAGACATCATAGAACACACCATATCTAATAAGCTTCGATTACGACGTTCGGACACACCATTACGTTGTGGTGTTCCAGGCGGTGTCAACTGTGAAACAATTCCACACTGTCTTAAGTGACTGCCAAACTCATAACTCAGATATTCACCTCCTCGATCAGATCGTAGGAATTTAATCTTCTTGTTATGATGATTCTTAACTTTACTCTGAAATTGCTTGAACTTTTCAAACATTTCAGACTTGTGTTTCATTAAGTAAATATACCATATATACTTAAGTCATCAGTGAAGGTGAGAAAATAACGATGTCCACCACGCGTTGTAACATTCATTGGATCGCACACATTAGTATGTATGATTTCCAATAAGTCACTTGCCCATTCCATTGTTCCAGAGAACGATGTTTTAGTCATCTTGCCCATGAGGAATGGTTCACATGTGTCAAGTGATTCAAAATCAAGTGACTCCAAAAGTCCATTAGCATGGAGCTTCCTCATGCGTTTTACACCAATATGACTTAAACAGCAGTGCCACAAGAAAGTGGTACTATCATTATCAACTCTACATCTTTTGGCATCAATGTTATGAACATGTGTGTCACCACTATCAAGATTCAATATGAATAAACCCCTCACATTGGGTGCATGACCATAAAAGATATTACTCATATAAATAGAACAACCTTTATTCTCTGATTTAAATGAGTAACCGTCTTGCAATAAACAAGATCCAGATATAATGTTCATGCTTAATACAAACACTAAATAACAATTATTCAGGTTCATCACTAATCCCGATGGTAATCGAAGAGAGAGCGTGCCGACGGCGATCACATCAACCTTGGAACCATTTTCCACGTGCATCGTCACTTCATCCTTTGCCAACCTTTGTCTATTCCGTAGTTCCTATTTTGAGTTGCAAATGTAAGCAACCGAACCAATATCAAATACCCATGCACTACAATGAGAGCTAGTAAGCTACACATCAATAACATGTATATCATATATACCTTGTTTGTCGTTGGCCACCTTCTTGTCAGCCAGGTACTTGGGGTAGTTCCGCTTCTAGTGACCAGTTCCCTTGCAATGAAAGCACTCAGTTTCTGGCTTGGGTCCACGCTTGGGCTTCTTTACAGGAGTAGCAACTGCTTTGCCATCCTTCTTGGTTTTACCCTTCTCGCCCTTGCCCTTGCCATTCTTCTTGAAACTAGTGGTTTTATTGACCATCAACACTTGATGTTCTTTCTGGATTTCAGACTCAGCGACTTTTAGCATGCAAACAGCTCGGCGACTGACTTGTTCATCCCGTGCATGTTATAGTTCATCACAAAGCTCTTGTAACTAGGTGGCAATGATTGAAGAACTCTGTCAGTGATCTCCTCTGGCGGAAGGGCAATTCCCAACTCTGTTAGACGCGTGGAATACCCAGACATTCTGAGTATATGTTCATTGATAGACCCGTTCTCCTCCATCTTGCAAGCATAGAACTTATCGGAGGTCTCATACCTCTCGATTCCGGCATTCTTCTGACAGATAAACTTCAACTCCTGGAACATCTCATATGCTCCATGACGTTTAAAACGTCTTTGAAGTCCCGGTTCTAAGCCATACAATATTGCACACTGAACTATTGAGTAATCTCCAGAACGTGCCTCCCAAGCGTTCTTAACGTCTTCGGATGACATGTCTTATGGTTGGTCACCAAGCGGTGCATCAAGGACATATGATTTCTGGGAAGCTGTGAGGATAATCCTCAGATTACGGGCCCAGTCAACAAAGTTATTTCCATCATCTTTCAACTTAGGTTTCTCTAGAAACGCATAAAAATTTAGGGGTGCTACTGCGCGAGCCATTGATATACAACATAAATATGCAAAGGTTACTTAGACTATTGTTCAAGATAATGACTTTAGTTAATCAAATTACTAAAGCTCCCACTCAAATTGACATCCCTCAGGTCATCTGAGTGTCACATGATCCCAATTCACCAACACAAGTCCGATCATCACGTGAGTTGAGGTGGTTTCAATGGTGAACATCATCATGTTGATCATATCTACAATACGACTCATGTTCGACCTTTCGGTCTCTTGTTTTCCGAGGCCATGTATGTACATGCTAGGCTCGTCAATTTTAACCCGAGTGTTCTGCATGTGCAACACTGGCTTGCACCCGTTGTATGTGAACGTAGAGTCTATCACACCCGATCATCACGTGGTGTCTCGACATGACGAACTTTCGCAACGGTGCACACTTGAGGAGAACACAATTCATCTTGAAATTTAAGTGAGGGATCACCTTATAATGCTACCGTCGTCCTAAGCAAAACAAGGTGCATAAAAGGATTAACATCACATGCAAATCATAAGTGACATGATATGGCCATGAACTTGTGCTTTTGATCTCCATCTTGAAAGCACCGGCATGATCTCCATCGTCACCGGCACGACACGATGATCTCCATCATCTTGATCTCCATCAACGTGTCGCCATCGGGCTTGTCATGCCCATCATGCTTGTACTACTATTGCTACCATTTAGCGATAAAGTAAAGCATTACATAGCGCTTAATGATTGACACATAGGTCATACAATAATTAAAGACAACCCTATGGCTCCTGCCGGTTGCCGTACTCATCGATATGCAAGTCGTGATATCCTATACAACACATGATCATCTCATACATCACATATATCACATCATGTAATTGGCCATATCACATCACAACATACCCTACAAAAACAAGTTAGACATCCTCTAATTGTTGTTGCATGTTTTACATGGCTGCTACGGGTATCTAGCAAGAACAATTCTCACCTACGCATAAACCACAACGGTGATACATAAGTTGCTTTTCAATCTTCTCAAGGACCGACTTTGTCAAATCCGATCCAATTAAAGTAGGAGAAACAGACACCTGCCAGCCATCTTTGTGCAACGAAGTTACACGTCAGTCGATGGAACCGGTCTCTCATAAGCGTACGAGTAAGGTTGGTCCAGGCCGCTTCATCCCACAATACCGCTGAACCAAAACACGACCAAGGGAGGAAGAAATATAAGCATCAACGCCCACAAACTCTTTGTGTTCTACTCGAGATCTCATCTGCACATAAACCTGGCTCTGATACCACTGTTGGGGAACGTCGCGTGGGAAACAAAAAAATTCCTACGTTCACGCAAGACCTATCCATGGTGATGAGCATCTACGAGAGGGAGAGTGGATCTACATACCCTTGTAGATCGCT
The DNA here is from genome assembly GCA_022496015.1 of Hordeum marinum. Taxonomy (NCBI): domain Eukaryota; kingdom Viridiplantae; phylum Streptophyta; class Magnoliopsida; order Poales; family Poaceae; genus Hordeum; species Hordeum marinum. The sequence goes on from CM039678.1 coordinate 490,742,583, forward strand.
AAGCAGGAAGCGTTAAGAAACGCGGTTGGTGTAGTCGAACATCTTCACGATCCAAATCACCGAGCGTCCCGCGATCCAATCACGATCCGTCCCGATCAAGCACCGAACGAACGGCACCTCCAAGTTCAGCACACATACATCTTGATGACAATATCTGCCTTCTTAATCCAGCAAGAGGGAGCGGAGAAGTAGAAGAGTTCTCTGATGGCGTGACGGTGCTCTGGCGATGGTGGTGGAGCTATTCTGGCAGGGCTTCGCCAAAGCACTGCAGAAATCCGATCTAGAGGAGAAACTATGCACTGGAGGAACGGGTACCACGTGGCTGAAAATCTTGTGGCAAAACCCTAAAACCCTCTAGTATATATAGGAGGAGAGGAGCAGGAGGCTTGGCTCCCAAGGATCCAGCCCTTGGGTCGGCCGAACCAGGAGGGAGGAGTCCTCCTCCTCCACTCCTAGTAGGATTAGGACTCCTTCCTAATTTAGCCCTTTTTGCCTTTTTCCACCTTTTTCCTTTTGGGCTTTTCCTTCCCAGCCGCATGGGCCCTTTGTGGGACTTCCTCCAGCCCACTAAGGGCTGTTATTCATCCTCCCACAACCCATGTAGCCTCTTGGGTCGAAATACCCCTCCCGATGGTCTCCCGGTACACTACCAATGAGCCCGAAACTTTTCTTGCGACCAAAATAGGACTTCCTATATATCAATCTTTACCTCCAGACCATTCCAGAGCTCCTCGTGGCTTCCGGGATCTCATCCGGGACTCTAAACAAACTTTGTTCACCACCATACATAACTCTATAGTACCAAAACGTCACCAAACCTTAAGTGTGCAGACCCTGCGGGTTCGAGAACTATGTAGACATGATCGAGACACCTCTATGGTCAATAACCAATAGTGGGACTTGGATGTCCATATTGGTTCCTACATATTCTACAAAGATCTTTATCCGTCGAACCTCTATGTCAAGGATTCAGTTAATCCCATATGATGTTCCCTTTGTTCTTCGGTATGTTACTTGCCCGAGATTCGATCGCGGTATCTCCATACCTACTTCAACCTCATTACCGACAAGTCTCTTTACTCGTTCTGTAATACAAGATCCCGTGAATAACACTTAGTAACATTGCTTGCAAGGCTTATTGTGATGTTGTATTACCGAGTGGGCCCTAAGATACCTCTCCGTCACACGGAGTAAGAAATCCCAGTCTTCATCCATGCCAAGTCAACAGACACCCTCGGTGATACCTGTAGAGCACCTTTATAGTCACCCAGTTACGTTGCGAAGTTTGATACACACAAGGCACTCCTCCGGTGTTTGTGATTTGCATGATCTCATGGTCATAGGAACATATACTTGACATGCAGAAAACAGTAGCAATAAACTGACATGATCATATGCTACGTTTGTAGTTTGGGTCTTGTCCATCACATCATTCTTCTAATGATGTGATCCCATTATCAAATGACATCACATGTCAATGGCTAGGAAACCTTGACCATCTTTGATCAACGAGCTAGTTCACTAGAGGCATACTAGGGACAAAGTGTTGTCTATTTACCCACACATGTAATGTGTTTCCAATCAATACAATGATAGCATGGATAATAAACGATTATCATGAACAAGGAAATATAATAATAGACACTTTATTTATTGCCTCTAGGGCATATTTCCAACAGGCGGCGAGTCCCTATTGAAGGGAGGAGGAATGATCTAAGTTTTCGATCTGAAGCCGAACTCGCTTCCAGCCTTGTCTGCCTTTATGGCAGGTGTTAGAACTTGTCGATCTTCTTTGTAGCTATATTCGGCTGCTAGGGCCAGTGCATGTTCCTCAGTTCTAAGGGAGCGCTTTGTATTGCCGTTAACAGTAATGAACCCCTTGGGACCCGACATCTTGAGCTTGACGTATGCATAGTGTGGGACTTCGTCGAAACGAGCGAGCATTGTCCGACCAAGTAGCGCGTGATAGTCGCTGCAGAAGGGCACAATGTCGAAGATCAAGTCTTTGCTGCGAAAGTTATCAAGGGAGCCGAACACAACTTCTAGGGTTACGGAACCCTTACATCGGGCCTCAACGTCTAGGATCACTCCTTTGAAGGTAGTGCTACTAGGTTTGATCCTTGACAGATCTATGGCCATCTTTTTCACCGTATCTGAGTAAATCAGGTTGAGGCTACTTCCTCCGTCCACCAGGAATTTTGTGAGGTGATACCCATCTATAATGGGGTGTAGGACGAGGGCCGCAGAACCCCCATGATGGATACTGGTCGGGTAATCGCGCTGATCAAAGGTGATCGGGTATGCCGACCATGGATTGTACTTCGGGGCTACGGGTTCCACAGCGTAGACCTCCCAAAGGGCACGCTTCCTCCGTTTATTAGGTATATGGGTGGCATATATCATGTTCACCGCTTTGACTTCGGGAGGGAATTTCTTCTGTCCGCCACCAATTGGACCCCGAGGCTCATCCTCATCCTCGCTGCGAGAGCTTTTGGCTTCGTCCTCGGGTGGTTTCTTGCCAGCCGGTTTAAACACCCAGCAGTTGCGGTGTGTGTGGTTGGCGGGATTCTCTGAAGTCCCGTTGATTTGGCAAGGACTTTCCATGATCTTCTCTAGCTAAGTGGGTCATCGCGATTTCCTTTAGGAGGCTTCTTTCACTGCCCAGGTCAGGAGTTGCGGAATCCGGCGTTTACATTCATGTCATCGGCCTCGCTATTATTGTGTCGATGCTTATTCTTATTGCGCTTTGGTTTTCCTTTGCCATCCCAGGCTTCCGAGGCTACAGGATCTTCGGAATTGTGGTTGCTTCTTGCCAGCCAATTGTCTTCGCCCATGCAAAAGCGGGTCATGAGGGAGGTAAGGGCGCACATGGTCCGAGGTTTATCCTAGTCATTCATCCCGAATATTGTGCCGAAAGGAGGCTATGGCCTCAGCATCCGGACTGTCGACAATTTGGTTCTTCTTAGTCAAGAACCGATTCCAGAATTGCTGAGCTGACTCACCGGGCTTTTGGACGACGTTGCTGAGATCGGAAGAGTCCGACAGGTGGACATAGGTTCCCTGGAAGTTAGAGCGGAATGCATCTTCCAGGTCTTCCCAGCATCCAATGGAGTTTTTGGGGAGGCTATTTAACCAGCACCGAGCTGGCTCCCTAACCTTAAGAGATAGATATTTGATGGCGTGGAGATCGTCTCCTCACGCCATGTGGATATGGAGGAGGAAGTCCTCAATCCATACAGTTGGGTCAGTAGTCCCATCATACTGTTCTATATTCACAGGTTTAAACCCCTCGGGGAACTAATGTCGCATTACCTCATCTGTGAAGCACAGTGGGTGAGCGGCGCCTCTGACCCATGCTATGTCGCGCCTGTATTCGGCGTCTGTGTGGGTCCGATTGCGCTCCCGGACCATGTTGTTTTGGTCAAACCATGGTCTGTACCCGCCTCGTCTATCGGGTGAGTACTCTCTGGATCCATAGATGGATCTAGTATGGCCTGCTCTATGATCCAGGTCATCTCGTAGGTCAAACCTGTCATTGGGCTCTAATGGCTCCTTACACCGTCTTCGGGGCATTGCCGGTATGTAACCGGTGCCGTCAGCCATCCCGTCCCGACCATGAGAGGGGCGGTCCGGCTTTTCGTATGGAGTACGGTTAGGAGACGGAGTATTAGTGAGTTCATCATCGAATTGCGGCAATAGCCTCCTCCGTGGGTAGCTTTTAGGCTGGTTCGACATACCAGTGCCGTATACTTCCTCCGCTGAGAGGACCTTAGTCCATCGATCGTTGATGTCATCCTGTTCGGCTTTCAGTTGCCATTCTTTAGCTTTCAAGCCGCTAGTCGTTGCCTGATTTCTTCCTGATCTTCAAGGTTATCAGGGATGTACAAGTCATCGGCTTCTGGTATATCTTCCTCCTTGACGGGGGGAAGGTAGTTATCATCTTCGGAAGCGTTGACGTTATCGGGGTTGTTTAGGTCCTCAGGCCCTTCCGGACCCTCTAGCGGGTGTTCGGGGATATCGGGATTGCCATGGTTAGCGGGGGTATTACCGTCCCCGTTGCTAATAATAGCTTTCCTTCACTTTTTGCCTTTGGATCGCTTATGCAGTTTCCTGCGCCTTGACGGCACATTACCCGACTTGTCGCCATCTTTATTAGGCGTATTGTCACCGTTAGTGGTAGGAGTATCTACCATCTAGACATCGTATGTGGAAGTGGCGGCCCACCTCCCGATGTTAACGGGGGTGGGAGCACGGTCTTCTTTATCCATGTATTCTGCCTCCTCGGAGGCATAGTTTAGCATGTCGGTTAAATCTTTGATAGTGGCTATCAAGTGGGTGGTGGCTGGGTCGAAAAATTCATCCTGACCCGCACCGTAACTGAACTGAGCATGGATCGGGGCCGGATCATCGATGATCTTCATTGATGAGATCCGATCTAGGGCCTCGTCAACCGCTGAAGGCACGATCGGATCCAGCTGTTCGGAACTTGCGGAGTTAACCTCCAAGGCGTCCGTACATGGGTAGTGTTCGGCAAGAACACGTGTCTGGTCATCTGGCTCAATGGTCGGACCGGGATAAGAGTTTGGCCCATAGCGACGGGAGACCCCACCAGCATGTCCGAAGAAGGGGCTCGAGGTTAAAGCCTCAGAGTCCTCGGGTGCTACATGTGAACCTGCGAGCCCGGTTAACGACAAGTCACCCCGAGAGAGGAGAACTCTAAATTTCCAAATCTAACATTTGGATCAGCGGCGAAGCTCTCAACACGGCCTAGATGGCCAGTGGGATCAGCGTGCAGCACAACGCTACCGAAGGCGAAGATCTGTCCGGGGACGAAAGTGTCCATGTTGCGGACCTCTTCGTTGATTACAAGGCGAGACATCGATTCTATCCGGCTCATAGAGGAACTCTCAATGAAAGCACCAATGTCGGTGTCAAAATCGGCGGATCCAGGGTAGAGGGTCCCGAAATGTGAGTCTAGAATCAATGGTAACAAAAGACGAAGGGGACACAGATTTACCCAGGTTTGGACCCTCCTATGGAGGTAATACCCTACGTCTTGCTTGGTTGTATTGATGATATGGGGTGTTACATAGTTGATCTTCCTCGAGATCGAATAACTAACCCTAGATGAGTTGTTCTGTTCCTATACCCTAAAAACCCTCGGGCTTATATAGACACTGAGGATGCCTAGGGTTTGCACATGGTCGGTTACATGCCGAAGAAATAAACATGCCTATTTGCTACGTCAAACGTGGATCACAAGCCGTGCTTCCCAAACCTTCCATCTTGGAGACTGGTCCTTCAAATCTTACAGTGTTCGGTAAGTAGCCCATATAGTCCGGCCCATAAGAATAGGTCGGCTCCCCGAGGACCCCTTAATCTAGGACTCCCTCAGTCGTCCCGATTGTTCAAGCCGAATATCAAACAGACATCACAACAAAGTCTAACATCTAAAGGTGGAGGTCCCAGTCAAGCTGCATTGCTGGAGCACACACCGGTCCGGCGCACTCTCAGAGGCTATCGTCGCCATCTTCCATCATTCTATCTCCAGAACAGGCACTGGTGCATCAACCTTGCCAGACTTGTCAACAGCGGCACCACGATGCCAGACATTTGCCACCATCGTGCGTGTGTCCATCCACACGTGTCTGTTGCCGAAACTCCACAGCAGCATAACACCGAGATCCAGCATCAGCCATGCGGTAGATGTAACACCGGCCTCCCTCCTCTTGTCCCCTGCAGCACCTTCTCCAAAATGATGCCAGGGTGGGTTTGGGGACGGCCAGCGCTGGGATATGACCCCCCCGGCGTCGGCTTGGCGTGGCGACGCGAGGGGGTCGGGAGGGGAGTCACTGGTAGAAAAAGGCCCATTTGTCCCGGTTCCGGAACCGGGACTAAAGGGTCGATACTAAAGCCCAATACCTTTAGTCCCGGTTTGCCTACGAACCGGGACAAATGGGGCTCCACGTGGGCTGATGGGGTGCGCTGGGGCGGAGGACCTTTAGTCCCGGTTGGTAACACGAACCGGGACCAAAAGGCATCCACGCGTCAGTAGTCCAGGGCCTGGGTTTTTTTTGAAAGGGGGGTGGGGGTTTAGGGGGTTTTGCAGGGTTAATTTAGGGGTTTCATATATTATTTTATCTAGCTAATAGAGAGAAGTGTCCTCTCTTATCTCCATGCTTGGTCGACGCTATGTACTATACGTATAGAGAGGACTCGACACGCTAGCTAGTAAGAAAATGAAGGAAACCATTAAGTACAGAAGATCGTCATGAACGTATAGAGAGAGAAGTGGTCGACCTCTCCTTCTCCGAGAGATTGGTCGAACAACAAGTTTTCATATATCTATCCGACGCTACTGGCTACATATATACAATATAAGATCTCTTACAATCCCCTAACATCTGAACTCAACTTCCACAAGGTATTCTCCGTGTTCATCGATGACATGGTCAAGAAAGAATCTCGCCAATTCCTCTTGAATTGCTTTTATGCGATCTTGTGGAAGGAGTTGATCCTGCAGCTCTGAAAGCTAATTTGAAGAAGGGGGTCAATACATATATATGAATGAAACTCAACACAAATGATGGTAATAAAATAAAATTGTGAATATTATTTCTTACGCACTTCAAAATCTTCTTTAGAGTAGCCGGCATGCTTAGAGGTCGTCGCTTCGTAGATGTACTCGCAAACGTAGTATCCACAAAGATTAGTCCCTTCTTCCTGCCACAACCACTTTACGAGAAATAGAGGTCAATCAAACTAATAATCAAGCATTATAAATGGTATTGATGAAAACTAGCTAGAATCAATGGGAGACGCGCGGAACTAGCTAGTAGTACTTACTTTCGGGTAAGTAAATTGCAGCTTCCTCGGCAGTCCCGGAGCTATTGCAGTGAACTGTTTCCAAACCCTGCCAGACAAATAAAATAATTATTACCTGATATCAGGAAATGAATAAAGTTGCCGATATGGTGCGATAATGATCGATTGAACTTAGTTCACGAGCATTTCAGTGATCGCCGCATGCTCCTTGCGATCTTTTCGTATTGAGTCTAAGACGGTTACTAGTCCCTCCACAAGCTTAATCTCTAGGAGAATAAAGTGGAAGCTGCGCACGCATGCATAACTCATCAATTACGTTACTATAACTTCGAGTAATAAGGAAAACCGAATATGCACAAGACAGTAACACTCACTTGAAGTTGTAAGGAAAGATTATTTAATCTTTGTTTTGATGTTTAAGCAACGAATTTAGCAAGTTGGCCTCGGCTCGTTTGGCATCATGTTTAATTTCTCATTCATTAAAGAGATTTAGGTTAATGAACCCAATATTATAGATTTGTTTTTTCTTGCATTCGACGATCTTCAATCTGCATGATATAGTGAGGATAATTATATGTACATGCAATGAAAGAGCTGAGCTATATATAGAGACTTAATTAAAGAAGTAGTACTTACAGACAGTAGCAAGTGACGATTACTTTATCGATGGCCATTTGATTGAAAAGCTGGAATAACTCCTCAAATGGAACACACAACAGTTCAATTCCAACGAGGTTGTGCTCCTCTTTAACTGTCAGCATCAAAGTATCCGTCCCAGACTTGCAGGTGTCCATGTACCACTCATGGAATCTTCGCATCCTCGTTGTTAGAGGAGAATGACCAGGTCTGACGAGAGGCTTCCCGTGCTGGTATTTGTGATCGTCCGCCTCCATTATATCAAAATGTACATCGTCGGGCAGGTAATCACCAGGATTGGTACCGGACACCATTACCGGCAGATTTGGGACGATATCGCTAGACACCTTCAGCAAGGGGCATGATTGGTTTGCCTGTTCGCGTAGCTGGGGAATTTTTTTCCCTTTTGTAATTTGTTCTTGTCTCCTTTTGTCAGTTCTAGTGGTTCCAGACCGGCGCGCTTCTAGCGCTGCCTTTTTAATAGTGCGGACATAGTTGTCATCCGGCGGAGGCGGTGGTGGTCGCTTCAGGGCATCCAAAGTGCGCCTCACTTTCACCGGATCTGTCTTCTCCTCCGGAGGTGGATTTTTCTTTGCAAAAAACTCCTTCACTTGGCCTTTAGAGATCTTCGCGTTTTCCTCGTCGCTCTTCTCGTAAGGTAACTGCTCAAGAGGCTTGAGAGATGATGGACCGTATTGGTATCGCCTCCCGCCGCTGGTTATACTGCTAGACGCCGGAGCAGCCGGAGTGGCGGCGACTGTCTTCCTTTGTTGCTTACGAGGCAGAGAAGGAGTGTTACGAGGAGGCGGAGCAGCCGGAGCGGCGGCGGCTCTCTTCCGCCCTTGCTGAGGAGGCGGAGGAGGAGGCGGGCTGCTCGGACGCGCTGGCACAGGCGGAGAAGGAAGTGGAGTGCCACCACGCACCGGAGCAGGCGGAGTGCCCTGATCACTCGCCGGAGGAGGAGGCGGAGGAGGAGCTGGAGTGCCCTGAGTCACCGGAGGAGGAGGAGGAGGCGGAGGCGTCCAGTTCGGAAGCTTGATGAGCTCCTTCCGCCATAGACATGTAGTCTTCAGAGCACATTCCAGCAGAGTCTCCCCTTCACCGGTAGGGTGGTCAAGCTCGAGGTCCTCAAATCCCTCCTCTATCTCATCGACCATCACAATAGCATAGCCTTGTGGAATCAGAAGGCAGTGAAAAGTTGCGCGGGTTTGGAATGTGCAACAGAGCCGACAGCCGCCTTGACTTTGCGGTGATGCCATTGCGTCATAAGGTTGCAAGGTTGAGCCTCCTTGATAGAATCCATGGGGTAGCTGGGAGCCATGAAGTCAGGCTAGTCAAGCTCGGTGGAAGCCACGTTGCTTCTCCGCTGAGATGGCGGGGTAGCTTCTTGGATAGCTTCGTCTCGCTGAGATCGCTGGTTCTCAACTACTTGTTTCTCTAGCGCTAGTACTCTTTCATTCAGCTTCTTCATATCGCTTTGCTCCTGTTTCCGCTTCCTCTCCCGGGATTTGTAACCTTCTGCGTCGGGAAACCCAACCTTCCACAGAACGGAGCCTGTCGTGCCTCGTGTTCGTCCTGGGTGCTCAGGATTCCCGAGGGCCTGTGTGAGCTCGTCATTCTCTCTGTCAGGAACGATCGTCCCTTCCTGCGCTGCGGCGATATACTGTCGAAGATTCTTGACCAGTATTGATAGTTGCTCGTTCGTCCAAACGCACTTCCCTGTTTCAGGGTCCAAGGTTCCCCCAGCCCCGAAGAACCAAGTCCTTGCACGGTCTGGCCAGTACAATGTCTCTGGTTGGACCCCTTTAGCAAGCAGGTCCTTCTCAACCTTGTCCCACAACGGCCGGGCTTTGATGTAGCCACCTGACCCCGTGCAATGGTGAAGCTTCTTCTTTGCAGCATTTATCTTGTTTGTCGCTGACATCTTCCTACTCTTCTTCGATGTCTTGTGGGCCACAAATGCGGGCCAGTGATCTCTTATCTTCTCAAATCGGCCGGTGAATGTTGGAGTCTTCCCTTTGTAGACAAATGTTGATTTCAACTCATTCTTCCACCTCCTGAATAGATCTGCCATCTTCTTAAGAGCATGAGCCTTGACCAATGGCTCTATAACTGGCTTATCCGGATCCTCCTCTGTCGGTAGGGTGAAATTTTCCTTCAGCGCGGTCCAAAGATCATCTTTCTATCTATCGTTGACAAAAGACACTTCAGGGTCTCCGCTCTTCGGCTTATTCCATTGGTGGATGGTGATCGGGATCATGTCCCTAACAAGAACCCGGCACTGAGCAGAAAATGCTTCCTTGGTCCGGCTGGGTTCAATCGGTTGGCCATCTCTATTGATGTTGGTGATCGTGAACCTTTCATCCTGGCGCAACTTTTTCTTCGGGTCTCGTCTCGTTACCGAAGTTTGGCTCGATCCGGATCTGGAGGGCTAGAAAAGAAGAAAGAAAAGAGTTAATATGTGTACATACCAAAACAATTAATGCATTAATTAGCTAGTTAGCACAGGCTTAATTAATATATATACCTCGCCGGACTTTGCAACTGCTCCTTCCTCCGTTCGCTCACCGGAGCCATCATAATCATGTTCTTCCACCTCCATTGTCCGATCATCGGAGCCTTCTTCACCCTCTTCTTCTACACAATCGGTGTCGTTCAGAAACGAGAAGACATCACCTCCTTCCCGGATGATGTCCCCCAACAACGCTTCCTCTTGTAAGTTTCTTTGCGGAAGATTCGGATCGTCCATAGTTTCTGCAAATATTACAACATGACAATTAATATATTAGTGGCAAACATAGACCTAGCTAGCTCGACGCTTCTACGGTTTGGGGATGGATACACAAGGCAACCTCTCGACCCCTCGGCGATCCACGACCCTCTACCCTAGTTCCCGACCCTCGACCCCCTCGTGTCACGTTTGTCTAGTGGCTCGACGACAACGCTCTTTTAACTTGGTACAAAAAATTCTAACTTTTGCATATTCTTTGCATATGAACATAATACATACACTTTCTTTTTTTCTTAAATGTAAGTTTTTGCATACATGAACATACATACACAAATTTTTTCTAAAAATGCACATATATATGAACATATACATCAATTGATAAAAAACTTTCTATGAACACAAAACTTTCTATGAACAAAAAACTTTCTATGAACAAAACAAATCATACATCAATGCGGAGAGGCGGGGAAGAAGAGGGGGGAATGGGGGGAGGGGCTCACAGCGAGGCAGAGGGCGGCGACGGTGAGGTCGGGGCAGAGGGCGGCGACGGCAAGGTCAGGGCAGAGGGCGGCAACGGCGAGGTCGAGGCAGAGGGCGGCGACGGCGAGGTCAAGGCAGAGGGCGACGACGGCAAGGTCGGGGCAGAGGGCATCGACGGGGCAGAGGGCGGCGACGGCGTGGCGGTCGGGCAGCCTGACGGCGTCAGTGTCGTCTCCGGCGTCGTCGGGGGCTAATGGTGAGATGAGGACTGAAAATTCCTAAGTGCCAGTTATATACCCAGAGCATTGGTCCCGGTTCGTAGCACCAACCGGGACCACTGCCCCCTTTCGTTCCGGTTGGTGCCACCAACCGGGACCAAAGGTCTCTTCTCAGCAGCCCAAACGGCGGGAAACAAAGACCTTTGGTTCTGGTTGGTGCCACCAACCGGAACTAAAGGGGGCATTGGTCCCGGTTGGTGCTATGAACCGGTACCAATGCCACCCTTTCGTTCCAGTTGGTGCTACCAACCGGAACCAAAGGCCTTGCACTGCGGTGCGGTGGGATGTTTAGTCCCACCTCGCTAGTCGAGGGAGCGCGAGAGCGGTTTATAAGCGCTGCTGCGCCAACCCTCTCGAGCTCCTCTCAACTGCAGGCTTCCGGGCCTATTGTGTCACTCTCTGCCCGTGGGCCTACTGGGCCTTCTGCGGGCCTGAATCCTGGCCCATTGTTGGGTTTCTAGTCGTATTCAGGCCGTGATGGCCCTCTAGGTGGCATTTTTTTTGCTTTATTTTATTTTGTTTCCACTTTTTTGCTTTTAATGTTTTGAATAGAAAATACTTTTTTTTCTATTTTTGGTTTATTTTTTTGTTTTCTTTTTTGCTTTATTTAATTTATTTGGTTTCCACTTTTTTGCTTTTTTTGAACAGAAAATACTATGATAAGTTTAGTTACATAAATTTTATATAATTTTAGTTTTAATAATACTATAGGGAAACATGCGAAGATACTAAAATTTCTGTGCATTCAATATGCACCATTTTTGTGCATTCAATATGCACCATTCAAAGTCACATACTAACATTTCAAACATTTCTAACTTTATTTGCTATTTTTCATGCATTTAATGATTTATTTTGAGCTAAATGACCCTGAAATTGGAAAGCAGTACAAATGAACTCAGAAAAGGTTGAAACTTGGCATGGTATCATCATTTGACCAACATGGCATGTGCTAAAAAGTTGAGAGGGTTATGGCAAAAACTGGATGCACTTCGTGTACAAAATGGACAATCTCTTTCGAAGTATCAGGGTTTCGGACAAAAACTCATCTATTACAAAGGTTTTTGAACTTATTTGAACTCCAGACTTTTTGTGTGTTCAAAATGAACCATTCAAAGCCACATCATCAATTTTCAACCCTTTCTGACTTCATCTGTCTTCACTTTTTCTTCGCTTGTGTCCTTTGCTTATTGCACCGTAACCATGGATATTCTTCATCGCTTAACAGGGTGCTTGGATCGGCCTTGACTTTGAAGGGAGGAATTTCATGAAACTTTTCATAATCTTCAGACATGTCTGTCTTGCCCTCCAATCCCATGATGTCTCTTTTTCCTGAAAGAACTATGTGGCGCTTTGGCTCATCGTATGATGTATTCGCTTCCTTATCTTTTCTTTTTCTTGGTTTGGTAGACATGTCCTTCACATAGAAAACCTGTGCCACATCATTGGCTAGGACGAATGGTTCGTCTGTGTACCCAAGATTGTTCAGATCCACTGTTGTCATTCCGTACTGTGGGTCTACCTGTACCCCACCTCCTGACAGATTGACCCATTTGCACTTAAACAAAGGGACCTTAAAATCATGTCCGTAGTCAAGTTCCCATATGTCCACTATGTAACCATAATATGTGTCCTTTCCCCTCTTGGTTGCTGCATCAAAGCGGACACCGCTGTTTTGGTTAGTGCTCTTTTGATCTTGGGCGATCGTGTAAAATATATTCCCATTTATCTCGTATCCTTTGTAAGTCAATACAGTATAAGATGGTCCCCTGGACAACGAGTACAGCTCATCAGAAACAATGTTGTCAGCTCTGAGACGTGTTTCCAACCAACTGTCGAAAGTCCTGATGTGTTCACGTGTAATCCAGTCGTCACACTGCTCTGGGTGTTTGAAACGCAGACTGTTCTTGTGTTCATCGACATACGGGGTCACCAAGGTAGAGTTCTGTAGAACTGTGTAGTGTGCTTGAGACCAAGAATGCCCGTCCCTACATATTATTGAGTCCCCTCCAAGTGTGCCTTTTCCAGCCAGTCTCCCCTCATACCACGATTGAGGGAGACCAATCTTCTTAAGGCCAGGTATGAAGTCAACACAGAACCCAATGACATCTTCTGTTTGATGGCCCATGGAGATGCTTCCTTCTGGCCTAGCGCGGTTACGGACATATTTATTTAGGACTCCCATGAACCTCTCAAAGGGGAACATATTGTGTATAAATACGGGGCCCAGAATGACAATCTCGTCGACTAGATGAACTAGGACGTGCGTCATGATATTGAAGAAGGATGGTGGGAACACCAGCTCGAAACTGACAAGACATTGCGCCACATCACTCCTTAGCCTGGGTAGGATTTCTGGATCGATCACCTTCTGAGAGATTGCATTGAGGAATGCACATAGCTTCACAATGGCTAATCGAACGTTTTCCGGTAGAAGCCCCCTCAATGCAACCGGAAGCAGTTGCGTCATAATCACGTGGCAGTCATGAGACTTTAGGTTCTGAAACTTTTTCTCGACCATATTTATTATTCCCTTTATATTCGAGGAGAAGCCAGACGGGACCTTCATACTGAGTAGGCATTAAGAAGATTTCCTTCTCTTCTTATGTAAGAGCGTAGCTGGCAGGACCTTCATACTGCTTTGGAGGCACGCCGTCTTTTTCGTGCAAAGGTTTCAGGTCTTCCCGTGCCTCCGGTGTATCTTTTGTCCTCCCATACAGGCCCAAGAAGCCTAGCAGGTTCACGCAAAGGTTCTTCGTCACGTGCATCACGTCGATTGAAGAGCGGACCTCTAGGTGTTTCCAGTAGGGTAGGTCCCAAAATATAGATTTCTTCTTCCACATGGGTGCGCGTCCCTTAGCGTCATTCGGAACAGATAGTCCGCCGGGACCCTTTCCAAATATTACGTGTAAATCATTGACCATAGCAAGTATGTGATCACCGGTACGCATGGCGGGCTTCTTCCGGTGATCTGCCTCGCCTTTGAAATGCTTGCCTTTCTTTCGACATTGATGGTTGGTCGGACGAAATCGATGATGCCCCAGGTACACATTCTTCCTGCAATTGTCCAGGTATATACTTTCAGTGTCAGCTAAATAGTGCGTGCATGCGTGGTATCCCTTGTTTGTTTGTCCTGAAAGGTTACTGAGAGCAGGCCAATCATTAATGGTTACAAACAGCAACGCATGCAGGTCAAATTCCTCCTGTTTGTGCTCATCCCACACACGTACACCGTTTCCATTCCACAGCTGTAAAAGTTCTTCAACTAATGGCCTTAGGTACACATCAATGTCGTTTCCGGGTTGCTTAGGGCCTTGGATGAGAACTGGCATCATAATGAACTTCCGCTTCATGCACATCCAAGGAGGAAGGTTATACATACATAGAGTCACGAGCCAGGTGCTGTGATTGCTCCTCTGCTCTCCGAAAGGATTAATGCCATACGCGCTTAAACCAAACCATACGTTCCTTGGGTCAGCTCCAAACTCAGCCCAGCCATACTTTCTCAGGATTTTTCTCCATTGTGACCCGTCAGCGGGGTGTCCCAAATTCCCGTCTTTCTTACAGTCTTCATTGTGCCATCGCAACAACTTGGCATGCTCTTTGTTTCTGAATAGACGTTTCAACCGTGGCATTATAGGAGCATACCATATCACCTTGGCAGGAACCCTCTTCCTGGGGGGCTCGCCGTCAACATCACCAGGGTCATCTCGTCTGATCTTATACCGCAATGCACCGCATACCGGGCATGCGTTCAAATCCTCATACGCACCGCGGTAGAGGATGCATTCATTAGGGCATGCATGTATCTTCTCCACCTCCAATCCTAGAGGGCATATGACCTTCTTTGCTGCGTATGTACTGTCGGGCAATTCGTTATCCTTTGGAAGCCTCTTCTTAAATATTTTCAGTACCTTCCCAAATCCCTTGTCAGGTATACCATACTCTGCCTTCCATTGCAACAATTCCAATGCGGCACCGAGCTTTGTGTTGCCCTCTTCACAATTGGGGTACAACCCTTTTCTGTGATCCTCTAACATGTGATCGAACTTCAGCTTCTCCTTTTCACTTTCGCACTGTCTCCTTGCATCAATAATGACCCGGCGGAGATCATCATCGGGCACATCATCGTCTAGTTCCTTTTGATCTTCAGCTTCCCCGTTGCAGCATCACCATATTCAGGGGGCACATAGTTGCCATCGTCCTCTTCTTCTTCGATGTCTTCCATCATAACCCCTATTTCTCCGTGCTTGGTCCAAACATTATAGTGTGGCATGAAACCCTTATAAAGCAGATGGGTGTGAAGGATTTTCCGGTCAGAGTAAGACTTCGTATTCCCACATAGAGGGCATGGACAACACATAAAACCATTCTGCTTGTTTGCCTCAGCCACTTCGAGAAAATTATGCACGCCCTTAATGTACTCGGAGGTGTGTCTGTCACCGTACATCCATTGTCGGTTCATCTGTGTGCATTATATATAATTAAGTGTGTCAAAAACCATTACAGAACATCATGAATAGATAAGTGACCAAATTAATATAAAAAAATTCCTTTAGAAAGAAGATAAGAACAAGAGGCTCACCACGGTGGTGTCGGCGACGAGATCGGCGCGGGCGATCGACGGCGGTGAAGACGGGGACGGGATGTGACGGACCGCTAAACCTAGACAAATCTTGAGGAAAATGAAACTTGGAGGTCGAGTTTGGAGAGGAGAAAGCTTAAGTAGTGTGGCTCGGGCATTTCATCGAACACCTCATGTGCATAGAAGGTGAGCTAGAGCACCACAAAGCCCTTCCCTCACACTCCAGGAAAAAACAGAGCAGTGGAGTGCTCTGTTCGCGGGGAAGGGGTATATATAGCCACATCATTGGTCCCGGTTCGTGGCTAGAACCGGAAATAAAGGCCACACATTAGTCCCGGTTCCATCCACGAACCGGGACCAATGGATGTGGGCCAGAAGCGAGGCCCATTGGTCCCGGTTCGTGTCTGGAACCGGGACAAAAGGGTCCATACGAACCGGTACCAATGCCCCACGAGGCCCGGCTGGCCCCCTGGGCGCACGAACCGGGATGTATGCCCCCATGGGTCCCGGTTCGTGACTGAACCGAGACTAATGGGCTGGCCAGGCCTGAACCAAAGCTCAGTTTTCTACTAGTGAGTTTAGCAAATGTGATAGCTAAATTAGGTGTTCTCGTTAATTTGTTAGTTCTGTGGTCAAGGAACACCGGCCTCTATTTTTCCTTTGGCTTTGAAACTCAAGTTGATCCCCCTTTTGTAAGCTGTTTTTCTTTTGCAGGTTCATGTATGTAAGCTAATGACAGGTGCATTCTCGGATCATCTACAACCACGTCCACCTAATTTGATATCTCAGACATCCGCGAACACACCCGGTCAATGTTGGAATGTGTCCTCTCATTTTCTCTCTGCAAAACAATCGGAGCCCTCATTTTCAGCTCTCACTTTCTCTTTCCCTACATGCAGCATTTTATCGAACAAGTTGTGTGCATGCTCATCGGCGAGTCCGTGGCCAGCATGCAGCCCAACGCGTACGCACGCGGCGGGTACGGCGGCAAGCACGCACACATCGCTGCTGCACAACACGGCTGTGCACGCCACGATAGCACGCCGGGCATGCACGCATGCGGCTGCAGTTGCGCACGCATAAACGCGGCGACTCTCGTGAGCCTGCGACCGGGAAGCCCGCGGTTTCAGCGCGGCTGCGGCGGCCGGCCAGCATGCCCGGGACGCTCGCGAGTCTGCGGCCAGCACGACCGTCGCGCTCGCACGGCTGTGGCGGCATGCATGCACGCCCGTGAGGCTGCGACCAGCTTGCCCGCGACGTCCGCGAGGCTGCGGTCAGCATGCCCGTGGCGCCCGTGCAGCTGCGGCGGCCGGCCAGCGCGCCCGCGAGGCTGTGGCCAGTTTGCCCGCGACGCCCGCGCGGCTGCGGCTGCGGCTGCCGGCCAACACATGCGGCGAGCTGCTCTTCAACGGGCGCGCCGGAGCAGCGGACTAACGCTCGGACGGCCAGCCTGCGACGGTCCACTCGTCAGCACGTGTGGTGGCCAACCCATGCCGTCGGCGACCACCTCCTCCGTTTAGGGCGAGATGATCGACGAAGGAGTTTTGGGTCAATGTAGATGACCGTCGGGACGTGGAGCAGGTGCCCGGGCTTGACCGGACAATCTGATATTGCTTTCATATTTAAGATGGGTTTGAGGGTCGGAACGTTTAGAAAAAAAAATGAGAAATCCAGTTAGGTCAGCTTGTTTTGGCCGGCCATTGAGAGAAAGGACATTTTAGACGTTTAGAAAGGATATAGCGGGTCCGTTTGTAGATGCTCTGAGTTCGTCAAAAGCTTCACTCGATCAACTTTTGCTTCACTCGATCAATTTTCTTTTTAGGAAATCTAGGGGAGCTTTGTTAAATCGTCACAATTGTTTATATGGATGAAAATATGGCCGTCGGGCTGGCCTACCCAAACATGATGATTTGCCTCTAAATTGTGAGCCTTGACATTCCAGCTCCTAAACTCTTGAATGAGATTGTAGTTGATATAATCCTGTCTTAATTGATGGGATTTCAAATTTATGCATTCTAAACCGAAAAGAAGGAAGTAGTGAAAACATTAGAACGGTCGACAACGACACCTCATGCAGCCAGTTGCCATGCATGGGGTCAGCCGGTGCAATGCAGCCTACTCACACCCCAATCTTCTGTGCAAATCCTACATAACGCTTAACGTGCTAGTTAAGAGTATATACAACCGGATTTGGCAAATCCGATCCCTTAAAGCTCGTCCGGCTCCACCGTGTCCATATCCGACGGCTGGCTGCGTTTCGTGTCGGTCCGATCGCCACGAGGTAGAGTAGAACATAGGACACTAGGCGGCTCATGAGAGTCGAGCTCCCGCCGTCTCCCATGTCTTACTTTTCCTCGTCGGAGCTCGTAACCCGGACGGTGACGGTGGATGTGGGGCCGATGACGGATCCCTACTGGGAGGAGCTGATGTCCACCACGACGCGACACTCGTTCACCATACAGGGAGGAGAGTGTGACTCCCCCTCTCCAACAGCCACCGCTGCGAGGGCCTTCGGTGCCTCCCACACCTGCTACCTCGCATGGCGGGCACGCCGCGCCATGTTAGCGTCCGCGGACGACCACGGTGCATCCTCGGCACACCAACAGAGGGGTTGCGCATCCGCCATGGCGTTCGGACGCCAGGCGGATTGCACTGCCTCCGGTGAGGCAGTGACGCCGGATCCAGGCACAGGTTATGAGGACGCAATGGATTCCCGACGTTGCGAGTGCGAGCGCAAGCCAGACGACCATCTCCTCGTCGTGGCCGCATGGGATGAGCTCATGCTCGACAGATCTAGAGGTGAAGGATTTGGATCCGCTGCCTCCATACCTAAGAAGGTCGAAGATTGCCAGATGAGGGCTTGGATGGCAGATAGGAGTGGAGTAGAGTGAAGTAAAATGGCTAGGGTTTGGTCTAACAAGAGGATAGGGATGAATATATGTTGGCTTGATGTGGGCCAGTGAAAGCACATATGCTCCTTTGGTGGTTTGTTCTAACAAGCAGATAGGGACGAATATATGTTGGCTCCATGCGGGCCAGTGAAAGCACATATGCTCCCTTGGTGATTTTGATAATTCATGACAACATACATTGTCTCTTGGACTAATAATTTTACCTAGATTATTTCAGATAAAGTCCATAGAGAGAATTGGTAAGGATTGTGAGGATAATCACCAAGGAAAGAAGAAGAAGGAAAGGAATAGGATTGGCCAAGCTTCAAGCTTCAGGACTCTACATTTTGCTTTCATGTGAGAAATCACAATTGAGTCCATAGGAAATCCAATAATATTTAAACGGGATGAGGTATCTATGATGATCTGGTTGCTCAAGTGCTTAGAGTTAGCCAGAAAAAAATACTCATGAAATTCTCCCACAAAATATTCTGTCCAAACCCCAAAGTCCAAATACAGTGCCATCAAGTTTTCAAAACCGGCCGTATAGAGTTTCAACCTAGACAGACCCTAATTCAAACCCTAAGGCCTCGGTGACACCAAGTCCCATTTCGGTGAAACCTAAATCAGTGACCAACCTTATATTGTCCCATTTCTAGAAATCGGAATTTCCAAGTTTTAGGAATCGACGACACCAAAACTGGTAAATGCCTAGGCCAGCCAAAATCATACCCACCGAGATTTATATGTCGGTCTCACTAAAACACCAAAAGTTGCCACATTTTGAGCTAGTTGGTGCAACCGAGTTTTTTCCTCGGTTCCATCGAGTTGGGCAACAATATTCTAATGGTTGTATTTTTGGAGATGCCTATATATAAATCCCTCCACCTGCCTCTCATTCAAAGAGCAAGCACTCTGAATGAACCAACACTTGCCCCATCAATTTTCTGAGAGAGAACAACCTACTCATGTGTCCACATCAATATATTCCATTCCTACCATATGAATCTTGATTTCTAGCCTCCCCAAGTTGCTTTCCACCCAATCAGCCTCTTCTACCAAGCCAAATGTATGAGGGAGTGATTGTGTTGAGGAGACTATCTTTTGAACCACAAGAGCAAGGAGTTCATTATTCTTACCACGTCTATTACCTTTTGGAGAGTGTTGTCTCCTAGATTGTTTAGGTGTCGCTAGGGAACCTCCAAATTTGTGAGGAGTTGAACCAATAAATTTGTAAAGGAAAGGAGATTGCCTACTTTGTCAAGATCTATACCGAGTGAGGCTAGTCCTTCGTGGACATAATCCGTGATGGAATAGACGAGGTTGCTACTTCGTGGACCCTTATGGGTGGAGCCCTCCGTGGACTCTCGTGACCATTACCCATCGTGGGTTGAAGTCTCCATCAGGGTGGACGTACGATAGCACAACCTATTTGAACCACGAGAAAAATCTCCGTGTCCCTCATTGCCTTTGATTTTCCTTTCCCTACTCTTACTTACATGTGCTTGTCTTTATTTTCCGCTGCTATACTCGTTGACTTACATGTGTAGGGTGTGATAGACTTGCTAGAATTGCTAAAATCTGCCAACAAAATAAAATTGG
Organism: Hordeum marinum; assembly: GCA_022496015.1. Taxonomy (NCBI): domain Eukaryota; kingdom Viridiplantae; phylum Streptophyta; class Magnoliopsida; order Poales; family Poaceae; genus Hordeum; species Hordeum marinum. The sequence goes on from CM039678.1 coordinate 490,762,611, forward strand.
GAAAAGGTTAGGTTTTATTTTTTCAAGTAGTCAATTCACCCCCCTCTACACGTCCCTTCTAGTGATCCCACAATTGGTATCAGAACATTGGTCTCCATAGATTTGGTTTTATCACCATTGTAGGAAGATGGATGTGTCTAGTTTAGGGGGTCTTAGTTGTAGAGTGCCTATTCTTGATGTGGGTACTATGGTCCATAGAAATATGAGATGCTTGATCTATTCAATGAATTCCATTTGAGCAACTATGTTGAAAATCCCCGTGTGTCTCCCATTGATCCCTTACATCCCTTACACGAAGAAGAAATTGACATGCTTTGTAATCTTAGAATTGTTAGTCTTATCATTAGAGGATTTCCAAGAATTGTGTTTGATCAAATGACAAACTTTGAGTGTGCTTATACTTTGTGGAAAGATTTGGAGAAAAGATATCCAAATCACTCCTTGAAAAACCTATGTCATTCTCCATAAAACCATTGCTTTTCACAAAATGAAGACAAGTGATCCTAACTTTGATAAATGCCTGTTTGAGCTTTGTGATCTCATGCATGCTAAAGGAGATGTTATTACCATTAATAACATCATTGTTGAAGCCATTGGCATTCGTAAACTTGAACATTGTCAGGATCAAAATTCTAACGATTCTCGTGATTTTTGTGACGAGGATATTCCACTTGATGACGACAATGTGGAACATGGATACTATGATGAATATGAGAAGTTTGACATCAAATGTGAGAAGACAACGAATATTCTAAGCCTCATGACAAACTTCAAAGACTACATGTCCGGAGGAAAAGAGTGGATTCTCGATAGTGGATGCATCGATCACATGGCCGGAGATAGAGACATGTTTCAAGAATCTCACCAAACCATGGACCATGGAGGTATTTGACTTTTGGAGACAACTCCAAGGGTAAGGTACTCGGTCTTGGTAAGGTGTCTATATCTCATGATAGTTCCACTAAAAATGTCATGCTTGTTGAATCCCTTGTCTACAATCTTCTTTCTGTATCTAGACTAACCGACTTTGGTTTCAATGCGCTATTTACTAAAGTTGATTGCCAAGTGTTTCGTCAAGACAATCATAACATGGTATTTACCGGTTTCTGCAAAGCTGATCTATGCATTGTTGACTTCACTAAGAGATCCAAACCTCGTACTTGTCTTATTGCAAAATCATCTAAAGGTTGGCTTTGGCATAGAAGGCTAGGACATGTTGGTATGTGTAATCTAGACAAGCTCATCAAAGGTGATCACATACTTGGTATTAAAGATGTTATCTTTAACAAAGATAGACTTTGTAGTGCTTGTCAAGCAGGAAAACAAGTAGGTGGGAGTCATCCCGTAAAGAACATCATGACTACTAGAAGACCACTCAATTTACTTCATATGGATCTCTTCGGTCCAAATGCTTACAAGAGCCTTAGTGGAAATTCCTTTGGTCTAGTTATAGTTGATGATTTTTTCAGATTTATGTGGGCATTCTTTCTCGATGACAAGTCGGAGGTACAAAAGATCTTCAAGAACTTCGCTTGCAAAGCGCAAAATCAATTTGACCTAAATATCAAGAAAGTTCGGAGCGACAACGGAATGGAGTTCAAGAACACAAATGTGGATACCTTTCTTGACGAAGAAGGGATTTCACATGAGTTCTCGATTACATACACACCTCAAAAATGGAGTTGTTGAGAGGAAAAAACAGACTCTCATAGAGATGCCTAGAACAATTCTCGACGAATACAAGACGCCAAGACCCTTTTGCACATAAGTCGTGGACACATTATGTCGTGATACAAATCGACTCTACATACACAAGCTTCTCGGTAAAACGGCATATGAGCTGCTCACCGGTAACAAACCCCAAGTTGGATACTTTTGGGTATTTGGCTCAAAGTGCTACATTATTGATAAGTATCGTCGTTCTAAATTTGCTCCTAAATCTCATGAAGGTTTCCTACTTGGTTACACATCAAACTCTCACACTTGCCGTGTCTACAACAATTTCACTCGAAAAGTTGAAGAGACGGTAGACGTGAAGTTTTATGAATCTGATGGTTCATAAGTCGAACAATTGCCAAATGATGTAGGAGATAAGGAACCTTCAGAAGCCATACAAGATTTGCCCATTGACAAGATTTGTCTCAGGAAGGTGAAGGAAAGTACTTCATCAGCATAAGTGGAAGCTCCTACTTTGCGCCAAGGTGAACCACATAATGACATGGAGGCATCCACAAGCGGTACACGACAAGATGAGGAGGAGGAAGAAGTACATCATGAGGATCCATCTCAACCTCCTTCACCACCACCTCAAGGAGATGACACCTTCAATAACAACAAAGAAGATGATGATGATGAGGAAGCTCCACCATCCAACAAGCAAAAGCTACCCCGAGTTTGAGCAAGAGTGAACAAGAATCACCCCTTAGATCAAATCTTTGGTGACATACAAACCGGGAGAATAACTCGCTCTAAAAATCTTTAGCCAACTTTTATGGGCATTACTCGTTTATCTTTAGTATTGAGCCTATGAAGGTAGATGAAGCACTTCAAGACCTGAATTGGGTGAAGTCAATGCATGAAGAGCTACATAACTTTGAGAGGAATGAAGTGTGGACACTTGTGGAAAATTCAAAGCACGAGCACAACATCATTGGTATAAAATGGGTGTTTCGAAACAAGAAAGATGAAGATGGTCAAGTTGTATGCAACAAGGCACGTAGCTCAAGGTTACATTCAAGTCTACGGTATTGACTACAGTGAGACCTATGCTCCCGTTTCAAGACTTGAAGCCGTTCGTATACTTCTCGGTTATGTCAATCACCATGATATTACTCTTTACCAAATAGATATCGAAAGTGCTTTCCAAATGGTGAAATCGAGGAGGAAGTTTATGTTAAACAATCCCACGACTTTATGAATCCTAAGAAACCTAATCATGGTTATAAACTTTGTAAAGCTTTATATGGTCTTAAACAAGCCCCTCGAGATTAGTGCAAATGCCTAACGAAGTTTCACATTAGAAAAGGTTTTGAAAATTGTAAAATTGATGCAACCTTGTTCACTAAAAGAGTTAATGGTGAATTATTTGTGTGCCAAATTTATGTGGATGCTATTATCTTTGGATCTACTAACCCGCATTTTAATGAGAAATTTGTAAGGTTGATGTCTGAGAAATATGAGATGTCAATGATGTGTGAGATGAAATTTTTCCTTGGTCTCCAAATCAAGCAAATGAGATAAGGAACATTCATATCTCAAACCAAGTATACCAAGGACTTGATCGAGAAATTCAACATTCAAGAGTCTAAAGGTATGAAAACTCCTATGCCTACTGGTGGACATGTTGACCTCACCAAGGAGGATGAGTCGATTGATGAAAAGGTTTATCGATCAATGATCGGTTCATTTCTATATCTATGTGTCTCCCATCCTGATATCATGTTAAGTGTGTGCAAGTGTGCTCGATATCAACCGACACCCAAAGATTGTCATCTGAAGGGCATGAAAAGAATTGTGAGATACTTGATACATACACCAAACTTTGGCATAAGGTATCCCAAAGGATCTTCTTTTAACCTTGTTAGCTATTTTGGCTCGGACTATGCCAGATATAAGGTTGATAGAAAATCAACCTCGAGTACGTGTCAATTTCTTGGGAGATCTCTTGTGTCTTGGTCATCCAAGAAACAAAACTCGGTATCTCTATCTACCGCCGAACCAGAATACATTGGCACCAAATCATGTTGTGCACAATTACTATGGATGACTCAAACTCTTAAGGATTATGGAATCCATGTGAGACATGTTACATTGCTGTGTGACAATGAAAGTGCTATTAAAATTGATCATAATCCCGTGCAACATTTTCGAACTAAACATATTCAAGTTGGTCACCATTTCATTCGTGATCATGTTGCCAAAGGGGGATGTTAATCTTAAGCATGTTCGCACTAACAAACAATTGGATGATATCTTTACTAAGCTACTTGATGAGAAAGTGTTTTCCACTTGAGTAGTGAGTTGAACATCATTGATGCTTCAAACTTTAGCTAGACTCACTCGAATGCATGCAAGGGCATGAGAGTACTTGACTATTCCATGATACACTTGATATGACTCTACCATATACCTTGGAAATCTATGCTCCCTTGTATTGCATCTAACCTTTTGTAGGTACTTCGAAGAAAAACATTCCACAAGATTGCCATGAACTCACTTCACAAGCAATCATGTCATGACCAAGTATTAATAATCCTACATTGTGATGAATGGAGAAGACAACACAAACTATATCCTTGACAAATATTTGATGTGAAAACTCAATATTTTCATTTGGATATATATTATTCTTCCTTGCATGACTAACCTAATTAGGGGTGAGATAAGGACTAAAACAAGAAGGATTGCTCCCAAATTCAAGATGAACTTCATCAACCTTGAGCATCCAAAATAATTTCACCTGCATGCCACATCATTAACTGTTGGAAATATAACCCAGAGGCAATAATAAATTGGTTATTATCATATTTCCTTGTTCATGATAAATCGTTTATTATCCATGCTATAATTGTACTGATCGGAGACTTAGACGCATGTGTGGATACATAGACAAAACCATGTCCCTAGTATGCCTCTAATGGACTAGCTCGTTGATCAAAGATGGTTAAGGTTTCCTATCCATGGACATGAGATCTCATTTGATAACTGGATCACATCATTAGTAGCATGATATGATGGACAAGACCCAAACTACAAATGTAGCATATGATCATGTCAGTTTATTGCTACTGTTTTTTGCATGTCAAGTATATGTTCCTATGACCATGAGATCATGCAACTCACAGACATCGGAGGAGTGACTTGTGTGTATCAAATGTCGCAACGTAACTGGGTGACTATAAAGGTACTCTACAGGTATCTCCGAGGGTGTCTGTTGAGTTGGCATGGATCAAGACTGGGATTTGTTACTCCGTGTGACGGAGAGGTATCTCAGGGCCCACTCGGTAATACAACATCACAACAAGCCTTGCAAGCAATGTGACTAAGTGTTAGTAATGGGATATTGTATAATGGAATGAGTAAGGAGACTTGCCGGTAATGTGGTTGAACTAGGTCTAGAGATACCGACGATCGAATCTCAGGCAACTAACATAACCGAAGAACAAAGGGAACATCATACGGGATTAACTGAATCCTTGACATAGAGGTTCGATCGATAAAGATCTTTGTAGAATATGTAGGAACCAATATGGTCATCCAGGTCCCGCTATTGGTTATTGGCCGTAGAGGTGTCTCGGTCATGTCTACATAGTTCTCGAACCCGCAGGGTCTGCACACTTAAGGTTTGGTGACATTTCGGTAGTATAGAGTTATGTATGGTGGTGACCGAAGGTTGTTCGGAGTCCCGGATGAGATCCCGGACGTCACGAGGATCTCCGGAATTGTTCAGAGGTAAATATTCATATATAGGAATTCCTATTTTGGTCAACCGAACAATTTTGGGCTCATCGGTAGTGTACCGGGAGTGCCGGTAGTGTGCTGGGGGACCATCGGGAGAGGTATTTCGACCCAAGAGGCTTCATGGGCTGTGGGAGAGTGAATATCAGCCCTTAGTGGGCTGGTGGAAACTCCCACACAAGGCCCATGTGGCTGGAGAAGAAAACCCAATAGGAAAAGGTGGAAAAAGGAAAAAAAAAGGGACGAATCCTAGTCCTACTAGGATTGGAGGAGAGTCCTCCAATCCTAGTGGATTCGGCCGACCCTATGGGACCTTGGCACTTGCGCCAGCCCTCCTCCTCCCTCCCTCCTATATATACTGGTGGGATTGGGTGTTTTGCACCTGATTTTACGGCCACGTGCTACCCGTTTCACCGGTGCTCCTCTAGATCGGATTTCTGCAGTGCTTCGGCGAAGCCCTGTCGGAATGGCTCCACCACCATCGTCGGAGCGCCGTCACGCTGCCGGTGAACTCTTCTTCCTCTCCACTTCCTCTTGCTAGATGAAGACGGTGGAGATCGTCACCAAGCTGCATGTGTGCTGAACACGGAGGTGCCGTCCGTTCGGCGCTAGATCGGAAAGACCGTGATCAAGATCGCGAGACGGTTCGTGATGAGTTCGCGGGACGGATCGTAATGAGTTCACGGGACGGATCGTGATGAGATCGTGGGACGGATCGTGATGAGATCGTGGGACAGATCGTGATGAGTTCGTGGGACGGATCGTGATTGGATCGCGGGACGGATCGTGATGTGATCGCGGGACGCTCGGCGATTTGGATCACGAAGATGTTCGACTACACCAACCGCGTTTCTTAACGCTTCCCGCTTAGCGATCTACAAGGGTATGTAGATCCACTCTCCCTCTCGTAGATGCTCATCACCATGGATAGATCTCGCGTGTGCGTAGGAATTTTTCTTTACCCATGCAATGTTCCCCAACAGTGGCATCATGAGCTAGGTCTATGTGTAGATGAGATCTCGAGTAGAACACAAAAGGCTTGTGGGCATTGACGCTTAGATTGCTTCCTCCCTTGGTCGGATTTTGGTTCAGCAATATTGTGAGATGAAGCGGCCCGGACCAACATTACTCGTACGCTTACGAGAGACCGGTTCCCTCGACCGCAACTTGTTGCATAGATGGCTTACGGGTGCCAGTTTCTCTCACTTTAGTTGGATCAGATTCGACAAAGGCGGTCCTTGCGAAGGTTGAAAAGCAACTAGTGTATCACCGTTGTGGTTTTTGCCTAGATGAGAATTGTTCTTGCTAGATACCCGTAGCAGCCACGTAAAACATGCAACAACAATTAGAGGACGTCTAACTTGTTTTTGCAGGGTATGTTGTGATGTGATATGGCCAATTTCATGATGTGATATATGTGATGTATGAGATGATCATGTGATGTATAGATTATCACAACCATCATGTCGATGAGTACGGCAACCGGCAGGAGGCATAGGGTTGTCTTGAATTATTGTATGACCTGCGTGTCAATCATTAAGCTCTATGTAATGCTTTACTTTATCACTAAATGGTAGCAATAGTAGTAGAAGCATGTTGGGCGCGACAACCCCGATGGCGACACGTTGATGGAGATCAAGATGATGAAGATCAGGGTGTCATGCCGGTGTGATGGAGATCATGCCGGTGCTTTCTAGATGGAGATCAAAAGCACAAGTTCATGGCCATATCATGTCACTTATGATTTGCATGTGATGTTAATCCTTTTATGCACCTTGTTTTGCTTAGGATGACGGTAGCATTATAAGGTGATCCCTCACTTAATTTCAAGATAAATTGTGTTCTCCCCGAGTGTGCACCGTTGCGAAAGTTCATCGTTTTGAGACACGACGTGATGATCGAGTGTGATAGACTCTACGTTCAAATACAACGGGTGCAAGCTAGTGTTGCACATGCATAAAACTCGGGTTAAACTTGACGAGCCTAGCATGTTCAGACATGGCCTCGGAACACAAGAGACCGAAAGGTCGAACATGAGTCATATAGTAGATATGATCAACATGATGATGTTCACCATTGTAACCACCTCAACTCACGTGATGATCGGACTTGAGTTGGTGAGTTTGGATCATGTATCACTCGGATGACCGGAGGGATGTCAATTTGAGTGGGAGTTCTTAATTAATATGATTAATTGAACTCATTATCATGAACATAGTCAGTAGTGTCATTGCAAAACTGTGTTGTAGATTACTACCTCACGCTGTAGCTCCCTTGAATTTTATATGTTCCTGAGAAATAGAGTTGAAAGATGATGGTAGCAATATTGCGGACTGGCTCTGTGATCTGAGGATTGTCCTCATTGCTGCACAGAAGGCTTATGTCCTTAATGCACCGCTCGGTGCGCCAACCCCTCTAGCGTTGTTTGTAGATGTTGTGAACATCTGACAGGCACGTTCTGATAACTACTTGATAGTTTAGTGCGTCATGCATTACAGCTTAGAATTGAGGCTCCGAGGCGTTTTGAATGTCATGGAACATATGAGATGTTCTCAGAGCTGAAATTAGGATCTTAGGCTCGTGCCCGTGTTGCGAGATATGAGATCTCCAACAAGATTCTTTGCCTGTAAGATGAAGGAGAATAGCTCAACCGTTGAGCATGTGCTCAGATTGTCTGGGTGCTACAATCGCTTGAATAGAGTGGGAGTTGATCTTCTAGATAAGATAGTGATTGATATTTTTCTCCAAGTCACTGTCACTAAGCTTCTAGAACTTGGTGATGAACTATAAATGCCGGGGATAGAAATAATGATCCCTCAGTTGTTCACGATGTTTGACACCGCGAAGGTAGAAATCAAGAAGGAGCATCAAGTGTTGATGGTTAGTAAAACCACTAGTTTCGAGAAGGGCAAGGGCAAGGAGGGAAACTTCATGGATAGCAAGTCAGTTGTTGCTCCGGTGAAGCAACCCAAAGTTGAACCCAAACCCAAGACTAAGTGCTTCGATTATGAGGAGAGCGGTCGCTGAAGCGGAACAACCCTAGATACTTGGTAAATAAGACGGCTGGCAACGTCGACAGAAGTATATTTGATATATGTGTTATTGATGTGTACCTTGCTAGTACTCCTAGTAGCAACTGGGTATTGGATACCGGTTCGGTTGCTAAAGGTTAGTAACTCGAAGTAAAAGCTATGGAATAAACGGAGAATTAGCTAAGGGTGAGGTGACGATATGTGTTGGAAATGTTTCCAAGGTTGATGTGATCAACATAGAATGCTCTCTCCACCTTCGGGATTAGTAACAAACCAAATAAATGTTATTTGGTATTTTGCATTGAGCATGAACGTGATTGGATAGTGTTTATTGCAACACGGTTATTCATTTAAGTTAGAGAATAATGGTTATTCTGTTTACATGAATAATACCTTCAATGGTCAAGCACCCACTGAGAATGGTTTGTTGAATCTTGATCGTGGTAATACCCATGTTCATAACATTGATACCAAAAGATACAAAGTTAATAATAATAGTACCATATACTTGTGGCACTGCCGCTAAAATGGCATATTGGTATAAAACGCATGCAGAAACTCCATGGTGATGGATCTTTGGACTTATTCGATTTCGAATCGGTTGAGACATGCAAACCATGCCTCTTGGTCAAGATGACTAAGGACCCCGTTTTCTGTTTTGATGAAGCGGGCAAGTGATTTATTGGAAATGATACATGTTGATGTATGCAATCCAATGAGTCTTGTAGCATGTGGTGGATATCGTTATTTTCTTACATTCACTAATGATTTGAGTAGATATAGTGTATATTTACTTAATGAAATACAAGTCTGAATCGTTTGAAAGGTTCAAGCAAATTCAGAGTAAAGTTTAAGATCATCATGACAAGAAGATAAAAATGTTTGCAATATGATCGTGGAGGTGAATATCTGAGTTACGAGTTTGGCATACAACTTTAGATAATGTGAAAATTGTTTCACAACTCACGCCACCTGGAACACCATAGTGTGATGGTGTGTCCGAACGTCATAGTCGTGCTCTATTGGATACGGTGCATGCTATGATGTCTCCTATCGTTTTGTTACTATAATTTTGGGGTTATGCATTAGAGACAACTACATTCACATTAAATAGGGCACCATATAAATCCGTTGAGATGACAGCGTGTGAATTATGGTTTGATAGAAACCTAAGCTGTCATTTCTTAACGTTTGGGGCTGCGATGCTTGTGTGGAAAATGTTTTCACCTAATGAGCTCGAACCCAAAGCGGACAAATGCATCTTCATAGAATACCCTAAGAAAAGTCGGGTGAACCTTCTATCTCAGATCCAAGCATAAAATGTTTGTTGCTAAAACTAGGTCCTTTCTCGAGGAAAAGTTTCTCTTGAAAGAATTGAGTGGGAGGAAGATAGAACTTGATGAGGTTATTGAACCTCTGTTTCAACCAGAGAGTAGTGCAGCGTAGGAAGTTGTTTCTGTGAAGCCTATGTTAGTTGAAGAGGAAGTTAATGATGATCATGCAGCTTCGGATCAAGTTACTATCGAACTTCGTAGGTCGACAAGGATGTGTACTGCTCCTGAGCGGTACGACAACCCTGTCTTGGAGGTCATGTTGTTGGACAACTATGAACCTACGAACTATGGAGAAGCGACGATGGGCCCGAAAACCAACAAATGGTTAGAGGCCATGAAATCCGAGAAAGGATCCATGTATGAAAACCAAGTATAGACTTTGGTGGACTTGCTCGTTGGACGCCAGGTCGTTAAGTACAAATGGATCTTTGAAATAAAGACAGACGCTGATGGTAAATGTCACCATTTGTAAAGCTCGAATTGTTGCAAAGAAGTTTACGACAAGTTCAAGGAGTTCACTGCGATGAGACTTTCTCACTCGTAGCGATGCTAAAGTCTGTTGAAATTATGTTAGCAGTTGCTGCACTTTCAATTATGACATCTGGCAGATGGATGTCAAAACATCATTTTCTTAACGGTTTCCTTGAGGAAAGGTTGTATGTGATACAACCAGAAGGTTTTGTCAGTCCTAAGGATGCTAAAAGGTGTGCAAGCTTCAGTGATCCTTCTATGAACTGAAGCAAGCATCTCGGAGTTGGAATATACACTTTGATGAGGTGATCAAAGTTTTGAGTCTATACAAAGTTTATGAGAAACTTGTATTTGCAATAAAGTGAGTGGGAGCACTATAGCGTTTTTGGTAAGCATGTGTGGTTGACATATTGTTGATCAGAAATGATGTAGAATTTCTGGAAAGCATAAACGGTTGTTTGAAAAGAGTTTTTCAAAGGAAGACCTGGATAAAGCTACCTAATTGTTGAGCATCAAGATCTATAGAGATAGATCAAGATGCTTGATGAGACTTTCAATGAGTACATACCTTGACAAGATTTTGAAAGAGTTCAAAATGGATCAGTCAAAGAAAGAGTTTGCGCCTGATTTGTAAGGTGTGAAGTTGAGTGAGACTCAAAGCTCGACAACGGCATAAGAAAGAGAAAGGAAGAACGTCGTCCCCTATGCCTGAGCCATAGGCTTTGTATATTATGCCATGTTGTGTACCGCACCTGTGTGTGCCTTGCCATGAGTCCGTCATGGGGTACAAGAGTGATCCAGGAGTGGATCACTGGACAGAGGTCAAGATTATCCTTAGTAACTAAAGGACTAAGGAGATGTTTCTCGATTATGGAGCTGATAAAGAGTTCATCGTAAAGAGTTACATCGATGCAAGCTTTAACACCAATCCGGATGACTCGTAGTAGCCATCTGGATACGTATAGTGGAGCAGCAGCCATTTGGAATAATACCAAATGGAGTGTGATAGCAGTGTTTACAGTTTGACATAGAGATTTGCAAAGTGCACACGGATCTGAATGTCCCAGACCCGTTGACTATAAGACCTCTCTCACATGCAAAGCATGATCGAGTCCTAGAACTCATTGGGTGTTAGATTCATAACAATGCCTATCACATGGTGATGTGAACTAGATTATTGACTCTAGTGCAAGTGGGAGACTATTGGAAATATGCCCTAGAGGCAATAATAAATTAGTTATTATCATATTTCCTTGTTCATGATAAATCGTTTATTATCCATGCTATAATTGTATTGATTGGAGACTTAGATGCATGTGTGGATACATAGACAAAACCATGTCCCTAGTATGCCTCTAATGGACTAGCTCGTTGATTAAAGATGGTTAAGGCTTCCTAGCCATGGACATGAGATGTCATTTAATAACGGGATCACATCATTACTAGAATGATGTGATGGACAAGACCCAAACTACAAACGTAGCATATGATCATGTCAGTTTATTGCTACTGTTTTCTGCAAGTCAAGTATATGTTGTACTCGACAGGTATCTCCGAGGGTGTCTGTTGAGTTGGCATGGATCAAGACTGGGATTTGTTACTCCGTGTGACAGAGAGGTATCTCAGGGCCCACTCGGTAATACAACATCACAACAAGCCTTGCAAGCAATGTGACTAAGTGTTAGTCACGGGATCTTGTATTACGGAATGAGTAAAGAGACTTGCCGGTAACGAGGTTGAACTAGGTATGGAGATACCGACGATCGAATCTCAGGCAAGTAACATAACCGAAGAACAAAGGGAACATCATACGGGATTAACTGAATCCTTGACATAGAGGTTCGACCGATAAAGATCTTCATAGAATATGTAGGAACCAATATGTTCATCCAGGTCCCGCTATTGGTTATTGGCCATATAGGTGTCTCGGTCATGTCTACATAGTTCTCGAACCCGTAGGGTCTGCACACTTAAGGTTTGGTGACGTTTCGGTAGTATGGAGTTATGTATGGTGGTGACCGAATGTTGTTCGGAGTCCCGGATGAGATCCCGGACGTCACGAGGAGCTCCAGAATGGTCCGGAGGTAAAGAATCATATATACGAAGTCCTATTTTGGTCGTCGGAAAAGTTTCAGGCTCATCGGTAGTGTACCAGGGGACCATCGGGAGAGGTATTTCGACCCAAGAGGCTTCATGGGCTGTGGGAGATTGAATATCATCCCTTAGTGGGCTGGTGGAAACTCCCACACAAGGCCCATGTGGCTGGAGAAGAAAACCCAATAGGAAAAGGTGGAAAAAGGAAAAAAAAAGGATAAATCCTAGTCCTACTAGGATTGGAGGAGAGTCCTCCAATCCTAGTGGATTCGGCCGACCCTATGGGGCCTTGGCCCTTGTGCCAGCCCTCCTCCTCCCTCCCTCCTATATATACTGGTGGATTGGGTGTTTTGCACTTGATTTTACGGCCACGTGCTACCCGTTTCACCGGTGCTCCTCTAGATCGGATTTCCAAAGTGCTTAGGCGAAGCCTTGTCGGAATTGCTCCACCACCATCGTCGGAGCGCCGTCACGCTGCCAGTGAACTCTTCTTCCTCTCCACTTCCTCTTGCTGGATGAAGACGGTGGATATCGTCACCAAGCTGCACGTGTGCTGAACGCGGAGGTGTCGTCTGTTCGGCGCTAGATCGGAAGGACCGTGATCAAGATCGCGAGACAGTTCGTGATGATTTCGCGGGACGGATCATGATGAGTTCACTGGACGGATCATGATGAGATAGTGGGACGGATCGTTATGAGATCGCGTGACGGATCGTGATGAGTTCGCGGGACGGATCTTGATTGGATCGCGGGACAGATCGTGATGTGATCGCGGGATGCTCGGCGATTTGGATCGCGAAGATGTTCGACTACACCAACCGCGTTTCTTAACGCTTCCCGCTTAGCGATCTACAAGGGTATGTAGATCCACTCTCCCTCTCGTAGATGCTCATCACCATGGATAGATCTCGCGTGTGCGTAGGATTTTTTTTGTTTCCCATGCAACGTTCCCCAACATTAACATGATTCAAATAGTATGTACTCATATCTGTAAGTGCATCTAGTGCCCCTTATTGATTTTGGTGTATTGAAGACTTATAGGTTAAGGAACTAATGTGTTTGTGAGTGTACACAGGCTCTATAAGTCGATGAGGAGTTTGATATATTCAGAGATTACCGACCCCTAAAAATGTATGTCTTCAACTGAAGACTTTGGTGAAGACTTTGTTGAAGACTTTGGTATTCCATGAAGACTTTGAAAATGAAGAAGTTGGTGTGACCTTGAAGATATGAACGAGGACTATGAAGCATGAAGACTTTTGTTTTCCTAGTTTCATTTGCTTTCTTTGAGTCATAGGAAACACCGTATTGTTAAAGGGGGCTGAGGTAATACTACGAAAATTTACAATTGATGGTCAACTCCAAAAGCCTCAACCTATCCAATCCTTCGAGTGAAGCCTTTGGAAATCTCTTGCCGTTTAGTGAAGTTCTTTAATGACAAAGACGATGTTCTTCTGGTCTCTGATGAAATTGATCTGACTAAGGAGTTAGGATTTCGCGAGTGCGAATTTCCTACAAGTGAGGAACATGATAAGCCTGAGGATTTTCATAGTTCGAAATTCCGACCATTGCTGTGCTTAGCGCCAGCTGTCCCCAATCATCTTATCCACATAACGGTCATATCATTGGGGGCATTTATGTCTTATCATGTCAGGTTGCACCCTGGCTATAAATAGCCACCCTCACAACCACTAGTTGGTTGGCTGCACCGAGAGAGAACTGACACTTGTCATTTGAGATCAACCCATCCTCCGAGGACTTTGAGAGAAAATCATCAATGAGGAAAAACCCAAATCCAAACCACCAAATCCAAAGTGATTGAGCATCACTAAAGAGATTGTTCCTGTGTGGAACCGACGCTTGTTACCTTTGAGGACTGTGTATCCTCCAGACAGTTAGGCGTCATGGTCTAGTGCATCCTGCATTCAATTGGAGATCATGGAGTGACCTTGGTCTAGAGCATCCAACAGTCAATTATGGATCACCGGGTTACCAGTTTGTGAGGGTCTTGGAAGTCTACCCTAAAGACTTACCACGAGTGTTGGGCGAGGACTTTGTGACCTTATCTCAAGGAGAATACGGTAAGGACTGTGTGTCCTGGGATTGTGTGTCCTCTGGTTTAAATACCAGGCCACTACAAACCAGACGTACGACTATCACAACAGTTGGAACTGGGTCATCAAACCATTGTCTTCATTGTGCTACCTGGTTCTATTTCCTCAACTCCTCTATTTCCTCGTATACTTGTTGATGAAATTGATTGTTATTGTTTGAAGAATTTGACTGAATACTTTCACAATTTCCTCACCTCAAATTCTTCAAGTCCTCACCACAAATTCTTCAAGTTACCTTGTTCCTCACCTGCTTATCTTGTATCACGCTATGTGTAATCTGTGCATGTTCATTTTATCACCGTGACTATGTTGTTGCTATGTTTCTCATGCACTTGAGTACTTATTCTGCTGCTAGTTATTCATCACATTTCAAATTCCTCAAGTTGAAATTCCTCAAGTGATGAATTTATAAAAATCGCCTATTCACCCCCTCTAGTCGATATAACGCACTTTCAAGTCATGGGATAATGCAACTCAAGTGATATGAAGACATTAAAGTGCTTTAACAAAAAATGGCAACCCCATTTTGAGCTTAACGGGGAGTATGACCTATGTTGAAGTATTCTTACTTCGCTCCTAATTCAATATACTCTAATATAGGTGACCTAGTCACCGACCATCATCTACATGAAGTATCTTGTTTGGTTCTTCTTATAGTTGCATGCTTTCTTGGAACCACTCAATCTCCATCTAGTTGAAAAATTAGTGAATTTTTTTTAAAATTCATTGAAAATATTGTTGAAATTCATTGCAAACCTTTTGGAAAACTCATTGCAAATCTTTTGGAATATATTTAGATTTTCTGAAAATTATTTTGGTCAACAAAATAGTCAATAAAAACTTTGCCAAGTTTCTGTTTGCAATTCTGGTCTGTCCGAGGTGGG
This sequence comes from Hordeum marinum, assembly GCA_022496015.1. NCBI lineage: Eukaryota > Viridiplantae > Streptophyta > Magnoliopsida > Poales > Poaceae > Hordeum > Hordeum marinum. The sequence continues at coordinate 490,777,997 of CM039678.1, forward strand.
CAAATCGGTTCCACTGATAATGCAGATATACTGCCAAGAGCTTCTTCGCTACCACCGATATGAAACTCTTCGGTAGTACCGATTTTACCCAGATCCCTAATATTTCCGTATTGGTTCCACTGATACACTTTTCCTCAGAGTCACCGACTTTTTGTCGTCACTTGTGTTTATTACCATTTTCTTGGCATCTTTAGTCTATGACATCAACGACCCTTACTCTCTAGTATCCCTTACCCTCTGACCCCTTTTGGAAATTAATGCCAAAGGGGGACAAGTATCAAAGCTTATGCTTAGCCAAAGGGGGAGAAATTATCAAGGGGGAGAAATATTAGTTCACCCAAATGGGAGAAATACTACATTAAAGGGGGGAGACTAAATTCATACCATCCTTTAAGGAGAGATAATATTTGTTTATGTGTTTCAGATTCGGTTGTCAAAATGTTAGACTTATCTTACCCTATCTACTCACAATATCTACATGCTAAGATTCAGGGGAGAGGAAGACTTACAAATCTATACTTAGGGGAGCAAGTTCTCAATGCTCTTGGAGACATATCAATCTTACCAAGTACTATTCTCATATGTCTTCAACATCTTGGTACATTGGGATTCTTTTGCATTTGGATGAGTAGAATACTCTTGTGTTATCTAACATTGTTTTCTCAAGTGTGTTCCTACTGTTAAAATGCTCAAGAACTTCAAGGTAAGTATATGCATCATATCCTTGATCAAGATGATCTCTTGTTTCTTGCACATATTGTTTGCAAGTGTGAGTCCTGAACATGGATACACCTTATTCACATATATTTGATGCATACTTCAAAGATACACATGACTTATCATATCCCTTCTTCTAACTGTGTGCCCAAATATTCCAAAGCAACTATTCTTTAAAAGTGATTGCACACATTTAGGGAGAGCTTGTATTAGTCATGCATCCTTCAAAGCTATCACATATTACTTGATATCTTAAATTGAATCTTTGACTATATGTTGTCACCAGTTACCAAAAAGGAGGATATTTAAAGCACATATGCTCCCTTGGTGGTTTTGATAATTCATGACAACATGCATTAACTCTTGGACTAATAGTTTTAGCAAGATTATTTCAGATAACGTTCATAGAGAGAATTGGTTAAGGATTGCGAGAATCCCCAAGGAAAGAAGAAGAAGGAAAGGAATAGGATTGGCCAAGCTTCAAGCTTCAAGACTCTACATTTTGCTGTTATGTGAGAAATAACAGTTGAGTCCATAGAAAAGCTAATCCTATTAAAAGGGGATGAGGTATCTATAATGATCTTGTTGCTCAAGTGCTTAGAGTTAGCCACAAAAAATACTCATGAAATTCTCCCACAAAATATTCTTTCCAAACCCCAAAGTCCAAATTTGGTGCCACCTAGTTTCCAAAATCGACCCTACCGAGTTTCACCCTAGACAGACTCTAAGCCAAACCCTAAGGTCTCAGTGACACCAAGTCCCATTTCGGTGAAACCAAAATCAGTGACCAACCTTCTGTTTTACCATTTCTAAAAGAATTTCCGAGTTTTAGGAATCGGTGACACCAAAACTAGTAAATGCCTAGGCCAACCAAAGTCGTACCCACCGAGATTTATATATCGGTCTCACCGAAACGCTAAAAGTTGCCACATTTTGCACTAGTCGGTGCAACAGATTTTTTTCTTTGGTTTCATCGAGTTGGGCAATAATGTTGTAACAGTTGGATTTTTGGAGATCCCTATATATACCCCTTCACCTGCCTCTCATTCGAAGAGGAAGCACTCAGAATGAACCAACATTTGCCTCATCCATTTTCTGAGAGAGAACCACCTACTCATGGTTGAGATCAAGAGATATTCCATTCCTACCATATGAATCTTGATTTCTAGCCTCCCCAAGTTGCTTTCCACCCAATCAGCCTCTTCTACCAAGCTAAATCTATGAGAGAGTGATTGTGTGTTGAGGAGACTATCTGTTGAAGCACAAGAGCAAGGATTTCATTATTCTTATCACATCTATTACCTCTTGGAGAGTGTTGTCTCCTAGATTGGTTAGATGTCGCTTGGGAACCTCCAACTTCATATGGAGGTGAACCAAGAAATTTGTAAAGGAAAGGAGATCGCATACTTTCTGAAGATCTATGGGTGGACCCTTATGGGTGGAGCCCTCCGTGGACTCTGGCGATCGTTACCCTCCATGAGTTGAAGTCTCTATCAGCATGGACGTACGATAACACCACCTATCAGAACCACGGGAAAAATCTTCGTGTCCCTCAATGTGTTTGATCTTCCTTTCTCTACTCTTACTTACATGTACTTGTCTTTACTTTCCGCTGCTATACTCATTGACTTACATGTGTAGGGTGTGCTAGACTTGCTAGAATTGCTAAAGTTTGCCAACAAAATAAAATTGGGAAAATATTACGGTTTATTTTGTTAAGTAGTCTATTCATACCCCCTCTAGACGTCCCTTCTAGTGATCCCACAGCTAGTGCGGGTCAAGCCGACATGGCGGGTATGCCCAGACACCCCACGGGTCAAGCCGACATGGCGGGTATGCCCAGGCACCCCATATTCGCTCCATATTTGGACTGTATGTGAGGGGTCCGGTCAGTCTGGACATTTGAGGCACATTTGAGGCGTCCGACTGGGTCAAAATTTCATGACCGGTGAATGACTGGGTGCCCTGTCGAGGCGTTTGAGACGATTTTGACAGGTCGGTTCCAGATTCTCTAACGTCCTATTCGTATGTGACACACACTAGCGAAGCAGTGGGGTTGGAGTTGCTTTATCTATTAATCGGGGCGAAAGGAAATCCTATTTCAAGAACTAGTGGGGTTGAAAAATGTTATGGCAGATCGAGGTAGGCTCATCCTGGTTTTGGAAACAACCAAGCCCTGTATTGGGAAGCTTCAATCATTTTTTCTTCTTTTTAGAACTATGTTCTGTAGTTTCTTTCCCCTTTTTTCTTTTCATCTTTTCTAATGCTTTCATTTTTCACTTTCTTCCTAAAAAATTTTGAACCTCTAAAAACTTCTAACTTTTGGAAAATTCAAAAATTTATTCAAATTCGAAAATATTATTTGAAATCCACAAACTTATAAAATTTTGAATTATTTTGATCTTCTTCAACTTATTTGATATCCGTCTACTTTTTTTTCCAATTTGCAACTTTTTGGAAACCCATGAACTTTTAGAAATTCATTACAGATTTTTTTAAAAATACGTAACACCCGTTTTATAAAAATCGTGATTTTGTTTGAAGTACTTGACCTTTTATGAAATAATATAAACATTTTTGGAATATGCAATCTTTTCTAAAATCCGTGAAGGTTTCTTAAATCCGCAGAACCTGTGAACTTTTTTCAAATTCGCATTTTTGTTAAAATCAGTTATTTTTCAAACTTCCGACTTCCTTTGAAATTCGCAAAAAATAAATCAAATTCTTGATTTTTTTTAAATTCGTTAAGTTTTATGAAATCTGCAAACTTTTTTTAATCAGTGAAATATTTGTCAGATTCATGAACATTTTTGGAATTGGATGGTTTTTTGAATCCGTAAAAGTTTTTTAATTTGTTGATTGCACAAATTATTCTATTTATATAAAAACTAGTCGCCGGCTTAGTAGGGTAAGGAATAGCAGACACACAAAAAAAATGTAACGAGCCTGGTGAGCGAGCGAGCGGGCGGCTAGGGGAGCTGGAACAATTAGTAGGCACCCTGCGAGCAAAACAAGCGAGCCGCAAAGAACCTTCCGGTGCCTGGTGCCTGAAAGCCCCCAAATGGTAGGCCTCACTCTTCACTATTTTCTTAAATAATAGTTTTTTATTAAATTTGAAAAATATTACGCTGGTTCGATATTTTACATAAATAATACAACGTTGACCACTATGAAGCCGACTGGATCCAATCGGCTTCGGTATAGCCCACAGGGACTAGTCGTCCATGCGGTGGTCGATAAGTGGCCGCTGGCCATGTGGCAGCCCATTACTGGACAGAGCATGTCACTCGGCCTGGGTCGCGTCCAGTCGGACTTGGCGAAGCCAACTGGGGTAGTCGGCCCTGGCGAAGCCGACAAGAGGCGCCATTGCCTCGGGCCGCACCGCTCCCCTTCATCCTCCTCCATTTCTCTTCTTTCCTTCTCTCCTCCTCCCTCCATCCATCCGAAGATGCCCGGAATTTTACACCAATTTTAAGCCAATTTCTTCCTCATTTTTCACCGTAGTTTGATTCTAGAGGGTTAGGGGAGGCTAGGGAAGCCTTGAACATGCGATGTGGTAGCTCATAGTGATGGTGGTAGTGGGAGTGGTTGAGGTGGTGGTCGTGGTGGTGCTGAAGGTCTTGGTGTTGCAGGTGAAGATGGTGGTGGAGGCTCCGGTGTTCGTCGTTCGTTCCCCATGTTCATCATCCATTCCCGTGTTTGAAGGCCGCCGCTTGTCTTTTCTTTTCACGCTTCAAGGATAAGATTCAACAATGTCTGTTCCCGTAGTATTTAGTTGTCTGAATATTTGTAGTTACTTCGGTAATATATGTAGACGTCAAATATTTAGGTGTATGAATATTTTTAGTTGCTTCGGTAGTTTTGGAGGTCTGCGGATATTTAGTTGATTCGGTAATATTTTTAGTTTGTCCTTTTGCTTAATGTTTGTCCAAGTTAGATAATTTTTTAGGTCAACAGAGATGTCTAATGTAATGAATTAAGGTGTTTACAAATGGCTTGGAGCGCGCATTTATGTCAATCTTCTATGGTTCCACATTGGTCTTCAAGATATTGTGGGCCAGCTTACCTCTAATGGCTCGGAGCATGCATTTTAACCCTGGTCATTTTCTGTAACACAAATTACAACTGAAAACAAGAAAACAAATGATACTTTTATAAACATGATAATTTACAACTTATGACCAAAAAAATCTCCGTTGATAGAGAAAGTCAAAATTTCCAACGAATATTTACAGAAATAATATTCATTTATCATATCCTGCATTTATAGGATGTTGGGGTTTATTTATTAGATATATCTTGGCATGGTTTTATCCTTCTAAAAACAAGCCTAGAGAGAGGTAAAGTGCTACCAGATACGATGATTGTCAAACAAACAAAAAAAAATACGGCAACTTATAAGGGTTTAAATGTAGCCATGTTATACGGCAGCGTTAGGCTGGTGCCGCCTATATGTGCGTGCAGCCCGTTGAGTGACAACTCCCAGTTAGAGCAAGTATAATAGAGCTGAGTCAGCGGGCTATAAGAAATAAAATAGTATATTTTTGCTTAGTTGGAGGAAAGAGAAGACGAGATAGAAGGTAAGCGGGCTTTTCGTGAAGAGCCAGCTCTAGCACGTGCTCCTAGGCACTTTGTGAGAGTAAAAGGTGAGCCACATAATAAAAAAGTAGTACACTCTTTTAATCAATTATTGTACATGTTAGCTATAAGATGGGCTCTATATGACTTGACAACGGCTTATAGCCAGCAGCTGACTATACTATTAACCTTGCTCTTATTTTTTTTTATGGCTACTCCCAGTTATCTGAGAAAGGATCTGAAGCACTCACGCGCAACTACAAAACCCACGTGGGGCATGCCCAGAATTCTTTTCTTTTTCTTTTTCTTACTTTTCAGTTTCTTTTTATTGTACGACAATTTTTTTGAGAAAGCATTGGAGCACTCACGCGCAACTACAAAACCCATGTGGGGCATGCCAGGAATTCTTTTCTTTTTCTTTTCTTACTTTTTAATTTCTTTTTATTGTATGATATATGTTATAATTTAAGAAAGTATTAATTTCTTAAAATGTTCTATAAATTTAAGAAAACTATTAAGGAAATGGGAAAGCAAAATCAATAAAAATTAAAAGTGTATATATCTTTAGAAAAGTCTTCACCCATATAAAAATTATTAGCATATTTTGGAAGATGCTATATGATGCGGCAGCAACTGGTGTAGAATTTGCACTTGTGGTGCAAAAATACAAAAAAGAGTTCTGGGCCATCGGATCAAAGATTAATGGCACAGATTCTAGTGGAGGCATCTCCTGCCACCTAGTGTTATTTTCGTAGAAATCCCCCTGTAAATAGTTTAATACTCCATCTGTTTCTAAATATAAGACCTTTTAGAGATTACACTATGAACTACATATGCAGCAAAATGAGTGAATGTATACTCTAAAATATGTCTATGTCACTAGTAAAAAAAGGCCCATTTGTCCTGGTTCGTAAGGCCCATTTGTCCCGGTTCCGAAACCGGGACTAAAGTGTCGGGACTAAAGCCCAAAACCTTTAGTCCCGGTTCTCTTACAAACCGGGACAGAAGGGGCTCCACGTGGTCTCTGCAGGGAGCCCAGGCAGGAGGACCTTTAGTCCCGGTTGGTAACACTAATCGGGACCAACAGGCATCCACGCGTTAGTATCTGGCAGTTGCTTGTTTTTTTTATTTTGAAAGGGAGGGGGTTAGGGGTTTTTAGAGAGTTAATTTAGGGGTTTTATATTGTTATAGCTAGCTAATTGATAGAGAGAAGTGTCCTCTCTTTCTTCGTGCTTGGTTGACGCTAGCTACTATAGAGAGAACTCGACATGCTAGCTAGTAAGCAAATGAAGAAACCATTAAGTACAGAAGATTTTCATGAACATATAGAGATAGAAGTGATCGACCTCTCTTTCTCCGAGAGATTGGTCGTATAACAAGTTTTTGTATATATATCCGACGCTACTAGCTACATATATACAATATAAGATCTCTTAAATCCCTAACATCTAATGTCCACTTCCAGATGGTATTCTCCGGTTTTATTTATGACGTGGTCAAGAAAGAATTCCACCAATTCTTCTTGAATTGCTCGTATGCGATCATGTGGTAGGAGTTCATCCCGCATCTGCCACATCTAATTTGAAGAAGGGGGTCAATACATATATATGATAATAAAATAAAATTATGAATATTATTGCTTACGCACTTCAAATTGTTTTGTAGAATAGCCCCGCTTAGGAATCGTCGCGTTGTAGATGAAGTCGCAAACGTAGTATCCACATAAATCAGTCTCGTCTTCCTACCACAAGCACTTTACGAGAAATAGAGTTCAATCAAACTAATAATCAAGCATGATAAATGGTATTGATGAAACTAGAATCAATGGGAGATGCACGGAACTAGCTAGTAGTACTTACTTTCGGGTGTGTTAATCGCAGCTCCTTCAGCAGTGTCGGAACCATTGTTGTGAACTCTTTCCAAACCCTGCCACACAAAGAAAATAATTACTTGATATCAGGAAATGTACAAATTAAAGTTGCTGATATGATGCGATAATGATCTATTGAACTTACTTCTGGAAATTTTTAGTCATGTCCGCATAATACTGGAGATTTTTTCGTTTCGAGTCTAAGACGATTACTACTCCCCGCTCAAGATGAATCTCTAAAAGAATAAAGTGGAAACTGTGCACGCATGCATAACTCATCAATTACATTACTATAAACCTCGAGTAATAAGGGAAACCGAATATGCACAAGACAGTAACACTCACTTGAAGTTGTAAGGAAAGAGTATTGTCCATTTGTTTTGATTTTTAAGCAACGATTGTAGCAAGTTCTCCTCGGTTTTTGTGGGCCAATGTTTTATATTATGCTCATGTATGATATTTGGGTTATTGAACCCAATGTCATAGATTTGTGCTTTTCTGCATTCGAGATCTTCAATCTACATAATATAGTAGTGAGGATAATTATATATACATGCAATGAAAGAGCTGAGCTATATACATAGGGAGACTTAATTACGAAAGTAGTACTTACAGACAGTAGCAAGTCATGATTGTTTTGTCGATGACCTTCTGATTGTATAACTGCCATATCTCCTCATATTCAATATTCAACATATCAATTCCAACGAGGTCGTGCTCCTCTTTAACTGACAGTACCAAAGAATCCATCACAGACTCGCGGTAGCTTTGCATGTACCATTCATGGAATCTTCGCATCATCGTTGTTAGAGGAGGATGATCGGGTTTGATGAGAGGATGCCCGTGCCGGTATTTGAATTCGTCCACCTCTAACTTCTCAAACAGTACATTATCTCTCAAGTAATCACCAGGTTTGGTACCGAGGACCATCCCTGGATTATTAGCGACGATATCGCTAGAAACCTTAAGCGGGGGGCACGATTGGTTCGCCTGTTCGCCAAGCTGGGGAATTTTTTTCCCACTTCTTCGTTTTGCTAACTTTGCATCACTGGAAGTACTTCCCGACCACCGCGCATCTTGATATGCCTTTTTAATACAGCGTTCATAGTTGGAATCCGACGAAGGCGGTGGTGGTCGCTTCAGGGCATCGATAGTGCGCATCGCTTTCACCGGAACTATCTTCTCCTTCGGAGCTGGAGTTTTCTTTGCAATCGTTGATGGTTACTGAGAGCAGGCCAATCGTTGATGGTTACAAACAGCAACGCATGTAGGTCAAAATCCTCCTATTCGTTCTCATCCCACACACATACACCTCTTCCATTCCATAGCTCTAAAAGTTCATCAACTAATAGCCTTAGGTACACATCAATGTCATTGCCGGGTTGCTTAGGGCCTTGGATGAGCACTGGCATCATAATGAACTTCCGCTTCATGCACAACCAAGGAGGAAGGTTATACATACATAGAGTCACAGGCCATGTGCTATGCTAGCTGCTCTGCTCCCCAAAAAGATTAACGCCATCTGCACTTAAACCAAACCATACGTTCCTCGGGTCACCTGTAAAGTCGCTCCACTTTCTCTCGATCTTTCTCCACTGCGACCCGTCAGCGGGTGCTCTCAACTTCCCGTCTTTCTTACGGTATTTTTTGTGCCATTGCATCAACTCGGCATGCTTTTTGTTTTTGAACAGACGTTTCAACCATGGTATTATAGGAGCATACCATATCACCTTGGCAGGAACCCTCTTCCCGGTGTGTTGGCCCTCAACATCACCAGGGTCATCTCTTCTAATCTTATACAGCAATGCACCGCATACTGGGCATGTGTTCCGTTCCTCGTACTCACGGCGGTAGAGGATGCAGTCATTAGAGCACGCATGTATCTTCTGCACCTCCAATCCTAGAGGGCATAGAACCTTCTTTGCTGCGTACGTACTGTCGGGCAATTCGTTATCCTTTGGAAGCTTCTTCTTCATTATTTTCAGTAGCGAACTAAATCCCTTGTCAGATACACCATTGTCTGCCTTCCATTGCAGCAATTCCAGTATGGTACCGAGCTTTTTGTTGTCATCTTCGCAATTTGGGTACAATCCTTTTTTATGATCTTCTAACATGCGATCGAACTTCAACTTCTCCCTTTCACTTTCGCATTCTCTCTGTGCATCAACAGTGACCCGACGAAGATCATCATCAGGCACATCGTCTGGTTCCTCTTGATCTTCAGCTTTCCCCATTGCAGCATCACCATATTCAGGGGGAGGGTATTTGTCGTCATCCTCTTCTTCTTCGTTGTCTTCCATCATAACCCCTCTTTCTCCGTACTTGGTCCAAACATTATAGTGTGGCATAAAACCCTTCTGAAGCAGGTGGAAGTGAAGGGTTTTAGAGTTGGAGAAAGACTTCGTATTCTCACAGACAGTACATGGACAAGGCATAAAATCATTCTGCTTGTTTGCCTCAGCCGCTTCGAGAAAATTATGCAGGCCCTTAATATACTCGGAGGTGCGTCGGTCACTGTACATCCATTGCCGGTTTATCTGCGTGCGTTATATATTAAAGTGTATTAAAAACCATTACAACATATCATGAATACAGAAGTGACCAAATTATTAGAAATCCATCATCACATTAAAGTCAAAGTACAATAATGACCAAAATAAATACATACAGTTCATACATAGCTGTCATTATTGAACAATATATAGGTTTCTAGAGCATCTAATTAAAACATATACCGAAACTATGTAAAAAATTTAAATGCAACAACAAATACAATCATAACCGCTACTAAGGTACCAATTGATCCAACAGCATAATGATACCAAGCCTCAGTATGAATAGCATATTTTCTAATCTTTCTAAGCTTCAAGCGCATTGCATCCATCTTGGTCTTGTGATCGGCGACGACATCGGCAACATGCAACTCCAATCCCATCTTGTCATCTTTAGTTCTTTTCAATTTTTCTTTCAAATGATCGATTTCTTTTTCAGCTTTAGTTAACTTGTCGAGCAGAATTGCATAGTCGGTTACAATTTCTAGTTCAACTACTTCCTATAGATAAAAACATCCACGTCAAGTTGGTGGCATAATTAATTGTCATAGACATCAGATATGTGAAAGATTTATATAAGAGGTAATATACCACATCTGAATCATAGACTGGACGAGGGCCGACGTGGGCGGATACCATAAGCATGACACTATATAATAACAAACAATAATAAAAGTAAGAAAATCATACGAGTAAGTATATTTTCTTTTAGCAATAAGATAAGATCAAGAGGCTCACCACGCGCGGGCGATCGACGGCGGTTTCAGGACGGGGACGGGACAGGACGGACCGCCAAACCTAGACAAATCTTGACAAAAAAGAAGTTTGGACAAAGAGTTTCAAGAGGAGAAACCTTAACTTTGGTTTGGGCATTTTATCAAACACCTCATGTGCATAGGAGGTGAGCTAGAGCACCACAAAGGTCTTTTCTCGCCCGCAAAAAAACAGAGCAGTGTGTGGAGTGCTCTGCTCGCCGGCGAGGGGGTATATAAAGGCATCTCATTGGTCCCGGTTCGTGGCTGGAACCGGGACTAAAGGACCACCTTTGGTACCGGTTCCAGATACAAACCGGGACCAATGGGTGTGGGCCAGGAGCGAGGCACGTTGGTCCCGGTTCGTGTCTGGAACCGGGATCAAAGGGGTCCGACGAACCGGGACCAATGCCCCACGTGGCCCGCCCGGCCCCCTGGCCTCACGAACCGGACCGTTGTCCCTATTGGTCCCGGTTCGTGACTGAACCGGGACTAATGGGCTGGCCGGCCCGAACCGATGCCATGTTTTCTACTAGTGTGTACATCCGTATCTAGTCAAGAGTGAAATGTCTGAAAGGTCTTATATTTAGGAACGGAGGGAGTATAAAACATGACTTTTTGCGGTAAACACCTCAACTTCCTCATATCCATTCGTTTTGTCCTTAGTATATAAAATACTAATTTTCGAATCGTCACAGATTTCAATGCTTCATCCTTGCACATGTATAATTAAGGACAATACTGGCTTCTATCACTACTCATGCAAGAAAACTAAGAAAGTTAATCACCACAATGTGTGTCAATATCCACCACAAATATTGTGAAGATGAGATATTTAAACCATCTCCCTTCAAGTACAGGTCAAACTGGATCAAATAAAATTTAAGTACATGTCAAGCTAGATCATCACTTGCACAAATATTCGAGTACATGTCAAACTGGACTTTGGCAGACACAAATATTTGTCAATCTGGAGCATCCCAGGCATACACAAGAGATATGGAATCATATGAAATGATACACAACATGATGTGATCATTTCTACTGCATGAGTAGTACGACTGAGTGTGAGGGACTCAAACGATGACCACTGAACAAGCATTGCTATCAAAAGATGTAGCAGCTTTGCTATCCTGATGGTACATGGCAGAAAAGTTCGTCTCTTGCTTCCAATTATACAGCTTCTTGCTCATGGAGCTTCATATGCCTGAAGTTGCTTAGAACCAAGTGGGACGGTTATACTGCTTCTTGATCACACAAAACAAATATTGTTTTTATTTGCATAAAACCAAGTGAGACAGCAAGAACTAAGAATCTCTAGAAGTTGTAAATATTTCTTCAAAATAACGGAAGAGCAGCATAATATCCAGGACAGAGCTTATTAACACTAGTCAATGAGTTATTTTGTTTGCAGGGCTAGCCAATGAGTTCTAAAGTAATCATAATACCCATAGTAGTACATGTGTTCTATGCCAAATCTACATATCTTACTTTTCAATCTCCTCAAACAAAACAAATTGAGAAGTCATTTCCGATTGCAAGGTTGCAAATTAGAAGGCTGCAGGCTGCAACACGCATGCCGGTGCAGCTCACGCAGGTAGATGGCTAGCTCTAATACTCTGCCCTGTATTTGTACTTCTATTGTTTCTGTAATACTGTTAAACACCTGTTGGCTAACTGGTACTTACAAATACGTACATACATATTGATGTTTCCAATCGAGGTGTCTCACATCAGCTAGCTACTAGAGTGCGAAACAGATGACTGGCGTCGGTTCATCCAAAGCCTTGAATTTTGTTAGTTAAATCTGTAATATGAATACCCATGCCAGCAAGCACAATAGCTCAAACAACATCAAATCTTTAACTAGGTAACTAACTAAGCATGCTGCGGGTTAATTAGATGGATGAGACATTGTTGTATCGGTCTGATCTAGTGATCTTGTCGGATATGCATTTGTCATGCCCACCATTGACAAGTTTCTCCAAGTATACTACTTATGCTCTTTAATCAAGGGAAATTGTATCCTCTTTTCAACCACCGGTTGACACAAATTCAACTAGAAGCTAGCTAAATTTAGCTAATCATTTGACCGATGTATGCTAAGATATGCAAATAAAGGAATGCCAAATTGAAAACTGTGTGCACGCTCGGAATAATTCCCCCCGCTAGATCAAAGACATGTGCACTGCCTCAGAAATATCCATGCTTTTAATTCAAGAACATACATGACGCAACAGATTATATGGAACTATTTAATGGAGTACTTCCAGTAATCTATTCCGTTGATTCAAATTGTTACATGTCGTGAGCAAGCATAAATAATGAGGTAAACCGGTTGTTTCGTTGGATGGGCAGTGCCCAGATTCGAACACAAACTAGACTCCTCGTTATATAGTAATCTACTTAAATGAGAGAATAAGAGCATATCTCGATACTGTGACTGTAGGGAATGGAGTTGAGGAAGAAGACCTAGCGTGTTCGGCCGTCGGGGTTGCATATTCTCTAACAACTCCTTGTCGCTGCTCTTCGGATCTGTCGCGAACCCGTCGGAGTCCAGCACGGAGGAGGACATATGGTGCCTCTAGGCAGCTATGCGGACGAGGCACCCACGGCGACCCGAGAGGAGAACTAGCGACGATCGACGAGTCCTTACGATGTTGTGTGGCATCATATCGGGGCTGGCCGGGATGCGGACCCAAGCGACCTTGAAGTTGGAGTGGGAGTGGGAGGGGAAGGAGGTCGTCGTCTCCAGCACCAGATCTGGACCTCACCGCCGCCAGCGTCGCTCGTGATGGCCGATGGAGGATTTGAGTATTCTTTGAAGGAGAAGGATCCAAAGCAAAAAACATGAGTAGCAGAAGGATGTTTTCGCACAAAATTATGTATCCATGAGTACAGATTCCTCTACCTAGATCCACGCCATTCATTTCAAATCCAATGGTCTAGGAACCTTTTTCTAATTTTTCACCTCATACCCAGATTCTATTTTAGTCGCTCCATATGATGCCTATAAGAGCTGCCCTTTAAGTGAACCCAAAAAATATCAAGAGGAAAGAAAATGAACCAACATAGCAACCTAGTGGGCTTGGTACACATATTTTTTATTCTTCGAAATTATACGTGTCCTGTAAATCTTACTTGCAGAAGATGCGTATAAATTCCCAAATCATATCAACCTATCTGAATGCTTGAATCCATTTTTTTACTTCTTTCATTACGTTTTCTATGAATTTATAAGTTGAAGTTACCACTTGAATGGAACTACTAAAAAAGAGTTACCACTTTTTGTGTAGTCAACATAAATCGTGGAGGTGAGAATGCATGGTTGGATATGTGCTAAGTTTGTATGAAAAAATAATTTATCAGCAGACACTCTATATAAAAGCATACAAATATTAGATTGATCGAATGTATACTGTGAGATGTGCTAAGTTTTTCGTTTGGAACTTTGGAAGACAAGATGCTAACTAAATTAAGCGAGCTAAAGCAAGCGCAGCTGCACGCTTATATATATGCAGCTATCTCCCAGTAGCGCTGTTCGAGTGAGTACATAGCTTATGTTTTGTTCATGCAATCATGCCACTTTGTTTACATGCACATGCAAATATATAATTGTATACTTCCTCTGTTACAAGTATCGTGGTACAAAGCGACTAGAATGGAAAAAAGGGACCTCGTGCCACTTTGTTCATTATAGATATGCATGATACATAAAGCATCAGATATAGATCTCCGTTGTCGCGCTCCACATAAATACGTTTTACATCCACGTCTGAACGCGGGAAACATGCATAGAATGCTTAATTCGTTAAGCATACAATGATACATAAAAGTATCACGTACGTAGCTAATCTCGGGTTGATTATTATGGCCCTCGCAATTTATGAACGAGGTTAATTTCGCAAAAATATACCGTCGACACTCGCCCTAAAAACCGACGACGTCGATCGATTAACAGCGGGTCTGCTGCGCTCCAGTGGCCGGAGCGGAGAAACGGTAGGCTCTGGGGACCCCGGCCGCTGCCATGGACGAGGACGACGGCGCTGAAGCCGACGTGGACGACGATGAAGAAGAAGAGACCCCTCCCTGGAAACTGGCGTCGTGCGTCATGAAGGTGGAGTTGTACTCTTCCTCGACGATGGTGTCTAGCTTGGCCGGCGGCCGCGGCGGGGGCGCCCTGCCGGAGCCGGAGATAGGCTGCTGCCACGGCGCGGCCTCGGAGAAGACGCCCTCCCTCTTGCGGGAGCGGGACGAGCTCCGAACGACCTGGAGCAGGAACGACGCCCTCTGGATACTGCTCGCCATCGTCGACCTCCCTCCTCAGTCCTCACTCCCTCTCTGCACGCACGAAACTTCTGCAAGACACACGCACGGCTTGAGCTTGACTGAGCAATGGAACAGAGTGGGCGTGGCTTGCCAATGGACGAGTGGGCTGGCGTTTTTATAGCCCGCGCGAGAGTGCGGGGAGGGCTCAGAGAATTTTGACTGCGTACGTACAGCACCGTCGAATCAGACGCCGATCGTAGCTTCAAACGGAGGGAATGTCGCGCACGAGAGCGTGCGGCGGTGGTGGGGCGGAGGGTCTGTTTCCCCGTGCCCCGGCGACCAGGGCATCGCTCCACTGTTTACGCCTGTACATGCATGCATACATGCTCATTCAACGGTATTGCTGCCTGATGGTGGCACCACGTACTGTGCTGTACATCGATTGTTACAAGTCTCGCTTGACTTCTCGGACGTGGATGCACATATGAACGGCGTACGTGCAGTCGTGCACGCTGGGATTTAAAATCTTTTTTGGGAGGGTGACACACGTACGGCGCAGAAAATCAATACAGTTTTTCAGCTTATTATAATTTGAGAAGGCCAGGCAGATAGATCACTGAGGAATAACAAGGTCGCTGTCTGGAGCGAAAAGATGATGCATGTCTTGTTGCGCGCGCGCCCTGCCGCTCACGGCATCGCCGGAGCGGTCGCCGTCGACGTACCGTTTCCGGATAGGCGACGCCGCGTGCCCGCAGAAGGCCGTCCGGCCAGCCGGGAATTTGTATGGACCCGGGTTAATGGCGTCGGGGGCCAGGCCGCCCAGAGCAGCACGGCGGCACACGTATGACCGGTCGTGTTAATCAATCAGCTGCCGCGCGCTTGTCCGTGGAGGCGTACGCACGAACGTAGACGCCCTCGCCAACGTATACGCGTATGATGATTTTCTACAGAGCTTGTTCGAGTTTTAGCTTTTTTTTTGAAAAGACGTTCGAGTTTTGGCATTATAAGTTTTATTTTATGTACCCTACTTAAAATATCTAGCACTCGATTTTAATTAATTTACTCTACTGAAAATAATTAGCACTCGCGCCCGAGTACAATTTCTTGGATAAAATAATACCGGTCATGAAATCGTTTACTCTTTTCTGGTATAATTTTCCAGAGCATGGCTTTTAGTACACGAGGAAATATGTACACTGCTGCCCATGGCTGCTGGAGCACGCTGCAAGAGCGAGACTAGTGTCCATTTAGTGGTTCTATTTCGGCACTAGAAAATATGTTTTAACCAAGCCCTTCGCATGACCACGACGTGTATTTGTATTGTCTTGAAAAGCTTACTTGTCTTATAGCTTAGCTGCTTTATCTGTTTCTTGTTTTATTGCTTGTTGTTCCGTCTTCCTATTTTCTGCCTAAGCTTTGCAACATCTCCAAGTCAGGAAATTGCGACTAGAACAGGTGCTATTAGAAAACAATTAGCAGATTCAGATTTATAAATTATTATAGAGAACTCTTTGATCGAATGGAAGGAATTAGAAGACGAGGAGTATAGTGAAGATGAGTGGGAAGATAATAAAAGAGGAATAAGAAAAGTTTATTCAAACAAGTATAGAACCAAAATGAACGACGGTTTTATGCTTATTACCTCTTTGAGACCTATAAACAAAACGTTCTCGAAATAAAGTAGTGACTTCATACATTTATGAAGTAACTTACTTGTTAGCAATAAAATTTGGCACATGCACGAACCTTGCTCATTTAATATGGCATCAGAGCGACAACTGATATCCACAATTTCTTTCTCCCCTATGCGATTCAAAACTTAAATTCTTCTTACCTAGCTAGTATTTTCTTAGTTTTATTGAAGTTAAGACATTTATTTTGGAACGAAGAAAAATATCTCAATGAATCATCCATTAAGACAGACTACCCATCCACGAATCTGTCTGCACTGACCGGCATGGAAAATCTGTCAGTGATAGTACTTACTACAACTGATCAGAATCGTCAATGGTGAATTCGGAGAATGCGAAGATTCTGTCAGAAATGAAACCGCAGCCGAGCTCAATATGCAGTTGTCCGGTGATGAATTGCTACCGGTTAAATACGAAAATATAGTTTGTCCTCTGTAAGGTGGTATACAATCCACCACTAACAACTTACACCAGTGGTGCGTCATTGTTATTACAATCAAGAATCAACAACTGGAATCTCAGAGTTCATTTCCCTTGAGTAGTAAAAACATGGAGTCAACTTCTGTCTCCCCAGTTCCACTTCATCTCAGCTCCAATCCACAACCTTCTCTTCCTCCTAATCGACGAGCCCACCTCTAATATCTGCTTGTCAAGGGTGTTAGGCTTTCTACTGTGATGGTGCGGTATGCCAACAGCTCGTTTGAGAGAATGAAGACGGTTGGGCCCTAGTGACTTCAATACTTTTTTTCAAGGATGTTTGTACTTCTGCTTTAGTTTTACATCCGAGAGAAAAAGAATATTGCTATGTATGATGAGCACGGTGTGGTGCAATTTCTCTATGAAAGGGGAAAAAGCACTATCGGAGGAGGTTGGGAATGGATCAGGTCCGGTAGGATAATTCCCTATTTGGACTAGTGTACTACCCTAGCAGTGGCGGAGCTTCACCCAAATAGTTGGGCGGGCAGACGGGCCTAACTGAAGGAAATTATTACTAAGATGTTATTTCATAGCCTAATAATAGGTGTACATTACAGAATGCATGTGCTGGGCGGGCCAGGGCAGAGGTTGGCCCAGCCGTAGCTCCGCCACTGTACCCTAGCCATGAAGATTTAGTGAATGTTTCGAGACAATAATAATTATTAATTCCTTTTTGTAGAGTCTATACATATATACCATGTGATGTTCATTTCTGTAGAGTCGAGATCTGGTGTACCCATATTTCCTCGTCCTTGGCGGCTGGAACCCTAGACGCCGTCAGGAGAGGCCAACTTCCAGCGCTGTCCTCCAATGGCTCCCCTCCGCCGACGACCTCGGTCGTTGATGGTGTGTGTGTGGTGGTGGGGGGGGGGGGGGGGGTCGCTGAATCCATTTGTGTGGATCGTTTTTAGTTTTCGTAGTCTAGTGTTTAGGCTGTTCATCGTGTTGGCTTCGATGGTGACGATGATGGCGCTAAATAAAAATTCTTCAGATCCATCCCTGAAGAGGTCATCGGTTCTATGGTTGGGGATGGATATGGAAACCGGTCTGTTCAAGCAAAGATGGCGTGACGTCGGCTGCATCCTCATGGTGAACCTGTGTCCTTTGCTCCGGCTTCGTTGCGAAGCTTGGGATGTAGTCCAGGAGTGGATGCTGATTGTGCTCTACATCAACAACATCTGGAAGATGGAATGTGTGCTAGGTTCGTGGTTCGTGGATGGAAGGTATGGTTTTCTTCTTCGGTGTCTTAGTCGTGATGGGGTGCCAAAACTGGAGTTGATGGCGTGTTCGGGGTGTTGCCACGGTCTGATTCATTCAATGGTAAGGACTTTACTTTTTGTGAGCCATCTTGGAGGTCCGCAATGCTGCATATCAACCATGGAGCCGTGTCGAATTCGTGTGAGGAGGTGATTCGTCATTCTTTTTTTTGGTGTCTGCTGTGGTGGTGCCGGAAGCATGTCACGGGCGTTGGTGTCAAGCTCAGACATGTTCTGATATCTTTTTAGTTTTTTCATGTCAGGCTTTACGTGACTTGTACTTTGATCTTTATGATATGAATGAAACATGTGTTACCAAAAAAAGATCTGGTATACCCATATTACCCATATCTTGTCCCGATTTCTCCATTTTTTAGAAGGATTTCTTTGTTTTTTCAATCATGTAAGATCAATGAGGACATGCCTTCGCATATTGGAAGCCCGTACTTTATCTAATTGTGTGTCCATTAAAATCCTATGAATCAATGAGAATTGAGGACCAGTAATCATACTAGTGCAAACAACAAATGACGAGGCTACGCCCAATTTTTTTATTACACATCAATGAAAAATACACTATGCAAATTCCATTCATATATATGACATCATTCTTTGCTTTATTCAATTATTTCCCCATTATGAAATGGTCTTGCACTGAAAGTCTAGGCACCTTCCGGTGGTGGAGGTGGTAGCGTTATGACCGGAACACGGTAACCTGCAAAATTTTCATTTTTCGCAACATGATGATGAACATGAGAAATTATAATAAAGTATGCATGTGCGTGCAAATTTGACAATATACCAACCTGCACAATGAGTGTGTGCATGCAACCTGTTGCCGCATTTATGTGTAACCGTGGCAAATTTCGATAGACTAATCATAGTCAGTTCGTGAGCGGTGAACCGATCACAGACACAGTGGATGTCTCTTGCATCTCTTATTGTGTCACAACATAGGCTCCCGTGTGGCGGGAACGGGTCACCAAAGTTCTTTTCGATGTTATGCCAGCAGTCTCGCATCACCTTCTTTTTATCAATGAGGCAGTGATCTACCTTGTGGCCTGCTCGTGCATGGCACGAACAAGAGATAGCTACAAGGACTAGGAGGCATAACACTCCAGCTACTTTAGCATTGGTCATGTTCTATGTTGTGTAGTACTGTCAAGGTATGTGTTTATGCATGACTTCGGCATCACTCAGCCTCTATATATAACAGCCACAGTGCAAGATTTCAGACTCCCTTTTCTCATCGTTCGATTAATTAGATTATTTTTAATTAGTTGGTAGATAGATGGCATGGATATGTTCTAACTTAATTTAGGCACATCCAACTCTTGTATCAAATTGTTGGCAATGGAGACATGGATGCAACCTATTAATTGTTGGGAATGGAGTAGCTGATTTCCAACTCTTAATAGATATGCATACATAACTTGGATATGTTGATAATCAATGTAGGCGCATGTCTGGTTCTCGTAGTATCAAATTGATGGTAAAGGAAACTTCTAATTAAATGTATCTAGGTGTATCTAGTTCTTGTACCAAATTGATGGTAAATAATACGTAGATGCATGCGGCCAATCTATCTATTACATCTATATTTATATCTAGCTAGCTATACTTAGATACTTCTGTATCTATACCTAATAATAAATGGACTATCGCTTCTGTCCGTCTGTTTTTTAATTACCCTTAAAGCTCACATAAATTACCCACCGTACCACCCATGAGTTAAAAAAGGAAATCGTTTTTTCCTTTACACGCGACCATCACCTTTGGTTCAATAATGCTCAATCCCAGCATATATCACAACGGCTGAGACAACCCAGTTAGTAGAGCATCCCCATTCAGTGCTGGAGACCCAGGTTAAATTCATCCTATGTCGTGGTTTTGTCGTGACAGATGTCCTAGCGAAAGGGCTAAGTCTGGGAGCCATCGTAACTAGGTGGTTGCTTGGATGGGGTTGATCGAGAACGAGAGACAAGGGTTTACTCAAGTTCGGCCCCCTCTAGTGGAGGTAAAAGCCTACGTCCTACTTTTGTGTGTTATTGCTGATGATGATCTCGATTAGAAGGGTACCAAATCTCTAACCTCGCTCTCGACGGTTTCTTTCATATTATTTCCTCCTCATGGGCTCTCCTTTATATATAGGTCGAAGCCCCGAGGTTACAATAGAGTCCAGGTCGTAACTCAACATGTAACCTAATCAACTTCCTAATTGTCTTGCCCTCCAAGTAGAGGGGATTCCTTACGACTTCCAGCATGAGTCGTCTGCCAGGTACTGATCCATGAGCTAGCCCTCTTCCTTGAGCTGCCTCCCTGGCCTTGAGCCTTTTAAGGCTGAAAACGGCACATATAATGAGTCTGAATATGATCTGCCCCTGATCATTAGGTCTTCATCTAGGCTGGGTCATACCGCAGGGCATATCCTCAATATTAGCCTCCTGTTTGACCTGGATTTATCCATGTTAAACTCCATCCTGAAATAAAAAAACTAAAACACGAAGTTAAAGCTTGGGCCTAACTTATAAGTTGGCATTTCTCCTCTCTCCAAACATCGTCTTTGAAAAGTTCTTCCGGGTCGATGCTATGCTGGGTCATTTTCTTCTTATTTGGGACTTAGCTTATTTTTAACCAACACCATTATAATGTCATCTTGCGGACCTTTGATGTTGATGTGTCATCATGGCGAACCTTTGTAAACGGATGTTAAATCTGGTCAATCGCGGGAATCAAGGCGTCTTTGTAGGCACAATTTACTGCCACGATCCATTTTTCCACCGTGCCGTTTTAGATGCTCCATCCTTATAAATAGACCCTCGAAGACCCCATATTTACTTTTTACCTTCTTCTTCTTCCTCTCATCTCTAGTGCCACCGTCGAGCCCGTCGGTGCTTCCAGTCGCGAACGAGTTCATCCGCATGCCGTCATTGCCGGAGCTCATCTGCACTGCGCGCGGTCTTCCTCTGGAGCACGGCTGCCACCGATTCTCCTCCGGTTGAAACCTCGTAAGCCCCCATTAATCTAATAGCCTCGTAAGCCCCCATCGTTGTTCTTGTAGTTCATCGGACGCCACTGAAGATTGTGGATGTAGATCTAATAGCCTTCGTAGCTTCTTATCGACAATGCGTAGTTTTGCCTCCGTCGCATTTCCATAGTATTATAGATCCGTAATAATATCCTCATGGGATTCGACAAATGTTGCACTTTCGGTTCCTCCGCCATTCTTTAGGGCGTTTATTTTCCTTTTCCCATGTTTATTTGATCCATCTATTCTTCTTGTTTGGGGGGGAACGATTTGCATCCGTGAAAAACTGCAAAGTCTTTTAAAGCCCGTTTTTAGCACTAGCCGGCTCATGTAATCGTTGGTTCATCTTGTCGCCTTTTATCATTGTACTGGCTCATCTAATGAAATTGATCTGTTCGAGTTGCCGGCTTATCTTGTGGTGATGACTCATTCATATGCCCGGCTTATTTATTTTTTCTCTCAATTTACAGTTTGATCATTGCGAGAATTTCAAATGGCGCTGGAAAACAGCAAAGCATATGGCTGGGTTAGATCGCAAGTGCCAACACTTACACTAGACGATCTTGTGAGCAATGGTCTCTTGTCGGCTCAAGAAGTAATTGGCTGGCGTACGTTTGATGAAGAATCTTCCCCTCAACTTGAACAAGGGGAAGTCATTGTCTTTGCATACCACGTGCACAGAGGCTTTCGACCACCCGGGTCAAAAAAAAAATCAGGGATTTGCTCAATTTTTTCAATCTCAGGCTATAGGATATTGGCCCCAATTCAATGACCAACCTCTCCCAAGTTGAAGTCCTTTGTAAAGTATACCTTCAAATGGAGCCAACTGTCACTCTTTTCCGAGAATTCTTCTACATGAACCATCAGACGGAGGTCAAAGATGGACCCAGTGTAGAGCTCGGCAGGATTTACATCCAAAAGAGGAATAATAGTGCCTTTCTTGAAGCAAAACTGGTGATTCATCCCAAGGGCTGGAATGGAACCTGGTTTTATTGCAAGGACACTGCCCCTCGGGGCCAGAATCCCTTGTCGAGTTACTGGATGGAACGATTCAATGCCAAAATTGTCTTTCCTGGTTGGCCAGCTGATGAGGAGAAGAAATATATGGCACCCATACTTTTAAAGTTAAGAGATTTAATAACTCATGGTCTCACTGGGATCAATCTGATCCGATGCTAGATAAGATGGCAGATGCACAACGCTTCAGTCAAGCCAATCTGCGTGAAGACGAAATTACTAAGGCCACAAAGAAATTTCTAAGTGATTCCAAAGAGAAGTGCAATATGAACAGACTAGCACCATTTTGCTTAACCAATCCCATTCCTTCAGTAAGTAAAAACTTACTCATATTTTCTTCACAATCTGTTGTTCATAATCCATCTTATTTGTTATACTTAATCTCCGGCTCAATATGTGTATAGAAGGGTTCTAATTGGTGGAAAGGCTAGAGCCCAACATCCCACTCCTCCCCAAACTGAGCAACCAGATGACCCGACAGGTAGTACTGCTGCTGGAGAAGAGTCATAGGTAGATCTCTACTTACTTGGCCATTTTTTCATTGAACTTGCTAATGCTTCGTCTTCTCAGGATAACATGGAGACCATCCAAGCCAGCAATAATCTTGAGGTAATTTCCACCACATCCAACTCATACAAAACATATATCCTGAAGAGGACGAGACGAGCCATCAGAAAGGTTCCATTTTCACATCTCGTCACTCACTTAGACCCATTTTTTTAAAGAAAACTCAACAGGACGGCACATCAAAACGCAAGACCCGGAGCAGCTCCAGAGAGTTATCTTATAGCTTATCACTTGAGTCGGTCGCCCGCAAGCAACGAGTTGAGGTGCCCCATAGTCCAACTTTATCTCGTCCACTAGCTGGTCTTTTTCAGAAACCACTCATCCCTTCTGATTCGAATTACGAGGAATCATCGCCCTCTTCCGGTGATTCATCCGCAACTCTACTCCCTGCTTTCACTGTTAATCGTGGGTAAGTATTGTTGAGATTTTATTTCACTTTGTTGTCACTAGCGTTTCTTTGACTCAATATTTTCTTCATGACCAAAAAAGCCAAAGCTTTCATGAGGAAGAAGACTGGTAGGTCATCTTCTGCTGCTGTTGATCATGACACTCAAGACCCGTCGACAGCCGATCCAGAGTCAAGTCCTAGAATAGGTTCTGATTGATGACCTGACCCAGAATGCCGACCCGCCGATCCCTGGTCACACCTCCATCTTAGCACAGAAGGTGGATAACATTGTCCCATCACCCTCAATAGGTGATGCAGATATCACCATTGTTGGGGAAATTTACAAGGGTACTGAAACTTCAACTGCTTTGGCAAAAATTGTAGCCATGGATGAGTCGGATATGTTGCAAAAAGGGAAGGGCAAATTAGAGCTCCCCAACTTTGCCAACCTTGGTTTTAATGGTCTGGATCAAGAATATTTGACTCGGATATCTGAGAGTCAATATGCTGAGGTGAATCTCATAGGCATGATGAAACGCAAATATGAGGTATGAAAAACTCGTCCTTTTTTCTTTGTCATATGTACTCTTGTAGCCCCTAATAGCCGGCTCAGTAGGATAAGTAGTGAGCTGGATATTTCTGGGAATGACTTGTAATTTTGTGAGAACTGATCATAGCCCCCAAGGACCGGGTCATGATGAAAATAACAAGCCAATGCTTTTAAGATGCCTATAATCATTATAAAAGATAATTCAACCTGTAGCCCCCAAGGGTCGGCTCATCTCTTTCAGATTGTCGGGTCTTCTCATAGAGAAAAAGAGATGTCTTGCATTAGCCCCCCATGTGCCATGTAGAATGCTTGCAACTGCATGACTTGAAGATAGAATAAGTTTCTGTGTATCGTAGCCCCTAAGTGCCGCATCATCGGCCCGTGGCAGCTCATGGCTTGTAAACTGGTGCTGATAACTTATAATTTGCAGCATATGTTGGATGAAGCCGAGTAGTGTGTGATTGGCTTGCAGAAGAAACTCAAAACAGAAAAGGATCTAAAAAGTAGCTAAGAAGATGGTGAATAATCTCCAGAAGTCATTGCGCCTATCAAGTGAGATGTTGCACAAAACCAATGCCAAGTCTGAGCAAGAAAAAGCCAGTATGCTGAAACATGCCGAAGATGCTAAGAAAAGACTTGGCCCGATGATTGAGGATTTGAAGACTCTGAAGCAACAAATCACCAATATGACACTAGGCATATTCGGCATGCTTATAACATCAAAATTCTCATATAATATGTCTTAAATTATTCGCTCGCTTATTAATGTGTCTCTCCTTTGTGTAGGAAAAAGAAGTGACAATGTTGTCCAACCACCAATAGTAAAACTGAAGGCCATATTCACATCACTTGAGCAAATGTTCAAAGGTGTGTCTATGCAATAATGATACTGAAGAATCTCAAAAGGCCTCCTCAACGGCTCAAATACATGCTTAATGATCTATCAACAATACCTCAATGGGTTGAAGAGGTCAAGAGGTCGGCTGCTCGAGCTAGGGACAACATGGCACTTGCTCGTGCAAAGGCTTATTTGGCCGAGATGGAGCCAACAGCTATGGAAGGAGGCTTTCCAAATTTTAAAATTGACGGCTCAGGATTTTCGGAAGATGACTATGCCGAGTGTGTGAGGGAAACCCGTACGATGGCGACTCAACTTGTTGATGAGCTGGACTTATCAAAATATCACCCCGTCTATACCAAGGAGAACAAACGCATCAACCCACGAGAAGACAAACCCTTTCAGCTTGTTCCTCCATGCCATAAGATAACCTTCACTCCCGATCACTAGTACAAAATAAGGATTTGGTCCAGGCCGGGCCAGCCAATTAGTCCCGGTTCAGTCATGAACCGGGACCAATGGGGGCAACAGTCCCGGTTCGTGAGGCTAGGGGGCCGGCCAGGCCACATGTGGCATTGGTCCCGGTTCGTCTGGACCCTTTGGTCTCGGTTCCAGACATGAATCGGGACCAATGTGCCTTGCTCCTGGCACACAACCATTGGTCCCGGTTCGTGGCTGGAACCGGGACCAAAGGGGGTCCTTTAGTCCGGTTCCAGCCACGAACCTAGACCAATGAGATGCCTATATATACCCCCTCGCGAGCGAGCAGAGCACTCCACATTGCCCTGTTTTTCTGGCCGGCGAGGGGAGAGCTTTGTGGTGATCTAGCTCACCTCCTATGCACATGAGATGTTCGATGAAATGCCCAAGCCACACTTAAGCTTTCTCCTCTCAAAGCTCCTTGTCCAAGCTCCATTTTCCTCAAGATTTGTCTAGGTTTGGCGGTCCGTCCTCTCCCGTCCCCGTCCTCACTGCCGTCGATCGCCCGCGCCCATCTCGATGCCAGCACCACCGTGGTTAGCCTCTTCTTCTTATCTTCTTTCTAAAAGGAAAAAGTTTTTACTTGTATGATTAAGATAGATACTTGTGTAATTTTCTTACTTTTATTATTGTTTGTTATTATATAGTGTGATGGTTATCGTATCCGCCTCCGTTGGCCCTCGTCCTATATATGATTCAGATGTGGTATATATTATCTTTTATAACTATTTATTTTATTTAGTGTTAATGACAATCATGCTGACCAACGTGACATAGATTTTTTAATCTAGAAGGAGGTAGTTGAATCGGAAATTCCAACCCACATAACAACTCTTATGGAGAAGTTAAATTTAGTTGAAAAATAAAATAATGACTTGAAAGAAATATTACAAAGAGTTGAAGAGGAGAAGATGAAGTTGGAGTTGCATGTTGTCGATGTCGTCGACGATCACAAGACCAAGATGGATGCAATGCGCTTGAAGATTAGAAAGATTAGAAAATATGCATTCATACCGAGGCTTGGTATCATT
The DNA here is from genome assembly GCA_022496015.1 of Hordeum marinum. Classification (NCBI taxonomy): domain Eukaryota; kingdom Viridiplantae; phylum Streptophyta; class Magnoliopsida; order Poales; family Poaceae; genus Hordeum; species Hordeum marinum. Next base: position 490,804,058 of record CM039678.1, read on the forward strand.
ATGCCGTTGAATCAATTGTACCTTAGTAGCGGTTATGATCGCATTTTTTGCTGCATTAAATTTTTTACATAATTTCGATGTATGTTTTAATTAGATGCTCTAGAGAGCTATATGTTGTTCAATAATGAGAATTATATATGAACTGTATGTATTAATTTTGGTCACTATTATACTTTTGCTTTAATGTGATGATGAATTTCTATTAATTTGGTCACTTATTTATTCATGATATAATGTAATGGTTTTTAATACACTTTATTATATAATGCACGCAGATGAACCGGCAATGGATGTACACATGAGTTTTCGTCCAAAACCGTGATACTTCGAAAGAGATTGTCCGTTTTGTACACGAAGGGCATTTAGTTTTTGCCATAACCTTCCCAATTTTTAGAACATGCTATGTGGGTGAAATGATGATACCATGACAAGTTTCAACCTTTTCAGAGTTCATTTGAAGTGCTTTTCAATATCAGGGTCATTTAGCTCAAAAAAATCAGCAAGTGCATGAAAATACCAAATGATCAAGTCCGAAAGGGTTGAAAATTGATTACGTGGTTTTGAATGGTGCATTGTGAACACACAAAAAGTATGGATCAAAAATAAGTTCAAATAAATGAAATCCCTTTGTAACAAATGAGTTTTCGTCCGAAACCGTGATACTTCGAAAGAGATTGTCCATTTTGTACATGAAGTGCATCCAGTTTTTGCCGTAACCCTATCAACTTTTTAGCACATGCTATGTGGGTGAAATGATGAGACTATTCCAACTTTCAACCTTTTCAGAGTTCATTTGAAGTGCTTTTCAATATCAGGGTCATTTAGCTCAAAAAAATCAGTAAGTGCATGGAACTTACCAAATGATCAAGTCAGAAAGGGTTGAAAATTGATGATGTGGATTTGAATGGTGCATTTTGAACACACAAAAAGTATGGATTTTAAATAAGTTCAAAAAAATGAAATCCCTTTGTAATAGATGAGTTTTCGTCCGAAACCGTGATACTTCGAAAGAGATTGTCCGTTTTGTACACAAAGTGCATCCAATTTTTGCCGTAACTCTCTAAGCTTTTTAGCACATTCTATGTGGGTGAAATGATTATACAATGCCAACTTTAAACCTTTTCATATTTCATTTGAAGTGCATTTCAATATCAGGGTCATTTGGCTCCAAAAAATCACTAAGTGGATGAAAAATACCAAATAATCCAGTCAGAAAGGGTTGAAATTTGATGATGTGGCTTTCAATGGTTAATTTTGAACACACAAAAAGTATGTAGTTCAATTAAGTTTTATAAAATGAAATCCCTTTGTAACAGATGAGTTTTCTTCCGAAACTGTGATACTTCGAAAGAGATTGTCCGTTTTGTACACGAATTGCATCCAGTTTTTGCCATAACCCTGTCAACTTTTTAGCACATGTTATGTAGGTGAAATGATGATACCGTGCCAACTTTCAACATTTTCAGAGTTCATTTGAAGTGCTTTTCAATATCAGGGTCATTTAGCTCAAAAAAATCAGTAAGTGCATGAAAATTACCAAATGATCAAGTCAGAAAGGGTTGAAAATTGATGATGTGGCTTTGAATGGTGCATTTTGAACACACAAAAAGTATGGAGTTTAAATAAGTTTTATAAAATGAAATCCCTTTGTAACAGATGAGTTTTCGTCCGAAACCGTAATACTTCGAAAGAGATTGTCCGTTTTGTACACGAAGAGCATCCAGTTTTTGCCGTAACCCTCTCAACTTATTAGCACATCCTATGTGGGTGAAATGATGATACCATGCCAACTTTCAACCTTTTCAAAGTTCGCCTGAAGTTTTCTTTACAATTTCAGGGTCATTTAGCTGAAAAAATCAGTAAATGCATGAAAAATACCAAATGATCACGTCAGAAAGGGTTGAAAATTGCTGATGTGGATTTGAATGGTGCATTTTGAACACACAAAAAGTATGGAGTTCAAATAAGTTCGAAAAAATAAAATCCCTTTGTAACAGATGAATTTTCGTCCGAAACCCTGGTACTTCGAAAGAGATTGTCCGTTTTGTACATGAAGTGCATCTAGTTTTTGCCTTAACCCTCTCAACTTTTTAGCACTTGCTATGTTGGTGAAATGATGATACCATGCCAACTTTCAACCTTTTCAGAGTTCATTTGAAATGCTTTTCAATATCAGGGTCATTTAGCTCAAAAAAAACTAGTAAGTGCATGAAAAAAACCAAATGGGCAAGTCAGAAAGGGTTGAAAATTGATAATGAGGCTTTGAATGGTGCATTTTGAACGCACAAAAAGTATGGAGTTGAAATAAGTTCAGAAAAATGAAATCCCTTTGTAACAGATGAGTTTTCGTCCGAAACCGTGATACTTCGAAAGAGATAGTCCGTTTTTTACACGAAGGGCATCCAGTTTTTGCCGTAATCCTGTCAACTTTTTAGCATATGCTATGTGGGAGAAATTATGATACCATGCCAAGTTTCAACATTTTCAGAGTTTATTTGAAGTGTTTTTCAATATGAGGGTCATTTAGGACAAAAAAATTAGTAAGTGCATGAAAAATACCAAATGATCAAGTCAAAAAGGGTTGAAAATTGATGATGTGGCTTTGAATGGTGCATTTGGAACACACAATAAGTATGGAGTTCAAATAAGTTTGAAAAAATAAAATCCCTTTGTAATAGATGAATTTTCGTCTGAAACCCTGATACTTCGAAAGAGATTGTCCGTTTTGTACACGAAGTGCATCCACTTTTTGCCTTAACCCTCTCAACTTTTTAGCACATGATATGTTGGTGAAATGATTATACCATGCCAACTTTCAACCCTTTCAGAGTTCATTTGAAATGCTTTTCAATATCAGGGTCATTTAGCTCAAAAAACTTAGTAAGTGCATGAAAAAAACCAAATGATCAAGTCAGAAAGGGTTGAAAATTGATAATATGGCTTTGAATGGTGCATTTTTAACACACAAAAAGTATGGAGTTCAAATAAGTTAAAAAAAATGAAATCCCTTTGTAACAGATGAGTTTTCGTCCGAAACCGTGATACTCCGAAAGAGATTGTCCGTTTTTTACACGAAGTGCATCCAGCTTTTGCCGTAACCCAGTCAACTTTGTAGCACATGATATGTGGTTGAAATGATGATCCCATGCCAACTTTCAAAATTTTCAGAGTTAATTTGAAGTGTTTTTCGATATGAGGGTCATTTAGCACAAAAAAATCAGTAAGTGCATGAAAAATACCAAATGATTAAGTCAGAAAGGGTTGAAAATTGATGATGTGGCTTTGAATGGTGCATTGTGAACACACAAAAATTATGGAGCTAAAATAAGTTCAAAGAAATGAAATCCCTTTGTAACAGATGAGTTTTCATCCGAAACCGTGATAACTCGAAGGAGATTGTCGGTTTTGTACACGAAGTGCATCCAGTTTTTGCCGTAACCCTGTCAACTTTTTAGCACATGCCAACTTTCAACATTTTCAGAGTTTTTTGAAGTGCTTTTCAATATCAGGGTCATTTAGCTCAAAAAATCGGTAAGTGCATGAAAATTACCAAATGATCAAGTCAGAAAGGGTTCAAAATTGATGATGTGGATTTGAATGGTGCATTTTGAACACACAAAAGTATGGAGTTCAAATAAGTGATAAAATTGAAATCCCTTTGTAATAGATGAGTTTTCGTCCCAAACCATGATATTTCGAAAGAGATTGTCCGTTTTGTACACGAAGTGCATCCAGTTTTTGCCGTAACTCTCTCAACTTTTTACCACATGCTATGTGGGTGAAATGATGATACCATGCCAAATTTCAACCTTTTCATAGTTCATTTGAAGTGCATTTCAATATCAGGGTCATTTTGCTCCAAAAAATCAGTAAGTGCATGAAAAATACCAAATAATCAAGTTGGATAGGGTTGAAAATTGATGATGTGGCTTTTAATGGTTAATTTTGAGCACACAAAAAGTATGTAGTTCATATAAGTTAAAAAATGAAATCCCTTTGTAACAGATGAGTTTTCTTCCGAAACCGTGATAATTCGAAAGAGATTGTCCGTTTTGTACATGAAGTGCATCTAGTTTTTGCCGTAACCCTCTCAACTTTTTAGCACATGTTATGTGGGTGAAATGATCATACCATGCCAACTGTCAACCTTTTCAGAGTTCATTTGAAGTGCTTTTCAATTTTAGGGTCATTTAGCTAAAAAAATCAGTAAATGCATGAAAAATACCAAATGATCAAGTCAGACAGGGTTGAAAATTGCTGATGTGGATTTGAATGGTGCAATTTGAACACAAGAAAAGTATGGAGTTCAAATAAGTTCAAAAAAATAAAATCCCTTTGTAACACATGAATTTTCGTCCGAAACCGTGATACTTCGAAAGAGATTGTCCGTTTTGTACACAAAGTGCATCCAATTTTTGCCTTAACCCTCTCAACTTTTTAGCACATGCTATGTTGGTGAAATGATGATACAATGCCAACTTTCAACCTTTTCAGAGTTCATTTGAAATGCTTTTCAATATGAGAGTCATTTAGCTCAAAAAATCACTAAGTGCATGAAAAAAAACAAATGATCAAGTCAGAAAGGGTTGAAAATTGATGATGTGGCTTTTAATGGTGCATTTTTAGCACACAAAAAGTATGGAGTTCAAATAAGTTCAAAAAAACGAAATCCCTTTGGAACAGATGAGTTTTCATCCGAAACCGTGATACTTCGAAAGAGATTGTCCGTTTTTTACATGAAGTGCATCCAGTTTTTGACGTAACCCTGTCAACTTTTTAGCACATGCTATGTGGGTGAAATGATGATACCATGGCAACTTTCAACATTTTCAGAGTTTATTTGAAGTGTTTTTCAATATGAGGGTCATTTAGCACAAAAAAATCAGTAAGCGCATGAAAAATACCAAATGATCAAGTAAGAAAGGGTTGAAAATTGATGATGTGGCTTTGAATGGTGCATTTGGAACACACAAAAAGTATGGAGTTCAAATAAGTTCAAAAAATTTAAATCCCTTTCTAATAGATGAGTTTTCGTCCAAAACCGTGATACTTCGAAAGAGATTGTCCGTTTTATACACGAAGGGCATCCAGTTTTTGCCGTAACCTTCCCAATATTTTAGAACATGATATGTGGGTGAAATGATGATACCATGACAAGTTTCAACCTTTTCAGAGTTCATTTGAAGTGCTTTTCAATATATGGGTCATTTAGCTCAAAAAAATTAGTAAGTGCATGAAACATACCAAATGATTAAGTCAGAAAGGGTTGAAAATTGATTACGTGGTTTTGAATGGTGCATTGTGAACACACAAAAAGTATGGAGCTAAAATAAGTTCAAAGAAATGAAATCCCTTTGTAACAGATGAGTTTTCATTCGAAACCGTGATAACTCGAAGGAGATTGTCCGTTTTGTACACGAAGTGCATCCAGTTTTTGCCGTAACCCTATCAACTTTTTAGCACATGCTATGTGGGTGAAATGATGATACCGTGCCAACTTTCAACCTTTTCAGAGTTTATTTGAAGTGCTTTTCAATATCAGGGTCATTTAGCTCAAAAAAATCGGTAAGTGCAAGAAAATTACAAAATGATCAAGTCAGAAAGGGTTGAAAATTGATGATGTGGATTTGAATGGTGAATTTTGAACACACAAAAAGTATGGAGTTCAAATAAGTGAAAAAATTGAAATCCCTTTGTAATAGATGAGTTTTCGTCCGAAAGTGTGATATTTCGAAAGAGATTGTCCATTTTGTACACGAAGTGCACCCAGTTTTTGCCGTAACTCTCTCAACTTTTTACCACATGCTATGTGGGTGAAATTATGATACCATGCCAAATTTCAACCTTTTCATAGTTCATTTGAAGTGCATTTCAATATCAGGGTCATTTAGCTCCAAAAAATCAGTAAGTGCATGAAAAATACCAAATAATCAAGTCAGACAGGGTTGAAAATTGATGATGTGGCTTTTAATGGTTAATTTTGAACATACAAAAAGTATGTAGTTCAAATAATTTAAAAAAATGAAATCCCTTTGTAACAGATGAGTTTTCTTCCGAAACCGTGATACTTCGAAAGAGATTGTCCGTTTTGTACACGAATTGCATCCAGTTTTTGCTTTAACCCTCTCAACTTTTTAGCACATGCTATGTGGGTGAAATGATTATACCGTGCCAACTTTCAACCTTTTCAGAGTTGATTCGAAGTGCTTTTCAATATTAGGTCATTTAGCTCAAAAAAATGAGTCAGTGCATGAAAAAGACCAAATGATCAAGTCAGGAAGGGTTGAAAATTGATTATCTAGCTTTGAATGGTGCATTTTGAACACACAAAAAGTATGGAGTTTAAATAAGTTCAAAAAATGAAATCCCTTTGTAATAGATGAGTTTTCGTCCGAAAGCGTAATAGTTCGAAAGAGATTGTCCGTTTTGTACATGAAGTGCATCCAGTTTTTGCCGTAACCCTCTCAACTTATTAGCACATGATACGTGGGTGAAATGATGATACCATGCCAACTTTCAACCCTTTCAAAGTTCATCTGAAGTGCTTTACAATTTCAGGGTCATTTAGCTAAAAAAATCAGTAAATGCATGAAAAATACCAAATGATCAAGTCAGAAAGGGTTGAAAATTGATGATGTGGATTTGAATGGTACAATTTGAACAAAAAAAAAGTATGGAGTTCAAATAAGTTCAAAAAAATAAAATCCCTTTGTAACAGATGAATTTTCGTCCGAAACCCTGATACTTCGAAAGAGATTGTGTGTTTTGTACACAAAGTGCATCCAGTTTTTGCCTTAACACTCTCAACTTTTTAGCACATGCTACGTTGGTGAAATGATGATACAATGCCAACTTTCAACCTTTTCAGAGTTCATTTGAAATGCTTTTCAATATGAGGGTCATTTAGCTCAACAAAATCAGTAAGTGCATGATAAATACCAAATGATCAAGTCAGAAAGGGTTGAAAATTGATGATGTGGTGTTGAATGGTGCATTTTTAACACACAAAAAGTATGGAGTTCAAAAAATTGAAATCCCTATGTAATAGATGAGTTTTCATCCAAAACCGTGATACTTCGAAAGAGATTGTCCGTTTTATTCACGAAGGGCATCCAGTTTTTGCCGTTACCTTCCCAATATTTTAGAACATGCTATGTGGGTGAAATGATGATACCGTGACAAGTTTCAACCTTTTCAGAGTTGATTTGAAGTGCTTTTCAATATATGGGTCATTTAGCTCAAAAAAATCAGTAAGTGCATGAAACATACCAAATGATTAAGTGAGAAAGGGTTGAAAATTGATTACGTGGTTTTGAATGGTGCATTGTGAACACACAAAAAGTATGGAGCTAAAATAAGTTCAAAGAAATGAAATCCCTTTGTAACAGATGAGTTTTCATCCGAAACCGTGATAACTCGAAGGAGATTGTCCGTTTTGTACACGAAGTGCATCCAGTTTTTGCCGTAACCCTGTCAACTTTTTAGCACATGCTATGTGGGTCAAATGATGATACCATGCCAACTTTCAACCTTTTCAGAGTTTATTTGAAGTGCTTTTCAATATCAGGGTCATTTAGCTCAAAAAAATCGGTAAATGCATGAAAATTACCAAATGATCAAGTCAGAAAGGGTTGAAAATTGATGATGTGGATTTGAATGTTGCATTTTGAACACAAAAAAAGTATGGAGTTAAAATAAGTGAAAAAATTGAAATCCCTTTGTAATAGATGAGTTTTCGTTCGAAACAGTGATATTTCGAAAGAGATTGTCCGCTTTGTACACGAAGTGCATTCAGTTTTTGTCATAACTCTCTCAACTTTTTAGCACATGCTATGTGGGTGAAATGATGATACCATGCCAAATTTAAACCTTTTCATAGTTCATTTGAAGTGCATTTCAATATCATGGTCATTTAGCTCCAAAAAAATCAGTAAGTGCAGGAAAAATATCAAATAATCAAGTCAGATAGGGTTGAAAATTGATGATGTGGCTTTTAATGGTTAATTTATAACAGACAAAAAGTATGTAGTTCAAATAAGTTCAAAAAAAATGAAATCCCTTTGTAACAGATGAGTTTTCTTCCGAAACTGTGATACTTCGAAAGAGATTGTCCGTTTTGTATACGAATTGCATCCAGTTTTTGCCGTAACCCTCTCAACTTTTTATCACATGCTATGTGGGTGAAATGATTATACCATGCCAACTTTAAACCTTTTCAGAGTTGATTCGAAGTGCTTTTCAATATTAGGGTCATTTAGCTCAAAAAAATTAGTAAGTGCATGAAAAAGACCAAATGATCAAGTCAGAAAGGGTTGAAAATTGATGATCTGGCTTTGAATGGTGCATTTTGAACACACAAAAAGTATGGAGTTTAAATAAGTTCAAAAAATGAAATCCCTTTGTAAGAGATGAGTTTTCGTTCGAAACCGTAATACTTCGAAAGAGATTGTCCTTTTGTACACGAAGTGCATCCAGTTTTTGCTGTAACCCTCTCAACTTATTAGCACATCCTATGTGGGTGAAATGATGATACCATGCCAACTTTCAACCTTTTCAAAGTTCACCTAAAGTTCTTTACAATTTCAGGGTCATTTAGCTAAAAAAACAGTAAATGCATGAAAAATACCAAATGATCAAGTCAGAAAGGGTTGAAAATTGATGATGTGGATTTGAATGCTGCATTTTGAACACACAAAAATTATGGAGTTTAAATAAGTTCGAAAAAATAAAATCCCTTTGTAACATATGAGTTTTAGTCTGAAACCCTGATAGTTCGAAAGAGATTGTCTGTTTTGTACACGAAGTGCATCCAGTTTTTGCCTTAACCATCTCAACTTTTTAGCACGTGCTATGTGGGTGAAATTATGATACCATTCCAACTTTCAACCTTTTCAGAGTTCATTTGAAATGCTTTTCAATATCAGGGTCATTTAGCTCAAAAAAATCAGTAAGTGCATGAAAAATATCAAATGATCAAGTCAGAAAGGGTTGAAAATTGATGATGTGGCTTTGAATGGTGCATTTTGAACACACGAAAAGTATGGAGTTCAAATTAGTTCAAAAAATGAAATCCCTTTGTAACAAATGAGTTTTCGTCCGAAACCGTGATACTTCGGAAGAGATTGTCCGTTTTGTACACTAAGTGCATCTAGTCTTTGTTGGAAATATGCCCTAGAGGCAATAATAAATTAGTTATTATCATATTTACTTGTTCATTATAATCGTTTATTATTCATGGTATAATTGTATTGACCGAAGACTTAGAAGCATGTACGGATACATAGACAAAACCATGTCCCTAGTATGCCTCTAATAGACTAGCTCGTTGATCAAAGATGGTTAAGGTTTCCTAGCCATGGACATGAGATGTCATTTGATAACGGGATCAAATCATTAGAAGAATGGTGTGATGGACAAGACCCAAACTACAAATGTAGCATATGATCGTGTCAGTTTATTGCTATTGTTTTCTGCATGTCAAGTATATGTTCCTATGACCATGAGATCATGCAACTCACTGACACCGGAGGAGTGCTTTGTGTGTATCAAACGTCGCAACATAATTGGGTGACTATAAAGGTACTCTACAGGTATCTCCGAGGGTGTCTGTTGAGTTGGCATGGATCAAGACTGGGATTTGTTACTCCGTATGACGGAGAGGTATCTCAGGGCCCACTCGGTAATACAACATCACAACAAGCCTTGCAAGCAATGTGACTAAGTGTTAGTCACGGGATCTTGTATTACGGAACGAGTAAAGAGACTTGCCGGTAACGAGGTTGAACTAGGTATGGAGATACCGACGATCGAATCTCGGGCAAGTAACATACCGAAGAACAAAGGGAACATCATACAGGATTAACTGAATCCTTGACATAGAGGTTCGACCAATAAAGATCTTCGTAGATTATGTAGGAACCAATATGGCCATCCAAGTCCCACTACTGGTTATTGACAGTAGAGGTGTCTCGGTCATGTCTACATAGTTCTCGAACCCGCAAGGTCTGCACACTTAAGGTTTGGTGACGTTTTGGTTATATAGAGTTATGTATGGTGGTGACCGAAGGTTGTTCGGAGTCCCGGATGAGATCCCGGATGCTACGAGGAGCTCCAGAATGGTCCGTAGGTAAAGATTCATATATATGAAGTCCTATATTGGTCACCGGAAAAGTTTCGGGCTCATCGGTAGTGTACCGGGGGACCATCGGGGGAGGTATTTCGACCCAAGAGGCTACATGGGCTGTGGGAGGGTGGAAACCAGCCCCTAGTGGGCTGGTGGAAGTCCTCTAAGAGGCCCATGCGGCTGGAGTTGAAAGAGAGAAAAAACGCAAGGTGGAAAGAGATTCCAAGTCAGAAAGGAGGAATCCTAGTCCTACTAGGATTGGAGGAGGATTCCTCCTCTCCTCCTTGCGCAAGGGCAGCCTTGGTGCGCCAGCCCTCCTCCTCCCTCCCTCTTATATATACTGGTGGTATTGGATGTTTTGCACTAGATTTTACGGCCATGTGCTACCCATTCCACTGGTGCTCTTCTAGATCGCTGCCGGTGAACTCTTCCTACTCTCCACTTCCTCTTGCTGGATGAAGACGATGGAGATCGTCATCAAGCTGCACGTGTGCTGAACGTGGAGGTGCCGTCCGTTCAGAGACGGATCGTGATCAAGATCGCGAGACGGATCGTGATGAGTTCGCGAGACGGATCGTGATGAGTTCGCGAGACGGATCGTGATAAGTTCGCGATACGGATCATGATGAGTTGGCGAGATGGATTGTGATAAGTTCGCGAGACGGATCTCAATGAGTTCACAGGACGGATCGTGATCAAGATCGCGAGACGGATCGTGATGAGTTCGCGGGATGGATCGTGATGAGTTCACGGGACGGATCGTGATTGGATCGCAGGACGGATCATGATGAGATTGCGGGACGCACGGTGATTTGGATCGCGAAGACGTTCGACTACACCAACCACGTTTCTTAACGCTTCCCGCTTAGCAATCTACAAGGGTACGTAGATCCACTCTCCCTCTCGTAGAAGCTCATCACCATGGATAGATCTGCGTGTGCATAGGAATTTTTTTGTTTCCCATGCGACGTTCCCCAATAGTTTTTGCCGTAACCCTGTCAACTTTTTAGCACATGTTATGTGGGTGAAATGATGATACCATGCCAAGTTTCAACCTTTTCGGAGTTCATTTGAAGTGTTTTTTCATATGAGGGTCATTTAGCTCAAAAAAATCAGTAAGTGCATGAAAAATACCAAATGATCAAGTCAAAAAGGGTTGAAAATTGATGATGTGGCTTTGAATGGTTCATTTTGAACACACAAAAAGTATGGAGTTCAAATAAGTTCAAAAAAATGAAATCGCTTTGTAACAGATGAGTTTTCGTCCGATCGGATTTTGTACATTTTGTACATGAAAAATAGCAAATGATCAAGTCAGAAAAGGATGCAAATTGATGATGTCTCTTTGAATGGTGCATTTTGAACACACAAAAAGTATGGAGTTCAAATAAGTTCAAAAAATGATATCCCATGGTAACAGATGAGTTTTCGTCCAAAACCGTGATACTTCGAAAGAGATTGTCCATTTTGTACATGAAGTGCATCTAGTTTTTGCCGTAACCCTCTCAACTTTTTTGCACATGATATGTGGGTGAAATGATGATACCATGCCAACTTTATACCTTTTCAGAGTTCATTTGAAGTGCTTTATAATATCAGGGACATTTAGCTCAAAAAAAATCACTAAGTGCATGAAAAATACCAAATGATCAAGTCACAAAGGGTTGAAAATTGATGATGTGGCTTTGAATGGTTCATTTTGAACACAAATAAGTATGGAGTTGAAATAAGTTCAAAAAAATGAATTCTCTTTGTTACAGATGAGTTTTCGTCCGAAACCATGATACTTCGAAAGAGATTGTCCATTTTGTACATGGAGTGCATCCAGTTTTTGCCATAACCCTCTCAACGTTTTAGCACATACTATGTGGGTGAAATGATGATAACATGCCAAATTTCAACCTTTTCAAGGTTCATTTGAAGTGCTTTTTAATTTCTTTCAAAACATCGTGGGGGTGAAATCAAAAAAGAATCAACTAAAAAGCTTTTATAAACCTCTAGTATTTTTCAAACTATAATTATATGAAAATTATGCAACTAAAATGATCAAAGAGTTTTTTGTTCAAAACATTAATAGAAAAAAGAATATAATGATAAAACACACTCAAAATAAATAAAGCAACAATAAATAAAGCAAAGAACAAAACAAAAAGAGTGGAAATTATGCAACTAAAATTATCAAAGTGTTTATTTGTTAAAAAGAATGAACTAAAATAACAGAAGAAAAATACTGACAATTTTTTTTACAAAAATAAATAAAGAAAAAAAGAAAACAAAAACACTGGAAAAAATAAATAATGCCCCCATTGGTCCCGGTTGGTGGCTCCAATCGAGATCAAAGGTCTCTGGTTCCCGCCCTTTGGGCTGACGAAAAGGGACCTTTGGTCCCGATTGGTGGCGCCAACCGGTACTAATACCCACCTTTAGTGCCGATTGGTGCCACCAACTGGGACCAAAGGTCTCTTTTGGGCTGACGAAAAGAGACCTTTGGTCCCGGTTGTTGGCACCAACCGGGACTAAAGGGGGGCATTGGTCCCGGTTGGTGCCACGAACCGAGACCAATGCTTCTTGTATATAAGAATCACTTTGAAAATTTCAGTTTTCATCTCGATCCCGCCTACCCCATCCCCATCACCGCGTCGTTGCCTCCGTACTCGTCGCCGGCATCCCCGAGCCCGTCGTCTCCATTGCCCGCCGCCCCCGTCATCCCCACCCCCATCGCCGACGCCCCCGCCCGTCGCCGTCGCCCCCGCCCCCATCGTCGTCGCCCCCGCCCCCATCGCCGCCCCCTACATCACCATCCCCGTGACTTCTTCCTCCTCGGGCAGCTGCCCCCGCCGTCGCTGTCGTCCCTGCCCCCGTCGCTGCCGCCCCGCCCCCGTCACCGCCCCCTACATTGTCGTCCCCGTGCCTTCTTCCACCTCAGGCCACCGTCGTACGCCGTTGCCGATTTCGTCGCCATCGAGCCTCCCCCACGCACGCTTTGCACGTCTACAGGGTCGTTGCAAGCCCCGCATCGTTCCCCCTCTCTTCTCGCCGTCGTATTTGACCCCTAGCACAGATCCCCAACGTGGACGAGCCCATCGTCGCGGGAGCTCATCGCCGGCGAGCTTCAGGTGACCTTTTGGTCACGCACTGCTGTCTGTTGAGCTCGCGCGCGCTCGTAGATCCCCCTGGCCCCTTGTTTCGTCTGCAAACGCGCTGTGCAACCCCCTATGACATGTGGGTCCCGCTTGATTTAAATAATTGTGTCTATGACATGTGGGTCCCGCATGATTTAAATAATTGTAAAAATAAATATAAAATCTGTTAATTAATTAATTAGTTAATTAAAAAATCAAAACTCAAAGACTCGGTCAACCGACCGACAAGCGAGGCCACTCAAATCACCGCACTCCCCCTTAGTTACTAAGGTAAGATGTTCAACCCCTCTCGATATACCGGGCGACCAACTCTCGAGGCCACCCAAACCCTAGAAAAAAAGCGTTGTCGATATACCCCCTCCCCGATAACATTTTTTCTAAGTTACTAAGGTAAAATGTTCATATAGAAAACTCTGATAATATAGATTTATCAAGAATGCCCCCATTATGGATGTGCACAAGTTGATCCAATTTTTTTCTGATCCCATCTGTATATATATATATTCTTATATATGTCATGTTGTGTGTCAATGTATTGAAGAAATCCATGGCTTCATCATCAGCCGGAAGTAACCGACGTATGATGCTACGAAGCTCTTCAAAGTTATTTTGGAACGGATTTCCGGATAGAATAATTCGCTTTTTGGTACGAATTTCAGCAACGGCCTTCCAAATAGCGATATTCGGAAGGCTCTTGCTGAACTTCGTACCAAAAAGCTAATTATCCTATCCGAGACTCCGTTCCAAAACAATTTTGGAGAACTTCGTACCATTATGCTCCTGTTACTTCCGACTAATGATGAAGCCATGGTTTTCTTGAATCCTTTGACACTAAACAACGTGACATATAGAAGGGTAGATGAGATCAGGAAAAATATGGACCATTTTCTACACATCCAGAATGGCGCCATTTTGTTAAATCCCTAAAAGGTTAAGAGAATCTCGGCCCTCGCGCCCGCCCAAACCCTAGAAGTGTCGAGGGCCACCCTAACCCTGGAAGTGTTGTCGAGGACACCCCAAATCGTAGAGAAGTATATTAATTGCCATGTTTTAATATTTGCAGAAACTATGGATCAAAGAGACTTGCAACAAGAACAGTTGTTGGGGGACATAATCCGAGGCGGTGTTGATGTTGTCTTGTCATTTCTCAATGACACCGATGGTCTTAAAGGAGAGCACTACTGCTCCGGTGATCGAACAATGGAGGAGGAAGGACATGATTATGATGGCTCCGGTCACCGAATGCCGGAGGAAGAAGGAGACCATGGTGATGGATCTGGTGACCGAACGGAGGAGGGAGATGTTGCAAAGTCCGGTGAGGTATATATATTTTAAGCATGTACTGACTAGCTAATTTATGCATTAATTGTTTTGGTATATATTAACTCTTATTTATTCTTTTATAGAGCCCTCCAGATCGAGCCAAACTTCGTTAACGAGACGAGGCCCGAATAGAAGGTTGGTCAAGGAAGAAAGGTTCACGATCACAGCACTCGCAGACGATGGTACCGATTGAACAAAAGCAGACCAAGGACGCATTTGCTTCTTAGTGCGGAGCTATTGTTAGGGATAACATCCCGATCAGCATCAAGCAATGGAATAAGCCTAAGGACGACGCCCATGAAGGTGATTATGTCACCGATAGACAGAAAGATGATCTTTGGACCATGCTGAACGCAAATTTCACCCTACCACCAGAGGAGGATCTGAATACGCCAGTTATAGAGCCATTGGTCAAGGCGTGTGCTCTTAAGAAGATGGAAGATCTATTCAGGAGGTGGAAGAATGAGTTGAAATCAAAGTTTGTCGACAAAGGGAAGACTCCAGAATTCATCGGCTGATTTGAGAAGATAAGAGATCACTGGCCCGCATTGTTGGCCTACAAGACATCGTAGAAGAGTAAGAAAACGTCAGAGACAAACAAGATCAATGTTGCAAAGAAGCATTATCACCATCACACGGGGTCAGGTGGGTACCTCAAAGCCCGGCCATTGTGAGACAAAGCTGAGAATGACCTGCTTGCTAAAGGGGTCCAACCACAAACATATAACTGGCCAGACCGTTCAAGGACTTGGTTCTTTGGGGTTGGGGGAACTTTGGACCCTGGAACGGGGAAGTGTTGTTGGATGAATGAGCAACTTGCAATACCCGTCATGAAGCTTCAGAAGTATATCACCGCAGAGCAGGAAGGGATGTTCATTCCCGGCAGAGAGAAGGACGAGCTGACTGAGGCCCTAGGGAATGATGAGCACCCTGGACGAACACGAGGCACACCAGGCTCCGTTCCATGGAAGGCTGGGTTTACCGATGCAGGCGGTTACAAAAGCCGATAGAGAAAGAGGAAAGCGGAGCTAAGCTCAATGCAGAAGCTCAACGCAAGAATAGAAAAGCTAGAGGAAGCTGAGAGCCAGCGAGCTGCCGACCAACCATCTCAGCGGCATGAAGCTACCCTAGAAGCTACCCCACCATCTCAGCAAAGAAGCAACGTTGATTCCACGGTGCTCGTTCAGCCTGACTTCACGGCTCCTAGCTACCCCGTGGATACTATCACGGAGGTTCAACATTGCGAGCTTTGGACGAAATTCCGGAACCTCACTTTCAAGGCAGCTCTCGGCTCTGTTACACATCCTCAACCCAACAGAACTTTTCACTGCCTTCCGATTCCACATCACTATGCTAGATCGGAAGGACCGTGATCGAGATCGCAAGACGGTTCGTGATGTGATCACGGAACAGATCGTGATGAGTTCGCGGGACAGATCGTGATCAAGATCGTGAGACGGCTCGTGATGAGTTCGCGGGACGGATCATGATGTGTTCGCGGGACGGTTCGTGATTGGATCGCGGGACGCTCGGCGATTTGGATCGCGAAGAAGTTCGACTACACCAACCACGTTTCTTAACGCTTCCCGCTTAGCAATCTAAAAGGGTACGTAGATCCACTCTCCCTCTCGTAGATGCTCATCACCATGGATAGGTTTGCGTGTGCGTAGGAAATTTTTTGTTTCCCATGCGACGTTCCCCAACAGTGGCATCATGAGCTAGGTTGATGGTTCGATGAGATCTCGAGTAGAACACAAAAGGTTTGTGGGCGTTGATGCTTAGATTTCTTCCTCCCTTGGTCGGATTTTGGTTCAGCGGGATTGTAAGATGAAGCGGCCAGGACCAACATTACTCGTACGCTTACGAGAGACCGGTTCCCTCGATGCAACTTGTTTCTTAGATGGCTTGCGGGTGACAGTTTCTCTCACTTTAGTTGGATCGGATCCGACAAAGGCGGTCCTTGAGAAGGTTGAAAAGAAATCTATGTATCACCGTTGTGGTTTATGCGTAGGTGAGAATCGTTCTTGCTAGATACCCGTAGCAGCCACGTAAAACATGCAACAACAATTAGAGGACGTCTAAGTTGTTTTTGCAGGGTATGTTGTGATGTGATATGGCCAATTACATGATGAGATATATGTGATGTATGAGATGATCATGTGATGTATAGAATTTCACGACTTGCATGTCGTTGAGTACGGCAACCGGCAGGAGCCATAGGGTTGTCTTTAATTATTGTATGACCTGCGTGTCAATCATTAAGCGCTATGTAATGCTTTACTTTATCGCTAAGCGGTAGCAATAGAAGTAGAAGCAGGGCTGGCGCCACAACCCCAATGGCAACACATTGATGGAGATCATGGTGTTGTGCCGGTGACGATGGAGATCATGCCGGTGTTTCGAAGATGGAGATATTAGACACAAGTTCATGGCCATATCATGTCACTTATGAATTGCATGAGATGTTAATCCTTTTATGCACCTTGTTTTGCTTAGTACGGAGGTAGCATTATAAGGTGATCCCTCACTTGAATTTCAAGATGAACTGTGTTCTCCCCGAGTGTGCACCGTTGCGAAAGTTCGTCATGTTGAGACACCACGTGATGATCGGGTGTGATAGACTCTACGTTCACATACAACGGGTGCAAGCCAGATTTGCACGCGCAGAACACTCGGGTTAAACTTGACGAGCCTAGCATGTACAGACATGGCCTCGGAACACAAGAGACCGAAAGGTCGAGCATGAGTCATATAGTGGATATGATCAACATAATGATGTTCACCATTGGAGCCACCTTAACTCACGTGATGATCGGACTTGAGTTGGTGAATTTGGATCATGTATCACTCGAATGACCCGAGGGATGTTAATTTGAGTGGGAGTTCTTAAGTAATATGATTAATTGAACTCATTATCATGAACATAGTCAAAGTGTCTTTGCAAATTATGTTGTAGATTACTAGCTCGCGCTGTAGCTCCCTTGTATTTTTATATGTTCCTAGAGAAATAGAATTGAAAGATGTTGGTAGCAAAATTGCGGACTGGGTCCGTGATTTGAGGATTGTCCTCATTTCTGCACAGAAGGCTTATGTCCTTAATGCACCGCTCGGTGCGCCACCCCATCTAGCGTCGTCTGTAGATGTTGTGAACATCTGACAGGCACGTTTCGATGACTACTTGATAGTTTAGTGCGTCATGCATTACGGCCTAGAATTGAGGCTCCGAAACGTTTTGAACGTCACGGAACATATGAGATGTTCTAAGGGCTGAGATTGTGATCTCAGGCTCGTGCCCGAGTTGCGAGATATAGGATCTCCAACGAGATTCTTTGCCTGCAAGATGAAAGAGAATAGCTCAATCGTTGAGCATGTGGTCAGACTGTCTGGGTACTACAATCGCTTGAATCGAGTGGGAGTTGATCTTCCAGATAAGATAGTGATTGATGTAGTTCTCCAAGTCACTGTTACTGAGCTACTAGAACTTGGTGATGAACTATAAAATGCCAGGGAAAGAAATGTTGATCCCTGAGCTGTTCGCGATGTTTGACACCGCGAAGGTAGAAATCAAGAAGGAGCGTCAAGTGTTGATGGTTAATCAAACCACTAGTTTCGAGAAGGGCAAGAGCAAGGAGGGAAACTTCATGGATAACAAGTCAGTTGCTGCTCCAGTGAAGCAACCCAAAGTTGAACTCAAGCCCGAGACTAAGTGCTTCTGTTATGAGGTGAGCGGTCGCCGAAGCGGAACAACCCTAGATACTTGGTAGATAAGAAGGTTGGCAACATTGATAGAAGTATATTTGATATACGAGTTACTAATGTGTACCTTGCTAGTACTCTTAGTAGCACCTGGGTATTGGATACCGGTTCGGTTGCTAAATGTTAGTAACTCGAAATAAAAGCTACGGAATAAATGGAGAACTAGCTAAGGGTGAGGTGACGATATGTGTTGGAAGTGTTTCCAAGGTTGATGTGATCAACATCGCACGCTCTCTCTACCTTCAGGATTAGTGATGAACCTAAAGAAATGTTATTTGGTGTTTTGCGTTGAGCATGAACATGATTAGATCATGTTTATTGCAATACGGTTATTCATTTAAGTTAGAGAATAATGGTTATTCTGTTTACATGAATAATACCTTCAATGGTCATGCACCCAGTGAGAATGGTTTGTTGAAATCTTGATCGTAGTATTACACATGTTCATAACATTGATGTCAAAAGATACAAAGTTAATAATGATAGTACCACATACTTGTGGCACTGCCGCTAAATGTCATATTGGTATAAAGCGCATGTAGAAACTCCATGCTGATGAATATTTGGACTCATTCGATTTCGAATCGGTTGAGACATGCGAACCATGCCTCTTGGGCAAGATGACTAAAGGACCCCATTGGATGGAGCGGGCAAGTGATTCATTGGAAATGATACATGTTGATGTATGCAATCTAGTGAGTCTTGTAGCATGTAGTGGATATCATTATTTTCTTACCTTCACTAATGATTTGAGTAGATATAGTGTATATTTACTTAATGAAACACAAGTCTGAATCGTTTGAAAGGTTCAAGCAAATTCAGAGTGAAGTTTAAAGATCATCGTGACAAGAAGATAAAAATGACTGCGATATGATTGTGGAGGTGAATATCTGAGTCATGAGTTTAGCATACAACTTAAGACAATGTGAAAGTTGTTTCACAACTAAACGCCACCTGGAACACCATAGTGTGATGGTGTGTCCGAACATCATAGTTATGCTCTATTGGACATGGTGCGTAATATGATGTCTCTTGTCGTTTTACTACTATAATTTTGGGGTTATGCATTAGAGACAACTACATTCACTTTAAATAGGGCACCATCTAAATCCGTTGAGATGACACCATGTGAATTATGGTTTGATAGAAACCTAAGCTGTCATTTCTTAATATTTTGGGATGTGACACTTGTGTGGAAAATGTTTTCACCTAATGAGGTCGAACCCAAGGCGGACAAATTGCATCTTCATAGAATACCCTAAGATCAGTTGGGTGAACCTTCAATCTCAGATCCTAGTGCAAAATGTTTGTTGCTTAAACGGATCCTTTCTCGAGGAAATGTTTCTCTCGAAAGAATTGAGTGGGAGGAAGATAGAACTTGATGAGGTTGTTAAACCTTTGTTCAACCAGAGAGTAGCGCAGCGCAGAAAGATGTTTCTGTGAAGCCTACGTTAGTTGAAGAGGAAGTTAATGATGATGATCATGAAGCTTCAGGATCAAGTTACTATCGAACTTCGTAGGTCGACAAGGATGTTTAGTGCTCCTAAGTGGTACGACAACTCTGTCTTGGAGATCATGTTGTTCGACAACGATGAACCTACGAGCTATGGAGAAGCGATGATGGGCCCGGATTCCGACAAATGGTTAGAGGCCATGAAATCCGAGATAGGATCCATGTATGAAAACCAAGTGTAGACTTTGGTAGACTTGCTCGTTGGACGGCAGGTCGTTGAGTACAAATGGATCTTTAAAATGAAGACAGACACTAATGGTGAATGTCACTATTTGTAAAGCTCGACTTGTTGCAAAGATGTTTGTGACAAGTTCAAGGAGTTGACTACGATGAGACTTTCTCACTCGTAGTGGTGCTAAAGTCTGTTGGAATTATGTTAGCAGTTGTTGTGTTTTCAATTATGAAATCTGGCAGATGGATGTCAAAACATCGTTTCCTTAACGGTTTACTTGAGGAAAGGTTGTATGTGATACAACTAGAAGGTTTTGTCAGGCCTAAGGATGCTAAAAGGTGTGCAAGCTTCGGTGATCCTTCCATGGACTGAAGCAAGCATCTCGGAGTTGGAATATACGCTTTGATGAGGTGATCAAAGTTTTGATGTTTATACAAAGTTTACGAGAAACTTGTATTTGCAATAAAGTGAGTGGGAGCACTATAGAATTTCTGATAAGTATATGTGGATGACATATTGTTGATCAGAAATAATGTAGAGTTTCTGGAAAGCATAAAACGGTTATTTGGAAAGTGATTTTCAAAGGAAGACCTGGATGAAGCTACCTAATTGTTAAGCATCAAAATCTATGGAGATAGATCAAGATGCTCGATGAGACTTTCAATGAGTGCATACCTTGACAAGATTTTGAAAGAGTTCAAAATGGATCAGTCAGAGAAAGAGTTCTCGCCTGATTTGTAAGGTGTGAAAGTTGAGTGAGACTCAAAGCTCGACGACGGCAGAAGAAAGAGAAAGGACGAACGTCGTCCCCTATGCCTTAGCCATAGGCTCTATATTATGCCATGCTGTGTACCGCACCTGTGTGTGCCTTGCCATGAGTCCGTCAGGGGGTACAAGAGTGAATCAGGAGTGGATCACTGGACAGCGGTCAAGATTATCCTCAGTAACTAAGAGACTTAGGAGATGTTTCTCGATTATGGAGGTGATAAAGAGTTCGTCGTAAGGAGTTACGTCGATACAAGCTTTAACACTAATCCGGATGACTCGTAGTAGCAATCTGGATACATATAGTGGAGCAGCCATTTGGAATAGTACCGAGCGGAGTGTGGTAGCAGTGTTTACAGTTTGACATAGGTATTTGCAAAGTGCACACGGATCTGAATGTTACAGACCCGTTGACTATAAGACCTCTCTCACATGCAAAGCATGATCGAGCCCCAGAACTCGTTGGGTGTTAGATTCATAACAATGCGAATCACATGGTGATGTGAACTAGATTATTGACTCTAGTGCAAGTGGGAGACTGTTGGAAATATGCCCTAGAGGCAATAATAAATTAGTTATTATCATATTTCCTTGTTCATGATAATCGTTTATTATCCATGCTATAATTGTATTGATCGGAGACTTAGATGCATGTGTGGATACATAGACAAAACCATGTCCCTAGTATGCCTCTAATAGACTAGCTCGTTGATCAAAAGATGGTTAAGGTTTCCTAGCCATGGACATGAGATGTCATTTGATAACGGGGTGACATCATTAGGAGAATGATGTGATGGACAAGACCCAAACTACAAACATAGCATATGATCGTGTCAGTTTATTGCTACTGTTTTCTACATGTCAAGTATATGTTCCTATGACCATGAGATCATGCAACTCACGGATATCGGAGGAGTGCCTTGTGTGTATCAAACGTCGCAACGTAACTGGGTGACTATAAAGGTGCTCTACAGGTATCTCCGATGGTGTCTGTTGAGTTGGCATGGATCGAGACTGGGATTTGTTACTTCGTGTGATGGAGAGGTATCTCGGGGCCCACTCGGTAATGCAACATCACAATAAGCCTTGCAAGTAATGTGACTAATTGTTAGTTGCGGGATCTTGTATTACGGAACGAGTAAAGAGACTTGCCAGTAACAAGGTTGAACTAGGTATGGAGATACCGATGATCGAATCTTGGGCAAGTAACATACCGAAGAACAACGGGAACGTTATACGGGATTAACTGAATCCTTGACATAGAGGTTCGACCGATAAAGATCTTCGTAGAATATGTAGGAACCAATGTGGATGTACAGGTCCCCCATTGGTTATTGACCATAGAGGTGTCTCGGTCATGTCTACATAGTTCTCGAACCCGCAGGGTCTGCACACTTAAGGTTCGGTGATGTTTCGGTAGTGTAGAGTTATGTATGGTGGTGACCGAAGTTTGTTAGGAGACCCGGATGAGATCCCGGACATCATGAGGAGGTCCAGAATGGTCCATAGGTAAAGATTCATATATAGGAAGTCCCAGTTTGGTTTTCGGAAAAGTTTCGGGCTCATCGGTAGTGTACCGGGAGTGCCGGTAGTGTACCGGGAGTGCCGGTAGTGTACCGGGAGGCCTCCGGGAGGGGTATTTCGACCCCAAGAGGTCCATGCTCTGTGGGAGAATAATAATCAGCCCTTAGTGGGCTGGGAAAACAGCCACAAAGGCCCATGGCGCAGGAGAGAAAGTCCTAAAGCAAAAGGTGGAAAATCAGCCAATAGGAGGCAATCCTACTCCAACTAGGATTGGAGGTGAAGTAGGATTGCTTCCCACCTCCTATTTCGGCCGACCTAAAGGCCTTGGCTTCCTCTCCTCTCCTCTCCTCCTATATATACTAGTGGATTGGGTGGTTTTTGGACAGAAATTCCGGCAACGTGCTACCCGTTACACCGGTGCATAGTTTCTCCTCTAGATCAGTTTTCTGCAGCGCTTAGGCGAAGCCCTGCCGGAATTGCTCCACCACCATCACCGGAGCGCCGTCACGCTGCCAGTGAACTCTCTCTCCTCTCCACCTCCTCTTGCTGGATCAAGACGGTGGAGATCGTCATCAAGCTGCACGTGTGCTGAACGCGGAGGTGCCGTCCGTTCGGCGCTAGATCGGAAGGACCGTGATCGAGATCGCAAGACGGTTCGTGATGTGATCACGGAACAGATCGTGATGAGTTCGCGGGACAGATCGTGATCAAGATCGTGAGACGGCTCGTGATGAGTTCGCGGGACGGATCATGATGTGTTCGCGGGACGGTTCGTGATTGGATCGCGGGACGCTCGGCGATTTGGATCGCGAAGAAGTTCGACTACACCAACCGCGTTTCTTAACGCTTCCCGCTTAGCGATCTACAATGGTACGTAGATCCACTCTCCCTCTCGTAGATGCTCATCACCATGGATAGGTTTGCGTGTGCGTAGGAATTTTTTTGTTTCCCATGCGACGTTCCCCAACAATTATTAATTGTCTTAGACTAAAGATGTGAAGATCCCGAGAATTATGCGGACATGACTGCAATGCTCAAGAACTAAGTTTGGTCAATACCGAGACCATATCGGCATGCAACTTTCGTTAATTTCCTGATATGAAGTAATCATTTTCTTTCCCTGGCAGATCATGTCGGGTTTGGAAGAAGTTCACCCGAAAGGTTCCCGGTCTAAACAAAGAGTTGCAATTTATGCACCGCAAAGTAAGTAGTGCTAGCTAGTTCCACACATCTCTAATTGATTCAAAATTTCATCAATATATCACTACCATGCTTGCTTACCAGCTTGATTGAACTATATTCTCATAAAGTGCTTGTACCAGAAAGAAGGGAGTGTTTAATGTGGATACTACATATGCGAGCTCATTCGCCAATCGATATCTGAGCGGGGCTTCTCTGACAAACAATTTGAAGTACGTAAATAATATTCATAATTTTATTTTATATATTACCATCAATTGTATTGATTTTTATTAATTTATATGCATGTATTGACCCCCATCCTCAAATTAGATGTGGCAGATGCGGGATGAACTCCTACCACATGATCGCATACTTGCAATTCAAGAGGAATTGGCGGGATTCTTTCTTGACCACGTCATACCTGAAGATGCAGAATACTATGTGAATTTGTGATTGGATCTTAGGAATTGTAAGAGATCTTATATTGTATATATGTAGCTAGTAGCGTCGGATATATATACGAAAACTTGTTGTTCGACCAATCTCTCAGAGAAATAGAGGTCCATCACTTCTGTCTGTATATGTTCATGACGATCTTGTGTACTTAATGGTTCCTTCATTTTCTTATTAGCTAGCGTGTCGAGTTCTCTCTATAGTAGCTAACGTCGACCAAGCACGGAGAAAGATAGGGCAGTTCTCTCTATTAATTAGCTAGCTAACACAATATGAAACCCCAAAATTAACCCTCCAAAACCCCCTAACCCCCCCTTTCAAAAATCTCCCAGCAATGCAACATGCTGATGCGTGGATGCCTTTTGGTCCCGGTTGGTGTTACCAACCGGGACTAAAGGTCCTCCTGCCTGGGCTCGCCGCAGAGGCCACGTGGAGCCCCGTCTGTCCCGGTTTGTAAGTGAACCAGGACTAAAGGTTTGGGGCTTTAGTCCCGACCATTTAGTCCCGGTTCCGGAACCGGGACTAATGGGCCTCTGGAACCAGGATAAATAGGCCATTTTCTACTAGTGGATGTTAACCCGTCGCTTATCGTCCATGGGGACTCAATCTTCAAAGCTTTGACAGCCATACAGTGGACACGAAAGGACCACCAGACCGAACAAGATGAACCAGCTCACGCCGATCCAGAAGCCTCTTGTGGAGAAGGTCAACAGAAGGACATCAACCTGGGGGACCTAAGAGCCGGCGTAATGGAGTAATTCTGATTTTGTGGCCCAAGATGGGCTTGTAATAGGAGTAGTCAAAAAACTTGTGGTACCTGTCATGCCATCGTGCACATAATACTTTTGAATTGCCATCCTTTTCGGGCCATGAGCCGGTCATATTGTATAGATGAATTTCTTTTGCATACTTCTCTTCATTGTTGAAGGTAATGAGCTGGCTATGTACATCATGCCTTAAGCCGGTAAAAAGATATCGTGCTGATATCAACAACTGGTTATGATAATTTGACCAATAATAATTGTTCATCATGTGATCCAGTATTCAATTATTTTAGAAAGCAAAAAGAACCCGGTGTCTATCATTGACCCGACAAATAAAGTTATTCCTGCAACACAAAAACCTGAAGAGGATATATATACTTTGCAACAAAAAATAAATAAAGTGCAATATTATAAGCATGCTACTGAGACTCGATATTTAGACTAGTTTTCGAGACTCAAGTCTTTACTTCACTGAAGCTGGCGTGATAGCCCTTTGTTTATCTTTGCTCTCTGTAAGCCGACTGTCATGTGACTTAAGCCAACGTTCTAATCTTGACAAGTTTAGGGTCCATATGGATTGACTTATCAAGAGTACCTCGGGGCACCTTTTTGGAATAGCATCTAGCAAACAGACAGGTTTAACCAAGTTATATAATGGCATATGCCGGGTCAAAAGGAATGGTAATAGATAAACTCAACGAGTTGGAAGCCCCCAAGTGACCTATGATCAAAGAATAAAGACTCATACACAACTTATTGGAATGAAACAACAGAAACCTCGAGTTTCGGGGCTGACTTTACAATATTGGCAATAAACAATCCATATATGATAATGTACACTAAATTGTTGATACGAGCTTTATGTAAAGCAGTGGCTTAACATTGATTTTCATATTGTTTGAGATTTATATATAGATGTTGATATGTAATCTTGAATATTTGGCATGTATGTCCTTACAAATTGATTATTTTTGGTAAAGCCGTCTAATATGTTTGGAACCAAATTAAGTAGTAACTTATCCAATTACAGTTGTAAACATATATATCAGCAAGACAAAAATAATGCTCTTATGCATATGCTATCATTGAGTACTAACATGTACTTTGCTATTGTCATCCTAATGAAATATTTATTGAGCATCACTCAGAAGTAATAATAATATTGGCATAAAGAGATAGCGGCAACTAGGTAGATATTTTTGTTATGTAATAGATTAGAAACACCTTGAGTATATTTTAAAAATCATCCCACCTTTATATTTTTGTGCAAGTCCACTTATTATGTTGTTTGTCATGTGGTCCGTGAAATATTTTAAGAGATTTATTGATGTCGTCGGTGTGTGCAAGAGGGATGATTTTTTTCTCCCATTGCAACGCACATGCATATTTGCTAGTAATAATAAATGAATTATTGCTTCTTGCGGTACGTCACAAAAATTGCCTCTAAAGTTGCCAAATATTATCCACCAATGTCAACTACAAGTGATAAAAAAGTTCACACAAGGGAATCTCTCGTCTGGGACGGCCGATGTGGTAGGGACCTCATATCGATGTGGTAGGGACCTCATATACGGCCGATGTGGTAGGGACCTCATATACCGCGCTCTGCGTGCTAGGAAAAGACGCAACGCATCCATTTGGGCTGGCCCATGTCTTGGCGGGCTGTTTTTTCTCTTTTCCTTTTTCCTTTTTCTGCTTTAAATAATTTGGGACTTCTAAAAAGTTCAAACAAATAATAAATGAAAAATTTAAAATAAAGTGCTTAATCTTTACCTAATGATAAAGTACGGATAACTTCTGCCCATACATCATTTAAACTATCTTTAAAGTTATAAAATATTACCCACCAATGCCATTAGCAAGTCAAAGAAATGTTTGGTTTTTTGTCTTAAGATTCGTCCGTGGTCGCCATAACTCGAAATGAAAAGACCCCCCCCCCCCATGTTTACTACCAACGCACGCAGCCTGGTCGTTGGTGTCCTATCCTACCATGCTGGAGACCGTAGGATCGAATCCTCCAACTGCCTTCTTTTTTCAAAAGGTCAACTACTTTTTGAAATATTCATAACTTTTGAATCCTAACTCTAAATCTTGTATGTTATATATGAAAATTCATCAGAAAAATGTGTAGACTCCAAATATGCTATTATCTTGCAGTTTAATAATTTTTAAAATTATGTTAGGGTGCAAACTTAAATACATAATATCTTCTTTATATGAGATATTTTAGAAATCCCTACTACATATGTCCTTATAAATTGGTTGTTTTTGGGGAAGCTATCCAATATGTTTGCAACCTAATTAAGTCTTGAACTGAATTGTGGTTGAAAACACATACTCCATCCGTTTCTAGATATAAACCTTTTCAGATATTCCACTACATACTACATAATTTAGAGTATGAGTTCACTCATTTTGCTTCATATGGAGTTAATATTGGAATTTATAGAAAGACTTATATTTAGAAACAGAGGGAGTATATATTTTTGTATATGTAAACACATACATGACAAAAATAATGCTCTTATGCACATGCTATGATTGAATACTTACTTTGTCATTTTCATTCTAATGCAATGTTTTTTGAGCATCGCCGAGAAACGACAGCAAATGCGTGAACATATACCGACAACTAGGTGGATATTTGTGTTGTATAATGCATTGTAGACACCTTGAGTACACTTCAAAAATCATCACTTCTTTATGTTTTTGCATAACACCACATATCATGTTTCTTGTTATGTGGCATCATGAAAGATTTTAAGAGATTTCCTGCTGTCGTCAAGTGTGTGTATGAGGGGTGTATTTTTCTCTATCGTTGCAACGCACGGACATGTTTGCTAGTAAATCATAAAATGTTTATGAATTAAAAAATGTTCAGGATTATATAGAAAAATATATTTTTGTTAAAAACGTGTTTGAAATTTTGAAAACAAATGTTCGGAAAATCAATGAAGGTTCATGATATTTTCGAAAGTTCGTGTACTAAAAAATGTTAATGAAATTGAACTAAATTTCACAAATTCAACAAATGCTAATGAATGTAAAAATATCCTAAAAATTCAAATATTGTTCATGACTTACTAGAAAAAAAATCTATAAATGTTTGCCAATTCAAGAAAATTGTTAAAAATAGTCTTGGAAAATATTTAAGTATGTTCACAATTTTTGAAAAATATTTAAAAACTATATAAAATGTTCATGAGTATATAAATATTCTTGATTTTAGAAAATGTTTGAAAATTTGTACAAGTGTTCATGAATTTGAAAAAAATTCACGATTTTAAATATGTTCACGAGTTTAAAAAATGTTCATGATTTCACCAAATTGAGAGTGATAGTTTATACCAAATTTAAAATGTTCATGTTTATGTGGCTTGTAACTAAATCTTTATGTAATTAATGAGACATGTATTACTATGCAAAAAAAAGCAAAATGTAATTATTATCATTGAAGATTATAATTTTTTTCCTGTTGTAACGTATGGATCCTTTTCCTAGTCTATATCTATATGTCTATTAATTACGGGCTCCATAGATATTCTCACGTTAATCGGTAAAAGAAAGAGTTGGCTGATCAGAAGTACATATAGCAAGACCTAAGGACGTCCCCCGCGTCGCTCCCAAGGAGCGACTCGGAGCGACGTGGGCGGAAAACCTAGCCGCCGAGGCAGCCATCACATCCTTGTCGTCTCCTTCCCTCGCCGCCATCAGAGAGCATCGCCGCGCAAAGCCCCCGTGGTGCCGGCGGTGGCGGGGCTGTCCTTCTCGAGGCGCGTAAGGTGTTGGCTAGGTTGCGCCATGGCTCAAGATCGCGGCGGCGGCGGCGGATCCCTGCCGTCGACAGTCTCCGGTCGCTCCTTCATGCACTACTGCGGCTCACCTGGAGTATTCTCCAGCAGATGGACTCCTTGGTTCCCGTCCATGCGGATGGCTCGGCGGCACATGGGATTCGGCCCTTTGGGCATGACCAGTTTTGGGGCATCGGGATGGCCGTCCGTACTCCTCTATGTTGTTTGCTCCTGCTGTTGGTGGCTCCATCCCGATGGATGGGTAGCTCAGTCTGAATGAGTACATCTTACGATGGGCTTCAGGGAGGCAGCTGCAGACACCGCTCTGGTCTGATGGTCTCTGTACCTGCGTGGGCGTCTCAAGGGTGTGGCAGATCCAACGTTTGATGCCAGATCTGGCATCGGCTGCTTCAGACGTGACTGTGGTGGTATGGACGACCTCTTTGATCTAGTCATCGGCGAGTTCCGAACTTCTCTTCGAAGGAAAACAAGAACCGACGGATATGACACTCTTTGAACACCTTGATTGGATTGGGTACGCCCGCAACATTAGCATAACAAATTTCACTTGAGGATATCATGAAGCTCTGTTTTTCTTGACACCTCGAGACATGTCTGCACCAAGATTTTCAAGGGATCAAATCATGTGGAGATTGCCATGGCATAATTGGCGGAACTGCAAGTGGCGAAGTCGGGGTCTTAGATGCGATGAAGATTTTGTTCACAAGCAGTTGCCCTAACTTGGCCTGCGGGAAATGTTCCTGCGGGCACGAGTTTTTGTGAACCTGATGATACGTGACTTGTAGTAGTAGACTTCACAAGTGGAAACGTATCACAAACCTATTTATTTTATGTACCCTAGTTAAAATATCTAACAGTCAATTTAAATTAATTTACTCTGCTGAAAATATCTACAAGACTATCACTCGCGCCGAGTACAATCTCTTGGAAAGAAGATCATGAAATCGTTTACACTTTTGTGGTGTAATCAACGAGAGCATGGCTTTTAGTACACGAGGAAATACGTACACTGCTGCCCATGGTTGCTGGAGCACGCTGCTAGAGCGAGACTAGTGTTCTTTAGTGGTTGCATTTTTGCAACAGAGAAAATATTAGATGATTTAGAAGATATGCACATGTATGGTTGGATTTTATTTGTGTATTTGGCGAAATTTGACATATTTTGACCCAAACCTTGGCATGTGCTCGCGTGCATTTGTATGGTCTCGAGAAGTTTACTTGTCTTATTTTTTTCCAAAACGGAGACACAAGATTTGCCTCATCGATTAATTAAGAAGAAGAGAGTTGTCCAGTTAATTAATGGAAAATCGGACGAAAACCTATTCAGACCTACCACATGAGGACTACTCACACAAGATGCAACTCCATAAGCGCATGATCAGTCCAACAACCCAACACGTAACGACCACCAACCCCCACACAACTACAACATAAGGAAACATCCAGCGAGAGTATCTCGTTTCGAAGACCACGAGCACCATCAAGACCACGAAGACAAGCCACGTCGTAAAAACAATCAAATGACTGATGACTATCCATCAAGCAGCTCCAGACGCTTTTTCTGTGGCGCCAGCCTTCTTTCTTTGTTTCCTGAGAGCCTTCTCCACGATCGCCTTGGTAGATCCAGGGCTAGCCGCCTCTAAACGTTTGAGCAAGCTGTGAATCTCTATCTCGAAGCGAATCTCATTGACCTTGTCATGAACAGACATCACGTGCCCAACGATCACGTGTGAGTTGATGACTGCAACGTCAGAACCTTTGTGGTCCCCAAAGGCGAGCAATTGTCTAGGCTCCAAAGGGTCAGACGCCAACATACCGACCGCATCAACATCATCAGCCATGGAAACAACTGAGATGATAACATCGCCCACATGAACCACTAACACAATTGACTTAGGCACCTCCACTTGCTCACATGATAGAGGCAAAACATGCCCCTCACACGAGGTCACTAATAAGTCCACCTCCAAGCGCTCCGCAACCAAAGGAAAAATAGGGCTCAGATATAGCTCCTGTATGTCGGACATGATCTGTAGAACTGGAGCCTCGAGCACGGTGATGGGCTCAACCTCAATGGTAGGCAGCATAGGAGGGAAGGTCGACACTGACAATGCAATGTCCCCAACACGAAGAGAGAAACATCCATATATCTCTTGGCTCCCTTCCTCAGTGGAGGCAACACCGGCCACACCAGGAGGGCATGACGTCAGAGTGGTCGACAACATAGCTAGCCCAAAGGAAAGCCTGTCTAGAGCAGCCTCCACCCTCTCTAGAAAGCTCTTAACCCGCGTCAACCAACCCTACAGCTGCGCGGTATGATCAACCAGAGGAGACCGCACATCGGGCTGGGTTGTCGACTCAACTGTAGCAGAGACGACAAACGACCAAGACCTATGACGAAACGCCTTGGATGGTAGCATGGATTTCATTGGACCCTAACATGAAGCTGGAGCGGGACGATGCACGATACCCAGAATTAGTTCTATGGCAAGACATGACAACGAGCATAGAGGACGCCATGGATTGCGACATCGACGCGCACGATGATCGTTCTCCAAGCAACGGGAGCACCGAAACGGATCTCTACACTCAACCACACGATGCCCATGAAAGAGGCATCTGCAGCACCGGTCATGCATCCAAATAGGAATGGGATGAGGAGCCATTGCCGGGGCTGGCGACATTGGACTACAGGGACCACGCCGGGGCAACACCTCTTGCCATCCGCACGCACCTTTGTCACACATCCCACACCCAGCTGGGCGGCGGTCAGGGCGCTCGAGGTCGATGCCTTGACAGCAAGCGGTGCCGTAAGGGCCAACTCCTCTTCATCAGTGTCGTTGTCTTCGTCGGCGTCCAGCAGGGACCATGACTCAGGCTGTGGCCGCCCCAAGCCATGAACCCACTAGTGGAAAAAGGCCGATTTGTCCCGGTTCCAGAGGCCCATCTATACCGGTTCTGGACCCGGGACTAAAGGATCGGGACTAAAGCCCAGGACCTTTAGTCCCGGTTCACTTATGAACCGGGACAGATGGGGCTACACGTGGCCACTCCGTCGAGCCCAGGCAGGAGGGCCTTTCGTCCCGGTTGGTAACACCAGCCGGGACCAAAGAGCGTCCACGCGTCAGCAGCTGAGGAGCTGTGTTTTTTTTGAAAGAGGGGTTTTGAGGGTTTTGGATGGTTAATTTAGGGGTTTCGTATATTTTATTAGCTAGCTAATACAGAGAAGTGACCTCTCTTATCTCCGTGCTTGGTCGCGACGCTACGTATTATGCGTATAGAGAGAACATATAACACTATTTAATCATCATTTTCGTCAATGAGACTTCATATAACAAGTTGGTTACTAGTCATAATCATAACTCCTCCTCATCATCATCATCAAATCTAACACATTGTAGCACATAATAACACATTGTACCTAGTACTTAGTCCTCTCTTATAGAACCTATTCTACCCTCTCTTAGGTACAATATCATAAAACAAGATAGGCCCTGACTCTCCATTATGGAGAACGAAGATCATCCCGTCTCCCATTCTTGACCTACGCACAATGTTGCTTCCAAGTAGCTTTCTACGATTGACCATACATTTTTTCCAATCTTTGATTGTCATGTCTTCATCGGTTTTAGAAATCTGGTATGGACAGGAGTGATGCGTAGGCTGACCTGGCCGTGGTGGCCCTAAGCTCATAACAACAACGCGACCTCTCGGAAACATCAGATGAGGCACACAATCCTTCGGGATTTTCTATTGAAAAACATAGTAATAACTTTGTAGTTAGCAATGTAGTTTAGTTTTAGAAGAATTTATGCAAAAGATGCATGGATGTCATAATAGTAGAAAATCCTACCATGCAATCTTCATGGATGTTACCGTAGTTCACCACGTGCACTAGTGACACGTATTGACCATAATGTGGGGTAGTTTGATAATAGATATTGTAATTCTCAACATGACTAAGAAATGCGGTAAGATGATCTTTCTCCTTATAAGTTAATTCTGCTTCATCACTGTAGTAGTAGGTTCTGTCTACCATTTTCCGTACATTTTTGAAGAATGAAAATAAGCTGTCAAAGCAAATAAGTTGTCAACTATTTTTAAATAAACAATATAAATTACTTAATTAATATGGTTGAGAAACTAACATAATGGTAGAACTGAAGGCGTCTGCACATCGACCCAGATGTCGATATTACCTTCAATTTCATTTTCCGGACGAATATCAAAGGTGATAAGCATATTAGGCTCAAATGCATAAGCCTTGCATAGTGCTCTCCAAGTTTTGCATTCAAAATAGCAGTAGGTGTCTGCATTGTACTTCATTGGATTCCTCCGGAATTACTTTGTTAGGATTGAAGAATTGCTGCAATTCTTCCTGAATTTCTCGATCGTGTCTCCGAGGGACAGTTGAACGAGCGACTCATGAATGCTGCCGGGTCGGACGAGCCAATAACTCGAACGTGTTCGGTCAGTTTTTTGAGGAAGAGTCACAACATTACCTTACCTTTACCATGATACGGTAGCATTCATGAGTCACTCGTTCAACCGTCCCTCGGAAACACGGTCGAGAAGTGCCATGCATGGTCGCCCCCCGTCCTTTCTTTCTCTTGGTCCCACTAGGGTGGGCCCCTCTGGGGTAATAAAGAAATGAATAAAAAAAGGGGACTACAATTTTGCCGCAAAAGTAAAACCATGCTCGGTCCTCAAGTGAACTATCTTGGCCTCCATATCTTCTTAGTATTAAAACCAATCTTATCCAAGACAACAATTCTTGCATGGCAGGGGATATGCTAGTAGAATAGTAAAAAATTAAAATTATAAGTTGAAGCAAAAGAAGCAGAAGTCATGCTTAATTACGAAAAAAGTTTGTCATTGTGACTTACTGTATCCACTTCGAAGGTCTCATCCAGCATGATGCTGAAGCGCCTACCATCAACTGGGAAAGGCTTATCACACGGGCTGCGCTCGTCTTCGCAGTATTCGCACATAGCGAATTCCCTTTCGTCATCACACATTTCTTATATTCGTAGTTGAAACATTTAAAATCGATCGAAGGAAACTACGAGAAAAATGATCAACACATAGATCACTATTACTCAATATGCAACGGGTTGACTTTAGGTCTATCGAGTCTTTCTTTCCTAAACTCTCATCTCACGTATATGGTGGGCACTCCCTCTGATATTGCCACTGTCGGTGATGGTGGCTCCTCCATTCGTCCCAGAGTGGATTCCATCAAAATGTCTAGCACATTGGAACGAAGGAGAAGCGACCCCCACGACAACAGTCGGGATTCTTCCTCTCTCTCTCTCTCATATATATATATATATATATATATATATGGTGTACACTCTCCCTCACTGAAAGACACACAAGGAGCAGAAACAGACCAAAAGTCAACCCGTTTCATATATTGAGCAATGAGATACAAAAAATTCTCTATGTTTTACCGGAATGACTTGCAAATCACAAATTCATTAATATTGATAATGAACTCGAATATAATATTACTAATACATCACCCCAAATAATCCAGATCAAGAATTACGACACGCTTTGGATCCTAATGCGTGTGTGACTTTCGGTTCGTCGAGACTTTCCTTAAGTAACTCTCATATTACATGGTGTGTTGGTGCGCTCTCTCTCACACTGATATGGTGGTGTATATATGTCGGTGGGCACTCTCTCATATTAATAGTTTGACTGCCGGTGATGGACGCCCCCCTCTTCTCTTCTTGTGCAATATATCGACGAGTATATCGCAAAGAAGAGAAAAAATAGGAGGCGCCCCCCACGACAACAGTCGGGATTCCTCCATCAAGAAAACACATGAAAGTTACACAAGGAGCAACGACAGACCGAAAGTCACACACGCATTATACTGATAAAATATCATAAATATATTAATATTTATAATGAACACGAATATAATATCACTAATACATCATCCCGAATAATCCAGTTCAAGAATTACGGCACGCTTTGGATCCTATTACGTGTGTGACTTTCGATCTGTCGAGGCTTTCCTTAAGTAACTCTCGTATCTCATGGTGTGTTGGTGCGCTATCTCTCACACTGATATGGTGGTGTATATATGTTGGTGAGCACTCTCTCACAGTAATAGTTCGACCGCCGGTGATGGACGCCCCCCTCTTCTCTTCTTGCGCAATATATCGACGATTATATCGCATAGAAGAGAAGAAAGAGGAGGCGCTCCCCACGACAACAGTCAGGGTTCCTCCATCAAGAACACATATGAAAGTCACACAAGGAGCAACGACAGACCGAAAGTCACACATGCATTATACCGATAAAATATCACAAGTACATTAATATTTATAATGAACTCGAATACAATAGCACTAATACATCACCCCGAACAATCCAGTTAATGCATCATCAAATATTAACTAATACATATCGAATATTATCATATAAGGTCACTAATACAGATCGAATATCCTAGAATTCAAAGTGGAGGATGGAGAACTCGGTTCACTAGCTGTCTCTGAGTCGCCAGCGGTGGACGCCCAAAGATAAGGAACCATCACGGGATCATAACTCGGGTGACATCCCTGAAGGATCTGCCAGGTATTGTCGAATGGGGCGTCCAATGCCGCCATGTAGCGACGGACGTGCTCGTGCTCCTCCCTGACATGGCGACGTACCACCTCCACGGGTGGCCGCTCCCTCCGCACCGAAAGTGGCCCACATGACCGCCACCATAGAAGGTACGGGTCGACGACGAGACCTGGATTTCTCACCAACCTCTAAGCCTGGGAAGGTAGCACCTCCTAGTGCCAGCCCAGTGGAGCCCAGTCCCGGACATGGCGCCTATCAAGCAGGCTCTCGCGGACTACTCGACAACGAGGATGCAGGCCGGGCATCGTTGACAAATTCCTCTGAGAACGTTTTCTTATGGTTTAATCACTAATTTTCCGTAAAACCCAAAATTTTTCTGTAATCTAACATACACATACTAATTTTTCCTCAGACTCCTAATAATTAGATAAAACATAAAACAACTAAAACATAAACATTCATCAATTTAAACATAAACCCTAAGGCTCACACATACTAGTTTTTCCTAAGGCTCATAGCAGGGGCGGCGGCGGGGCAGCGACGGGGCGGCACTGGGGGCAGGGCGGAGATGGAGAGGCGATGATGACAGGGCGGCGGGGGAGGCAATGGGGAAGGGGCGGCGGGGGCAGCGATAGGGGTGACGAGAGACGGCGGTCGGCGGCGGCGACGGAGATGAAGAGCTAGCGAGATTCGGGCAGCCTGACGGCGTGGGTGGGGATCAGGCCTTCAGGGAAGAGAATGGGCCGAAAACTGCTAAGTGTTTGCTTATATACAGGGAGCATTGGTCCCGGTTCGTGGCACTAACCGGGACCAATGCCCACCTTTGGTCCCGGTTGGTGCCACCAACTGGGACCAAAGCCCTGTTTTCAGCAGCCCAAAGGGCGGGAAACAGGGACCGTTGGTCCCGGTTGGTGGCACCAATCGGGACCAAAGGTTGGTGCTGCCCGGGGACAAATGTTTAGTCCCATCTCGCTAGCCGAGAGGGCTCGAGAGTGGTTTATCAGCGCTGCTGCGCCAACCCTCTCGAGCTCCTCTCAACTACAGGCTTACGGGCCTAATTGCACTCTCCTCTACCTGTGGGCTACTGGTCCTTCTGCGGGCCTGAATCCTGGCCCAACTAGCTGTTGGGTTTCTAGTCGTGATCAGGCCGTGGTGGCCCAATAGGCGGCATTTTTTATTTTTTTTACCTGTTTCTTGTTTTGTTTTTTGCTTTATTTATTTTCTTTTGTTTCTGCTTATAGATTTTCAGTGATTCTTTTTCTTTTTAGGTCACAAAAATTATAAACTTTCGGTTAGTGCCATTAGTTTTCAAATTTGAATAGTTTAAATTTGAATTCTTTGAAATTTGTGTGAATCACTAGTTTGTGAATAACTTTACTATAAAATAGATTTTTGACTAATTCCTTTTTCCTGCTATTTAATATTACTTTCTTTTAACATTATATTCAATTTGGTAATTTTAAGGTAATTTTAAATGGTTGTTTAAATCAAAAACAGTTTTTTTGAGCTAAATGACCCTGAAATTGAAAAGCACTACAAATGAACTCTAAAAAGGTTGAAAGTTGGCATGGTATCATCATTTCACCCACATAGCATGTGCTAAAAAGTTTAGAGGGTTATGACAAAAGCTGGATGCACTTCGTGTACAAAACAGACAGTCTCTTTCGAAGTATCAGTGTTTTAGACGGAAACTCATCTGTTACAAAAGGCATTTCATTTTCTTGAACTTATTTGAAGTCCAGACTTTTTTGTGTGTTCAAAATGCACCATTCAAAGCCACATCATCAGTTTTCAACCCTTTCTGACTTCATTTGTTATTTTTCATGCAATTATTGATTTTTTTGAGCTAAATGACACTGAAATTGAAAAGCACTACAAATGAACTCTAAAAAGGTTGAAAGTTGGCATGGTATCATCATTTCATCCACAAAGCATGTGCTAGAAAGTTGAGAGGGTTACGACAAAAGCTGGATGCACTTCATGTACAAAACAGATAGTCTCTTTCGAAGTATCAGGGTTTCAGACGGAAACTCATCTGTTACAGAAGGCATTTCATTTTCTTGAACTTATTTGAACTCGAGACTTTTTGTGTGTTCAAAATGCACCATTCAGAGCCACATCATAAAATTTTCAACCCTGTCCAGATTGTTGGGATCCACTGTTGTCATTCCGTAATGCGGGTCTACCTGTACCCCGCCTCTTGTATGATTGACCCATTTGCATCGAAACAAAGGGACCTTCAAATCATGTCCATAGTCAAGTTCCCATATCTCCTCTATGGAACCATAATATGTGTCGACCTTCCCATTGGTCGTTGTTGCATCAAAGCGGACACCACTATTTTGGTTGGTGCTCCTTTGATCTTGGGCGATCGTGTAAAATGTATTCCCATTTATCTCATACCCTTTTTAAGTCAATATAGTCAAAGATGGTCTCTTGGCCAACGAGTACAGCTCATCAGAAATAGTGTTGTCACACCTAAGACGTGTTTGCAACCAACTGCCGAAAGTCTTGATGTGTTCACATGTAATCCAGTCGTCACACTGCTCTGGGTGTTAGGAGCGCAGAATGTTCTTGTGTTCATCGACATACGGGGTCATAGAGGTAGAATTCTGTAGAACTATGTAGTGTTCTTGAGACCAAGAATGACCGTCCCCACATATTATTGACTTCGCTCCTAGCGTGCCTTTTCCACTCAGTCTCCCCTCATACCGCGATTGCGGGAGACCAATCTTCTTAAGGTCAGGAATGAAGTCAACACAAAACCCAATGACATCCTCTATTTTATGGCCCATGGAGATGCTTCCTTCTGGCCTAGCAAGGTTATGGACATATTTCTTTAGGACTCCCATGAAACTCTCAAAGGGGAACATATTGTGTAGAAATACAGGGCCCAGAATGACAATCTCGTCGACTAGATGAACTAGGACGTGCGTCATGATATTGAAGAAGGATGGTGGGAACACCAGCTCAAAACTAACAAGACATTGCGCCACATCACTCCTTAACCTTGGTAGGATTTCTGGATCGATCACCTTTTGAGAGAT
Organism: Hordeum marinum; assembly: GCA_022496015.1. Taxonomy (NCBI): domain Eukaryota; kingdom Viridiplantae; phylum Streptophyta; class Magnoliopsida; order Poales; family Poaceae; genus Hordeum; species Hordeum marinum. Next base: position 490,842,220 of record CM039678.1, read on the forward strand.
TTCATTGAGGAATGCACATAGCTTCACAATGGCTAATCGAACGTTTTCCGGTAGCAGTCCCCTCAATGCAACCGAAAGCAGTTGCGTCATAATCACGTGGCAGTCATAAGACTTTAGGTTCTGGAAAATTTTCTCTGCCATATTTATTAGTCCCTTTATATTCGTCTAGAAGCCAAATGGGAGCTTCTTACTAAGCAGGCATTCAAAGAAGATTTCCTTCTCTTCTTTGGTAAGAGCGCAGCTGGCAGGACCTTCATACTGCTTTGGAGGCATGCCGTCTTTTCATGAACACATTGCTGGTCCTCCCGTGCCTTCAGTGTATCTTTTGTCTTCCCATACACGCCCAAGAAGCCTAGTAGGTTCACGCAAAGATTCTTCGTCACGTGCATCACGTTGATTGCAGAGCGGACCTCTAGGTCTTTCCAATGGGGTAGGTCCCAAAATCTAGATTTCTTCTTTCACATGGGTGCGCGTCCCTCAGCGTCATTCGGAACAGATAGTCCGCCGGGACCCTTTCCAAAGATTACTTGTAAATCATTGACCATAGCAAGTATGTGATCACCGGTACGGATGGCGGGCTTCTTCCGGTGATCTGCCTCGCCTTTGAAATGCTTGCCTTTCTTTCGACATTGATGGTTGGTCGGAAGAAATCGACGATGCCCCAGGTACACATTCTTCCTGCAATTGTCTAGGTATATACATTCGGTGTCATCTAAACAGTGCGTGCATGTGTGCTATCCCTTGTTTGTCTGTCCTGAAAAGTTACTAAGAGCAGGTCAATCATTGATGGTTACAAACAGCAACGCATGCAGGTGAAAATCCTCCTGTTTGTGCTCATGCCACATGCGTACACCGTTTCCATTCCATAGCTGTAAAAGTTCTTCAACGAATGGCCTCAGGTACACATCAATGTCATTGTCGGGTTGCTTAGGGCCTTGGATGAGAACTTGCATCATAATGAACTCCTACTTCATGCACAGCCAAGGAGGAAGGTTACAGATACATAGAGTCACGGGCCAGGTGTTGTGATTGCCGCTCTGTTCCCCAAAAGGATTAATGCCATCCGTGCTTAAACCAAACCATACGTTCCTTGCGTCACCTGCAAACTCCTTCCAGTACTTTCTCTCGATTTTTCTCCACTGCGACCTGTCAGCAGGTGCTCTCAACTTCCCGTCTTTCTTACGGTCCTCTTTGTGCCATCGCATATTCTTGGCATGCTTTTTGTTTCTGAACAGACGTTTCAACCGTGGTATTATAGGAGCATACCACATCACCTTGGCAGCAACACTCTTCCTGGGGCGCTCGCCCTCAACATCACCAGGGTCATCGCATCCGATCTTATAGCGCAATGCACCGCATACTGGGCATGCGTTCAGTTCCTCGTCTCACCGCGGTACAGGATGCAGTCATTAGAGCATGCATGTATCTTCTGCACCTCTAATCCTAGAGGGCATACAACCTTCTTTCCTGCGTACATACTGTCGGGCAATTCGTTATCCTTTGGAAGCTTCTTCTTCAATATTTTCAGTAGCTTCTCAAATCCTTTGTCAGGTACACCATTCTCTACCTTGCACTGCAGCAATTCCAGTGTGGTACTGAGCTTTGTGTTGCAATTTTCGCAATTGGGGTACAACCCTTTTTTGTGATCCTCTAACATAAGATCGAACTTTAGCTTCTCCTTTTCACTTTTGCGTTGTCTCTTTGCATCAACAATGACCCAGCGAAGATCATCATCGGGCACATCGTTTGGTTCCTCCTCATCTTCAGCTTTCCGGTTGCAGCATCACCGTATTCAAGGGGCACATGGTTGTCATCATCCTCTTCTTCTTCGCCATCTTCCATCATAACCCCTATTTCTCCATGCTTGGTCCAAACATTATAGTGTGGCATGAAACCCTTCACAAACAGGTGGCTGTGAAGGATTTTCTGGTCAGAGTAAGACTTCAAATTCCTGCATGTAGGGCATGGACAACATATAAAACCATTCTGCTTGTTTGCCTCGGCCACTTCAAGAAAATGATGCACCCCCTTAATGTACTGGCCGGTGCGTCTATTACCGTACATCCATTGCCGGTTCATCTGCATGCATTACATATAATTAAGTATGTCAAAAAACATTGCAGAACATCAGGAATATAGAAGTGATCAAATTAATAGAAGTTCATCATCATATTAAAACCAAACCATGATACTATATAATAATTAAAGTAAGAAAAATCAAACGATTAACTATATTTTCTTTTAGAAAGAAGATAAGATCAAGAGGCTCACCATGCGTGGGTGATCGACGGCGTTTCAGGATGGGGACGGGACAAGACGGACCGCCAAACCTACACAAATCTTGACAAAAATGGAGTTTGGACAAGCAACTTCAAGAGGAGAAAACTTAAGTACTGTGGCTCGGGCATTTCATCGAACACCTCATGTGCATAGGAGGTGAGCCAGAGCACCACAACGCTCTAACACTGCTGTCTTGGAAAAACAGAGCACTCCACGGCTCTGCCAGCGGCGAGCGAGGGTTTATATAGGCAGATCATTGGTCCCGGTTCGTGGCTAGAACCGGGACAATAGGTCTCCCTTTGGTCCCGGTTCCAGCCATGAACCAAGGCCAATGGTCGTCGGCCTGGAGCGAGGCACATTGGTCCCGGTTCATGTCTGGAACCGGGACCAAAGGAGCTAGATGAACCGGGACCAATGGCCCACATGGCCCGGCCGACCCCCTAGGCTCACGAACCGGGACGTTTGCCACCTTTAGTCCTGGTTCGTGAGTGAAGCAGGATTAATGGGATCAGGAGGCCCGAACCAATGCCCTATTTTCTATTAGTGACCAAAGGAGGCGCTGGGCCCGAGCCCGACACTGCGGGCGATAGTAGCAAGCCGGAGGCGAAGGTGCCGGCGGATGGTGATGCAGAAGTGGCCGTTGGCGTTGCGGGCTTGTAGAGGTGGCCTTGGACAGCGGGGACGAGGACAGCCACGGAGAGCTGAGTGGCCAGAGATGGGTCAATGTGTAGCGAGGTTGGAGCAGCCTCTAGTGGTGCCGGAGTGGCTGCCGTCTACGCAGGCTGGGTGGGGGCCGCCACGAGAAGTTGAGGGACGGGAGCGGCGGCAGCTGGCAGCGAGGTTGGATTGGCCGCCGAAGTGGTCGCCGTCGTCACGGGCTTGCGGAGGTGGCCTCGGATGGCCGAGCACGCCTTGCGGAGGGTGAGAGCCGCCGCGGCAAGCTGAGCGGACGGAGCTGGGGCATCGGGCGGCGATGTCGGAGTGGCCGCCGGCCGGGAGGCACTCAAGCTCGACTGCATTGGCCAGGGGGGAGAAGGAGCTCGAACGAGAGGCACTGGAGAGAGGACGCTGTGGGGGTCTCAGATCCGTTCGCGGTTGGAGCAGGGGTTGCTAGAGGAAGGAGATCGGGCGGCGCCGCCAGCGCTCACCAGTCGTACGCGAGGACGCGGGACACGAGAGACATCCCTCCACTTTCCTTACTTATCTTATAGCTTAGCTGTTTTGTTTGTCGTTAGTTTTATCGCTTGTTGTCTTGTTCTTCCTTTTTGTCTAACCAAGCTTTGCAACATTTTGAAGTTCGGAAATTATGACGAGAGCAGGTGCTATTAGAGAATAACTAGCACATTTGTATTTGTCAATTATTGTAGATAATTCTTTCGTTTAATGGATGTAATTAGAAGACGAGGGGTATATTAAAGATGAGTGGAAAGGTAGAAAAAGGTGAATAAAAAAGTTCATTCAAACAAATATAGAAACAGAATGGACGGATTTGTGCTTATTACCGGTCAAATTAACACCTGTTGTTTGTAGGTCTGCAGATAAAATAGTGACTATAGACATTTATGAAGTAACTTACTTTCTGCAAATAAAAGTTTGCCACATGCACAAACCTTGCTCATTTAAATGGCATCAAAACCACAACTGATATCCACCATTTGTTTCTCCTCTATGTCATTCAAAACTTAAAGGGAAACGCTAGGGATTAGACTACTGATCCATAGACTTTCATCAGACTAGTCCCCCTCCGTTGGATATAATAATCTGAACCGTGGGATGGGCGAGTAAAAAGGGGGCATAGGTCGTTAGCTTTGCATGCAAATTAGATTTAGAATTAACTGCGATTTGTCATGCAACAGTTACTCCCATAAATTACGTGATGCCTGACTTCACGTTCTTCCTTCCCATGGTGCGCTTCCTTGTGATGATGTCGATGGTGACCGTGCTTCCGATGGTGGTCGTACTTGCTTCTATCAATGGTGACATTGCTTCCTCATTCACATTGTAGACGTGCTTCCTTCTGATGATGCCGAGATGGTGATTGTACGTGCTTCTTTCCAATAGTGATGGTGCTTCCTTCCGGCGGTTGGGCGGTGTTTGTGCTTCGTTCACATTGTAGACATGCTTCCTTCCCGTCGATGAAGTGCTTCTTTCACAATGAGACCACATTGAAAGGATCGAAATGGATCCACCATGAGCCGAGGGCCGTGCTTCCTTCATATGGTGAACGCGCTTCCTTCCTGTTGATCCTCCAGCCTATTGGTGAACGGAGGGATGCATGACACATAGATGCACATACTGAGTGTCGTGCTTTAGCATGCATCCTTCTCGTTGACCCTCATGCCTACTGGCAAGCCGAGCACAGCCTGCTCGTGGAGGTTAGTGCTAAGTCCTAACGAAAAGATGGACTGTGGATCATGTCCTAGTTGGGCGTTCAACCTGGGAGTTGCTGGTGGAGAGAATGGAGTAGCCGGGTGACACTAGTAGAAAATAGGGCTTTCGTCACAGCTTGATGTACACATTAGTCCCGATTGCATTACGAAAATGAGCATTAGTCCCGGTTCGAGCGGCTAGGGCATCAGTCCCGGTTCAAATGGGACCTTTAGCCCCGGTTGGAGACACCAACTGGGACTAAACGGGGTTGAGGCTTTAGTCCCGGTTGGTGTCTCCAACCGGGACTAAAGGTTAGACCTTTACTCCCGGTTGGAGACACGAACCGGGACTAAAGGGGTCCTTGAATGTTTTTTTTGTGTTTTTAGTTTCTGTTTTAAATTGCTTATATCTTTTAGGATATTGGATGTTTTTGAGTGATTCTTTTTGCATTATATTCAAAATTTTGTCTAATTTATGTTTGTGCCATTAGTTTTCAAATTTGAATGGTTTAAATTTAAACTTGTTCAAATTTGCTTCAAACACTAGATTGTGAATAACTTGAGTTTACAAAAAGTTTTTAATTTAATTATTTTTTATCCTAGTCACGTGTTAGATTGTAGTCACAGGAATATTTATTTGGTTATTTTTAGAATAATTTAAATTAGGATTTTATTTAAATCATTACTGTTTTGCTTATATAGTTGTTTTAGTCATTTAATTGTTGTTTTTTATTTTTTAGTTAGTTCTTTTTGTAGATTTTAACATGTTGTACTATGGTGCATATTGAATGCACAAAAAGTCTGGAGTTGAAATAAATAAATAAAAATGAAATGCCTTTGTAACAGATGTGTTTTCGTCCGAAACCTTGATACTTCGAAGAAGATGGTCCAGTTTGTACACGAAGTGCATCCAGTTTTTGTCGTAACCCTCTCAACTTTTTAGCACAAGCTTTGTGAGTGAAATGATGATACCATGCCAAGTTTGAACCTATTCAGAGTTGATTTGTAGTGCTTTTCAATTTTAGGGTCATTTAGCTCAAAAAAAATCATTAAATGCATGAAAAATGGCAAATGAAGTTAGAAATGGGTTAACTCTGGCTTGGTTAACCTTAGTTGTGACTCTGGCTGGGACGATGCTAGCATATGTAGTCAACGGTATGATTGGATGGACACCAACCTGGACTAAAGGGGTTATGAAATTTTCAAACTCTACCCCCCCTGTGGACCGCGTTTTCGAGTTTTCCAGAAAATAAACAAGAATGATAAAATCTTAAAAAAATAAATCCTTTGAGATGTAGTTAGGTTTTAGTGTCTAGTTGGCATAGAAATTTTGAAATATGAATTTTGACCGTCTCTGCAAAAAAAATGAAAAAAATGTAAAATGGCCCTAACTTTTGCATACGACGTCGAAAAAAGTTTAATATATCAAAAAAGACTAGAGAAAAATTGGGACTCGATTTCACCCGGGTTTACCCGGTGAACTTTTCTCATATTCTCGAAATTCCAAAAGTAAAAAAAGTTATTTCAAAAAGAAGATTTTTTCCTACAAAATAAAAAAATAAAATAAAAATAATTTTATTTAAAAATAAATAAATGATGTCATATTTGGTTTCCTCACATTTTTCTGATAATAATGGATCTATTATTTTTTGAATTTCGATTTACAGATTTAAAGATATTAATTATGCCTTATGAATTGAATATATGGCAAAAAATGAATAAAATAATAATATTACTTATTTTATTTTCATAGAAATTCAATATTATTATTACTTATTTTGTTTATTTTAATAATTGTTTGGAATTCAAAAAAATAAATAATGTGACATCAAGACCTAAGGGTTAATAGGATTGATAGCTTACTATTGTCAAGAAAACAACAAGTGCAGACTTGGAAACAAAGGGTGATAGAACTCGAAAGTTAAGCGTGCTCGCGTTAGATCAGTGAGAGGATGGGTGATCGGCTGGGAAGTTAGATGATTTGGAATGAGTGGTGATTAGAGATTAAATTGTCAGATAATTCAAAAGCAGTGAGAAGGGGTGATTAGAGATTAAATTGTCAGATAATTCACAGATTTGAAAATCAGAAAAAAATTTGAAAAACATAAATAAAAAAATTATTTAAAAAAAATACCTTTAGTCCCGGTTTGTAACACCAACCGGGACTAAAGGTGCCGCTCTAGAAAGCTGCCACGTGGAGGGCCTTTAGTCCTGACCCTGTAGTCCCGGTTCCAGAACCGGGACTAAAGGCCCTTTGGAACCGGAACTAAAGACCAGTTTTCTACTAGTGTGAGGAGGTGCTGGTGGATGTCAACCTCGGCCGGCCGTGAGTTCAGTTGGAACAAGGTGATGACGAGGCTTGGATACAATAGGGGAGAGAATAATGGGTTAAGAAATTATGGGTAGTGGGCCATGATTTACGGAAGGTTACTAGGAGATTTCTTAGCAAAATCATGGCCGTGGGATGGAACTGGAATCCACCGACACAGGACCAGTCTGAAGATTGCCTAGAATAAGACGTGTGATTTAAAGCTTTTTCCAAACTTAAATTCTTCTTACCAAGTACTTCCCCACACTAGTAGAAAAAGGCCCATTTGTCCCGGTTCTGGAACCGGGACTAAAGCCCACGACCTTTAGTCCCGGTTCGTTTACGAACCGGGACAGATGGGGCTACGCATGGCCGCTCCGCCGAGCCCAGGCAGGAGGGCCTTTGGCACTAGTAGAAAACAGGGCATTGGTTCGGGCTGGGCTAGCCCATTAGTCCCGGTTCAATCACGAACCGAGACCAATGGGGGCAACGGTCCCGGTTCGTGAGGCCAGGGGGCCGGGCGGGCCAAGTGAGGCATTGGTCCCAGTTCGTTTAGCCCCTTTGGTCCCGGTTCTAGACACGAACCAGGACCAACGTGCCTTGCTCCTGGCCCACACCCATTGGTCCCGGTTTGTGTCTGGAACCGGTACCAAAGGTGGTCCTTTAGTCTTGGTTCCAACCACGAATCGGGACCAATGAGATGCCTATATATACCCCCTCGCCGGCGGGTAGTGCACTCCACACACTGCTGTATTTTTTTTGCTAGCGAGGGAAGACCTTTGTGGTGCTCTAGATCACCTCCTATGCACATGAGGTGTTTGATGAAATTCCCAAGCCAAACTTAAGCTTTCTCCTCTCGAAGCTCCTTGTCCAAACTCCATTTTCGTTAAGATTTGTCTAGGTTTGGCGGTCCATTCTGTCCCATCCCCATCCTAGAACCGCCGTCGATCGCCCGCACTTGGTGAGCCTCTTGATCTTATCTTCCTTCTAAAAGAAAATATACTTACTTGTATGATTTTCTTACTTTTATATTGTTTGTTATTATATAGTGCCATGGTTATGGTAACCGCGCACGTCGGCCCTCGTACAGTCTATGATTCAGATATGGTATATTATCTCTTATATAACTATTTCACACATCTAATGTCTATGAAAATTAATTATGCCACCAACTTGACGTAGATGTTTTTATCTATAGGAAGTAGTTGAACCGGAAATTCCAACCGACTATGCAATTCTGCTCGACAAGTTAACTGAAGCTGAAAAAGAAATCGATCATTTGAAAGAAAAAATGAAAAGAACTGAAGATGACAAGATGGGATTGGAGTTGAATGTTGCCGATATCGTCGACGATCACAAGACCAAGATGGATGCAATGCGCTTGAAGCTTAGAAAGATTAGAAAATATGCCATTCATATTGAGGCTTGGTATCATTATGCCGTTAGATCAATTGGTACCTTAGTAGCGGTTATGATTGCATTTGTTGTTGCATTTAATTTTTTTACATAGTTTCGGTGTATGTTTTAATTAGATGCTCTAGAGACCTATATGTTGTTCAATAATGACAGCTATGTATGAACTGTACGTATTTATTTTGGTCATTATTGTACTTTGGCTTTAATGTGATGATGGATTTCTAATAATTTGGTCACTTCTGTATTCATGATATGTTGTAATGGTTTTTAATACACTTTATTATATAACACACGCAGATGAACCGACAATGGATGTACGGTGACCAATGCACATCCGAATATATTAAGGGCCTGCATAATTTTCTCGAAGCGGCTAAGGCAAACAAGCAGAATGATTTTATGCCTTGTCCATGTACTGTCTGTGAGAATACGAAGTCTTTCTCCAACTCTAAAACCCTTCACATCCACCTGGTTCAGAAGGGTTTTATGCCACACTATAATGTTTGGACCAAGCACGGAGAAAGAGGGGTTATGATGGAAGACAACGAAGAAGAAGAGGATGAGGAAAACTACCCTCCCCCTGAATACGGTGATGCTGCAATGGGGGAAGCTGAAGATCAAGAGGAACCAGACGATGTGCCCGATGATGATCTTCGCCGGGTTATTGTTGATGCACAGAGAGAATGCGAAAGTGAACGGGAGAAGTTGAAGTTCGATCGCATGTTAGAGGATCACAAGAAAGGGTTGTACCCAAATTGCGAAGATGACAACAAAAAGCTCGGTACCACACTGGAATTGCTGCAATGGAAGGCAGACAATGGTGTATCTGAAAAGGGATTTAGTTCGCTACTGAAAATAATGAAGAAGAAGCTTCCAAAGGATAATGAATTGCCCGACAGTATGTACGCAACAAAAAAGGTTCTATGCCCTCTAGGATTGGAGGTGCAGAAGATACATGCATGCCCTAATGACTACATCCTCTACTGCGGTGACTACGAGGAATGGAACGCATGCCCGGTATGCGGTGCATTGCAGTATAAGATCAGAAGAGATGACCCTGGTGATGTTGAGGGCCAGCTCACCGGGAAGAGGGTTCCTGCCAAGGTGATGTGGTATGCTCCTATAATACTACGGTTGAAACGTCTATTCAAAAACAAAAAGCATGCCGAGTTGATGCAATGGCACAAAAAAGACTGTAAGAAAGACGGGAAGTTGAGAGCACCCGCTGACGGGTCGCAGTGGAGAAAGATCGAGAGAAAGTGCAATGACTTTACAAGTGACCCGAGGAACGTATGGTTTGGTTTAAGTGCAGATGGCGTTAATCCTTTTGGGGAGCAGAGCAGCCAACATAGCACATGGCCTATGACTCTATGTATGTATAACCTTCCTCCTTGGTTGTGCATGAAGCGGAAGTTCATTATGATGCCAGTGCTCATCCAAGTCCCTAAGCAACCCGACAATGACATTGATGTGTACCTAAGGCCATTAGTTGATGAACTTTTACAGCTACGGAATGGAAGAGGTGTACGTGTGTGGGATGAGAACGAACAGGAGGATTTTGACCTACATGCATTGTTGTTTGTAACCATCAAAGATTGGCCTGCTCTTAGTAACCTTTCAGGATAGACAAACAAGGGATACCAAGGATGCACACACTGTTTATATGACACCGACAATATATATTTGGACAAATGCAGGAAGAATGTGTACCTGGGGCATCGTCGATTTCTTCCGACCAACCATCAATGTCAAAAGACAGGAAATCATTTTAAAGGTGAGGCAAATCACCGGAAGAATCCCGCCCTCCATACTGGTGATCACATACTTGATATGGTCAATGATTTACAAGTAATATTTGGAAAGGGTCCTGGCGGACTATCTGTTCCAAATGACGCTGACAAACGCGCACCCATGTGGAAGAAGAAATCTATATTTTGGGACCTACCCTATTGGAAAGACCTAGAGGTCCGCTCTGCAATCGACGTGATGCACGTGACGAAGAACCTTTGCGTGAACCTGCTAGGCTTCTTGGGAGTGTATGGGAAGACAAAAGATACACCGGAGGCACGGGAGGAACAACAACGTGTGCATGAAAAAGACGACATGCATCCAAAGCAGTATGAAGGTCCTACCAGCTACGCTCTTCCCAAAGAAGAGAAGGAAATCTTCTTTGAATGCCTGCTCAGTATGAAGGTCCCGTCTGGTTTCTCGTCGAATATAAAGGGAATAATAAATATGGCAGAGAAAAAGTTCCAGAACCTAAAGTCTCATGATTGCCACGTTGCATTAAGGGGGCTTCTACCGGAAAACATTCAATTAGCCATTGTGAAGCTATGTGCATTCCTCAATGCAATCTATCAGAAGGTGATTGATCTAGAAATCATGCCAAGGTTAAGGAGTGATTTGGTGCAATGTCTTGTTAGTTTCGAGCTGGTGTTCCCATTGTCCTTCTTCATCTAGTCGACGAGATTGCCGTTCTGGGCCCTGTATCTCTACACAATATGTTCCCCTTTGAGAGGTTCATGGGAGTCTTAAAGAAATATGTTCATAACCGCTCTAGGCCAGAAGCAAGCATCTCCATGGGCCATCAAATAGAGGATGTCATTGGGTTTTGTGTTGACTTCATTCCTGACCTTAAGAAGATTGGTCTCCCTCAATCGCGGTATGAGGGGAGACTGACTGGAAAAGGCACGCTAGGAGCGGACTCAATAATATGTAGGGACGGGCATTCTTGGTCTCAAGCACACTACACAGTTCTACAGAATTCCACCTTGGTAACCCCGTATGTCGATGAACACAAGAATATTCTGCACTCCAAACACCCGGAGCAGTGTGACGAATGGATTACATATGAACACCTCAGGACTTTCAGCAGTTGGTTGCAAACACGTCTCATGGGTGACAACACTGTTTCTGATGAGCTATACTCGTTGGCCAAGGGACCATCTTTGACTGTATTGACTTCCAAAGGGTACGAGATAAATGGGAATACATTTTACACGATCACCCAAGATGAAAAGAGCACCAACCAAAACAGCGGTGTCCGCTTTGATGCAGCAACCAAGAGGGGAAAGGACACGTATTATGGTTACATAGTGGACATATGGGAACTTGACTATGGACATGATTTCAAGGTCCCTTTGTTTGAGTGCAAATGGGTCAATCTGCCTAGAGGCGGGGTACAGGAAGACCCACAGTATGGAATGACAATAGTGGATCTGAACAATCTTGGGTACACAGACGAACCATTTGTCCTAGCCAATGATGTGGCACCGATTTTCTATGTGAAGGACATGTGTACCATACCGAGAAAAAGAAAAGATAAGGAAGCGAATACATCATACGATGAGCCAAAACGCCACATAGTTCTTTCAGGAAAAATAGACATCGTGGGATTGGAGGGCAACACAAACATTCTGAAGATTATGAAAAGTTTCATGAAATTCCTCCCTTCAAAGTCAAGTCTGACCCAAGCACCCTGTTAAACAATGAAGATTATCCATGGTTACGGCGCAATAAGCAAAGCACACGCGAAGAAGAAGTGAAGACTTTCTCTCCACAACTATATCATTGCAGTGACATGTGAAGAAATGAAATGCCTTTTGTAACACATGAGTTTTCGTACGAAACCCTAATACTTCAAAAGAGATTCTCCGTTTTGTACACGAAGTGCATCCAATTTTTGCCGTAACCCTCTCAACTTTTTATGACATGCTATGTGGGTGAAATGATGATACCATGCCAACTTTCAACCTTTTCAGAGTTCATTTGAAGTGCTTTTCAATTTCAGGGTCATTTAGCTCAAAAAAATCAGTAAGTATATGAAAAATACCAAATGAAGTCAGAAAGGGTTGAAAATTGATGATGTGGCTTTTAATGGTGCATTTTGAACACACAAAAAGTCTGGAGTTCAAATGAGTTCAAAAATATGAAATCCCTTTGTAATAGATGAGTTTTCGTTCTAAACCGTGATACTTCGAAATAGATTGTCCATTTTGTACAAGAAGTGCATCCAATTTTTCTGGTAACCCACTCAACTTTTTAGCACATGCTATGTGGGTGAAATGAGGATACCATGCCAACTTTTAACCTTTTCAGAGTTCGTTTGAAGTGCTTTTTAATTTCTTTCAAAACATCATAGGAGTGGAGTTCAAAAAAGAATCAGCTAAAAAGCTTTTATAAACCTCTAGTATTTTTGAAACAATAATTATATAAAAATTATGTAACTAAAATTATTAAATTATTTTTTGTTCAAAACATTAATAGCAAAAAGAATATAATGATAAAACACACTCGAAATAAATAAAGCAAGAAACAAAACAAAATAATGGAAATTATGCAACTAAAATTATTAAAGTATTTATTTGTTAAAAAGAACGAACTAAAATAACCGAAGAAAAATACTGAAAAAAATTAAAACAATAAATAAAGCAAAAAACAAAACAAAAAACAGTTTTTTTTATAAAATGCCGCCTACTGGGCCACCACGGCCTAAATACGACTTGAAAGCCAACAGCTAGTTGGGACAGGATTCAGGCCCGCAGAAGGACGAGTATGCCCACAGGCAGAGGAGGGTGCAATTAGGCCCGTAAGCCTGCAGTTGAGAGGATCTTGAGAGGGTTGGCGCAGCATCGCTAATAAACCACTCTCGAGCCCTCTCGGCTAGCGAGGTGGGACTAAACATTTGTCCCCGGGCAGCACCACCTTTTGGTCCCGGTTGGTGGCACCAATCGGGACCAATGACCGCCTTTAGTCCTGGTTGGTTCAACCAACCGGGACCAATGCATCCCTTTAGTCCCGGTTGGTGCCACCAACCGGGACCAAAGGTCCCTGTTTCCCGCCCTCTGGGCTGCCGAAAACAGGGCTTTGGTCCCGGTTGGTGGCACCAACCGGGACTAAAGGGGGCATTGGTCCTGGTTGGTGCCACCAACCGGGACCAATGCTCTGTGTATATAAGCAACAGTTTCGATATTTTCAGATTTCATCTAGCACTTGCCCCCGACGACGCCGAGCACATCTACGCTGCCAGGCTGCCCGGCCTCGCCATTGACGCCCTCTGCCCTGACGCCCCCTGCCCCGACGTGCCTACCTACCCCGACGCGCCGCCCTGCCCCGACGCGCCGCCCCATGCCCCGATGCGCCGCCCCTACCCAGACGCACGCCTCTGCCCTGACGCCGGCACCGCTCCCCGACGCCGCCCCACGCCACAACTCTGCCCCGACGACGCTGCCCCTTCTCCCCATTCGGTCCGGCCGGCCCCCTTTCCTCCCTATCCGATTTTGCTGATTTAATTTGATGATATATATATAGATGATAGATGATATATGATAGTTAGATGATGATGTTGATGATGGTGATGATAGATGATGTATGCTTTTTTTGTTCATATAATTTTATAGCATTTTTGGTCCATGTATATATGTGTGTGTATATGGATGGATAGATGTATGCTAAAGAAAATTATGCTAAATAAAATTCTGCTAAAGAAAAAAATATCGTAGCTTCCTGTTTTTTTCCATGGATGTATGCTAAAGAGAATTATGAAAGAGTTTATGGGAGGTTTTTGTCAAAAGGTTCAATGATTTGTCAAGGCAAAAATTGAACTAATTAAGGTATCCCATGAGGGGGAAGGAGTCCGCAAACCCTAGAAGTGTTGTCGAGGCCACCCCAAACCCTAGAAGCATTGTCGAGGCCAACCAAATTTACCAAGTTAAATGAGTTAAAAGAGCGTTGTCGAGGCCACCCCAAACCCTAGAAGAGTTGTCGGACATTCATGAGAGAGGCGGTCCGGACGTCAGACATTCATGTTTGTGTATTAATTGCCACGTAATATTTGCAGAAACTATGGATCCAAGAGATGAAGAACAAGAACAGTTGTTGGGGGACATAATCCATGGCCCACATGATATCTTGTCGTATCTCAACTTCACCGATGGTCTGGAAGGAGTGCATTATGACGGCTCTGGTGATCGAACAATGGAGGAGGAAGGATAGGATCATGATGGCTCCGGTGACCGAATGCCGGAGGAAGAAGGAGAACATGATGATGACTCCGGTGGCCTATTGGAGGAGGGAGCTGTTGCAAAGTCCGGCGAGGTATATATGTTAATTAAGCCTGTGCTGAATCTAGCTAATTGATGCATTAATTGTTTTGGTATGTACATCCATTAATTAACTCTTCTTTCTTCTATTATAGCCCTTCGGATCGAGCCAAACTTCGGTAACGAGACGAGGCCCGAAGAAGAGGTTGCGCAAGGATGAAAAGTTCACGATCACAACACTCGCGGACGATGGCCATCCGATTGAACCCAAGCGGACCAAGAACACATTTTCTTCGCAGTGCGGAGCTATTGTTAGGGACAACATCCCGATATCATTAAGCAATGGAATAAGCCTAAGGACTGCGCACCTGATGGTGATTATGTCACCGATAGACAGAAAGAAGATCTTTGGACCGCGCTGAAGGCAAATTTCACTCTACCGCCAGAGGATCATCCGAATAAGCCAGTTATAGAGCCATGGGTCAAGGTGTGTGCTCTTAAGAAGATGACAGATCTATTTAGGAGGTGGAAGAATGAGTTGAAATCAAAGTTTGTCGACAAAGGGAAGAATTCAACATTCGTTGGCCGATATGAGAAGATAGGAGATTACTGGCCCGCATTTGTGGCCTACAAGACATCGGAGAAGAGTAAGAAAATGTCATAGACAAACAAGAATAATGTTGCAAAGAAGTAGTTTCACCATCACACGGGGTCAGGTGGCTACCTTAAAGCCCGACCGTTGTGGGACAAAGTTGAGAATGACCTTCTTGCTAAAGGCGTCCAACCACAGACATATTACTGGCCAGACCGTTCAAGGACTTGGTTCTTCGGGGGTGGGGGAACTTTGGACCCTGAAGCAGGGAAGTGCTATTGGATGGACGAGCAACTTTCAATACCCGTGAACAACCTTCAGAACTATATTACCGCTGCGCAGGAAGGAACGTTCATTCCCAACAGAGAGAAGGACGAGTTGACTGAGGCCCTAGGGAATTCTGAGCACCCTGGACGAACACGAGGCACAACAGGCTCCATTTTGTGGAAGGTTGGGTTTCCCGAAGCAGGCGGTTACAGAAGCCGGGAGAGAAAGAGGAAAGCGGAGCTGAGCGAAATTCAGACGCTCAATGCAAGACTAGAAAAGCTAGAGGAAGCTGAGAGCCAGCGAGCTGCCGGCCAACCATCACAGCGGCACGAAGCTACCCCAGAAGCTACTACCCCGCCATCTCAGCGGAGAAGCAGTGTCGCCTCCACGGAGCCCGTTCAGCCCAACTTCACGTCTCCTAGCTACCCCGTGGATACTATCACGGAGGCTCAACATTGCGAGCTTATGACGAAATGGCGGAACCTCACTTTCAAGGCGACTGTCTACTCTGTTGCACCTCCTCAACCCAACAGAACTTTTCACTGTCGTCCGATTCCACATGGCTATGTTGTTGTGATGGTGGATGAAGTAATGCCGGACTTTGAGGAGCTCGATCTTGACCATTGTACAGGTGAAGGAGAGAATAAGCTGGTTCTTGCCCTGAGGAGTACATGTCTATGGCAGAAGGAGTACATCAAGCTTCCAAACTGGACGCCTCCGCCTCCTCCTTCTCCTCAGGCGAATCAAGGCACTCCGCCTCCTCCTCCTCCTCCTCCTCCTTCTCCTCCTCCGGCAAGTGATCATCAGGGCACTCCGCCTCCTTCTCCTCCTCTGGCGAGTGATCAGGGCTCTCCGGCTCCTCCTCCTCCTCCTCCTCCTTCTCCGGCTCGTCCGATGCATGGGGGCACTCCGCCTCCTCCTTTGCCTACTCCGACACGTCGGAGTAGTATGCCTCCTCCTTAGCCTCATCGGCAATGGCGGAAGGCAGACACCGCCGCTCCGGCTCCTCTGGCGTCTAGTAAGCAATGACAGAAGGGAGCCGCCACCGCTTCGGCGACTAGCAGTACAAGCATAGGCAGGAGGGAATACAGATACGGTCCATCTCTCAAGCCTCTGGAAAATTTACCATATGAGAGAACTGAGTCTGAAAACAAGGAGATAAGTCAGGCCGAAGTGAGGGAGCATTTTGCAAAGAAAACTCCAGCTCTGAAGCAGAAGATAGATCCGGCGAAAGCGATGTGCACTATCGATGCCTTGAAGCGACCACCACCGCCTCCGTTGGATTCCAACTATGTCCGCAGTGTTAAAAAGACATATCAAGAGGCGCGACAGTCGGGAAGTACTTCCAGTGATGCAATGTTAGTAGAACGAAGAAGTGGGAAACAAATTCCATAGCTCGGCGATGATGTACTGTTTGACACGTTGGGGGTGGACGATTTCAATTACCAGTACGGGAAGCCTCTCGTCAAACCTGATCATCCTCCTCTAACAACGATGATGCGAAGATTCCATGAATGGTACATGCAACACTGCCATGAGTCTGGGGCGGAATCTTTGATACTGAAAGTTAAAGAGGAGCACGACCTCATTGTAACTGAAATGTTGAATATTGAATTTGAGGAGATATTCCGATTATACAATCAGAAGGACATCGACAAAACAATCGTGTTTTGCTACTGTCTGTCAGTACTACTTCTGTAATTAAGTCTCTCTATGTATATAGCTCAGCTCTTTCATTGGATGTACATATAATTATCGTCACTAAAATAATATGCAGATTGAAGATCGTCGAATGCAGAAAAGCACAAATGTATGACATTGGGTTCATTAACCCAGATATCATACATGGGCATAATTTTATAAATTATCCCAAAGCAACCGAGGACAACTTGCTACAATAGTTGATTAAAAATCAAAACAGAGGGACAATACTATTTCCTTACAACTTCAAGTGAGTGTTACTGTCTTCTGCATATTCAGTTTCACTTATATTACTCGAGGTTTATAGCAATGTAATTGATGAGTTATGCATGCGTACGCAATTTCCACTTTATTCTGCTAGAAATTCAGGTTGAGCGGGGACTAGTAACCATCTTAGACTCGAAACGACAAGATCCCCAGCAATATGCGAACATGACTAAAATTCTCCAGAAGTAAGTTCAATCGATCATTATCGCATCATATCAGCAACTTTGTTCATTTCCTGATATCAAGTAATTATTTTCTTTGTCTAGCAGGGTTTGGTAAGAGTTCACAACAATTGTTCTGGCACTCCCGGGGGAGCTGCTATTTACACACTCGAAAGTAAGTACTACTAGCTAGTTCCATGCATCTCCCATTGATTCTAGTTTCATAAATACCATTTATCATGCTTCATTATCAGTTTGATTGAACTCTATTTCTCGTAAAGTGCTTGTGGCAGGAAGACATGACTAATTTATGTCGATACTACGTTTGCGAGTTCATCTACAACGCGACGACCCCTAAGCGGGTCTACTCTAAAAACAATTTGAAGTGCGTAAGCAATAATATTCACACTTTTATTTTATTACCATATATATGTATTGACCCCCTTCTTCAAATTAGATGTGGAAGATGCGGGTTGAACTCCTACCACATGATCGCATACGAGCAATTCAAGAAGAATTAGCGGGATTCTTTCTTAACCAAGTCATCAATAAAGCCGGAGAATACCATCTGCAATTGGACATTAGATGTTAGGGATTGTAAGAGATCTTATATTTTATATATGTAGCTAGTAGCGTCATATATATATACGAAAACTTGTTATACGACCAATCTCTCGGAGAAAGAGAGGTCGATCCCTTCTATCTCTATATGTTCATGACGATCTTCTGTACTTAATGGTTCCTTCATTTGCTTACTAGCTAGCATGTCGAGTTCTCTCAATAGTAGCTAGCGTCGACCAAGTACGGAGAAAGAGAGGACACCTCTCTCTATCAATTAGCTAGCTATAACAATATAAAATCCCTAAATTAACTCTCTAAAACCCCCTACACCCCCTCCCTTTCAAAATAAAAAAAAACAAGCAACTGCCAGATGCTAACGCGTGGATGCCTGTTGGTCCCGGTTGGTGTTACCAACCGGGACTAAAGGTCCTCCTGCCTGGGCTCCCCGCAGAGGCCACGTGTAGCCCCTTCTGTCCCGGTTTGTAAGAGAACCGGGACTAAAGGTTTTGGGATTTAGTCCCGGTTCCGGAACCGAGGCAAATGGGCCTTATGAACCGGGACAAATGGGCCTTTTTCTACTAGTTTGGTCCCGGTTGGTAACACCAACCAGGACCAAAGAGCGTCTACGCGTTAGCAGCTGAGGAGCTATGTTTTTTTAAAGAGGGGGGGGGTTGAGGGTTTTGGAGGGTTAATTTAGGGGTTTCATATATTTTGTTAGATAGCTAATAGAGAGAAGTGATCTCTCTTATGTCCGTGCTTGGTCACGACGCTATGTAATATACTTATAGATAGAACATATAACACAATTTAAACATCATTTTCGTCAATGAGACATCATATAACAAGTTGGTCACTAGTCATAATCACAACTCGTCCACCTCCTCCTCATCATCATCAACTACAACACATTGTAGCACATAATAACACATTATATCGGGGACCTACGTACTCCTATCTCGTAGGACCTACTCTACCCTTTCTTAGGTACAATATCATAAAACAAGATAGGCCCTGACTGTCCATTGTGGAGAACGAAGATCATTCTGTCTCCCATTCTTGGCCTATGCACAATGTTGCTTCCAAGTAGCTCTCTACGATTGAGCATACATTTTTTCCAATCTTTGATTGTCATGACTCCATCGGTTTTAGAAATCCGGTATGGACAGGAGTGATGCGTAGGCTGACCTGGCCATGGTGGCCCTAAGCTCGTAACAACAACGCGACCTCTCGGAAACATCAGATGAGGCACACAATCCTCCGGGATTTTCTGTTGAAAAACATAGTAATAACTTTGTAGTTAGAAATGTAGTTTAGTTTTACAAGAATTTATGCAAAGTATGCACGGCTGTTGTAATAGTAGAATTAAAATCTTACCATGCAATCTCCATGGATGTTACCGTAGTTCACCACGTGCACTAGTGGCACGTATTGACCATAATATGCAGGAGTTTGATAATAGCTATTGTAATTCTCAAGATGACTAAGAAATGCGGTAAGATGATCTTTCTCCTTATAAGTTAATTCTGCGTCATCACTGTAGTAATAGGTTTTGTCTACCATCTTCCATACATTTTTTAAGAATGAAAATAAGCTGTCAATGCAAATAAGTTGTCTACTCTTTTTAAATAAACAATATAAATTACTTAATAAATATGGTTGAGAAACTCACATAATGGTAGAACTGGAGGCATCTCCACATCGACCCAGCTGTCGATATTACCTTCAATTTCATCTTCCGGACGAATATCAAAGGTGATAAGCATATTAGGCTCAAATGCATAAGCCTTGCATAGTGCTTGCCAATTTTTACATTCAAAATAGCAATAGGTGTCTGCATGGTACAATTTTACCACAAAAGTAAAACTATGCCCGGTCCTCAAGTGAACTATCTTTACCTCCATATCTTTTGTAGTATTGAAACCAATCTTATCCAAGACAGCAATTCTTGCATGCCAGGGGATACGCTAGTCGAACAGTAAAAAAATAAAATTAATTATAAGTTGAAGCAAAATAGGAATAAGTCATGCTTAATTACGAAAAAAGACTTGTCATTCTGACTTATTGTATCCAGTTGGAAGGTCTCATCCAGCATGATGCTGAAGCGCCTACCATCAACTAGGAAAGTCTGGTCACAGAGGCCGCGCTCGTCTTCGCAGTATTCACACATACCGAATTCACTTTCGTCGTCAGACATTTCCTGTGTTCATCATTGAAACATTTAAAATCGATTGAAGGAAACTACGAGAAAACTAATCAACACACATATCACTATTACTCAATATGCAACGGGTTGACTTTAGGTATGTTGAGTCTTTCTTTCCTAAACTCTCATCTCACGTATATGGTGGGCACTCCCTCTGATATTCCGACTGTCGGTGATGGTGGCTCCTCCATTCATCCCAAAGTGGATTACATCAAAATGTCTACCACACTGGAACGAAGGAGAAGCGACCCCCACGACAACAGTTGGGATTCTTCCTCTCCCTCACTGAAAGATACACAAGGAGCAGAAACAGACCAAAAGTCAACCCGTTTCATATATTGAGCAATGAGATACAAAAAATTCTCTATGTTTTACCGGAATGACTTGCAAATCACAAATACATTAATATTGATAATGAACTCAAATATAATATTACTAATACATCACCCCAAATAATCCAGATCAAGAATTACGTCATGCTTTGGATCCTAATGCATGTGTGACTTTCGGTCCGTCGAGGCTTTCCTTCAGTAACTCTCATATCTCATGGTGTGTTGGTGCGCTCTCTCTCACACTGATATGGTGGTGTATATATGTTGGTGGGCACTCTCTCACAGTAATAGTTTGACCGCCGGTGATGGACACCTCCCCTCTTCTCTTCTTGCACAATATATCCACTAGTATATCGCAAAGAAGAGAAAAAAGAGGAGGCGCACCCCGCGACAACAGTCGGGATTCCTCCATCAAGAACACACATGAAAGTCACACAAGGAGCAACGATAGACCGAAAGTCACACACGCATTATACCGATAAAATATCAGAAATACATTAATATTTATAATGACCTCGAATATAATATCACTAATACATCATCCCGAATAATCCAGTTAATGCATCATCAAATATTAACTAAAACATCTCGAATATTATCATATAAGATCACTAGTATAGATCGAATATCCTAGAATCCAAAGTGGAGGACGGTGAACTCGGTTCACTAGCCACATCATTTGTGTGTTCAAAATGCACCATTCAAAGCCACATCATGAATTTTCAACCCTTCCCGACATCATTTGTTATTTTTCATGCAGTTATTCATTTTTTTGAGCTAAATGACCCTGAAACTGAAAAGCACTACAAATGAACACTGAAAAGGTTCAAAGTTGGCATGGTATAATCATTTCTCCCACATAGCATGTGCTAAAAAATTGACAGGGTTACGGTAAAAGCTGGATGCACTTCGTGTACAAAACGGATAGTCTCTTTCGAAGTATCACGGTTCCGAACGAAAACTCATCGGTTACAAGAGGCATTTGATTTTCTTGAACTTATTTCAACTCTAGGCTTTTTGTGTGTTCAAAATGCACCATTCAAAGCCACATCATCAATTTTCAACCCTTCCCAACATCATTTGTTATTTTTCATGCAGTTATTGATTTTTTGAGCTAAATGACCCTGAAACTGAAAAGCACTACAAATGAACTCTGAAAAGGTTGAAAGTTGGCATGGTATCATCATTTCACCCACATAGCATGTGCTAAAAAGTTGAGAGGGTTATGGCAAAACCTGGATGCACTTCGTGTACAAAACGGGCATTCTCTTTCGAAATATCAGGGTTCCGGACGGAAACTCATCAGTTAAAAGAGGCATTTCATTTTCTTGAACTTATTTGAACTCCAGGCTGTTTGTGTGTTCAAAATGCACCATTCAAAGCCACATCATGAATTTTCAACCCTTCCCGACATCATTTGTTCTTTTTCATGGAGTTATTCATTTTTTTGAGCTAAATGACCCTGAAACTGAAAAGCACTACAAATGAACTCTGAAAAGGTTCAAAGTCGGCATGGTATCATCATTTCACCCACATAGCATGTGCTAAAAAATTGAGAGGGTTACGGTAAAAGCTGGATGCACTTCGTGTACAAAACTGATATTCTCTTTTGATGTATCAGGGTTCCGAACGAAAACTCATCGGTTACAAGAGGCATTTCATTTTCTTGAACTTATTTCAACTCCAGGCTTTTTTGTGTGTTCAAAATGCACCATCGAAGCCACATCATCAATTGTCAACCCTTCCCAACATCATTTGTTATTTTTCATGTAGTTATTGATTTTTCGAGCTAAATGACCCTGAAACTGAAAAGCACTACAAATGAACTCTGAAAAGGTTGAAAGTTGGCATGGTATCATCATTTCACCCACATAGCATGTGCTAAAAAGTTGAGAGGGTTGTGGCAAAAGCTGGATGCACTTCGTGTACAAAACGGACATTCTCTTTCGAAATATCAGGGTTCCGGACGGAAACTCATCGGTTAAAAGAGGCATTTCATTTTCTTGAACTTATTTGAAATCCAGGTTTTGTGTGTGTTCAAAATGCACCATTCAAAGCCACATCATCAATTTTCAAACCCTTCCCGACATCATTTGTTATTTTTCATGCAGTTATTGGTTCTTTTGGGCTAAATGACCCTGAAACTGAAAAGCAATACAAATGAACTCTGAAAAGGTTGAAAGTTGGCATGGTGTCATCATTTCACCCACATAGCATGTGCTAAAAAGTTGAGAAGGTTACGGCAAAACCTAGATGCACTTCGTGTACAAAACGGACATTCTCTTTCGAAGTATCAGGGTTCCGGACGGAAACTCATCGGTTAAAAGAGGCATTTCATTTTCTTGAACTTATTTGAACTCCAGGAAGTTTGTGTGTTCAAAATGCACCATTCAAAGCCACATCATTAATTTTCAACCCTTCCCGACATCATTTTTTATTTTTCATGCAGTTTTTCGTTTTTTTGAGCTAAATGACCCTGAAATTGAAAAGCACTACAAATGAATTCTGAAAAGGTTGAAAGTTGGCTTGGTATCATCATTTCACCCACATAGCATGTGCTAGAAAGTTGAGAGGGTGACGACAAATGCTGGATGCACTTCGTGTACAAAACGAACATTCTCTTTCGAAGTATCCGGGTTCCCCACGGAAACTCATCGGTTACAAGTGGCATTTCATTTTCTTGAACTTATTTGAACTCCAGGCTTTTTGTGTGTTCAAAATGCACCATTCAAAGCCACATCATGAATTTTCAACCCTTCCCGACATCATTTGTTATTTTTCATGCAGTTATTCATTTGTTTGAGCTAAATGACCCTGAAACTAAAAAGCACTACAAATGAACTCTGAAAAGGTTCAAAGTTGGCATGGTATAATCATTTCTCCCACATAGCATGTGCTAAAAAATTGACAGGGTTACGGTAAAAGCTGGATGCACTTCGTGTACAAAACGGATAGTCTCTTTCGAAGTATCACGGTTCCGAACGAAAACTCATCGGTTACAAGAGGCATTTGATTTTCTTGAACTTATTTCAACTCTAGGCTTTTTGTGTGTTCAAAATGCACCATTCAAAGCCACACCATCAATTTTCAACCGTTCCCAACATCATTTGTTATTTTTCATGCAGTTATTGATCTTTTGAGCTAAATGACCCTGAAACTGAAAAGCACTACAAATGAACTCTGAAAAGGTTTAAAGTTGGCATGGTATCATCATTTCACCCACATAGCATGTGATAAAAAGTTGAGAGGGTTATGGAAAAACCTGGATGCACTTCGTGTACAAAACGGACATTCTCTTTCGAAATATCAGGGTTCCGGACGGAAACTCATCGGTTAAAAGAGGCATTTCATTTTCTTGAACTTATTTGAACTCCAGGCTGTTTGTGTGTTCAAAATGCACCATTCAAAGCCACATCATGAATTTTCAACCCTTCCCGACATCATTTCTTCTTTTTCATGGAGTTATTCATTTTTTTGAGCTAAATGACCCTGAAACTGAAAAGCACTACAAATGAACTCTGAAAAGGTTCAAAGTCGGCATGGTATCATCATTTCACCCACATAGCATGTGCTAAAAAATTGAGAGGGTTGCGGTAAAAGCTGGATGCACTTCGTGTACAAAACTGACATTCTCTTTCGATGTATCAGGGTTCCGAACGAAAACTCATCGGTTACAAGAGGCATTTCATTTTCTTGAACTTATTTCAACTCCAGGCTTTTTTGTGTGTTCAAAATGCACCATCGAAGCCACATCATCAATTGTCAACCCTTCCCAACATCATTTGTTATTTTTCATGTAGTTATTGATTTTTCGAGCTAAATGACCATGAAACTGAAAAGCACTACAAATGAACTCTGAAAAGGTTGAAAGTTGGCATGGTATCATCATTTCACCCACATAGCATGTGCTAAAAAGTTGAGAGGGTTGTGGCAAAAGCTGGATGCACTTCGTGTACAAAACGGACATTCTCTTTCGAAATATCAGGGTTCCGGACGAAAACTCATCGGTTAAAAGAGGCATTTCATTTTCTTGAACTTATTTGAAATCCAGGTTTTGTGTGTGTTCAAAATGCACCATTCAAAGCCACATCATCAATTTTCAAACCCTTCCCGACATCATTTGTTATTTTTCATGCAGTTATTGGTTCTTTTGGGCTAAATGACCCTGAAACTGAAAAGCAATACAAATGAACTCTGAAAAGGTTGAAAGTTGGCATGGTATCATCATTTCACCCACATAGCATGTGCTAAAAAGTTGAGAAGGTTACGGCAAAACCTAGATGCACTTCGTGTACAAAACAGACATTCTCTTTCGAAGTATCAGGGTTCCGGACGGAAACTCATCGGTTAAAAGAGGCATTTCATTTTCTTGAACTTATTTGAACTCCAGGCTGTTTGTGTGTTCAAAATGCACCATTCAAAGCCACATCATTAATTTTCAACCCTTCCCGACATCATTTTTTATTTTTCATGCAGTTTTTCGTTTTTTTGAGCTAAATGACCCTGAAATTGAAAAGCACTACAAATGAACTCTGAAAAGGTTGAAAGTTGGAATGGTATCATCATTTCACCCACATAGCATGTGCTAAAAACTTGAGAGGGTTACGACAAAAGCTAGATGCACTTCGTGAACAAAACGGACATTCCCTTTCCAAGTATGAGGGTTCCGTACGGAAACTCATCGGTTAAAAGAGGCATTTCATTTTCTTGAACTTATTTGAACTCCATGATTTTTGTGTGTTCAAAATGCACCATTCAAAGCCACATCATCAATTTTCAACCCTTCCCAACATCATTTTTTATTTTTCATGCAGTTATTGGTTTTTTTGAGATAAATGACCCTGAAATTGAAAAGCACTACAAATGAACTCTAAAATGGTTGAAAGTTGGAATGGTATCATCATTTCACCCACATAGCATGTGCTAAAAAATTGAGAGGGTTACGGCAAAAGCTGGATGCACTTCGTGTACAAAACAGACAGTCTCTTTCAAAGTATCAGGGTTCCAGACGGAAGCTCATTGGTTACAAAGGGCATTTCATTTTTGTTGAACTTAATTGAACTCCGGGCTTTTTGTGTGTTCAAAATGCACCATTGAAAGCCACATCATCAATTTTCAACCATTCCCGACATCATTTGTTATTTTTCATGCAGTTATGATTTTTTTGAGCTAAATGACCCTGAAATTGAAAAGCACTTCAAATGAAATCAGAAAAGGTTGAAAGTTGGCATGGTATCTTCATTTCAACAACATAGCAAGTGCTAAAAAGTTTAGAGGGTTACGGCAAAAGCTGGATGCACTTAGTGTACAAAACGGACATTGTCTTTCCAAGTATCAGGGTTCCAGACGGAAACTCATCGGTTACAAGAGGCACTTCATTTTCTTGAACTTATTTGAACTCCAGGCTGTTTGTGTGTTCAAAATGAACCATTCAAAGCCACATCATGAATTTTCGACCCTTCCCGACATCATTTGTTATTTTTCATGGAGTTATTCATTTTTTTGAGCTAAATGACCCTGAAACTGAAAAGCACTACAAATGAACTCTGAAAAGGTTCAAAGTTGGCATGGTATCATCATTTCACCCACATAGCATGTGCTAAGAAATTGAGAGGGTTACGATAAAAGCTGGATGCACTTCGTGTACAAAACGGACATTCTCTTTCGAAGTATCAGGGTTCCGAACGAAAACTCATTGGTTACAAGAGGCATTTCATTTTCTTGAACTTATTTCAACTCCAGGCTTTTTTGTGTGTTCAAAATGCACCATTCGAAGCCACATCATCAATTTTCAACCCTTCCCAACATCATTTGTTATTTTTCATGTAGCTATTGATTTTTCGAGCTAAATGACCCTGAAACTGAAAAGCACTACAAATGAACTCTGAAAAGGTTGAAAGTTGGCATGGTATCATCATTTCACCCACATAGCATGTGCTAAAAAGTTGAGAGGGTTGTGGCAAAAGCTGGATGCACTTCGTGTACAAAACGGACATTCTCTTTCGAAATGTCAGGGTTCCGGACGGAAACTCATCGGTTAAAAGAGGCATTTCATTTTCTTGAACTTATTTGAAATCCAGGTTTTTTTTTGTGTTCAAAATGCACCATTCAAAGCCACATCATCAATTTTCAAACCCTTCCCGACATCATTTGTTATTTTTCATGCAGTTATTGGTTTTTTGGGCTAAATGACCCTGAAACTTAAAAGCAATACAAATGAACTCTGAAAAGGTTGAAAGTTAGCATGGTATCATCATTTCACCCACATAGCATGTGCTAAAATGTTGAGAGGGTTACGGCAAAACCTAGATGCACTTCGTGTACAAAACGGACAATCTCTTTCGAAGTATCAGGGTTCCGGACGGAAACTCATCGGTTAAAAGAGGCATTTCATTTTGTTTAACTTATTTGAAATCCGGGCTGTTTGTGTGTTCAAAATGCACCATTCAAAGCCACATCATCAATTTTCAACCCTTCCCGACATCATTTGGTATTTTTCATGCAGTTAGTGGTTTTTTTGAGCTAAATGACCCTAAAATTGAAAAGCACTACAAATGAACTCTGAAAAGGTTGAAAGTTGGCATGGTATCATCATTTCACCGACATAGCATGTGCTAAAAAGCTGAGAGGTTTACAGCAAAAGCTGTATCCACTTCATGTACAAAACGGACAGTCTCTTTCGAAGTATCTCCAGGGTTCCGGACGGAAAATTATGCAGATTTTTTGTGTGTTCAAAATAATTTAGGCCCTTAATATACTCGGAGGTGCGTCGGTCACCGTACATCCATTGCCGGTTCATCTACATGCGTTATATAATAAAGTGTATTAAAAACCATTACAACATATCATGAATAGAGAAGTGACCAAATTAATAGAAATTCATCCTCACATTAAAGCCAAAGTACAATAATGACTAAAATAAATACGTACAGTTCATACATAGTTGTCATTATTGAGCATCATATAGCTCTCTAGAGCATCTAATTAAAACATACAAAGAAAACTACGTAAACAATTTAAATGGAACAACAAATACAATCATAACCGCTACTAAGGTACCAATTGATCCAATGGCATAATGATAACAAGCCTCAGTATGAATGGCATATTTTCTAATCTTTCTAAGCTTCAAGCGCATTGCATCCATCTTCTTCTTGTGATCATCGACGATATCGGCAACATGCAACTCCAATCCCATCTTGTCATCTTCATTTCTTTTCATTTTTCTTTCAAATGATCGATTTCTTTTTTAGCTTTCTGTTAACTTCTCGAGCAGAATTGCATAGTCGGTTGGAATTTCTGGTTCAACTACTTCCTATAGATAAAAACATCTATGTCAAGTTGGTGGCATAATTAATTGTCATAGACATTAGAGATGTGAAATAGTTATATAAAAGTTAATATACCACATCTGAATCATAGACTGGACGAGGGCCGACGTGGGCGGATACCATAACCATGGCACGATATAATAATAAACAATAATAAAAGTAATAAAATCATACGAGTAAGTATATTTTCTTTTAGTAGGAAGATAAGATCAAGAGGCTCACCACGCGCGGGCGATCGGCGACGGTTTCAGGACGGGGACTGGACAGGATGGACCGCCAAACCTAGACAAATCTTGACGAAAGTGGAGTTTGGACAAGGAGCTTCGAGAGGAGAAAGATTAAGTTTGGCTTGGGCATTTCATCAAACACCTCATCTGCATAGGAGGTGAGGTAGAGCACCACAAAGCTCTCCCCTCGCCGGCCTGAAAAACAGAGCAAAGTGGACTGCTCTGCTCGCTGGCGAGGGGGTATATATAGGCATCTCATTGGTCCCGGTTCGTGGCTGGAACCGGGACAATAGGTCTCCCTTTGGTACCGGTTCCACCCACGAACTGGGACCAATGGTCGTGCGCCAGGAGTGAGGCACATTGGTCCCTGTTCGTGTCTGGAACCAGGACCAAAGGTTCCGGACGAACCGGGACCAATGCCCCACGTGGCCCGCCCGGCCTCCTTGCCTCACGAACCGGGACTGTTGCCCCCATTGGTCCCGGTTCGTGACTAAACCGGGACTAATGTGCTGGTCCGGCCTGAACCAATGCCCTATTATCTACTAGTGCCAGTTGTATTAAAAATGCGACTGTTATTTGGGATGAAGGAAATATTTGAATAAATCATCCATTAGGACTGACTATCCATCCGCTGATGACCGACATGAAATATCTGTGAGTGATAGTACTTATTACGAGTCTACAACTGATCGGAACCGTCAAGGGTGAAATCGTAGAATGCCAAGATTCTGTCAAAAATGTTACCGCTGAGCCCAATATGCAGTTGTTAAGTACGACATCAATGACGGGCCAAAAATTTAGTTTGTCCTCTTTCGGTAAGGTGGTATACAATCCACCACTAACGAGTTCCACCAAGGGTGCGTTAGTGCTATTACAATAAAGAATCAACCACTTGAATCTCAAAGTTCATTTTTCTTGAGTAGTTAAAACACGGAATCAACTTATGTCTCCCCTGTTTCACTTTATTTCAGCTCCAAACCACAACCTTCTCCTCCCTATCCCTCACCACCTATTCAACGAGCCCACCTCTAATAGCTGCTTGTCAACGATGTTATGCTAGCTACCATGATGGTGCGGCATGCCATCACCTCGTTTGAGAGAATGAAGACGGTTGGCCCTTAGTGACTTCAATACTTTTTTTCAAGGATGTTTGTACTTCTGCTTTAGTTTTACATCCGAGAGAAAAAAGAGTATTGCTATGTATGATAAGCACGGCGTGCTGCAATTTCTCCAGGAAAGGGGAAAAAGCACTATCGGAGGAGGTTGAGAATGTATCAGGCCCGCAGGATAATTCCCTGTTTGGACTAGTGTACTACACAGTAAGAATGATCAATTCCTTTCTGTAGAGTCTATACAGACCATGTGATGTTCATTTCTATAGAGTGAAGAACTGGTGAACCCATATGTTATCCCGATTTCTATGTTTTATAGAAGGATTTCTTTGTTTTTCTGATCACGTAAGATCAACGAGGACATGCCTTCGCACACTACGAGAATAAAGGTATTTGCAGATGGCCTAATCTATACCTATGGCCATTGTCGGCATAGATGGAGGTATACCGACGGTCGTGGCTAGACCGTAGGTGTAAAAAGGTTATCGGCATACGTCGAACTATGCCGACGGTGGCCGTAGGCATATATATGCCGTCAGCATACCGGCCTCTATGCCAACGGCGGCTGTAGGCATAGGAAGGCCGTCGGTGTAGACATGACGTAGGGGTGGACGATGGGCTAACGTCGTTACTACTACGCCGATGGCTCAGACAGAGGCCGTCGGCAGAGCTATGCCGACGGCAAAACCATCGGCATAGACTTGTGTCCACGTCATCGATCCGCAGTGCATGGCACGTCATCGATCCGTGGCGTGTGCCTGGTCGATGCAGATAGAGGTATGCCGATGGCCATACCGTCGGCATAGACTTGTGTCCACGTCATCGATTCGAGGCGCGTGGTTGCTCAGTCCAGGCAGAGGTATGCCGACGGTTTCCCATCGGCATATTTGTTTTTCCTGTTTTTTCTTTCTCTGAATACAAACCATATATTTCTATTATATTTGGAATAGACCCATCTGGTCAATGGTGCTATGGTTATACGGGATGGGGGACTTGCAGGGGTAGCAATGCCACCAGGTCTTGCACCTAGAACTCTTATACGTTTGCAAGTGTGGTGGCAGGTGCAAGCACTCGGCACATGGCTCCGTAGTGTGACCCCCCCTCACGAACGTCGCTGTCACCGTCGCACGAAGGGTGGAAATGACCACGTCGGGGAGACACAGAGGCAATCTTGCACTGGTATGGGCCCGAACCATGATCCGGAGTGTATCTATGGGTTCGCCTCTCACACCCAGGTGAAACTTTCCATCGGTCATACCTCGTCCGGTGAAAGTCAAAGGGGTAGACCCGTGCGGTCAATAGTGCTAGGGTTAGACGGGACGGGGTACTTGGGGGGAGGCAATGCCGCCAGGTATTGCATTGGGCCTTTTTATACGTTTTGGAAGTGTGGTGGTAGGTGCAAGCACCCGGCACGCGGCTCCGGGGTGTGGCCTCCCTGACGGACGTCGATGCCGCCGTCACATGGAGGGTTGAAACGTCCATGTCGGGGAGACACAGAGGCAATCTTGCACTAGATTGGGCCCGGACCTTGATCCGAAATCAATCTATGGGCTGCCTATCACAGCCAGGTGAAAATGTTCATCGGTCATACCTCGTTCGGTGAAAGTCAAAGGGGTAGACCCGTCCAGTCAACGTTGCTATGGTTATACGGGACGGGGTACTTGTGGGGGTAGCAATGCCGCCAGGTCTTGTGCCGGCACCTCTTATACGTCTGCAAGTGTGGTGGCAGGTGCAAGCACTCGGCACGTGGCTCCGTAGTGTGCCCCCCTCATGAACGTCGCTGTCATCATCGCACGGATGGTGGAAACGACCACGTCAGGGAGACACAGAGGCAATCTTGCACTAGGTTGGGCCTGATCCATGATCCGGAGTGTATCTATGGGTTCGCCTATCAAACCCAGGTGAAACTTTCCATCGGTCATACCTCGTCCGATGAAAGTCAAAGGGGTAGACCCGTACGGTCAATAGTGCTAGGGTTAGACGGGACGGGGTACTTGGGGGGAGGCAATGCCGTCAGGTATTACACTGGGCCTTTTTATACGTTTTGGAAGTTTGGTAGTACGTGCAAGCACCCGGCACACGGCTCCGGGGTGTGGCCTCCGTCACGGATGTCGATGCCGCCGTCACACGAAGGGTTGAAACGGCCACATCGGGGATACACACAGGCAATCTTGCACTGGGTTGGGCCCAGACATTGATCCAAAGTCTATCTATGGGTTGCCTATCACAGCCAAGTGAAAAATTTCATCGGTCATACCTCGTCCGGTGAAAGTCAAAGGGGTAGACCCGTCCGGTTGATGATGCTATGGTTATAAGGGACGGGGGACATGTGTGGGTAGCAATGCCGCCAGGTCTTGCGCCGAGACCTCTTATACGTCTGCAAGTGCGGTGGCAGGTGCAAGCACTCGGCACGGGGCTCGGTAGTGATACCCCCCTCATCAACGTCGCTATCACCAGCTCACGGAGGGTGGAAACAACCACGTCGGGGAGACACAGAGGCAATCTTGCACTGGGTTGGGCTCGGACCAAGATCCGGAGTGTGTCTATGGGTTCTCCTATCACACCCAGTTGAAACTTTCCATTGGTCATACCATGTCCCATGAAAGTCAAAGGGGTAGACCTGTGCGGTCAACAGTGCGAGGGTTAGAAGGGAAGGGGGTACTTGGGGGGGGAGGCAATGCCGCCAGGTATTGCACTGGGCCTTTTTATATATTTTGGAAGTGTGGTGGTAGGTGCAAGCACCCAGCACGCGGCTATGGGGTGTGGCCCCCCTGACGGACGTCGATGCCACTATCGCACAGAGGGTTGAAACGTCCATGTTGGGGAGACACAGAGGCAATCTTTCACTGGGTTGGGCCTGGACCTGGATCCGAAGTCTATCTATGGGCTGCCTATCACAGCCACGTGAAAATGTTCATCGGTCATACCTCGTCCGGTGAAAGTCAAAGGGGTAGACCCGTCCGGTCAACGGTGCTTTGGTTATACCGGACGGGGGACTTGCGGGGGTAGCAATGTGGCCAGGTCTTGCGGCGGGACCTGTTATACGTTAGCAAGTGTTGTGGTAGGTGCAAGCACTCGACACGTAGCTTCATAGTGTGACTCCCCTCACGAACGTAGCTGTCACCTTCGCACGGAGGGTGGAAACGACCACGTCGGGGAGACACAGAGGTAATCTTGCACTGGGTTGGGCCCGGACGATGATCCAGAGTGTATCTATAGGTTCGCCTGTCACACCCAGGTGAATCTTTCCATCGGTCATACCTCGTCCGGTGAAAGTCAAAGGGGTAGACCCATGCGGTCAACAGTGCTAGGGTTAGACGGGACAGGGTACTTGGGGGGAGGCAATGCCGCTAGTTATTTCACTGGGCCTTTTTATACGTTTTGGAAGTGTGGTGATAGGTGCACGCACCTGGCACGCGGCTTCGGGGTGTGGCCCGCCTCACATACGTCGATGCCGACGTCGCACGGAGGGTTGAAACTTCCATGTCGGGGAGACACAGAGGCAATCTTGCATTGGGTTGGGCCCGGACCTTGATTCGACGTCTATCTATCGGTTGCCCATCACAGCGAGGTGAAAATGTTCATCGGTCATACCTCGTCCGGTGAAAGTCAAATGGGTAGACCATCCGGTCAATGGTGCTATGGTTATACCGAACGGGGGACTTGCGGGGGTACGAATGCCGCCAGGTCTTGCGCCGGGACCTCTTATACATCTACAACTGTTGTGGTAGGTGCAAGCACTCGACACGTGGCTCCGTAGTGTGCCCCCCCTTACGAACGTCGCTGTCATCATCGCACGGAGGGGGGAAACGACCACGTTAGGGAGACAAAGAAGCAATCTTGCACTGATTTGGCCCGAACCATGATCCGGAGTGTATCTATGGGTTCGCCTATCACACCCAGGTAAAACTTTCCATCAGTCATACCTCGTCCAGTGAAAGTCAAAGGGGTAGACCCATGCGGTCAATAGTGCAAGGGTTAGACGGGACGGGGTACTTGGGGGGAGGCACTGCCACCAGGTATTGCATTGGGCCTCTTTACATGTTTTAGAAGTTTGGTGGTACGTGCAAGCACCCGGCACATGGCTCCGGGGTGTGGCCCCCCTCACGGACGTCGATGCTGCTGTCGCACGGAGGGTTGAAAACGGCCACGTTTGGGAGACACACAGGCAATATTGCACTGGGTTGGGCCCGGACATTGATCTGAAGTCTATCTATGGACTGCCTATCACAGCCAAGTGAAAATTTTCATCGTTCATACCTCGTCTGGTTAAAGTCAAAGGGGTAGACCCGTCCGGTTGACGATGCCATGGTTATACGGGACGGGGGACTTGTGTGGGTAGCAATGCCGCCAGGTCTTGCGCCGAGACCTCTTGTACGTCTACAAGTGTGGTGGCAGGTGCAAGCACTCGGCACGTGGCTCGGTAGTGAGTCCCCCTTCATCAACGTCGCTATCACCGTCGCACGGAGGGTGGAAACAACCACGTCGCGGAGACACAAAGGCAATCTTGCACTGGGTTGGGCCCGGACCAAGATCCGGAGTGTATCTATGGGCTCTCCTATCACACCCAGGTGAAACTTTCCATTGGTCATACCTCGTCCGATGAAAGTCAAAGGGTAGACCCGTGCGGTCAACAGTGCCAGGGTTAGACGGGAAGGTGTACTTGGGGGGAGGCAATGCCGCCAGGTATTGCACCGGGCCTTTTTATATGTTTTGGAGGTGTGGTGGTAGGTGCAAGCACCCAACACGCGGCTCCGAGGTGTGGCCCCCCTGACGGACGTCGATGCCACTATCGCACGAAGGGTTGAAACGTCCACGTTGGGGAGACACGGAGGCAATCTTTCACTGGGTTGGGCCTGGACCTTGATCCGAAGTCTATCTATGGGATGCCTATCACAGCGAGGTGAAAAAGTTCATCGGTCATACCTCGTCCGGTGAAAGTCAAAGGGGTAGACCCGTCCGGTCAACGATGCTATGGTTATATGGGACGGGGGACTTGCGGGGGTAGCAATGCCGCCAGGTCTTGCGCCGAGACCTCTTATACGTCTGCAAGTGTGGTGGCAGGTGCAAGCACTCGGCAGGTGGCTCCGTAGTGTGACCCCCATCACGAACATCGCTGTCACCGTCGCACGGAGGTTGGAAACGACCACGTCGGGGAGGCACAGAGCCAATCTTGCACTCGGTTGGGCCCGGACCATGATCCTGAGTGTATCTATGGGTTCGCCTATCACACCCAGGTGAAACTTTCCATTGGTCATACATCGTCCGACGAAAGTCAAAGGGTTAGACCCATGCGGTCAACAGTGCTAGGGTTAGATGGGAAGGGGTACTTGGGGGGAGGCACTGCCGCCAGGTAATTCACTGGGCCTTTTTATATGTTTTGGAAGTGTGGTGGTAGGTGCAAGCACCCGGCACCTGGCTCCGGGGTGTGGCCCCCGTGACGGACGTCGATGCCGCCGTCGCACGAAGGATTGAAACGGCCACGTCGGGGAGACACACAGGCAATCTTGCACTGGGTTGGTCCCAGACCTTGATCCGAAGTCTATCTATGGCTGCCTATCATAGCCAGGTGAAAATGTTCATCAGTCCTACCTCGTCCGGTGAAAGTCAAAGTGGTAGACCCGTCCAATCAACGGTGCTATGGTTATACCGGACAAGGGACTTGCGGGGGTAGCAATGCCGCCAAGTCTTGTGCCGGGACCTCTTATACGTCTGCAAGTGTGGTGGCAGGTGTAAGCACTCAACACGTGGCTCCGTAGTGTGACCCCCCTCATGAACGTCGCTGTCACCATCATAGGGAGGGTGGAAACGACCAAGTCAGGGAGACACAGAGGCAATCTTGCACTGGGTTGGGCCCGGACCATGATCCGGAGTGTATCTATGGGTTCGCCTATCACACCCAGGTGAAACTTTCCATCGGCCATACCTCGTCCAGTGAAAGTGAAAGGGGTAGACCCATGTGGTCAACAGCGCTAGGGTTAGACTGGACGGTGTAGATGGGGGGAGGCAATGCCGCTACGTATTGCACTGGGCCTTTATATACATTCTGGAAGTGTGGTGGTAGGTGCTAGCACCCGGCACGCGGCTCCGGGGTGTGGCCCCCCTCACGGATGTCGATGCCGCCATCGCACGGAGGTTTGAAACGTCTATGTCGGGGAGACACAGAGGCAATATTTCATTGGGTTGGGCCCGGACCTTGATCCGAAGTCTATCTATGGGCTGCCTATCACAGCCAGGTGAAAATGTTCATCGGTCGTACCTCGTACGGTGAAAGGCAAAGCGGTAGACCCGTCCGGTCAACGGTGCTATGATTATACCAGACGGGGGTCTTGCAGGGGTAGCAATGCCGCCAGGTCTTGCGCCGGGACCTCTTATACGTCTGCAACTGTGGTGGCAGGTGCAAGCACTCAGCACGTGGCTCCGTAGTGTGCGCCCCCTCATGAACGTCGCTGTCATCGTCGCAAGGAGGGTGGAAACGACCACGTCAGGGAGACACAGAGGCAATCTTGCACTAGTTGGGACCGGACCATGATCCGAAGTGTATCTATGGGTTCGCCTATCACACCCAGGTGAAAGTTTCCATCGGTCATACCTCATCCGCTGAAAGTCAAAGGGGTAGACCCGTGCGGTCAACAGTGCTAGGGTTAGACTAGATGGTGTAGTTCGGGGGAGGCAATGCCGCCACGTATTGCACTCGGCCTTTTTATACATTCTGGAAGTGTGGTGGTCGGTGCTAGCACCCGACACGTGGCTCCGGGGTGTGGCCCCCCTCAATGATGTCGATGCCGTCGTCGCACGGAGGGTTGAAACACCCACGTCGGGGAGACAAAGAGGCAATCTTGCACTAGGATGGGCCCGGACCTTGATCCGGAGTCTATCTATGGGCTCCCTATCACAGCCAGGTGAAAATGTTCATCGGTCATACCTCGCACGACAAAAGTCAAAGGGGGTAGACCCGTCCGGTCAACGGTGCTATGGTTATATCAGACGGGGGACTTGCGGGGGTAGCAATGCCGCCAGGTCTTGCGCTGGGACCTCTTATACGTCTGCAAGTGCGGTGGCAGGTGAAAGCACTCGGCATGTGGCTCCGTAGTGTGACCCCTCCCACGAACGTCGCTGTCACTGTCGCACGGAGGGTGGAAACGACCACGTCGGGGAGACACAGAGGCAATCTTGCACTGGGTTAGGCCCGGACCATGATCCGAAGTGTATGTATGGGTTTGCCTAAGACACCCAGGTGAAACTTTCCATTGGTCATACCTCGTCCGATGAAAGTGAAAGGGGTAGACCCATGTGGTCAACAGTGGTAGGGTTAGACTGGACGGTGTAGTTGGGGGAGGCAATGCCGCCACGTATTGCACTAGGCCTTTTTATACGTTTTGGCAGTGTGGTGGTAGGTGCAAGCTCCCGGCACGCGGCTCCAGGGTCTGGCCCCCCTCACGGACGTCGATGCCGCCGTCGCATAGAGGGTTGAAACGGCCACGTCGGGGAGACACAGAGGCAATCTTGCACTCGGTTGGGCCCGGACCATGATCCGAAGTCTATCTATGGGCTGCCTATCACACCCAGGTGAAAATGTTAATCGGTCATAGCTCGTCTGGTGAAAGTCAAAGGGGTAGACCCGTCCGGTAAATGGTGCTATGCTTATACCGGACAGGGGACTTGCGGGGGTAGCAATGCTCCCAGGTCTTGTGCCGGGACGTCTTATACGTCTACAAGTGTGGTGGCAAGTGCAAGCAATCGGCACGTGGCTCCGTAGTATGACCGCCCTCATGAACATCGCTGTCACCGTCGCACGGAGGGTGGAAACGACCACGTCGGGGAGACACAGAGGCAATCTTGCACTGGGTTGGGCCCGGACCATGATATCTATGGGTTCGCCTATCACACCTAGGTGAAACTTTCCATCGGTCATACCTCGTCCGGTGAAAGTCAAAGGGGTAGACCCGTGCGGTCAACAGTGCTAGGGTTAGACGGGATGGGGTACTTGGGGGGAGGCAATCACTAGTAGAAAACAGACCTTTCATCCCAAGCATTAGTCCCGGTCTAGTTACGAGCCGGTACTAAAGACGGTATTAGTCCCGGTTCGTGCCGGCTCCAACGGCTAGGAGCAGGGCAACCTTTAGTACCGGCTCGTGAGCAATCTTTAGTACCGGTTCGTGTCACGAGCCGGTACTAAAGGGGTGTGGCAGGGTTTTGGTCAGACTTGGGCCCCACGTGCACCTTTTGTACCGGCTAGTGACACGAACCGGTACTAAAGGGCAACGTCACCAGCCGGTACTAAAGACTTCCACGCAGCAGGTGTCAAATGTTTAGTCCTACCTCGCTAGTCGAGGCGAGACCGCACCTGTTTATAAGCCCTGATGTGCTTGACATGTCGAGCTCCGCTCATAGTGAAAATAGATGTCCTTACACTGAAAGTCAACCTAAATTCAAAGTGCTAGTTAGGTAGCTAACTAGCACTTAGTTAGGCACCTAACTAACACTTTGAATTTAGGTTGAATTTCATGTATAAGGGCATCTATTTTCACTTTTGCTATTTTTTATGTTATTTCTTTACTATTTTTCCTGCTATTTGATATTACTTCGTTTTAACATTATATTCAATTTGGTAATTTTTTGGTTACTTTAAATGGTTGTTTAAATCGAAAACAGATTTTGTTATTTTAGTTTGCTATTAAAGTTTCACACAAAAAAATCTTTTTGCTAATATCAAATGAAGTCAGAAATGGTTGAAAATTGATGATGTGCCTTTGAATGGTGCATATTGAACACACAAAAAGTATGGAGTTAAAATAAGTTATTAAAAATGAAATCCTTTTGTAATAGATGAGTTTTCGTCTGAAACCCTCATACTTCGAAAGAGATTGTCCAATTTGTACACGAAGTGCATCTAGTTTTTTTTGTAACCCTCTCAACTCTTTAGAAGTTGCTATGTGGGTGAAATAATGATGTCATGCCAAGCAACAAACTTCTCAGAGTTCATTTGTACTGCTTTTCAAATTCAGGGTTATTTAGCTCAAAATAAATCATCGAATGCATGAAAAATATCAAATGAATTCAGAAATGGTTGAAAATTGATGATGTGCCTTTGAATGGTGCATATTGAACACACAAAATGTATGGAGTTAAAATAAGTTATTAAAAATGAAATCCCTTTGTAATAGATGAGTTTTCGTCCGAAACCCTCATACTTTGAAAGAGATTGTCCAATTTGTACACGAAGTGCATCCAGATTTTGCCGTAACCCTCTCAACTCTTTACAAGTTGCTATGTGGGTGAAATTATGATGTCATGCCAAGTTACAACCTTTTCAGAGTTCATTTGTACTACTTTTCAAATTTAGGGTCATTTAGCTCAAAATAAATCATTAAATGCATGAAAAATATCAAATGAAGTCAGAAATGGTTGAAAATTGATGATGTGCCTTTGAATGGTGCATATTGAACACACAAAAAGTATGGAGTTAAAATAAGTTATTAAAAATGAAATCCCTTTTGTAATAGATGAGTTTTCGTATGAAACCCTCATAAAATAAATGAAATCCCTTTTGTAGTAGATGAGTTTTCGTCCGATTTATGGATTTAAAGATATTAATTATGCCATATTGAATGAATAAATGGCAAAAAATGAATAAAATAATATTATTACTTATTTTATTTTCATTGAAATTAAATATTATTATTAATCATTTATTGTTGTTTATTTTAATAATTGTTTGGAGTTCAAACAATTAAATCGTGTGACATCAAGACCTAAGGGTTAATAGGATCGATAACTTATTATTGTCAGGAAAACAACAAGTGCAGACTTGGAAACTAGGGATGATAGAACCTAAAAGTTAAGCATGCTGGGGCTGGAGTAGTGAGAGGATGGGTGACCGGCCGGGAAGTTAGATGATTTGGAATGAGTGCTGATTAGAGACTAGAGATTAAATTCTGAAGCAGTGAGGATCAGGAATGTTTACAGTATGTAGCACCATAAAAGAAATAAAAAATGAATGGAGAACACAATAAATAGAGAGGAAAACTAAAACCTAATTAAAATCTAAAAAAAAACGGAACATTTAGTACCGGTTGGTGATTAAAATGAATGGAGAACACAATAAATAGAGAGGAAAACTAAAACCTAATTAAAATCTAAAACAAAAAAAGAACATTTAGTACCGGTTGGTATCAGCCCATGCAGGCAGCCACGTGGTGGACCTTTAGTACCGGTTGGGGAACCGGTACTAATGGCACATACCGACCGTGACTACTGATCGACATTCTACTAGTGAATGCCGCCAGGTATTGCACTGGCCCTTTTTATATGTTTTGGAAGTGTGGCGGTAGGTGCAAGCACCCGACACGCGGCACTGTGGTGTGGCCCCCCTCACGGATGTCGATGCCGCCGTCGCACGGAGGGTTGAAACCGCCACGTCGGGGAGACACATAGGCAATATTGCACTGGGTTGGGCCCGGACCTTGATCCGAAGTCTATCTATGGGCTGCATATCACAGCCAGGTGAAAATGTTCATCGATCATACCTCGTCCGGTGAAAGTCAAAGGGGTAGATCCGTCCGGTCAACGGTGCTATGGTTATACTGGACGAGGGACTTGTGGGGGTAGCAATGCCGCCAGGTCTTGCGCCGGGACCTCTTATACGTTTGCAAGTGTGGTGGCAGGTGCAAGCACTCGGCACGTGGCTCCGTAGTGTGACCCCCCTCACGAACATCGTTGTCACCGTCGCATGGAGGGTGGAAACGACCCCGTCAGGGAGACACAAAGGCAATCTTGCATTGGGTTAGGCCCAGACCATGATCCGGAGTGTATCTATGGGTTCACCTATCACACCCGGGTAAAACTTTCCATCGGTCAGACCTCGTCCGGTGAAAGTCAAAGGGGTAGACCCGTGCGGTGAATAGTGTTAGGGTTAGACTGGACGGGGTACTTGGGGGGAGGCAATGCCACCAGGTATTGCACTAGGCCTTTTTATACGTTCTGAAAGTGTGGTGGTAGGTGCAAGCACCCGACACGTGGCTCTGGGGTGTGGCCCCCTCACAGACGTCGATGCCGCCGTCGCACGGAGGGTTGAAACGGCCACGTCGGGGAGACACAGAGGCAATCTTGCACTGGGTTGGGCCTGGACCTTGATCCGAAGTCTATCTATTGGATGCCTATCACAGCCAGGTGAAAAAGTTCATCGGTCATACCTCGTCCGGTGAAAGTCAAAGGGGGTAGACCCGTCCGGTCAACGATGCTATGGTTATACCGGACGGGGGACTTGCGGGGGTAGCAATGCTGCCAGGTCTTGCACCGGGACCTCTTATACGTCTGCAAGTGTGGTGGCAGGTGCAAGCACTCCGCACGTGGGTCCGTAGTGTGACCCCCCTCATGAACGTCGCTGTCACCGTGTCACGGAGGCTGGAAACGACCACGTCGGGGAGACATAGAGGGCACTGGTGTATTAAAAAGAACAGAAATAACACCCCTAAAAATGAAAAGAAATCCCTAAAAATGATAAAAAACAAAAAAAATGAAAAGAAGAAAATATTATAATGCCGATGGCTAGGCCGTCGGCGTACAGTGCCACGTGGCTCCAGTAAGATATGTCGACGGCTTGGCCGCCGGCATATCTATGCCTTATCCTCCCGCATGGCCTCCGGTCCATCCATTCTCTCACGCTCTCTCTCTCGCCCTAATCCTCCCGCATGCCGCCGCCACCCTCTCCTCACCCGCGCTGCCGCCAGCTTCTCCTCGCCCGCGTCGCCTCCGCCCTTTCCTCGCCCGTGCCGCTGCTGCCACGACCTCAGCAAGCGCCGCCGCCCTCGCCCAGCCCCGTCCCCAGCGGGCCCCCCGGCCCCGACCCCGTCTCCGCCCGCTCCGACCTCCGGTGCCCCCGTCGCACCCCCGTCGCTGCCCGTCCTCCTCGACGCCAGCGGGCCTCCCTAACCCCGCCCTTCCTCCACTCGATGCCGTCGTCCTCCCGATGCCGGCGGGCCTTCCCGACCCTGCCCGTTCGCCCGATGCCGGCGGGCCTCCCCGAACCTGCCCGTCCTGCCCCCGATGCCGGCCGTCCTCCATGACGCTGGCCGTCCTCCCCAACCCCGCCCGTCCTCCCCCGACGCCACCCGTCCTCCCCCGCACCGGCTGGCCTCCCCCTTCCGGCCTCCTCATCCCTGCTCTGGCCGGCCTCCCTCGACCACCTCCCCACAGCAGCCTCCCCCGCACCGCCGGTAATATTTCCAATTTATTTTACAATTATTTGTGTGCAATATTTAGTAGAAATAGGTGAAAAGATATATATATATATACGGATATTTGATAGATGAATGTAGATAGATAGATGGATGTAGATAGATGAATGTAGAAAGATAGAAACTTTTTCGCTCGATGAAATTTACAGGCTTTGTCATGTTGCATCTCCGTGGAGTGATCGTCGACGTCATACCTGTTGGTCCCTAATCGTCCCTCCACTGTTCGACTACTTCCTCTACAGCCGAGGGTGAGCTACAAATCCACCACCTCCTCATCTCCTTTTTTTATGTCACTAGATTTTCTTTTCACGTCAAGTCCCGTAACCTAGGCGTCTCCCGTCTGAAAGGGTTTCATCGATAAATATGCATTCAATTGCATATTGATCACGACAACTCTTTTGGATTGTCCAACATTTTCCATGGACAGCCCGAGGATGTGTAGATTGGGTACCTTCTCCGTGCCCTACCGCGTTCCGAGACAAGATTTCGGTGGCGCCTCCCCGTTGTTCTGCGGAGCACATTCTCTCGGCTATTTTCCGAGACATGTATCTGGAGAACAGGGGGGAGGTGCTGCCGAATTTTTTTCTCGGAACGGGGTAGAGCATGGAGAACGTACTCAATCTAGACATCCTCGTGTGGGATTAGGACCCATCTTTACCTATTAGAGATGTTGTTGGATTCGCCGCAGAAGAAAATAAAAATTTGATGTGATTAATTGAAATGAATCCTTAATTTTGTTGTGTGTCTCCCAATAAAATAGAGGATGGCAGATAACCAGTGGATGTACAATGGTTTTATCCGTCGGAATCGAGTAACATCAGAGTGGATCGTGAAAACCGATGTGTATTTGAAGGATATATTCCGTAGTCCAATGATAATTATCCCACCATGTCCATGTGCGACATGTGGAAGACGTCACCGTAAAAATCAGGAGGACATGACTGACCACCTTCACACGCACGGATATATGGCAAACTTTGACATGCCACCGATAAACTTAGCTGAGCATGACCGTGCCAGAGAGGAGGTGATGCGACAATGCGTCGATGGTTATGAAGACGACGGGGTCAGGGACATGCTAGATGATGTCATTACTGTAGAAACAACAGATGCGACACCTTTAGAGAATGAACTAGAGGAGCTGGAGGCAATCACAAAGGCCTTCTTGGAGGTCTTGGCCTTGCCGAAGAAACCTCTTTATGAGGGTGCCAAAATATCTTAGCTGGATGCCATCTCGCAACTTATTGCAGTCAAGGCTGAGTACGGTTGTAGCCAGAAATTCTTTGAAGCATTCCTGGGAGTATGGGCTAACAGCCTCCCCGAGGGTCATCAACTACCGAAAAGAATGTACGCTACAAATAAAATCATGAAGGCACTCTCTATGGATTATAAGAAAATACATGTTTGTCCAAAGAATTGCCTTTTGTTTAGGCACGAGTATGCGGATGACAAGTACTGTAGGGAGTGTGGTTCGTCTCGGTACCTTGAGGTGGTCGGTGAGGATGGTGAGAAAAGGCAGCAAATCATCCCCGCTAAGGTTCTTCGGTATCTCGATTTCATACAAAGACGGTAGCGCCTTTCCATCATGGAGGAGTCTGCCAAAATGATGAAGTGGCACAAGGAAGGTAAAAGATATCATCCAAATAAAATCTTACATCCATCACAAGGTGAAGCATGGAAGTCGTTCGATGAAGAATACCCCGAGGAAGCAGTAGAGGCTGGGAATGTCAGAGTTGCAATAATAGGTGATGGGGTCAATCCATATGGTATGTCAACCAATCCATACAGCTGCTGGCCCGTGTTTGTTATTCCGCTCAATCTCCCTACAGGTGTCCTAATGCAACGCAACACCATGTTCTTGCCGCTGATTATTCCAGGGCCTGAATACCCGGGGAAGAATTTGGCAGTGTTTATGCAGCCGCTGGTGGATGATTTGCACCATTCTTGGTATTTCCCGACCGACATCTGCAGAAAAATTTCTTGATGAAAGTTTGGTTGATGTATTGCATGCATGACTTTCCCAGCTATGCTTTATTTTGCGGATGGTGTACAAGTGGGAAGAGGCCATGCCCAGTGTGCATGTAGGCTCTGCGTTTGATTTGGATATAGAAGGGTGGCAAGTATTCAGCCTTTGACCTGCATCGACAGTTGCTCCCTCTAGACCATCCAAACAGGGAAGACAAGAAGAACTTCACGAAAGGTCGGGTTGTCGATGAAGTAACCGAGATTCCAACATTTTCGGGGGCAGATGTTCTTGCTCAGTTAAAAGCTCTCACGCCTAATGTCAATTTCAAAGTCAAAGGAAATGCTTCAAGGGATATGGTGAGACGCACAACTGGACTCACATTACCCCCTTCTCGAAGCTTCCCTATTTCAAGGACCTCAAACTTCCTTACAACATTGATGTGATGCACACTGAAAAGAATGTCGCAGAGTCTCTTTTCCACCCGATCCTCAACATTCCTGATAAGACAAAGGATAACCTTAAAGCTAGAGCCGATCAACAGAGAATTTGTGATAGACCACGTGTAAACATGAAGCCTCCCATAGGCGGTCGAAGAAGCTGGTTCAAGCCAGATGCTGACTTTGTCCTTAAACCACCAGAAAAGAAGGAAGTATTTATCTGGATGAAACACATTTTGAAGTTCACCGATGGTTATGCATCGAATATAAGTAAGGGAGTCAATCTTTCAAAGGGCAAAGTAACCGGGCTCAAGAGTCATTACTACCATGTGTGGATTGAGCGGATAATGCCGGTGATGGTTCGAGGCTATGTCCCTGAGCATGTGTGGCGAGTGCTTGCCGAACTAAGCCATTTCTTCCGCATGCTCTGTGCTAAAGAAGTAAGTAAAGATGTGATTGAACAATTGCATAAGAAGGCATCGGAGTTGAT
Organism: Hordeum marinum; assembly: GCA_022496015.1. NCBI lineage: Eukaryota > Viridiplantae > Streptophyta > Magnoliopsida > Poales > Poaceae > Hordeum > Hordeum marinum. The sequence continues at coordinate 490,886,520 of CM039678.1, forward strand.
AGTCAAGCTAGAGAACATCTTTCCACCAAGCTTCTTTACTCCGATGACACATCTCATTCTGGTCCTCGCGAAAGAGGTATTGTTTGGGGGGCCTGTGCAGAATCGTTGGCAGTATGGCCCTGAGAGACAGAACAAGCATCTCCGACAGAAATGTGGAAACAAAGCTAAGATTGAAGCTTCCATAGCTGAGGCAGTTATCCTAGAGGAGGTGTCAAACCTCAGGACATCGTACTGTCCAGACCACGTTCCCCATCTGCATAATAAGGTGCCTCGATACAATATAGAAGATCCCAAGTATCAACCCAAGCTCCATCTATTCAACCGACAAGGTGGCAGGGCTGGGGCCTCGAAATCTTATAACATGCCACAACAAGAGTGGGAGGACCTTATGTTTTATGTCTTGCACAACATCAAGGAAGTCGAGGAAGTGTGGATGAGGTAATACCACTACACCATTCCTTTATGCACATCATCATGTTCTATGTTCACTTAATCCCGGTCTAACACCGCTTCTCTTCTTTTAGTTCAAGAGGAATGGACGGGAATGAATCCTCCTACTGAGGCAGAGGCACTTACTCTTCTCCGTCATGGAAACCCTGGGAATAAAATTTTTGTTGCTTGGTTCATGGAGAAACTAATTTTCCAGATTCCCCTATTAAATATGTGGTTCAACATTTATTAGTTAACCAAACTAATGCACCCAACAATTTCAATTATACTTGTAGGGAAAAGAGCCAAACATATCTATGGATGATGAATTGACATGGGTTTCCATGGGTTTTGACCCTGCCGTCATGACATGTAAAAAGTATGATGTGAATGGGTATCGCTTCCATACAAAGGAGCACCAGAACAGCCGGCTTGATCCCAAAACTATAAATACCGGAGTGTACACCCCCGGTCAAAATTCAGTAGACTACTACGAAAGGGTCCAAAATATATACGAGATTACATTCCGCAAAGGGCGCGAAACCCTAAGTCTACCTGTGTTCATATGTCGATGGTTTGATCCGCAGGAGGGGCAGAGACATACGCCTTCCATTAGTTTGGTTGAAGTTAAACCATCAACCGTCTATGCTGGAGCTGATCTCTTCATTGTGGCTACCCAAGCTACACAAGTTTATTATTTTCCTTACCCATGCCAGAAAGAGTACCTACGGGGTTGGGAAGTTGTGTTCAAGGTGTCGCCACATGGTAAGCTACCGGACCCAAACGAAGATGATTACTACAACATTAACCCCATGACATACGAGGGAGTGTTCTATGAAGAGCAACCCGATTATGATGTGGTCAAAAACGATGACGCTAGACCATTGAGCGATGATGATGTGGATCCAAATGATGACGATGCATGGAATGATGGTGAGACCATTGTTAATGAAAATGACATACTTATGCTACAAAAGTTAAAAGAAGACGCTGATGACAAGGAAGAGCCTCCACCTCCGTCAGACAACAAAGATGATATGATTGATACTGATGATGAGAACGAGCGAGAAATCGGTTACAACAGTGATGGTTCGTACGGGTTCTAGCAGATGTACGTTTCATTTCTTTTTTCCCTATGGTTTAGGAATATGCCTTTTTATGCTTATTTGTAATGTGTTTATTAGTCCTTATTATTATGCTTTTTCCTTCATTATTAATGTACTAATTGTTTATTCTATTTTCAATGCAGGTTCGTGGAACATGGGCAAGGGGAAGGCCGATGGCGCGGGTTTCATCCGCAAGGTCATCGGCATTGCTAGTCGGAGTGGTCGAGGACGTACTGTTACCCCCCGACTACTTGAGGATGACTCCTCACAGGAAGAGAGAGGGAGACGTGCCCCTAGAGGAGGAGGGGGAGGGAGGAGAGCCCATGGAGGGTGAGGGGTGGTGGGAGAGCCACTAGAGGGGGTCGCGGCCAGAAAGAGCGCACCCTCACCGACTTAGGGGTGTTGTCTTCGAGACACTCCTCTAGTGACGTACCTTCTACTAAGGAGGAGGAGGACGAGGAGGAGAAGGTGGTTCGCGAGGAGGGGGTGAGGAGGAGGAGGAGAAGGAGGAGGTTGGGGAGGAGGAGGAGGAGGAGGAGGCAGGCAGGGATGCTGGTGGTGGCGGGGACGCTGGTGGTGGCGGGGATGATGGTGGTGGTGGTGGCGGGAATGGAAACAATAAGGGATTGCTGCATGGTAACGCAAAGGTCCCAAAGCATATTCCTACTACCGAGGAGCAGAAGTGGCTCATTGAGCCCAAGGGGATAGAGTAAGTTCCACTAAATAATTTCAATAATAATTCAATTCTTTTGCTTGTCACATCCTAATATTTTCATTCTTTAAATCATTTGCTTGTCACATGCTAATATTTTCATGCTTTATATCTTTTGTAGTAACTGGGTACATCCTGAAGGGGCCCGTGTTCCCAATGGCATCATCACCGTCTTGCTGAAGGAATACTGGCCGGGGCTATACTGTTTGGATCCAGTCAGGCACCCGGATCTTTGGTTTTGGCTAAGACCTGGGAGCACTGGGAAGCGGGCCCCCACGCGGAGTATGTGACCCATGCTAAGGCCGTGATCACTAATTTTTGGGCGAGTTCTCTTCACAAGCACACGTCCATTCTGGTTTCATGAAGGATTTAACTCATGGCTTCTTCCATTCTGGTTTCATGAATGATTGTATAAATACTATCAAGTTCTTCCGGAGCACAAGGCCATTGCCGACGAGATCGTGCTGCGCCAAGCGAAGAAGAAGGCCCGCTAGATGCAGTACGAGGTGCGGTTGGTGGCCATCACGCAATACTATCACGACTATCTTGGTATGAAGATGACCAAGGAAGAAGTGAAGGCGCGACACATTACCTTGGAGAGGAACGAGTACTTGTCGGTAAGTATTAACGATTTTTCATTCCGAAGTTTGTGGTAAATTTCATCGTTTCGTGTTAGACATGTCATTATGCTTCCTATTATGTAGGTGTGTCCAAATTGGTGTTATGGAAAAGACGAGTCCTGGGCAGCATTGGTGGACCTGTGGTGTGGTCAGGATGAAGCCTGGGCGGCTACTAGCAGCAAAAACAAGGCTAACCGAGGGAAGGAGGGAGTACATGCTCAGGATAGCCATAACCACTTTCTCCACAAGGCACTTCAGGTATGGCTAACCTCATTAAACAATCTTCTTCTATTTACCGTCACTTTTTTATGTATGACTAACATCTGTTTGTTGGTGCAGGAGGAGAAACTCAAGCGGCCGCTCTTACACATGGAGGCGCGGGAGATCGGCCATACTCGGAGGAGGTCCAAGCCTGGGGAAGACAAGTACTACGGCAACACCGTGGAGAAGAAGAAGAACTACTCTGTGGCGTATTTGAATCTACATCCTGACACACCTGACCCCATCAAGGCGCCTTCGAACGACACGGAGGTGGTTGGCATGGGGCCGAAGGCTCATGGTCGGCAGCCGGTTCTGGATGCTATGGTCACTCCTTCTATCTCCTACACACAACTCCGAGCTACCGGCCCAAGCCTGAGATAGCGCACGCCCACGACCACTACGCAGTCACAGTCCCTCCTAGCCGAGCGGCACTCTGTAAGTATTTTTCCCTCTTATCTTCATTGCTCACTTTATTTTCCGCATTGAGATGTTTAATGAGTTCCATCATGTCATATTTCAGGCCTACCTGGAGTACACACGACAGGAGACCATGGTATGGAACGCGAGAGTTGCAGCCGTCCAGGACCACATCACTTGCATGATGACGATTAGTTTAGACCCTTTCATTTCATTTCCATATTGACACTTTCACTTCTTTTGATATTGGTGTGTGCTTTGTCAATTAACATGCAGCTCGTGTTTGAGAGCATGAGGAACGACACGATTCCTGAAATGGAACCAGCACCACCAGCTGCAGGACCACAACTAGTGTGCTTACCTTTGAGGAATTTCTAGCACAACAATGGGGGACAACGGTGGTTAGTACATCCCCAAACTATTCAACCACCGCTTACTGTTTATTCAACACAATATCATTCACTCAATATGTCTTTTCAAACATCCAGGGAACCGGTAGATCATCCGTTGATGGTGGTGCCGGTCATGGAGCCCGGTCACTCCCGAGTCATGGAGCCCGGTCACTCCAATCCACCAAGGCGGTAGCGCTGCCGCTAGAAGTGAAGACCTAGGCTTTCGCGGACTTGGCGTTGACGACCTTGGAGGTGGACGTACTGGTGCTCCTTAGATGACTTGTGCTCTTTAGATGACTTCCGTCTTTTTTGGCTACTTCCGATGACTTCTGCCATTAGATGGCTTGTGCTCCTTGGATGACTTGTGCTCTTTAGATGACTTCTGCCTTTTTATGCTACTTATATTTCTGATATGCTTATGTTGTTCGTTGTGAGGATGTGATGGTGGTGGTGTTGGTTGTGACGATGTGATGGTGCTGTTGGCTGTGCTTTAAATTTCATTGTATATACCCTGTTATTTTGGAGCTAAAATGAATTTGTATGAAACAGGAAAAAGAAAAAAAACCAGCACAAAACTAAGCCGACGGCATAGCCGTCCGCATAGAGGGCCTCCGAATTACGAGTGGCTGCCACGTCGCAAGCTATGCCGACGGCTATGCCGTCGGCGTACATTTGTAGCCTAAGCCGACGGCCTGAGCCGTCGGCGTATGCACGCCCCAGGGGAAACCAATGCCTGCCACGTGGCAAGCTATGCCGACGGCTATGCCATCGGCGTATCTTTGTAGCCTAAGCCGACGGCCTGGACCGTCATCATAGGGTTGCTCCAGGAACCACTACAGGCCGCCACGTGGCTCTCTATGCCGACGGCCATGCCATCGGCATAGGATTGACACATGGCCGTCCCTGGGTGGTGCACTCTTGACGGCAACGCTGCCGGACGCCGTATGGCATGGAGCTATGCCGACGGCTTTTTTATGCCGATGGTGACTTGGGATACGCCGACATATATGATGCCGACGGCCCTATGCCGACGGGGGCCGTCGACATAGACCTATGCCGACGGGAATCGGGGCTACGCCGACGGCGTAAGCCGTCGGCATAGAGCTTTATCGTGGTAGTGGCATGTTGGAAGCCTGATTTTTCTATTTCTATGTCCGTTAAAATCCTATGAATAATTGAGAACCAGTTATCATACCCCCAATGCAGACAACAAGTGACGAGGGTATGCCCAATTTTTATTACACATAAAAAGAGTCAAATACAACATGCAAATCCATTCATCTGGCATCATTCTTTGCTTTATTCAATTATTTCTCCATTATGGGAATGGTCTTACACTGAAGGCTAGGTACTACCCGTGGGTGGAGGTAGTGTTATGACCGAAACACGGTAACCTGCAAAATTTCATTTCTGGCATCATAATGATGAACATGAGAAATTACATAAAGTAAGTGTGTGTGTGTGCGCGTGCGTGTGCACGTGTGTGTGTGCAAATATGACAATTTACCAACCTGCACAGTTAGTGTCTGTGTGCAAACCGTTGCCGCATACATGTGTAGCCATAGCAAACTTGGAGAGACTGATCAAAGTCAGTTCGTGAGCGGTGAACCGATCACAGACGCAACAGATATCTTTTGCATCTTTTATTGTATCGCAACATGCGCTCTCCAGTGGCGGGTACTGGTCACCAAGGTTCTTTTCGATGTGATGCCAGCAGTCTCGCATCACCTTTTTTTTATCAAGGAGGCAATGATCTACCTCGTGGGCTGCTCGTGCAAAGCGCGAACAAGAAGAGAGAGTCACAAGGACTAGGAAGCATACCACTCCAGCTACTTTTGCATTGGTCATGTTCTATGCTGTGTAGTAATATTGGTATGTGTTTTTGCAGGACTTTTGCACCTCTCAGTCTCTATATATAGTGATCATAGTGCAAGTTTTCAGACTCCCTTCGCTCATTGTTCGCTTAATTGGACTCTTTTTAATTAACTGAGAGATATATGACTTGGATATGTTCTAATTTAATGTAGACACATCTGGCTCTTGTAGCAAATTGTTGGCAATGGATACGTGGATGCAACCTACTAATTATTGGCAATGGAGTATTTGATTTCGAACTCTTAATGTATATGTGTACATAAATTGGATATATTGATATTTAATGTAGGCACATGTGTGGTTATTGTAGTATCAAATTGATGGTAAGGGATACTTCTAATTAAATGTAGCTAGGTTCATCCAGTTCTTGTATCAAATTAATGGTAAAGGCTACGAGTAAATGCATGCAGGCCAATCTATCTATCTATCTATCTATCTATCTATATCTATATCTATATCTATACAATTGTACTAATTACTGACTCCTGAGATATTTTCATGTTAATAGGTGAAAATAGGAATATAGAAACCATTAATTAGTAGGCCTGACTTATTATGGTTGAGATCTATTAATAAATCCCTTGGATGTTGCAATTGAAAAGAAAACTGGGATTTCAATCAAGGAAACAATGAATAGATCTGATCCAATCTAACCAACCCTTCAAATTACACTATACATGAGAAACCATACAATAGTCAAAATCATGACCTTGTTTCTTTGTTACTAACCTAGCCACGACATGGTTCCTACATCTCCAGCTAATTTGGAGTCTCGATTATTTTGATTTCATCTCATGGCCTTGGATTGGAGGAACTATGCCATATGATAAATCAGTCCCGATGTAAATCTCTTTGATCTTCTCAGCATTCGTCACACCTGCTCGTGGCCATGAACATTCCACGACACCAACCAGCATACAAATTCTATGTACAATGATCTAGGGTTATGGTTTTAGGGATTTAGATATATTGTTATTATCTTTTAGATCTGTTGAAAATGTTACTATGATGGAACATATGTTGGTATACGTATATGCTCAGCACAGGGTGTTGCATATTCTATTCCATCATTAATTTAACATACTAAGCGATAGAGTAATCTTTATGTGTCTTTTTTATTTCCTCTGCCAGTCTTGATCTCCTAATAAACGAAGCAAAATTCACAAGCCCTTCCGTCCTTGGAATCCACTGGTCCCGCTGATTTTGGATGTTCCTTCCATCCTGTAGAGAGGCAAGTTGGCAATACAATTATCGATGTATTGATGGGGTGCCGGTGCACGTATATAAAAGTACAGAGTAAGCCTCAACCTCAACTATACATCACTAGGAGGTGGGCCACAACACAATATACATGCAACAGAAATATATACTCAACACCCCCTGCAATCAAAGCGTCGCCGGAGACACAGAGACTGGACCGAAACTCCTCGAAGGCAGAAGTAGGCAATCCCTTAGTCATGACGTCGACAAACTGTTGAGACGTCGGAGCGTGGAGAATCCAAACATGACCAAGGGCAACTTGCTCTCGAAGTGAAAGTCGAGCTAAATATGCTTCGTACGTCGATGGTGCACCGGGTTGGCGGAAAGGTAGACCGCGCTGACGTTGTTGCAGTATACGAGGGTGGCGTTGTTAACATCACAAAGCAACTCCTGAAGTAACTGACATATCCAAGAGCACTCGGCCACGGCATTAGCCACGATGCGATACTCAGCCTCGGCGCTAGAGCGGGAGACCGTGGGCTGCCACTTCGATGACCAAGAGATCAATGAGGGCCTAGTTGGAAATATGCCCTAGAGGCAATAATACAATGGTTATTATTGTATTTCCTTGTTCATGATTATAGTCTATTGTTCATGCTATAATTGTGTTAACCGGAAACCGTAATACATGTGTGAATACATAGACCACAACATGTCCCTAGTGAGCTTCTAGTTGGCTAGCTCGTTAATCAATAGATGGTCACAGTTTCAATGGATGTCGTTGATAATGGGATCACATCATTAGGAGAATGATGTGATGGATAAGACCCAATCCTAAGCATAGCACAAGATCGTGTAGTTCATCTGCCAAAGCTTTTCCAATGTCAAGTATCGTTTCCTTAGATCATGACATTGTGCAACTCCCGGATACCGTAGGAATACTTTGGGTGTGCCAAACGTCACAACGTAACTGTGTGGCTATAAAGCTACACCACAGGTATCTCCGAAAGTGTCTGTTGGGTTGGCACGAATCGAGACTAGGATTTATCATTCCGTGTGACGGAGAGGTATCTCTGGTCCCACTCGGTAAGATATCATCATAATGAGCTCAAAGTGACTAAGGAGTTAGCCACGGGATGATGTGTTATGGAACGAGCAAAGAGACTTGTCGGTAATGAGATTGAATGAGGTATCGGGATACCGACGATCAAATCTCGGGCAAGTATCATACCGGTAGACAAAGGGAATTGTATACGGGATTGATTGAATCCCCGACATCATGGTTCATCTGATGAGATCATTGTGGAGCATGCGGGAGCCAACATGGGTATCCAGATCCCGCTGTTGGTTATTGACTGGAGAGGTGTCTCGGTCATGTCTACGTGTCTCCCGAACCCGTAGGGTCTACAGACTTAAGGTTCGATGACGCTAGGGTTATAGGGAAATAGTGTACATGGTTACCAAAGGTTGTTCGGAGTCTCGGATGAGATCCTAGACATCACGAAGAGTTCTGGAATGGTCCAGATACAAAGATTGATATATAGGAAGTAAGGATTTGGCCATTGGAAGTGTTTCGGGAATTACCGGTAAAGTACCGGGACAACCGAAAGGGTTCCGGGGGTCCACCAAGTGGGGACACCAGCCCTAGAGGGCTGCATGGGTCAAGAGTGGATGGGACCAGCCCCAGAGTGGGCTGGTGTGCCCTCCCCCCTCGACCAAGGTGCAGGAAAGGTGGGTGCGAGGGGAAACCCTAGACCCAGATGGGCCTAAGGCCCACTAGGGCCGGCCGCAGCCCTCCCCCTCTCCCCTCTAGGCCGCCGGCCAAAGTCCATCTAGGGCCGGCTGCAGCCCCTAGGGTGGGAATCCTAGGGCTGCGCCCTCTCTCCCCCTCCTCCTATATATATTGGAGGGTTTTGGACTGCCCAACACACGAGTTCTCTCCCTCTCGGCGCAGCCCTACCCCTCCTTCTCCTCGTTCTCCGCGGTGCTTGGCGAAGCCCTGCAGGAGACCACGTTGCTCCACCGTCACCATGTCGTCGTGCTGCCAGAGTTCTTCCCCGACCTCTCCTTCCTCCTTGCTGTATCAAGGCGTAGGAAACGTCTCTGGGCTGCACGTGTGTTGAACGCGGAGGCGCCGTTGTTCGGCGCTAAGATCGGACTCCATCGCGATCCGAATCGCTACGAGTACGACTCCACCGACCGCGTTCTTGTATTGCTTCCGCTTAGCGTTCTTCAAAGGTATGAAGATGCACTCTCTTCCCACTCGTTGCTGGTTTCTCCATAAATAGATATTGGTGAACACGTAGGAATTTTTTTTATTTACTACTACGTCTCCCAACAAGCCCAAGGTAGATGCAATAGCCGGACGTGGAACGCCATGTGTCGGGGCAGCCGACCAAGTCAGCATCCGAGTAGGCGACGAGGTCGGTGGAGGCGGAGGCCGTCAGGGTGAGTCCCAAAGACATGTTGCCGCGTATGTAACGGAGAATACGCCTCACTAGGGTCCAATGAGATTCACGCGGAGCGTGCATGTGGAGGACACCTGCTGGACAACGTACTGAAGGTCGGGGCGAGTCAGCGTCAGGTACTATAAAGCACCAACAATGGAGCGATAGAATGCTGCATCGGACGCGAGAGACCCCTCAAGAGCAGAGACCTTCTCTTTTGTGTCGATGGGGGTGGGCACCGGCTTGCAGTTAAGCATGCCGGCATGCTCCAGAAGCTCATGGGCGTACTTCTGCTGATGCAAAAATAAACCATCAGCCCGTCAGACCACGTCAATGCCGAGGAAATAGTGCAGGGATCCCAAGTCCTTGAGGGCGAACTCATCACGAAGACGAGCCGTCAGCCGCTGAAGAAGCTCAGAAGCGGATGCCTTGAGGATGATGTCGTCGATGTAGAGCAGCAGATATGCAATGTCAACTCCCTGATGATACACAAAGAGTGAGGCATCGGAGCGAGTGGACCAAAATCGCAGAGACTGCAGGAAGGCTACGATATGCTGGTACCAAGACCGAGGCGCCTGCTTCAACCCGTAGAGGGAATGGGAGAGCAGGCACACGAAGTACGGATGCTCATCGTCGACGAAGCCAGTGGGATGCTCTACGAACACCTGCTCAGCAAGATGACCGTGCAAGAAAGCGTTGGAGATGTCCAACTGCCGCCAACTGAATCATGATGCGAATTGTGCCTAGTTTAACAACCGAAGCGAATATGTCGGTCAACTCCATGCCTGCGCGCTGTCAAAATACGCCAACCACCCATCGAGCCTTGTAGCGCTCAAAAGAACAGTCCGGACAAGTCTTGTGGTGAAACACCCACTTGCCAGTGATGACATTGGCACGAGGTGGACGTGGAACAAGCTACCACGTGTGATTGCGCTGCAGGGACCGGTGATGGCGTCGTCATCCGAGGCGGCACACACATACTCGTTTGAGGAGTAGCGCGTGCTCGGCCGAACGACACCGGCCCGGGCGCAGGTCGTCACGCCTGAGGGTGGTGCGGGGCCCACGGCGACGGCGGGGCCGCGGTGGTGGCGGGCGAGGTGGAAGTCGAGCCCATTGCCTGGGAGGCAGCGCTAGTCGGGGTGGCCACCGGCTCAACCTCGGAAGAGGGAGACGAGGACCTGAGGGCTCGGTCAGACTCGACCTCGGGAGAGGGAGTCGAAAAACCGGGCGGCGGCGACAGAAGGCACCGTGCTAGGGTAGGCTCTAGGGTGCGCCACGGCGCATCGCTCTAAGCAGGGGGTGCGGGTGTCGGCGTCGAGGGAGATGGAGCCGGAGAAACCTGAAAGAAAGGAAACACCATATCGACAAAGTACACGTGCCTTGAGGTGTACACACGATAAGTGACAGGATCATAGCACCGGTAACCTTTGGTGTTGGAGGGGTAGCCAAGAAAGATGCAAGGAACGGAACGTGGTGGAAGTTTGTGTGGCGTAGTGGACGCGGTGCTAGGGTAACAAAGATACCCAAAGATACGGAGACCGTTGTAGGACGGTGGTGTACCGAAGAGAAGGTGGTGAGGAGAATAGTTCCACCGAGGACGACACAGACGAATGTTAACTAAAAGAGTGACGGTGGCAAGAGCATCGGGCCAAAAATGAGCGGGCACGTTAGAGTGGAAAAGCAACGTGCAAACACAGTCATTAAGAGTGTGGGGGATACGCTTGGCGCGACCATTCAGCTGTGACATGTAGGGGCAAGTCAGACGGAAGGTGGTGCCATGAGAGGTGAGAAGTGTGCGGAGAGCGACGCTGTCAAACTCTTTTCCGTTATCCGTTTGGAGTGCAAGTATGGGGCGACCGAACTGGGTGGTGACATAGGAATAAAAGGCGACGAGTGTGGCTAAAGCATCGGATTTATGACGAAGAGGAAAAGTCAACACATAATGAGAATAATCATCTAAAAGCACCAACTGGTATAGATAGCCTGTATTACTTGCAAAGGGAGATGTCCAAACGTCAGTATGGAGTAACTGAAACAGAAAAGTGGAAACTATGGTAGACACACTAAAAGGAAGACGAATGTGCTTGCCCAAACGACAAGCCTCACAAGTGTGTTCGTCGAGCTTATTACATGAGAAAGAAAATCTCCTAAGAATGTGACGCAAAATGGCGGGGTTGGGGTGTCCGAAGCGAGCATGCCAAAGGTCAAAGCCGGCAGCGAGGACGATAGGTGTGGAGGTGGAGGCACCGGCGTGCATGGGATGGAGGTCCTCAGGACTATCACAGTGGTGTTGAACCATCCTAGTACGGGCGTCCTTCACAGAAAAACCAATACCTTCAAACTCAACAGTAAGAGGATTTTCACAGGTAAGACAATTAACAGAAACTAAGCTAGTGACTAAGTCAGGTGAGACAAGGACATTAGACATAGTGATGGGTGTGGAGGTAAAGGGAAAGATATTGCTACCAACATGAGTGATAGGTAAACATGAGCCGTTGCCAACGGTGATGCGAGTGGGTGTCTTAACTAGAGTGGAAGAAGATAAGTTACCATGATGAACTGTCATGTGTGCAGTAGCACCTGAGTCCATGTACGAGTCGCCTCCACTGCCATAGTTATTTGGCGTCGATGAAGAGTGCATGGCGACTAGGAGGGTGGGTTCCCATGGTGTAGGTGTCGGTGGCGGCGACAGGCCTCCGTAGGGTGGAGCCGGGGCAGGCGCGCCATAGCCACCCAGGGGTGGCGGCGCGAGAGGAGCACTATAGGGCTGGTAGGGAGAGCCGAAGAACACCTGATGACCCGCGGGGCAAGGACCAAGGAGACCCGATGCAGGAGCCCACGGGACAAGCATGTGATAGGCATGAACGACGCCCGTCCATGGGTTCTTCCCGGCGGCTCATGGCGGTGGTGGCTGCTGGTAGGTGGATGCCCCCTCGCCCGGTGCCTGCTGCTGTGGCTGCTACTGGTAGCGGCCCCCGCCGGTTGTGCCGCCCCCGCCATGTTGCGGCTGCTGGGGAGGCACGGGGGGCATGGGCGGTGTGGGCAGCAACGGGAGGGGCGGTAGCCGGTGGGCGGTGCGGGTGCATGCGACATGGACGGTTGGTCCACACAACATAGGCGGTGTCATCCTTATCGACAACCGCGTGGAAGATATCCTTTGACACGGCTTTATAGAACCATTGGATGAGCGTGGCCTCAATGGCGGACCACTCTGGATTGCCATGCATGTACTCTCCGTCCACGGAACCATTGATGTGCTTGGTGAGGTAGTACTCGCAGAAGACAAGCGTGAAGTAGGTCTTCCACGCGGCGTACGAGGTACTGGAGGTTTCAAGGCGGATGGGGACCCGGACCTCGATGTTGATTTCACATATGGCGGTGGCAGAGGGCTTGGGACCGGCGAATGGGTTCGACGAGCAGGTCATGGAGGAGCCCGGTGTCACGCCCAAGATGCGATCCTATCCTTATTTCGGAATGAGGGCATCGATAGGGATAGAAGCGCATCTCATCGCATCGCAAGATTGGATATCATTACAAGGACATGTATAGAAGAGATGAGTATATGAAATTGGCTTACACTCGCCACAAGCTACATGAAGATCACATCAATACAACAACATAGTCAAACATCATAGAGAAGAGCATGGTCCTACTATGGATGAAATTAAGCCATAAAATAACATCCATCCTTGTTAACCGAGGCTGCCGCCTGGAACCCATCCTAGATTGATGAAGAAGAAGAAGAAGAAGAAATCCAAATAAAACAAGCATCGCTCTCACATCAAAGCATTGCTATACATGTACCTGCAACAGTTGTTGTAGTAATCTGTGAGCCATAGGGACTCAACAATCTCATTTCCAAGGGTATCAAGAGTAGAAAAGCTTAATGTGTGAGGTATGGTTAAGTGATGAGGCTGCAGCAAGCGACTAAGCATTTATTTTAGTGGCTAACTTATGAATATAGAAAGTATAGTATGGTGGTCTACCAGTAACGGACGTGAACTAGTAATGATCACTAACTGATCCTCAACACCTACTTACGTCAAACGTAACACCACCATCTTCTCCCTCGGATAACGACTCACGAGAAGTGACAGTCACAGTTACGCACACAGTTGGTTTATTTTATTTGAGTTTACTTCAAGTTTACTATGACCTGGTGTTAAATAATGTTTCCAAGTTTGCCACATAACCGCGGGCATGGCTTTTTGAAATATTTAACCCTGCAGGGGTGCTCCAACTAATCCATCACAAATTAACCACACGCTACGGGAATAACCTCGACCACGGATCTCGTGATCATCATAGGCAATTCCAAAGGAAATCCGACACCTCGAGATAGCCCGAAGAAGATCAGAGTTCCTCACTCAAGACATTCGAGAAAGGTAAAACAAGTCCAGCAAGACCGCCCGGCGGGCCAGATCCCAATAGGAGCCGCGCGTATCTCTGTCTCAAGGCACTACTAGATGGGTCGAGCTCCAAGGAAAAATACAATCCCCAAGTTTCCTCGAGGTGGCCCCGCAGGCAGCCCAGTTTGGACAAACACTCATGAGGAGCACTAGCTCAGGGGTTGATTAAATTATCATGGGGTCCGGAAAGTCCCTATGCAAGTTTATTAGTTATTAGGAAAATGTAGTACCAATATTGGGCCTTGTCAGACAAGCTTTATCCTAAAACAAAAATCAAGGGGTCCACATAACAACCCCGATCATGTTCAGAGTGCTCAGTTATGGAACATAACACAGGTTCACATGTAACTAGAGCGACAAGAGTGGAACAAAACACCGAGCAAAAGGCCAAGCCTTCCACCCTTTACCAAGTGTATAAGTGCGTTAAATTAAATAGCCATAATATTGTGATAACAAAAGAATGTCCATGTTGTCACATGGAAGCAATTGCACCTGCAGCTAGAAACGCTATTAGAAGGGCTGAACAAGCGGTAACATAGCCAAACAATGGATTGCTGGGATGTTGAGGGGTTAGAGTCTTATCGTGGCAATGTTGGGAGGCTTGACATACAAGTGGTAGGTCGCGTGACATAACGATAAAAGCGAGACAATTAGTATAGCAATGATAGTAGTGATATCCAGGGAGATGTGTCATCTTGCCTGAGATCCCGCGTGGAAGAAGAACGAGTCCATGAAGAAGACGAGCCAACGTAGTCGAGCGAATCCTCATACTCTGAACGCTTTGAGAACTCTATCGAGAAGGAACAAACCGAAAAAACAATCAACACACGAGAAACATCACAACATATTCATGGCATGATGCGCAACCAAATATGATGCATGTCCGGCTTAATATGCAAGGTATGGCAAAGCACATCAAACAACTCCTACACATTAAGTGAACCTCAATATGGAACGAGTTGCATATTGACGAAACTCCACGCTTGAATTATTTAGTTCACTCTCATTAGGTACTTATCAATATTAAATGTTGTTAAACATGGGTGGTCATGGAATAAGGCGAAGATGGAATTAAGCAATTTTAAATGGAGAGGTACAACATACATATAACAAAATAATAACTCTCCATATTATGAGAAAAGTGATTCATGTTGCTAATCATGACAAGAGGTGAAGCCTGAACAACTATATCATCTAGGCATTTTAAATGAGGCCGGAACCAACATATAACAATTACGGAAAGTCCCCATATGTAATTTAGAACATGCTACTGATCTTACATATTCACAATTTTAGAGTGGTTAATCAGCAAAATAAATGCCATCATGTTAATCTACGCATTTTTCTAGTCAAGTTGCATATATGGATCATTTTTATTGGAGCTACGGTTAATTAGTTATGATATAAATCATTTTAGCATGACATCTACACAAATTACATGAAAACAACAAGTTAAACATTTTAAACATGTGTGAATGTTGGTTATTGTGAATCTACACGAAATTCTAGTCATTTTTCATATATAAAGTTTTTACATATGTTGCACAGTTTGAAAGTTATTCAATGCATGGCCAAAGGTTTTTTTTTCTGCAAAACTGTAATTCACTGGAATAATTGAGAAATCACAACACTTAAAAAAATATACAACGGGCTGAATCTAGGCAAACTGGGCTACAAAAGAACATGTGCGTAGCATAATAAAATGTGCACTGGGCACTGCATAAAGAAGGGGCTGGGTGCGGGCTCACAACGGGCTTGGCTGGGCCTGGGGAGGCATGTGCTGGTCCTCGAGCGATGGCCAAGCAGCAACCGATGCGGGGCGAGCGAGCGGTCGTTGCCTCGTCCCTGCCGGGCGCAGGAAGGAGCGGCGGCGGTGCGCTCCGGCGGGGAGGCGACCGTTGCAAAGATTGACGACGACGGTGACAGATCGGGACCCCGATGACCCATATCCGGCGATTCCCGACACAGGGCGGCAAAGATGGCTATGGGGTGGAGGCGCTCGAGCTCAGGGCTTCTGGTCCATGGCGACGTTGGGAGCTCGAGATAGGGTGGCGCACTGGGCAGCTCCGGCAGGGACCGACCCGAAGGCGAGCACAGGCGGCGGCGGGGATCCTCCGCCGAGCTGGTCCAGCGAGTGACGAGAAGGAGCCGAAGGTGCTCAGGCGACGCGGATGGCTCAGGGCTGGAGGCGTGCAAGCATAGGCGGCAGCACGACGATGGGCTGCCCCGGGCGTAGATGGGTCGGGCTGCCCTCGATTTGGGCCAGGAGGGCCAGCGTGAGGTGGGAGGAGAGGTTTCGCGGCAGCTGGCGGCTGGGGGCTGTTCTGGCATGGATTTCAAAGAGGCTAGACTAGGGTTTCAAAAATGGACAAGGGGAGGACTATATATAGCAATTTTGATTAGGGTTTGGGTCTAGGGGTGGTTTTTCGACCCTCCAATCGCGATCGGAAGGTTCCGGCGATGGCTAGATACCAGGTGGGTCTATATGGGCTGTGCTAGAGGGGGTGTGGGTGAGGAGAGAGTGAGATGGTGGCCCGTGACAAAAGGTTTTAAACATCAAAAGACGTCCGATAATAAACCGATGACCACACTGTTACGACTGACCGTTTGGGTATCAAAGGAACTCGGAATGCGACGAAATTTGGCAGGCAGTCTACCTACAATATAACAAGACCGCATGCCAACTTTCGACGCGACCCGAGAATATTTTACGTGCGCCTTAAAATGTTGTTTTTTAAACGATGCCATGGGAGCGTGCGTGTGTGGTTGTTCTCGAAAGGTTGATGGCACGAACAGAGAGAACCGTGAGCTACTCACAGATGCAAGTTTTCGAAAACGAGTGACGATGCTATGCAGATGATGCTAATGATACAATGATGAATGCGACGACCAAACGAATCACATGACAAGAATGGAAATAAAAGGGAATCTTCTGGAACGTCAGTCTCATGCTGTTACAACTCTCCTCCACTACACGAGGATCTCGCCCCAAGATCTAAGAATGAGAAGGGGCAGAGAAAGAGCAAGAGGTAAACTTGGATGCTTCTCTGATAAACGAGTGAAACCAATGATCATTGTAGGTTTCAATGAGATGAAGAATGCCATGAGTAACAAGCAAGAATTCAAAAGAAATTTTTGGCAACACTTCAGTAGGATAGAGGGACAACATTTGATATCCTGGAAAGAAATTGAAAGAGAGACACCAAATTTCGGTTGGATTAGAATCAAAACTTCATAAGACGGAAGGATCATGAAAATATTTCACAACACTCCGGTTAATGGACAATCAAGGGAAGAACATGATCTTAATCAAATTATATTTGGGTTGAAAATAGCAACACCACAATGCCTACGGAACAAAAGAATAGAAGCTAGATCTTTGGAAGGAAAGAACGGAGAAGAAAATGGTAACTTCTACCACCATTGAACTTGCGAAGCATAGGTTGAACGAAAGTTTTTGAAAAACTCACAACGGAAAGAATAAGCTTGTTGTGGGCTTATAGGCAACATCTTAAAATAATGAGGTGATAACTAGCCACTAACAAAACAAGGATTGCTTGGGAGCAAAAGAGATGAAAAACTTCTTTCACGAAGAAGAGGAGGAAAAAAACTTGGATCATTTATGACACCATGATAGCAACTATCCATACGAAATGTTTTAGGTGAAATCCAACCCAAGATAACTTCGAGAAGGCATGATGGTTTACTTATCTCATTCTTGACAATTTTCCTTCGAGACTCATCATAATCAAGAATTTAATAACACCATCTCAAAAGACAATGGAGAAGGAATTGAACTTGGAAATCCAATATAAAGAACACTTGAGCACCTCCAACAAGAATCTTGAAGAACACATCGAGAAGAATTATATCCTTACAAACCACCATGAAGAACCATCGGGATGAACTCCAGAATGAAAAGATGAAGCTTGACATTGAAGCTTGTGAAACGACAAGATTGAGGCCTTGCTAAGATTTAAATGAAGCTTAGCAAAGAGATATTTAAGAAAAGCTTTGAACTTCGGAAAGAAAAGATGAACAACTTATAACCAATAATTTGATGCCATGAACACTCCGGAAGAAGGATTGAAATCACCTTGATGAGACTAGAATAAGAATTATGTTATGCTTATCCTTCATCAAGTTACATTGATGACGAGCAACGGATTTCGCACGCAACTTATTTTTCTTGAAAAATATTGAAGAGAGATGACACAAACTTGAAGAATTCTTGAACGAGAACACCAGTAAGAATTCACAACAAATGAGGATACTATGATTGAACAAAGATATGTGGGAAGGAAGAGATCACGATCCACCTAATGGAAAACTTCACAAGGGAACGGAATAATTTAGATACGAACGAAGAGACAACAATTGAGAACAAATTTGAGAACGAAAGCTAAAATCTGAGAATGAAGAATCTTCTAAAATGTTGGCCTTCAGAGGATCGAGAAATGAAAACAACTCTAAAATGCTCCTGATAGATATGGAAGGGATTACTCATTGTCAAAAACAATTCGAGAGGATAGAATAAAGTTTAAACCATGAATATTCAATAGAATGAGCAAAGATTTAAGAGAAACTCTTCTTCGATCTTCAAATGCGAAGAATGATGACGAGAAACAACACCATGAATTACTAAGACACTCCGAAAGAATGAATAAACAATGGTTGAGCCAACGATGAAAATATTTAGAAGCAATCTTCGAGAAGGAATATGACTGATGAAAATCATTCTTACATCATATTTGAAAAGAACTTGAGGACATCTACGAAAATATTAGAAGAGCCAGGTAATATCATGGGGAAAAACCTGTGGGTTATGGGCCCACTAAAAAGAAACCACTGTTGAAATGATTGGTTAGGAAGAGATGGAACCGGTAAAATTAAAACTTGTTGAGGTGAGAACTTTAAAATAATTTAAGAGTATAAGAATGAAAATGAATGTCTTCCGAGATATCTACAACACTCCGGATAGACTAGAGAGGGATGAATAAGCAAGAGACGCTTGGATAAGAATTCCCAACAAGCAAACCATAGAACAAATGAGGAAGGATATGATGAACACCGAGAGCTTGAATCAAATCCACCGAAGAAGAAAACAAGAACGATGAACTTGAAGCACTTCAGGATCTTCACAATGAATCATCGGATACGAAACAGAAGAAAAGATAGCGGAAGCATCACATGAATAGAAAGGCACTTGGATGAGAATTTAATTATTGAAGAAAAAGGGCTCGAGGGTGGGAAAAACGAAGAAAGCTTGGGACAGATGAGACGAACTCTAGAAAGAACTAAGAGGATTGATCTTGCACATATTGAAGAGGATAGCATTATCTTGAAGAGAAGCGCACCGGTAGGAAAATAATTCATATGATAACTTGATTGCGCAAACGAATTATCATTCCCACAGAAATATGAGAACACTTCTTACGAAAGATATGAGATCACCACTTGACATCGAAGCATCTATAATTACCATATTCAAAATCAAAACAAAGGATGAGGCTTACGAAACAACCCAGATCAAATACATGGCAGAAATTTTCGCTCGATATTTTCATGGTAAGGTTCGCACGGTCTCGATCGTACATTGGATTGTCATATTGAAATGACGCTCGAATATCCTCCCTATGCGTAGCGAACTACAAGGCTTGAGGAAGCATATCTGATGACATATATCGAGACTGTCCTCCGTAAGAAAGACTGTGAACAAACGAATCCACTAGATGTCAAGCCCCAACCTCACATCACACATTTGTTGAAAGATAGCCTAGGTAACTACTTGAATTCCCACCTAAGAACTCCCGAAACTTTCTGGTTATGCAATCTGGTGTTAGGGGTACAACGAGGCAAAATATCTCACAAGTCTAACGAGCCCTACACTGAACCTCTATCCATCCATCAACACATAACCAGAGGCTTTGGAACTCCATCTATCTCGGACCCTCGAAAACACAACGATACCAAACATGGTAGTACCCTGGATGCCTCCCCAGTACTGGGTGACTCTGACCTTACCTCGCCACGAAAAGTATTGAAGTAATTTCGAACATCCTCCGTGTTGAGATACTAAGGAAACTGAATGATAACGATGTGCAAAAAATCCGTCGGAGCTGTACTCCTTGATAACAGGAGGCGCCAAGATAGAATTCCTTCACACCGACATCATATAGTTTCCAAAAATACCAAGGTGATCCTAAAATTTTTTGAGCGAGAAGAGGGTCAAATCAAAATTCCTAACTCAAATACCTCACTAGAGTATAGAAGAGGAGTAAAAGAAACCTACTCTCCGATACATAACTAGACTCAAAATAGTTTTTCACTAGACTCGACTCGGCCAAGTTCGATCAATCAAGGGGGCTCCTAGGTCGGTATAGGCTCTGATACCAACTTGTCATGCCCAACATGTGATCCTATCCTTATTTTGGCATGAGGGCCTCGACAAGGATAGAAGCGCATCTCGTCACTTTACAAGAATGGATATCATTACAAGTACATTTATAAAAGAGATGAGTATATGGAATTGGCTTATACTCGCCACAAGCTACATCAAGATCACATCAATACAACAACATAGTCAAACATCATACAAAAGAGCAGGGTCCGACTACGGACGAAATCAAACGATAAAATGGCATCCATCCTTACTATCCTAGGCTGCCGCCTGGAACCCATCCTAGATTGATGATGAATAAGAAGAAGAACTCCAAATCAAACAAGCATTGCTCTCACATCAAAGCACGGCTTTACCTATACCTGCAACTGTTGTTGTAGTAATTTGTGAGCCACAGGGGCTTAGCAATCTCATTTCCAAGGGTATCAAGACTAGCAAAGCATAATGGGTGAGGTATGTTTAAGTGGTGAGGCTGCAACAAGTGAGTAAGTATTTATTTGAGTGGCTAACTTACGAATACAGAAAGTAAAGTATGGTGGTCTACGAGTAACGGGCGTGAACTAGTAATGATCACTAACTGATCCTGAACACCTACTTACGTCAAACATAACCCCACCGTGTTCTCCCTCGGATAAGGACCCACGAGAAGACATAGTCACGGTTACGCACACAGTTGGTGTATTTCATGTGAGTTTACTTCAAGTTTACTATGACCGGGTGTTAAAAAAGTTTCCAAGTTTGCCACATAACCGCGGGCACAAATTCCGAAAGATTTAACCCTTTGGGGGTGCTCCAACTAATCCATCACAAATTAACCACACGCCACGGGAATAACCTCGACAACAGATCTCGTGATCGTCCTAGGCAATTCCAAAGGAAATCTGACACCTCGAGATAGCCCAAAGAAGATCATAGTTCCTAACGCAAGACATTCGAGAAAGGTAAAAGAAGTCTAGAAAGACCACCCGGCAGGCTAGATTCCAATAGGAGCCACGCGTATCTGTGTCTCAGGGCCCTACCAGATGGGTCTAGCTCCGAGGAAAAAAACCAATCCCCGAGTTTCCTCGAGGCGGCCCTACAGACAGCCCGGTTTGGACCAACACTCATGAGGAGCAATGGCTCGGGGGTTGATTAAATTATCCATGGGGTTCGTCAAGTCCCTATGCAAGTTTATTAGTTATTAGGTAAATGTAGTACCAATGTTGGGCCTTGCCAGACAAGCTTTCTCCTAAAACTAAAATCAAGGGGGTGCCCATAACAACCCCGAGTATGTTCGGAGCGCTCAATTATGGAACATAACACCGGTTTATAAGTAACTAGAGTGGCAAGAGTGGAACAAAACACCAAGCAAAAGGCCAAGCCTTCCACCGTTTACCAAGTGTATAAGTGCATTAAATTAAATAGCCATAATATTGTGATAACAATAGAATGTCCATGTTGTCACATGAAAGCAATTGCACCTGTAGCTAGAAACGCTATAAGAAGGGTTGAGCAAGCGGTAACATAGCCAAACAATGGTTTGCTAGGATGTGGAGGGGTTAGAGGCTTAGATCCCGCTTGGAAGAAGAATGAGTCAATGAAGAAGACAAGCCAACGTAGTCGAACGAATCCTCACACTCTGAACGCTTTTGGAACTCTATCGAGAAGGAACAAACCAAAACAACAATCAATACACGAGAAACACCACAACATATTCATGGCATGATGCGCAACCAAATATGATGCATGCCCGGTTTAATATGCAAGGCATGGCAAAGCACATCAACCAACTCCTACACATTAAGTGAAGCTCAATATGCAACGAGTTGTATATTGTCAAAACTCCACGCTTGAATTATTTAGTTCACTCTCGTTAGGTACTCATCAGTATTAAATGTTGTTTAACATGGGTGGTCATGGCATAAGGTGAAGATGGAATTAAGCAATTTTAAATGGAGATGGACAACATACATATAAAAAAATAATAACTCTCCATATTATGAGAAAAGTGGTTCATGTTGTTTATCATGGCAATAGGTGAAGCGTGAACAACTATATCATCTAGGCATTTTAAATGAGGTCGGAAGCAACATATAACAATTCCGGAAAGTCCCCATATGTAATTTCAAATTTTCTGCTGATATGCTCTATTCACAATTTTAGAGTGGTTAGCCAGCAAAAAAAATGCCATCATGTTAATCTACGCATTTTTCTAGTCAAGTTGCATATGTGGATCATTTTTATCGGTGCTACGGTTAATTAGTTATGATATAAATCATTTTGGCATGGCATCTATGCAAATTACATGAAAACAGCAAGTTAAACATTTTGAACATGTGTGAAAGTTATATATTGTGAATCTACACGAAATACTAGTCATTTTTCATATATAAAGTTTTTACATATGTTGCACAGTTTGAAAGTTATTAAATGCATGGTCAAAGGTTTTTTTTCTCTAAAACTGTAATTCACTGGAATAATTGAGAAATTGCAGCACATAAAAAAATATACAACGGGCCAAATCTAGGCAAACTGGGCTACAATAGTACATGTGCGCAACATAATAAAATGTGCACTAGGCACTCCATAAGGAAGGGGCTGGGTGCGAGCTCAAAGTGGGCTTGGCTGGGCTTGGGGAGGCACGCGTTGGGCCTCGTGCGACGGCCCAGGCAGCAATCGATGTGAGGTGAGCGGGCGCTCGTTGCCTGTCCCTTCCGGGCGCAAGAAGGAGCGGTGGTAGTGCGCTCTGGCGGGGAGGTGCCGCCATAGAGAACGACGACGGCGGCGACGGATCGGGACCCCGGCGACCTAGATCCGGCGATTCCCAACGCGGCGCGGCGAAGATGGCGACAGGGAGGAGGCGCTCGAGCTCGGGGCCTTTGGTCCATGGCGACGTTGGGAGCTCGAGACAGGGCGGTGCGCTGGGCTGCTCCGGCGGGACCGGCCCGGAGGCGAGCGACGAGGAGAAGCCGAAGGTGCTTAGGCGACACGGATGTATCAGGGCTGGAGGTGCTCAAGTGCAGGTGGTGGTGCGATGAATGGCTGCCTCGGGCCCAGATGGGCTCGGCGGGCCTTGATCTAGGGCAGGAGGGCTGGCGCGAGGTGGGAGGAGAGGTTTCATGGCAGGTGGCGGTTGGGGCCTGCTCTGGCACGGATTTCGAGGAGGCTAGACTAGGGTTTCAGAAATGGACGAGGGGAGGACTATATATATCAATTTTGACTAGGGTTTGGGTCTAGGGGTGGTTTTTCGACCCTCCGATCGCGATCGGAAGGTTCCGAAGATATCTAGGTACTAGGTGGGTCTACATGGGCTGTGTTAGACGGGGTGTGGGCTGAGGAGAGGGAGATGGTGGCCCATGACAAAGGTTTTAAACATCGAAAGACATCCAATAATAAATCGATGACTGCACTATTACGACTGACCGTTCGGGTATCAAACAAACTCGGAATGTGATGAAATTTGGCAGGCGGTCTACCTACAATATAACAAGAGATCACCCCAACTTTCGATGCGATCCGAGAATATTTTCTGCGCGCCTTAAAACATTTTTTTAAACAATGTCTCGAGCGCGTGCGTGTGTGGTTGGTCTCGAAAGGTTGACAACACGAACGGAGAGAACCGGCAGCTACTCACGGATGCAAGTTTTCGAAACGAGTGACAATACTATGCAGATGATGCAAATGATGCAATGAGGAATGCTACAACCAAACAAATCACACGACGAGAATGGAAATAAAAGGGAATCTTCTAGAAAGTCAGTCTCGGGCTGTTACACCCGGGGAGGAGTCCATGGGTGCGGTGGCGGCGGTGAATGGCGGCGGCTGATAGGGTTGGGGTTAGGGTAGCGGAGGCTTGGAAGCATGGTGCTGCAGGAAACCGTGGCTGCTAGGAGGAGTGATGGTAGCGGCGGTAGGAGGGAGAAGCGGCATGGGTGGCAGCGCCACGAGAAGGAGAGGTGCGGCGGCGGCGATCAACGCGGCGGGCTAGCAGAAGTGGGGCGGCACCAGGCAGCAGTGGTGCAACAGGAGAGGGGAAGGAGCACAGAGCCAGTGGGGTGTGGCGGTGGTGGGATGCGGTGGCGGCGGCTCACGCGAGGAGGCGCGGCGGCGCTAGGGAACCCTAGGGTAGGACCGAAAAAACTAATACCATGTAAACAAGCAAGTTGACAATACAATTATCGATGTATTGATGGGGTGCCGGTGCACATATATATAAGTACAGGGTAGGCCTCAACCTCAACTATACATGACTAGGAGGTGGGCCACAACACAATATACATGCAACATAAATATATACTCAACACATCCCATACCCACCAGCAGAGATTGTTCTTTAGCATTTGCAAACCAAACCTGATGCCCCTCCACACCAAGGAGGCATCCAAGGAGAACATGGTGTCCAAGAGGATACTAGACGGATCATATTTGGACTTATGGACTTTGGCAAGCAGGCTACTAGAATTTTTGGATTAGCCTTCATCCTTTTCTAGCAACTAGAGTTGAGTTGAACAGATGCATATATGTGAACCCAATTCCCCTCTCCGTTTAGGTTTAGTCATGTGATCCCACGCCATCCATTGTACTATCCATTGCCCATTCTCATAACCTCACCATAATTGGTGAATCATTCTCTCATACTTCCTAAAACATCCTTTAAATTGTTGAAAAGAAACATAGTGAAAGTGGTAAATACTTCAATGACCGACTTGATGTGCACTTCCCTGCTCGCATACGACAGAAACATTTTGTACCAAGGGTTGTACATGTTCCGAAATCAATCCATGAATGTATAGAAGAGTTCAACTTTCATTGTACTTTCCAGGGGTCGAACGATTGAACTACTTGCTTGATGTCTACTATAAGTGTCACAAACACCCTTAGAGTTCGTACCAAAATAACACAAAACAATTTCAGAATCATAATATTCAATCCAACACAATGAAATTCAAAGAGTACCCCAAAGTTTCTATCGGAGAAAGTAGGATGAAAACATTTATCAACCTATGTGCCTAGATTACCCCATTATAGCGTCGGGAATCCACAAGTTGATTACAAAAACATACGTCAAGTGACTCAATAGAATACCCCATTGTCAGCATGGGTATCCACGTGCAAGACATACATTAAGTGTTCTCAAATACAAAATATTCAATCCGATAATAACAAAACCTCAAAGGGAATAACTCAATTCATCACCACGAGATAGAGAGGGAAGAACAACATAAGATTCAACTATATTAACAAAGCTCGTGGTACATCCAGATTGTGCCAAATGAGAGAGAGAGCAAACACATAGCTACCGGCACATACGCTCAGCTTCAAGGGTGAACTACCCCCTCCTCACCATTGAGACCGCCGGGATAATGAAGATGGCCTCTGCTGATGATTTCCCCCTTTGGCAGGGCGTCGTAAAAGGGCTCCGATTAGATTGCTTCGAAACAGAGGCTTGCGGCGACGCAGAAGTTCTAGGTTTCTTTCTAGGGGTTTCCCTATTGTGGGAATTATCAGCATTGGTTTCATGCGAGGGGAGTCCAAAGGGACCCAGGAGCTTAGAGGGCGTGCCCTAGGGGGTGAGCATGCCCCGCAGGCTCGTGGCTCCCTTGGCAGCCCTCTGGTCCATCTTCGAGTCTCCGTGGGTCTCTTCTGGTCCATTAAAATAATTGTAAAATTTCTTGGCATTTGGACGTTGTTATATGTGGATTTTCTAGCAAATAAAAATATCCAAAAAATAGAAATTAGCACTGGGCACTAGGTCAATAGGTGAATCCATGAAAATCATATAAAAGTTCACCAAAACCATGTAGAATTTAGGTAAATATGGCATGAATACTTCATAAATTATTGATACATTGGAGATGTATCAACATCCTGAAGCTTAATTCCCACCCGTTATCGAGTAGGTAAATTATAAAAGAAATAAATTATGAAGTGTGAATGCTAGCATAGTGTATAAGTTTTATCAATGATAACTTCAATCACTTTTCCTAGCATCATAAACCAACTCTTTCTCATAAAACTCGTCATGATAAAGTAGCAATCAATACACACACTAGGACTCAAGCAATGCATTCTTTTGAAACTTAACAACCAATGTTCTTAGTCATCAAACAATTATAGTTCATCTTATTTTGCAAAAATTCTAAGTAAGAGTTGCACATACTCAGTTATCGTATATTCTTCTATGATTGTTGTTACTCAAAGCATATTCTTAGAGAAAAAACATCCATCGAACAGAGAGAAATATAGGGGCTCAATGTTTCACCTCCCAACTTACTTATCATTAAAATAATTGTCAACAATAATAATTCATGATCAAATATATTTGACTGGATATATGTGTCTAGATCTTTCCCCACCACGTGATGCTTACCAAGTAGATATTGAAGTTGACTCAACATGAAAATAAGGTAAACAGAATGTCCCTTCACAGTGGGAAGCAGAGATTTGCATATGTGCTAGAGTTCATTGCTTAAAATAGACATGAATATATTTTGAGTGGTGTGCTTTTCCTGTCAACATTATGATAAAAGATTTCAATATCTTCCGTGCTAAGAACATTATTGGTGGTTCCAATGCATAAATGAAAAGTTTACTCCCCCTCAACCATACAAACACAATCCATGGCTAGTCGAATACACGGGTGCCAGCAAAACAATCAACTTTCTAGGGGGCGAGTGTTGTTTTATTTTTATTTTATTTATTTTTGTTTAGGTCGGCATCCCATTTACGAGCCTCTCATGTGCAATGAAAAGTGAATAAACACCCATCATGAGAACCCGCTTAGCATGAAAGATACTGACCGCCAAGTCACTCCATGAGCGGTACGGGCATACAGAACATTTGTGTATTTGAAGGTTTTACAGATGGCACATGCAAATTTACTTGGGATGGCAGTGGAGTACCATATATAGGTAGATATGGTGGACACTCATGGAAGAAACTTGGCTCAAGGATTTTGGATGCACGAGCAATATTTCCGCTTGGTATAGAAATTTTGGCTAGCAAAGATTGTAAACAAGCACCATGTGTTGGAGGATCCATAACAATTTAATTTCTATGCAATTAAACCAAACATAGACCATTATTTCCTTGATTAAGTGTCGTGTTTGGAGCGTAGATCGCATGAACAACCTTTAATGTATTACTATCAGATAAGGTGAGGTTGGTATAAAGGGTGTAAGAAGTGTCTCCCTTTTTCTGATCCTTGAAGATCGACCCAGAGTAACCTTCTCCAAAATAATTGGTCTCTTCCTCCTCCCCTGAAGACCACTCATAGTAGACCTAGCTATAGGGACATTTTCCCTTGAAGGTTGAACTATGTGATGTTTTGTACAGAGCCTTTGAGGAGCCATGGGTGGTGTAGAGATCTAGAATTCTTGATAGAAAAACAACCTGAAGCAAGAATAGAGGAGACACTAGCGATATGGTGGCCAAAACATACCTATTCTACCTATTCCTTTTTTGGAGTCGGTTTACTTACTGTATCACATACCTATTCCTTTTTCGAGATTCTAGAGCGTTCCTGAAAGTATCTTATACATATTCCTCCGGCGTAATTACTTGGATAATGTTGGTTTCCATGTTAATGGGGTTACCTGCAATATAATGTTTAATTTCTTGCCCATTAACCACCTTTAGATGATCACCTTCGACATTATTAATCTTGATGGCTCCCGAGTGGTAAACTTCTTTGACAATATATGGACCTCCCCATTTGGAGAGACCTTTGAATGCAAAACGTCTAAAACAAGATTATAAAAAAGAACTTTCTCACCGATATTAAATTCTCGCTTATGGATTCCCATCTTTTAACCTTCTCATTAAACAACTTAGGGTTTTCATAAGCTTGTGTTCTCCATTGGTCTAAGAAGCTACTATCAAATAACCTCTTTTTAACTGCAAGGTTGAAATCATATTTATGTTCTTTTATTGCCCAATAAGACATGTGTTCTTGTTCAAGAGGTAAATGGCATGCCTTTCTCTAAACCATTTTCTACAGGTACATACACATAGGATTTATATAAGCAGTTCTATAAGCCCACAATGCATCATCCATTTTCTTAGACCAATTATTTATTGATATATTAATAGTCTTTTGCAAAAATTAATTTTATTTATATATTGCTTAACACAACTTACTAAAAAGACTCAGTTTGGTAAGGTGACATTGTTCCGTGGTTTACATCATATTTAGCTAGAGTTTCATGAAATGTAAAATGAATAAAATGTTAACCACCATCAGTCATTAAGTATATAGGGACTCCAAACCTGGGGAAAATTACTTATATAATCATTTTAATAGAAGTGTTATGATCAAAACTACTAGTTGTAATGGCTTCCACGGACTTATTAGCGTAATCAAAAGCAACTAAAATATGAGTATAACCATTAGAGGAAGGAAAAGGTCCCATATAATCAAAGCCTAGACATGAAAAGGTACAATAACAAGTGAATAATTAATATGCATTTCCTAACGTCTACCAATATTACAAATTATTTGACATTCATCACAAGGGGTGACAAAACTTATGTGCATCTTTGAAGAGAGTAGGCCAATAAAAACTAGATTGTATTACCTTATGAGTTGTTCTGTCTCCAACATGGTGTCCTCTGCATGCATCGAAGTGGCACTTCTTTATGATTATTTTTTGTTCATGGTCAGGTACACAACGTCTAATAATACCATATACTCCTACTTTATATAAATGGGGGTCATGTTGGGGAATGTCACATGGGAAACAAAAAAAATTCCAACGCACACGCAAGATCTATCACACGCGGTTGGTGTAGTCGAACATCTTCGCGATCCAATCACGAGCCGACTCACGATCTCATCATGAGCCATCCCGTGATCCTATCGTGGTCCTTCCGATCTAGCGCCGGATGGACGGCACCTCCGCGTTCAGCACACATGTATCTTGATGACAATGTCCACCTT
Organism: Hordeum marinum; assembly: GCA_022496015.1. Lineage (NCBI taxonomy): Eukaryota > Viridiplantae > Streptophyta > Magnoliopsida > Poales > Poaceae > Hordeum > Hordeum marinum. The sequence goes on from CM039678.1 coordinate 490,915,705, forward strand.
CTTGATCCAGCAAGAGGGGGCGGAGAGGTAGATGAGTTCTCCGGTAGTACAACGGCGTGGCGGCGGGGTTGACGGAGCTGATCTGGCAGGGCTTCGCCAAGCCCTACAAAATCAGTCTAGAGGAGAAACAGATCTAGAGGAAGAAGAGGGCAGCACATGGCACTTAGGGTTTGGGGCTGCCCTCAAAATCCCTCAATATATATAGGAGGAAGGGGAGAGGAGGCAGCTTTGGCCCTTACTCCAAGTAGGTTCGGCTGAACCAAACAAGGGAGGAATCCATCTCCCACAAGGGAGGTGGAATCCTATTAGGACTCCTTCCTAATTTGGATTTTCCTGCCCCTTGGGGTTTTTCCTTTCTCCCTCTTTCCTAGCTGCATATGCCTTGTAGGGCTGGTTTGACCAGCCGACTAAGGGCTAGTGCAACACCCCTTAGGCCCATGTGGCCTCCCGGCTTGGGTGGCCCCTCCTGATGGCCCTTCGGCACTCCTAGTACACTACCAGAAATACCCGAAACTTTTCCGGTGGCCAAATCGGGACTTCCTATATATTGATCTTTACCTCCTGAGCATTCCGGAGCTCCTCGTGATGTCCGAGATCTCATCCAGGACATAGAACAACCTTCGGTCACCAACATAGATAACTCAACTATACCAAAACATCACCGAACCCAACAGACACCCTGAGATACCTCTCCGTCACTCGGAGTAACAAATCCCAGTCTTGATCCATGCCAACCCAACAGACACCCTAGGAGATACCTGTAGAGCGCCTTTATAGTCACTCAGTTGTGTTCCGCTATTTTGTATACATAAGGTACTCCTCTGGTGTCAGTGAGTTGCATGATCTCATGGTCATAGGAACATATACTTGACATGTAGAAAACTGTAGCAATAAACTGACACGGTCATATGCTACGTTTATGGGCTGGGTCTTGTCCATCACATCATTCTCCTAATTATGTGATCCCGCTATTGAATGACATCTCATGCCCATAGCTAGGAAACCTTAATCATCTTTGATCAACGAGCTAGTCTATTAGAGGCATACTAGGGACATGGTGTTGTCTATGTATCCACACATGTATCTGAGTTTCCGATCAATACAACTCTAGCATGTATAATAAACGATTATCATGAACAAGGAAATATGATAATAACTAATTTATTATTGCCTCTAGGGCATATTTCCAACAGGTCATCCCAAAAATTAATGTCTTAAATAAAATAAGAAGTTTTTATTTTGTTGATGAGTGTAACTAGGTGTAGTATATATTTAGCAACAATGAAATTAGCATAATACGCATACCAAGGACTATCATGGGAAGTAGAGGCATTTATAACAGCTAATTGCTAATCAGGAAAACTATCATTAACAGGTATTGAGTCATAAAGAATATTTTCCGTCCTAGATAAATTATCTGCGATAGGGTTTTCAGCTCCCTTCCTATCGACAATATACAAATCCAACTGTAGTAGTAAAAGAACCCACATAAGTAACCTAGGCTTATGATATGACTCCAACATATCTATAATTTTTGCTTGTTACTAGCTTTTATATTATCATTCTGGGATGTTCTACAATCATTTTATAGCAACTTTATATCATTTTTTGGGTCTAACCTATTGACATAGTGCCAAAGTGCCAGTTGTTGTTTTTGCTTCTTTTTTAATTCGTAGAAAATCAGTACTAAACGGACCCCAAACACTACGGGAATTTTTGGAGAATTTTTATGGTCCAGAAGAGACAGGATGGGCGAAAGAGCACCAGGAGAGGGGCCCCAGGGTGGCCACCCTCCACCAGGGCGAGCTAGAGGCCCCTAGCGCGGCCTGGTGGAGGGTTCCCACCTTGGGATCCCCCCTCAACCCACTATCAAGCATATGAATTCCCAAATATTTGTAAAACCCTAGAAGAGTCGACAAAACACAATTGCAGCCACCACAAGTTCCAGAACCTCGAGATCCAATCTAACACCATCACAGAGGGGGGGGTCATATTCATCATAGGTGCCTGTTCTATGATGCATGAGTAGTCCACCATAGACCTATGGGTCCGTAGGCAGTACCTAGATGGCTTCCTCTCTCTCTACGATTTTCAATACAATGGTCTCTTGGAGATCTATTTGATGTAATGACTTTGTGTTGTGTTTGTTGGGATCCGATGAATTTTGAGTTCATGATTAGTTTCTATCCATGAATATGATTTGAGTCTTATTTGTTTGCTTATTTGCATGATTACTTATAGCCTCGTATTTCTTCTTTGAATCTTTGGTTAAGTTAGGCGAACTAGATTGATTTTTCTTGCCATGGAAAGGCGTGCTTTGTGATGGGTTTGATCTAGCGGTGTTCTTTACCAGTGACAGAAGGGGCAGCAAGACACACATGTATCATTGGCATTAAGGATAACAAGATGGGGTATATTCCTACATGAATAGATCTTGAGTACATCATGTCATCATTCTTATTGCATTACTCCGTTTTCCATGAACTTAATACACTAGATGCATGCTGGATAGCAGTCGATGTGTCGTGTAATAGAAGTAGACACAGAATCGTTTCGGTCTACTTATCTTGGATGTGATGCCTATATAATGACCATTGCCGTGATATCATCATGATTATTTGATCCTCTATCAATTGCCCAACAGTAATTTGTTCAACCACCGCGTGCTATTCTCATGAGAGAAGCCACTAGTGAAACCTGCGGCCCCCGGGTCTACTTTTCCAACATATTGCTTTCCGGTCTACTATTTTGCCTTTTTGTTTTCATATCTATTAATCCAAAAAACCAAAAATACCTTGCTTCCCTTTTTTGTTTACTTATTATATTTTGTGTTGTGATATCTATTTGCCAAAACTATCATTACTTCATCTATCTTATTACCGTAGAGAGCTTGACAACCTCTCTCTCGTGTCGGGTTGCAATTTTTTTTGTGTGTAGGTATTATTTACGTGGGTGCGTGATCTTCCTGTACGGACTGATACCTTAGTTTCATAACTGAGGGAAGTACTTACCATCGTTGTGTTGCATCATCCCTTCCTCTTTGGGGAAATACCGACGCAGTCTCAAGCCATGTCAGCTTAGTATCTTTCTTATTCATGAGATATTTGATAGCAGCATGATTAGTGTGAATAGTAAGTTTGGAATTAACAATATAAGGTTTGAACTTATCGCATGCAAACACAAATGCTAAAAAACATTTCTACGTAGTAGCATAATTTCTTTGAGTAGTGTCCAAGGTCTTACTAGCATAATGAATAGCATGCAATTTCTTATCAATTCTTTGACCTAGAACAGTAACAACAACATAGTCACTAGCATCAAATTATTTCAAAGGGTAAGTTCCAATCAGGTGGTTGACCAATATGTGCAATTACTAAAGCTTTCTTAAGTATTTCAAAGGCTTCCACACAATCATCATAAAAATAAAAGGATTACATTTTTTTTAGAAAATTTGAAAGAGTCTTAGAAATTCTAGAGAAATCATTAATAAACCTTCTATGAAATTCAACGTACACAACGAAACTTCATATACCTTTTATATCCTTAGGACATGGCATTTTCTCAGTTGCATCAACTTTAGCTTTATCTACCTCTATGCCTCTTTCATAAATTTTATGACCAAGGATGATGTTGACACCTGATTTTGGCACGAAAGAAAACATGATTAAGATGGATTCAAATGAACAAGTGCTCTACAAGTTTATGGAGAAGCTTGTATTTACAAGAAAGTGAGTGGGAGCTCCATAGCGTTTCTAGTGTTATATGTGGATGACATATTGCTGATAGGAAACGATATAGAAATGCTAGAAAGCGTGAAGGAATATTTGAATAAGAGTTTTTCAATGAAGGACCTAGGAGAAGCTGCATTCATATTAGGCATTAAGATCTATAGAGATAGGTTGAGACGCTTAATAGCACTTTCACAGAGCACATACCTTGATAAAGTTTTGAAGAAGTTCAGAATGGAACAGGCCAAGAAGGGGTTCTTGCCTGTGTTACAAGGTGTGAAGTTAAGTAAGACTCAATGCCCAGTGACTGCAGAAGATAAAGAAAAGATGAGTGTCATCCCCTATGCTTCAGCCATAGGCTCTATCATGTATGCAATGCTGTGCACAAGACCCGATGTCAGCCTTGCCATAAGTATGGCTGGAAGGTCTCAAAGTGATCCTGGAATGGAGCACTGGCAAGTGGTCAAGAATATCCTTAAGTACCTTAACAGGACTAAGGACATGTTTCTCGTTTATGGAGGTGATGAAGAGCTCGTCGTAAAGGGTTACGTCGATGCAAGCTTCGACACTGATCCAGACGATTCTAAATCGCAAACCGGATACGTATTTATTCTTAACGGGGGAGCGGTAAGCTGGTGCAGTTCCAAGCAAAGCGTGGTAGTTGATTCTACGTGCGAAGCGGAGTACATCGCAGCCTCGGAGGCAGCGAAGCAAGGTGTCTGAGTGGGAGCTCTATAGATCTGGGAGTAGTGCCTAGTGTACTGAATCCAATAAATCTGTTATGTGACAACACTGGTGCCATTGCTCTAGCCAAGGAACCAAGTTTCACAAGAGGACCAGACACATAAAGCGACGCTTCAACTCCATCCGATTGTACATCGAGGAGAAGGACATAAATATTTGCAAAGTGCGCACGGATCTGAATGTTGCAGACCCGTTGACTAAACCTCTTCCAAGGGCTAAACATGATCAACACCAGAACTGTATGGGTGTTCGATTCATTACCATGTAAATCACATAGTGATGTGAACTAGATTATTGACTCTAGTGCAAGTGGGAGACTGTTGGAAATATGCCCTAGAGGCAATATATAAAGTGTTTATTATTATATTTCCTTGTTCATGATAATCGTTTATTATCCATGCTATAATTGCATTGATTGGAAACACATTGCATGTGTGGGTAAATAGACAACATTGTGTCCCTAGTATGCCTCTAGTGAACTAGATCGTTGATCAAAGATGGTCAGGGTTTCCTAGCCATTGACATGTGATGTCATTTGATATGGGGATCACATCATTAGGAGAATGATGTGATGGACAAGACCCAAACTACAAACGTAGCATATGATCGTGTCAGTTTATTGCTACTGTTTTCTGCATGTCAATGTATATGTTCCTATGACCATGAGATCATGCAACTCATGGATATCGGAGGAGTGCCTTGTGTGTATCAAACGTCGCAACGTAACTGGGTGACTATAAAGGTGCTCTACAGGTATTTCCGATGATGTCTGTTGAGTTGGCATGGATCGAGACTGGGATTTGTTACTCCGTGTGACGGAGAGGTATCTCGGGGCCCACTCGGTAATGCAACATCACAATAAGCCTTGCAAGCAATGTGACTAATTGTTAGTTGCTGGATCTTGTATTACGGAACGAGTAAAGAGACTTGCCGGTAACGAGATTGAACTAGGTATGGAGATACCGACGATCGAATCTCGGGCAAGTAACATACCGAAGAACAAAGGGAACGTTATACGGGATTAACTGAATTCTTGACATAGAGGTTCGACCGATAGATCTTCGTAGAATATGTAGGAACCAATGTGGATGTCCAGGTCCCGCCATTGGTTATTTGCCGTAGAGGTGTCTCGATCATGTCTACATAGTTCTCGAACCCGTAGGGTCTGCACACTTAAGGTTTAGTGACGTTTCGGTAGTATAGAGTTATGTATGGTGGTGACCGAAGGATGTTCGGAGTCTCGGATACGATCCCAGACATGATGAGGTTCTCCGGAAGAGTCTGGAGATAAAGATTGATATATGTGATAATAGTGTTTTGATCTCTGGAAGAGTTCCGGAATTAACCGGAAGGGGTTCCGGATGTTTACCGAAGTGTTCGGGTACAACAACACTTTATATGGACCAATGGGGTAAAACCCACGAGGTATTGGAAAGGGCAAAAGGAAGTTTTGCTGTTGCCTTAAGCAGTAAGGCAGTACTACCGCTTGTGAAGCGGTACTACCGCTCAAGCGGTACTACCGCTCGTGAAGCGGTACTACCGCTTGTGCGCGGGACTGCAGGGATCCGAGTTGGACTCTTTTCTTGCGGGCCAAACCGACCTTGTGCGGGCAAAATCAACCTTGTAGAGGTTTTTGCTCCAAGTTTAGACCCCAGGGCTCAACATATAAATAGAGGGGCAGGGCTAGCACACGGGACACAACTTACGGCCACGTGCTACCCGTTCCACCGGTGCTCCTCTAGATCGGTTTTCTGCAGCGCTTAGGCGAAGCCCTGCCGGAATTGCTCCACCACCACCATCACCGGAGCACCGTCACGCTGCTAGTGAACTCCCTCTCCTCTCCACATCCTCTTGCTGGATCAAGATGGTGGAGATTGTCATCAAGCTGTACGTGTGGTGAACGCGGAGGTGCCGTCCGTTCGGTACTAGATCAGAAGGATCGTGATCAAGGCCACGGGACGTTCGTGATCAGATCGCGGGACAGATCGTGACGAGATCGCGGGACGGTACGTGATTAGATCGCGGGACGCTCGCCGATTTGGATCGCGAAGAAGTACGACTACACCAACCGCGTTTCTTAATGCTTCCCGCTTAGCGATGTACAAGGGTACGTAGATCTACTCTCCCTCTCGTAGATGCTCATCAACATGGATAGGTTTGCGTGTGCGTAGGAAATTTTTTGTTTCCCATGCAACGTTCCCCAACAGTGGCATCATGAGCTAGGTTGATGGTTCAATGAGATCTCGAGTAGAACACAAAAGGTTTGTGGGCGTTGATGCTTAGATTGCTTCCTCCCTTGGTCGGATTTTAGTTCGGCGGGATTGTGAGAGGAAGCGGCCTGAACCAACATTACTCGTACGCTTACGAGAGACCGGTTCCCTTGATGCAGCTTGTTGCTTAGATGGCTTGCGGGTGACAGTTTCTCTCACTTTAGTTGGATTGGATCCGACAAAGGCGGTCCTTGAGAAGGTTGAAAAGCAATCTATGTATCACTGTTGTGGTTTATGCGTAGGTGAGAATCGTTCTTGCTAAATACCCGTAGCAGCCACGTCTAACTTGTTTTTGCAGGGTATGTTGTGATGTGATATGGCCAATTACATGATGAGATATATGTGACGTATGAGATGATCATGTGATGTATAGATTTTCACGACTTGAACGTCGGTGAATACGGCAACCGGCAGGAGCCGTAGGGTTGTCTTTAATTATTGTATGACCTGCATGTCAATCATTAAGCGCTATGTTATGCTTTACTTTATCGCTAAGTGGTAGCAATGGAAGTAGAAGCAGGGATGGCGCCACAACCCCAATGGCGACACGTTGATGGAGATCAAGATGATGGAGATCATGGTGTCATGCCGGTGACGATGGAGATCATGCTGGTGCTTTCAAGATGGAGATCAAAAGAACAAGTTCATGGCCATATCATGTCACTTATGATTTGCATGTGATGTTAGTCCTTTTATGCACCTTGTTTTCCTTAGGTCGATGGTAGCATTATAAGTTGATCCCTCGCTTGAATTTCAAGGTGAATTTTGTTCTCCCCGAGTGTGCGCTGTTGCGAAAGTTTGTCGTGTCGAGACACCACATGATGATCGGGTGTGATAGACTCTACGTTCACATACAATGGGTGCAAGCCAGTGTTGCACATGCAGAACACTCGGGGTTAAACGTGACGAGCCTAGCATTTACATACATGGCCTCGGAATACAAGAGACCGAAAGGTCGAACATGAGTCATATAGTAGACATGATCAACATGATGATATTCACCATTGACACCACCTCAACTCACGTGATGATCGGACTTGAGTTGGTGAATTTGGATCACGTATCACTCAGATGACCTGAGGGATGTCAATTTGAGTGGGAGCTTTAGTAATTTGATTAACTAAACTCATTATCTTGAACAATAGTCTAAGTAACCTTTGCATATTTATGTTGTAGATCAATGGCTCGCGCAGTAGCACCCCTGAATTTTAATGCATTCCTAGAGAAAGCTAAGTTGAAAGATGATGGAAGTAACTTTGTGGACTGGGCCCATAATCTAAGGATTATCCTCACGGCTTCCCAGAAATCATATGTCCTTGATGCACCACTTGGTGACCAACCCGAAGACATGTCATCCAAAGACATTAAGAACGCTTGGGAGGCACGTTCTGGAGATTACTCAATAGTTCAGTGTGCAATATTGTATGGCTTAGAACCGAGACTTCAAATACGTTTTGAACGTCATGGAGCATATGTGATGTTCTAGGAGTTGAAGTTTATCTTTCAGAAGAATGCCCGGATCAAGAGGTATGAGACCTCCGATAAGTTCTATGCTTGCAAAATGGAGGAGAACGGGTCTATCAGTGAACATATACTCGGAATGTGTGGGTATTCGACTCGTTTGGTGGAGTTGGGAATGCCCATTCCGCTAGAGGTGATCACTGACAGAGTTCTTCAATCACTGACACCTAGCTACAAGAGCTTTGTGATGAACTATAGCATGCACGGGATGAACAAGTCACTCATCAAGCTGTTTGCGATGCTGAAAGTCGCTGAGTCTGAAATCCAGAAAGAACATCAAGTGTTGATGGTCAAGAAAACCACTAATATCAAGAAGAATTGCAAGGGAAAGAAGGGTAAATCCAAGAAGGATGGCAAAGCAGTTGATCCTCCTGTAAGGAAACCCTAGGCTAAACCCAAGCTAGAAACTGAGTGCTTTCATTGCAAGGGAACTGGTCACTAGAAGCGGAACTGCCCCAAGTACCTGGATGACAAGAAGGCGGCCAACAACAAACAAGGTATATATGATATACATGTTATTGATGTGTACCTTACTAGCTCTCGTTGTAGTGCCTGGGTATTTGATACCAGTTCGGTTGCTCACATTTGCAACTCAAAACAGGAACTACGGAATAGACGAAGGCGGGCAAAGGACGAAGTGACGATGCGCGTGGGAAATGGTTCCAAGGTTGATGTGATCACCGTCAACACGCTCTCTCTTCGATAACCATCGGGATTAGTGATGAACCTGAATAATTGTTATTTAGTGCCTGCGTTAAGCTTGAACATTATATCTGGATCTTGTTTATTGTGAGACGGTTACTCATTTAAATTAGAGAATAATGGTTGTTCTATTTATATGAGTGATATCTTTTATGGTCATGCAGCCAATGTGAGGGGTTTATTCATATTGAATCTTGATAGTGATGATACACATGTTCATAACATGATGCCAAAAGATGTAGAGTCGATAATGATAGTACCACTTTCTTGTGGCACTGCCATTTGGGTCATATTGGTGTAAAACGCATGAGGAAGGTCCATGCTAATGGACTTTTGGAGTCACTTGATTTTGAATCATGACACATGTGACCCATGCCTCATGGGCAAGATGACTAAAACGCTGCTCTCTGGAACAATGGAACGTGCAAGTGACTTGTTGGAAATCATACATACTGATGTGTGCGGTCCAATGAATGTTGCAGCACGCGGTGGATATCGTTATTTTCTCACCTTCACGGATGACTTAAGTAGATATGGGTATATTTACTTAATGAAACACAAGTCTGAAACGTTTGAAATGTTCAAGCAATTTCAGAGTGAAGTTGAGAATCATCATAACAAGCAGATCAAATTCCTACGATCTGATCGAGGAGGTGAATATCTGAGTTATGAGTTTGGTAGTCACTTAAGATAGCGTGGAATTGTTTCACAATTGACACCGCCTAGAACACCACAACGTAATGGTGTGTCCAAACGTCATAATCGAACCTTATTTGATATGGTGCGTTCTATGATGTCTCTTGCTGATTTCCCACTATCATTTTGGGGTTATGCATTAGAGACAGCTGCATTCACTTTAAATAAGGCACCACCGAAATCCGTTGAGATGACGCCATATGAACTATGGTTTGGCAAGAGGCCAAAGTTGTCGTTTCTTAAACTTTGGGGATGTGATGCTTATGTCAAAAAGCTTCAGCCTGAAAAGCTGGAACCCAAAGCGGAGAAATGCGTCTTCATAGGATACCCGAAAGAGATAGTTGGGTATACCTTCTATCTTAGATCCAAAGGCAAAGCGTTTGTCACTAAGAACGGAACATTTCTTCAGAAAGAGTTTCTCTCGAAAGAATTGAGTGGGAGGAAATAGAGCTTGATGAGGTTATTGAACCTTTACTTCAACCAGAGAGTAGCGCAGCGCAGAAAGATGTTTCTGTGGAGCCTACGACAGTTGAAGAGGAAGTTAATGATGATGATCATGAAGCTTCTGGTCAAGTTACTAATTAACCTCGTAGGTCGACAAGCGCGCGTACTACTCCTGAGTGGTACAACAACCCTGTCTTGAAGGTCATGTTGTTGGACAACAATGAACCTACGAGATATGGAGGAGCGATGATGGGCCTGGATTGTGAGAAATGGTTAGAGGCCATGAAATCCGAGATGGGTTCCATGTATGAAAAAAAACTATGTACATTGGAAGTATTACCTGAAGGGCGAAAGGCCATTCAGAACAAATGGATCTTTAAGAAGAAGATGGACATGGACGGTAATTTCACCGTCTATAAAGCTCGACTTGTGGCAAAGGGTTTTTCACTAGTTCAAGGAGTTGACTACGATGACACCTTCTCACCCGTAGTGATGCTTAAGTCCGTCAGAATAATGTTAGCTATAGCTGCTTATATCGACTATGAAATTTGGCAGATGGGTGTCAAAACAGCGTTCCTCAATGGTTTCCTTGAGGAAGAGTTATATATGATGCAACCAGAAGGTTTTTTTGATCCAGAGAATGCTGACAAAGTTTGCAAACTCCAGCGATCCATTATGGACTGGTGCAAGCATGTCGGAGTTGGAATAAGTGCTTTGATGAGGTGATCAAAGCGTTTGGGTTTATACAAGTTCATGGAGAAGCTTGTATTTACAACAAAGTGAGTGGGAGCTCTATTGCGTTTCTAATATTATATGTGGATGACATATTGCTAATTGGAAACAATATAGAAATGCTGGAAAGCGTGAAGGAATATTTGAACAAGAGTTTTTCAATGAAGGACCTAGGAGAAGCTACATTCATATTAGGCATTAAGATCTATAGAGATAGATCCAGAGGCTTGATAGCACTTTCACAAAGCACATACCTTGATAAAGTTTTGAAGAAGTTCAAAATGGATCAGTCCAAGAAGGGGTTCTTGCCTGTGTTACAAGGTGTGAAGTTGAGTAAGACTCAATGCCCAGTTACTGCAGAAGATAGAGAGAAGATGAATGTCATCCCCTATGCTTCATCCATATGCTCTATCATGTATGCAATGTTGTGCACAAGATGCGATGTCAGCCTTGCCATAAGTATGGCTGGAAGGTTTGAAAGTGATCCTGGAATGGAGCACTGGACGGCGGTCAAGAATATCCTTAAATACCTGAGAAGGACTACGGAAATGTTTCTCGTTTATGGAGGTGATCAAGAGCTCGTCGTAAAGGGTTACGTCAATCCAAGCTTTGACACTGATCCGGATGACTCTAAGTCATAAACTGGATACGTATTTATTCTCAACGAGGTAGCGGTAAGCTGGTGCAGTTCCAAGCAAAGCATGGTAGCCGATTCTACATGCGAAGCGAAGTACATCGCAGCCTCGGAGGCGGCAAAGGAAGGTGTTTGGATGAAGCAGTTCATGACAGATCTAGGAGTAATGCTTAGTGCACTGAATCCAATGACTCTGTTCTGTGACAACATTGGTGCCATTGCTCTGCCAATGAACCAAGGTTTCACAAGAGGACCAGACACATAAAGTGACGCTTCAATTCCATCTGCGACTACATCGAGGAGAAGGACATAAATATTTTCAAAGTGCACACGGATCTGAATGTTGTAGACCCGTTGACTAAACCTCTTCAAAGGGCTAAACATGATCAACACCAGAACTGCATGGGTGTTCGATTCATTACAATGTAAATCACATAGTGATGTGAACTAGATTATTAACTCTAGTGCAAGTGGGAGACTATTTGAAATATGCCCTAGAGGCAATAAATAAAGTGTTTATTATTATATTTCCTTGTTCATCATAATTTTTTATTATCCATGCTATAATTGTATTGATTGGAAACACATTGCACGTGTGGATAAATAGACAACACTTTGTCCCTAGTATGCCTCTAGTGAACTAGCTCGTTGATCACAGATGGTCAAGGTTTTCTAGCCATTGAAATGAGATGTCATTTGATAATGGGATCACATCATTAGGAGAATGACGGGATGGACAAGAACCAAACTATAAATGTAGCATATGATCGTGTTAGTTTATTACTACAGTTTTCTGCATGTCAAGTATATGTTCCTATGACCATGAGATAATGCAAGTCACGGACACCGGAGGAGTGCCTTGTGTGTATCAAATGTCGCAACGTAACTGGGTGACTATAAAGGTCCTCTACAGGTATCTTCGAGGGTGTCTGTTGGGTTGGCATGGATCAACACCGGGACTTGTTACTCTGTGTGCTGGAGAGGTATCTCAGGGCCCACTCAGTAATGCAACATCACAACAAGCCTTGCAAGCAATGACACTAACTGGTAGTCATGGGATCTTGTATTACGGAAACGAGTAAATAGACTTGCCGGTAACGAGGTTGAACTAGGTATGGAGATACCGATGATCGAATCTCGGGCAAGTAACATACCGAAGAACAAAGGGAACATCATACGGGATTAACTAAAGCCTTGACATAGAGGTTCGACCGATAAAGATCTTCATAGAATACATAGGAATCAATATGGGCATCCAGGTCCCACCATTGGTTATTGAACGTTGAGGTGTCTCGGTCATGTCTACATAGTTCTCGAACCCGTAGGGTCTGCACACTTAAGGTTTGGTGACGTTTCGTAGTATAGAGTTATGTATGGTGGTAACCAAAGTTTGTTCGGAGTCTCGGATGAGATCTCGGATATTACGAGGAACTCTGGAATGGTCCAGAGGTGAAGATTGATATATAGGAAGTCCTGTTTTGGTCACAAAAAAAGTTCCGGGCTGGTCGGTAGTGTACCGGGAGTTCCGTGAGGGTACCGGGGGACCATGGGGAGGAGCATTTCTACCCAAGAGGCTATATGGGCTCTGGGAGGATGAATACCAGCCCTTAGTGGCTGGCCGAAGTCCCACAGAAGGCCCATGCGGCTGGGAAGTAAGTCCAAAGTGGAAAATGTGGAAAAAGGCAAAAAGGTGGAAATAAGGAAGGAGTCCTAAGCCTACTAGGAGTGGAGGAGGAGGACTCCTCCACTCCACTTTGGCTGAAGCCACCAAGGGCTGGCCCTTGCCCCAAACCTGCTCCTCTCCTCCTCCTATATATACTAGAGGTTTTAGGGTTTTTGCAAATAGATTTTCATCCACATGCAACCCTCTCCTCTAGTCCGTAGTTTCTCCTCTAGATCGGTTTCAGAAGTGCTTAGGTGAAGCCCTGCTGGATTTAGTCCACCACCATTGCCGCAACGCCGTCGCCCTACCGGAGAACTCGTCTACCTCTTCGCTACCTCTTACTGGATCAAGAAGGCGGAGATCGTCATGAAGTCGTACGTGTGCTGAACGCGGAGGTGTCGTCCGTTCGGTGCTTGATCGGGACAGATCGTGATTGGATCACGGGACGCTCGGTGATTTGGATCGCGAAGACGTTCGACTACATCAACCGTGTTTCTTAATGCTTCTCGCTTAGCAATCTACAAGGGTACATAGATCCACACTCCCTCTCGTAGATGCTCATCACCCTGGATAGATCTTGCGTGTGCGTAGGAATTTTTTTGTTTCCCATGCAACATTCCCCAACAACCTTGTCGGTGCAACCAAGAGTTGTATATCGGTCCCTCCTTGATTCAAAAGCTACCAATTTTTTTCACTTCGGTACCATCAACATTTACACATCGGTGTCACGGAGTCTGACTTATTGTGTGTAATGGTTGGATTTTTGGGGATCCCTTTATATACCCCTTCACCACCACTCACTCGAAAGAGAAGCACTCAGAACTATTCCATACCTATCCTACTCAGTTTTTTGAGAGAGAACCACCTACCCTTGTGTTGAGGTCAAGATATTTCACTCCAACCATATGGATCTTGATTTCTAGCCTCCCCAAGTTGTTTTCCACCAATCCCATCTCTTCTACCAAGCCAAATCTGTGTGAGAGAGATTGTGTGTTGAGGAGTCTATCATCTTGAAGCACAAGAGCAAGGAGTTCATCGTCCTTACCGAGCCTATTACCTTTTGGAGGTGGTGCCTCCTAGATTGGTTAGTTGTCACTTGGGAGCCTCCTACTTCGTGTTGTGGAGTGAACCAAGAAGTTTGTAAGGGCAAGGTGATCGCCTACTTCGTGAAGATCTACCCATAGTGAGGCTAGTTCTTCGTGGACGGAAACCACATGGAATAGTCAAGGTTGCTTCTTCGTGGAACCCTCCATGGGTAGAGCCCTCCATGGACTCTCACAACTGTTACCCTCTATGGGTGGAAGACTACATGAACCTGCATGTACGATAGCACCACCTATCGGAACCACGGGAAAAATCATCGTGTCATCACTTGTGTTTGCATTCCTAACCCTCTCTTTACTTACCTATGCAATGTCTTTATTTTCCGCTGCTACACTCTTAGACATGCATGTGTAGGGTGTTACTTGATATGATATGAACACTAAAACTTACCAATAATTAAAATTAGGAAAAAGGAAAAAACTTTTATATGGTCAAGTAGTCTAATCACCCCCCCTCTAGACCTACTTTCGATCCTACAGCTTATAGTTTTGCCTCCCAACTATTCTCCTCAAGGGTGATGTCAACAATAAAAACTCATGATCACCCACATCCAAGTGGATATATGCGTCTAGATCATTCCCCAACACATAATGCTTGCCAAGAGAGAGGCGAAATGTAGGGAGTGGTCAGGATCACCGCGACTCTTGCATAAAGGTAAGTACTTGAAAGTAAAAGTAACAGATAGGCCCTTCGCAGACGGAAGTAGAGGTTGTCATGCGCTTTTTGTTTTGGGATGCACAAACCCTTTGTGCAAAGGAACGCCGCATTGTATTGCCCTTTGTGATAGCAACCTTTATTATGCAGTCCATCGCTTTTATTTATTTACTATCACAAGTTCATACAATGCTTATTTCCCTTAGTATAAAAGATCACACATATTTAGGAGCAATTTTTATTGTCTTTTGCACCGATGACAACTTACTTGAAGGATCTTATTCAATCCATAGGTAGGTATGGTGGACTCTCATGGAAAAACTGGGTTGTGGTGTTTGGATGCACAAGTAGTATCTCTACTTGGTGCGGAAGTTTTGGCTAATATGAGGTGGAAGAAAGTACTACATGTTGGAGTATTTAAAACCATATAACTTCGATCCGGAGGCAAGCAAAGATAACCCATAATGTTGTCTTCCTTGTCCAACATCAACTTCTTGGCATGTAATATTTTAATGAATGGTCACAATCATGAAAGATGTCCAAGATAATATATTTATATGTGAATCTCTCTTTCTTTATTACTTCCTTTTCAATTGAACCAATGATGAATCACTATGTTTGTTAACTCCCAACAAATTTCAACTGACATACTTCTTATATGTGAAGTTATCACTCCCTATAAGATCATTATGTATACTCTTTGCTTTTATTCTATTATTCTTTATTTATTACTCTAAATAGAATAGTAAGCAAGCAAAGCCCTCACATCAAAACTACTTTTTATAATATAACTCTCGGCCGTGCTTACATAAGGGGAGTAAAAAGCAAAAACTAAAAGCTATATCATACTAAAATTTATTCTATTAGATTAAAACAAAATGAAAAAGGATCAAACTAAGAAAACGAGAGAAAGGAAAAGGGAAAAAGGTGTGATGGTGATACGATACCGGGGCACCTCACCCAAGCTTGGCACAAGCCAAGGGGAGTGCCCATACCCATGTGGTTAGATATCCTTCTTCGAAGGTGATGGTGCGATTTTCTTGCCAATGATACCCCTCAGAATGCGATTCTCCTCCTCAAACTTGTTTTTTCCTGCTTGAGATCCATTATTTCCTTGTGAAGTTTTCCAGTGGCGATTAGAGATCCTTTCATCCATGGATGTTTCATTGCTGCGGGTGAAAAGAAAACACTCCTTCTCAAGTTTCCATAAGTAAGAAATTTAGCATTGGGACGAATAACCAAATTTTGGATTGCTGATCTCTGAAGTTCCTCCAACATGACTTTAGGTTGTGGATGAGAGTTAACTTCTTGTTCTTCCTCCATGGCATCCACCCTTTTCAAGTCGGCCTCCATATCCTCTTCCGTGGTTCTCCCAAAGTGATTAGCTTCAATGTATGCTCCAGGTTCCTATGTTGGGTGAGAAACATGACTCTCCCCGGTCGACTCTTGCAAAGAGATCTTTCTCTAAATTTGTTGCAGAAACAACTCAAAACGAAAACAGAAGGTATTGTCGTGATATGAAAGTCCAAACCTTTGGGAGATTATATAATGAATTTTTGCCGACCCGAACGGGTCTTCCAGAAGAAAATGGAGTCCGGAGGGCGCACGGGATGGTGGCAAACCCCCTAGGCGCGACCAGGGGGTGGTCGTGCCTAGCAGGCTTGTCACCTCCCCGTGAGTCCTTCGGACTACTTTTGATTTTCCTAATTTTTTAATATTCCAAAACTGAGTAAAATTGCTATTCGAAAGGTTTTGGAGTCGGTTTACATACCGTACCACATACCTATTCCTTTTCAGAGTGTGAAATGTTCCGGTAGGTCTCCCTAATATACTCTTCCGGAGTTATGGTATTGATAACATTGGTTTCAACATTTATGGGTGTACCTGAGATATAATGTTGATTCTTTGCCCATTTACCACCTTCGGATTTGTGCCTTCTCCGTTTTTGATCTTGATGGCATCGGTGTCGGTGTCAAAATCGGCGGATCCCGGGTAGGGGGTCCCGAACTGTGAGACTAGGATCGATGGTAGCAGGAGACGAAGGAGACACGAGTTTACCCAGGTTCGGGCCCTCCTATGGAGGTAATACCCTACGTCCTGCTTGATTGTATTGATGGTGTAAGGGGTTACAGAGTTGATCTACCTCGAGATCGTATGTCTAACCTTAGATGAGTTGTTCTATCTATACCCTAAAAAAACCCGACTTATATAGATGCCGGGGGTGCCCTTAGCTTACACATGTTCGGTTACATGCCGAAGAGATAACTTGCCTAACTACAGCGACTAACTTGGAGAACACGTCTAGATTCCATGAAGCTTCTATCCTAGCGCAGATGGTCCTTGACCCTCCGATGCCTGCCTTGCGTCCCATATAGTCCGGCCCATCAATAATTGTCGGCTATTCGAGAACCCCTTAATCCAGGATTCCCTCAACTGGAACGATATATTTCCTCGACAATGTAAGGCCCTTCCCATTTAGAGAGAAATTTTCCTGCAAAAAAGTCTTAACCAAGAGTTGTATAGCAAGACATGATCACCTACATTGAATTCATGCTTTTGTATACTTTTATCATGCCATCTCTTAACTTTTTCTTTAAACAACTTGGCATTCTCGTAGGCCTGGGTTCTCCATTCATCAAGTGTGATAATATCAAATAACCTCTTCTCACTAGCAAGTTTGAAATCATAGTTGAGCTCTTTGATTGCCCAATAAGCTTTATGCTCTAGCTCTAGAGGTAAGTGACATGCTTTACCATAAACCATTTTATATGGAGACATACCTATAGAATTCCTGTAAGCAGTTCTATAAGCCCATAATGCATCATCAAGTTGCTTAGATCAATTCTTCCTAGATCTATTAACCGTCTGTTGCAAGATCTATTTAATTTCTCTATTGCTTAATTCTACTTGACCACTAGATTTAGGATTATAAGGAGATGCAATTCTATGATTAACATCATACTTAGCAAGCAATTTACGGAAAGCACCATGAATAAAATGTGAACCACCATTAATCATTAAGTATCTGAGGACTCCAAATCTAGGGAAAATAACTTGTTTAAGCATCTTAATAGAGTTGTTATGATCAACACTACTAGTTGGGATAGCTTCTACCCACTTAGTAACATAATCAACCACAACTAAAATATGAGTATACCCGTTGGACGTTGGAAAAGGTCCCATATAATCAAAACCCCAAACATAAAATGGTTCAATAACAACAGAGTAACTCATAGGCATTTCCTGACGTCCACTAATATTGCCAATTCTTTGATTCATCACATGACAAGAACTTACGAGCATCTTTGAAGAGAGTGGGCCAATAAATAAACAGATTGCAATACGTTGTGTGCGGTTCTATCTCCAGCGTGGTGTCCTCCGTCGGCCTCGAAATGACACTTCAATAGGAATTGTTCCTGTTCATGCTCAGGTACACAAAATCTATTAATACCATCTACTCCATCTTTATAAAGGTGTGGGTCATCCCAGAAGTAATGTCTTAAATCATAGAATTTTTTTCTTTTGCTGGTATGTGAAACTAGGCAGTATAAATTTAGCGACAATGTAATTAGCATAATCAACATACCAAGGAGCATGTATGACAGCTAATTGTTCATCAGGAAAGCTATCATCAGTAGGTAGTGGGTCATCAGGAATGTTCTCTAACCTAGACAAGTTATCTACTACGGGGTTATTAGCACCCTTTCTATCAACAATATGCAAATAAAATTCTTGTAGAATTTGAACCCACCTGATAAGTCTGGGTTTAGCATCTTTTTTTCCATAAGATATTTAATAGCAGCATGATCAGTGTGAACAATTATATTAGAATCAACAATATAGGGTCTAAACTTATCACAAGAGAGCACAACTGCTAAAAATTGTTATTGAGTGGTAGCATAGTTTCTTTAAGCATTCTCTAAAGTTTTGCTAGCATAATGAATAACACTTAATCTCTTACCAACTCGTTGCCCTAGAACAGCACCAACAGCGTAATCACTAGCATCACACATGACTTCAACGGGTAGATTCCAATCAGGTGGTTGAACAACAGGTGCAGAAATCAAGGCATTCTTAAGAATTTCAAAAGCTTCTATAGAATCATCATCAAAAACGAATGGAACATCTTTCTGCAAGACATTAGTGAGCAGCCTAGAAAACTTACATAAGTCTTTAATAAATCTCCTATAGAAACCAGCATGACCAAGGAAACTTCTTATACCTCTGATATCCGTCGGACATGGCATCTTTTCAATAGCATCAACTTTAGCCTTGTCAACTTCAATACCTCTTTTAGAAATTTTATGTCCCAAGGTAATACCTTCATTCACCATAAAGTGACACTTCTCCCAATGCAAGACAAGATTAGTTTCTTTGCATCTCTGCAAAACTCGATCAAGGTTGCTCAAACAATCATCAAAAGAAGTTCCGTAAATGGAAAAATCATACATGAAAACCTCAACAATCCTTTCACCAAAATCAGAGAATATAGCAGTCATACATCTTTGAAAGGTAGAAGTTGTGTTGCCTAAACCAAAAGGCATATGTCTGTAAGCAAAGGTACCAAAATGGCAGGTAAAGGTGGTCTTCTCTTGGTCCTCTTTTGATACAGGTATTTGAGAGAAACCAAAATAACCATCTAGAAAGCAGAAATGTGTGTGTTTGGATAGTCTTTCTAGCATTTGATCTATAAAAGGTAGAGGGTAATGATCTTTTCTAGTAGTTTTATTCCATTTCCTAAAATCAATTACCATTCTATATCATATAAAAATTCTCTGTGGAATCAATTCATTTTTATCATTAGGAACTACGGTAATACCTCCTTTCTTAGGGACACAATGAACGGGACTAACCCACCTACTATCAACAATAGGGTAAATGATACCTGCCTCTAGAAGCTTTAATATTTCATTTCCGACCACTTCCTTCATTTTAGGATTTAACCGTCGTTGGTGATCAACAACTGGTTTACCATCAGGCTCCATTTTAATTTTGTGCTGACATAGAGTTGGACTAATGCACTTAAGATCATCAAGAGTATATCCAATAGCAGCAAAGTGCTTCCTTAGAGTTTTCAATAATCTCTGCTCTTCATGCTCTGAAAACTTAGCACTAATAATAACAGGATATATCTTCTTTTCATCAAGATAAGCATATTTCAGAGTATCTAGTAATTGTTTAAACTCAAACACGGCATCACCCTTGGGTGGAGGAGGATCCCCAAGTATTTCAACATGCAAGTTGTGTTTCAGAATAGGATGTTGATCAAAGAAAATCTTATCTATTTCATTCCTTTCATTCGTATGCATATCATTTTGGTGGTCTAGCAAATATTGTTCCAAAGGATCATTAGGAGGCATAGAAATAGAAGCAAGACCAATAATTTCATACTTACTAGGCAATTCTTTATCATGGGGGAGTCTACCAAATTTAGAGAAATTAAACTCATGAGATGTATCCACAATACTTACGGTAACCGTTTCCTTCTCACAATCTATCCTGGCATTAACGGTATTCAAGAAGGGTCTACCAAATATAATGGGACAAAAATAATCTTGTGGGGAGCCAAGAATAACAAAATCAGTAGGATATTTTATTTTCCAACACAAGACTTCAACATCTCTAATAATCCAAACTTGTGATATAGTATCTCTGTTTGCAAGCTTAATTGTAACATCAAATTCCTCTAACTCAGCTGGTGCAGTATCATTCATAATCTCTTTATATAAGGAAAAGTGAATTGCACTCATACTACCACCGATATCACATAAGCCATGATAACAATGATCTCCTATTTTAACAGAAACAACAAGCTTGCCAAGAATGGGTCTATGTGTATCTTTAGCATCGGGTTTAGCAATTCTAGCGCCTTCATCACAAAATTGAATAACATGCCCATCAAAATTATAAACCAAGATATCTTTAACCATAGCAATACTAGGCTCAATTTGCATTTGTTCGGGGGGTGCAGGTGTTCTAGCACAGCTCTTATGAACCACAGTTAAAGCTTTCGCATGTTCCTTTATTCTAACAAGGAAAGATGGTCTTTCGATATAAGCAGCAAGAATAACAGGATCAACATTATAAGTAATAGTTTTCTCTACAACTTTAATAGGTTCAACTACTTTCACTTCAATGGGAGGATGATATTTAAATCACTTCTCCTTAGGGAGATCAACATGAGCAGCAAAAGATTCACAAAAAGAAGCTACTATCTCAGAGTCAAGTCCATATTTAGTGCTAAATACACAAAAAGCATCGGTGTCTACGACGGATTTAACACAATCAAACTTAAGGTTTATACCTGACTTCTTAGCTTCGTAGAGTTCCCAATCTTCAGAGTTGCGTTTAATTCTTTCCAATAAATACCATTGAATTCAATATCTTTCTTCATATAGGAACCAACACAAGAAGTATCGAGCATGGATTGATCATTACGAGAAAGTCGAGCATAAAAATTCTGAATAATAATTTCTCTCGAGAGCTCAAGACTGGGGCATGAATATAACATTGTCTTAAGCCTCCCCCAAGCTTGAGAGATTCTTTCTCCTCCACGAGGCCAAAAATTATAAATATAATTCCGATCACGATGAACTAGATGCATATGATAGAACTTCTGATGAAATTCCATTTTCAATCGGTTGTAGCTCCATGGTCCAATATAATCACATAGCCTATACCATGTCAATGCCTTCCCCTTCAAAGATAAAGCAAAGACCTTCTTATTGACGTGATCCTTGGGTAGACCTGCAAGCTTAAATAATCCACAAACTTCATCCACATAGATTAGATGCAAATCAGGATGTAGTGTTCCATCTCCTGCATAAGGATTAGCCAGCAGCTTCTCTATCATACCCAATGAAATTACATACTAAATATTTTCAGTAGGTTCAGTAGGTTGAGGGAAAATCTTTGTGTTTCCGGTCGAGGTGAAGATACCCTGAACAAGCCCCTCAAAGCGATTACTTTCCATAGTAACTAGTGACACTAAATTTCAGCACACTATATAATTTTTTCCTTACCAGGTTCCACTTACCAAAGGCACTTCACTCCCCGGCAATGGTGCCATAAAAGAGTCTTGATGACCCACAAGTATAGGGGATCTATCGTAGTACTTTTGACAAGTAACAGTGTTGAACCCAACAAGGAGCAGAAGGAAATGACAAGCGGTTTCCAGTAAGGTATTCTCTGCAAGCACTGAAATTATCGGTAACAGATAGTTTTGTGATAAGGTAATTCGTAATGAGTAACGAGCAACAAGTGTAGCAAAGGTGCAGAAAGATATCCCAATCATTTTTGTAGCAAAGGACAGGCCTGGAGAAACTCTCATATAAAGCAAAGCACTCCCGAGGACACATGGGAATTTTTGTCAAGCTAGTTTTCATCGTGCTCATTTGATTCGCGATCATTAATTTGATAATTTGATATGTGGGTGGACCGGTGCTTGGGTGCTACCCTTACTTGGAAAAACCTCAAACTTATGATTAACCACTCTCGCAAGCATCCGCAACTACGAAATAAGAATTAAAATAAATCTAACCATAACATGAAACGTGTGGATCCAAATCAGCCCCTTACGAAGCAACGCATAAACTAGGGTTCAAGCTTCTGTCACTCTAGCAACCCATAATCTACTTATTACTTGCCAATGCTTTCCCCTAGGCCCAAATAATGGTGAAGTGTTATGTAGTCGACGTTCACATAAGACCACTAGAGGAGAGACAATATACATCTCATCAAAATATCAAACGAATACCAAATTCACATGATTACTTATAACAAGACTTATCCCATGTCCCCAGGAGGGCGGGAACAAACGTAACTACTCAGAAAACATGTTCATGTTCATCATAAGAGGAGTATTAATTATCATAAAGGATCTGAATATATGATCTTCCACCAAGTAAACCAACTAGCATCAACTACAAGGAGTAATCAATACTACTAGCAACCCACGCATACCAATCTGAGGTTTGGGACAAAGATCGGATACAAGAGATGAACAAGGGTTTGGAGAGGATATGGTGATGGTGAACATATCGATGGAGATTGACCACCTATCGATGAGAGGATCGTTGGTGATGACGATGGCTTCGATTTCCCCCTCCATGAGGGATGTTTCCCCGGCATAACAGCCCTGCTGGAGCTCTAGATTGGTTCTGTCCAAGTTCCGCCTTGAGACGGTAGTGCTTCATCCCGAAATCTTCCTTGTTATTTTTTCCAGGTCAAAACCCTCCATACAGCAGAAATGGGCCTCGAGGGCCTGACAGGTGGGTTACAAGCCTGCTAGGCGCGGTTAGGGGGGTAGTCGCACTTGGCAGGCTTGCCACCTCCTGGTGGCCCCCCTCTAGTATCCGTTTCACCCAGTAATTTTTATATATTCCAAAATAATTCTCCGTAAATTTTTAGGACTTTTAGAGTTGTGCAGAATAGGTATCTCAGATTTGCTCCTTGTCTACTCTAGAATTCCCGTTGCTAGCATTCTCCCTCTTCATGTAAACCTTGTAAAATAAGATAGAAAAGGCATCAGTATTGTACCATAGCGTGTAATAACAACCCATAATGCTATAAATATCAATATAAAAGCATGATGCAAAATGGACGTATCATGCATCCCATGCTATGTGAGGCAGTATGTCTTAGAGAAACTCTCTTTCGGTAACGCGGAAAAGATGAAGAAGAAGAAATTTTACTTAAAACAAAGCATGGTTTCACTTTTGAGGCTAAACGCCGTGATGAAGTAGGTCGCACATATTTTAGTTGTTCAAATTAGAGAGCATTATGCAAGGCTTATGGATTTGAGGAGGGTATGAAAATTACCTTTGATATTGCCATTCCTCAATATGATTCGTCCACTGGTCTTCAATATGATAAAGACATTTGGGTGGATCTTGACATGATCCCTATTGTACCTCTATGTGATATTTTCAAATAAATTTGTTAAATACTATATATTACTCATTTAAAAATATTTTTTATTCACCCATTCTTACCTTGTTCATATGTAATTGATAGCTTATTTCCTTTCTTTGAGTGATACACGGAAGATAGTAGACAAGACACACTACACTTATGGATCGCATCTAACTTGGGAGGAGAAGAATTTTCTTTTCAACTTTGTTAATAATGTCATGTCTACTAAGGATGACATGTATTATAAAGTTGGCCAAAATTATAAAGTATACATGCCACTAGTGCATAGGTTGGGCGCTGATGACATCATCGCAAATTAATTGGTAAGAGTTTCTAACTACACTACTATTATTCAAATTACATTGTTAATTATGCTTCTATTATGTAAATTACATTGCTAACTAGGATACTATTATGATCTTCAATAGAAATAGCCAAAGGATGTTGTGCCTCTGTTGATGCTTGTCAAAGGTGAGCTGGCAATTATTTCCATACTCAACTCAGTGCAAACCACAAGGAAAACCCCAAACTGAAGCAGGAACAAAAATAAAGATGGATCGCAATCCACAAGTTGGAGACCGTTGGATCTATTTGCTTCATCATGGAGACCTGGGTGTTTTTATGTTTTATGACATTTTACCTAGGAGAGAGGATTAGGTCCTATGAGAGAGGAGTGTTTCTGGTTTATGACATTATCTAGTAGTGGTTAACTTGGCATGATTAAGATGATGTTGAGTTGTTAGATGATTAAGAAGATGATTAGTTACATGACACGTATTAGATTAAAATGGATAATGAGCTATTGAATGAAAGATATTAGATTAAAGTGGATGGATTCGAGAGACCAAGGTGAATTAGAGGAAAATACGATGTTGCGAATCGCAACATTGTATTTTACTCTAATTTACCTTGTACTCTGGCATCCATCTACTTTAATCCAAATGTTGTTTCTTCCACAAATTTTATTCATGCTGTATATTAACATGTATAACCATGTGAAAATACAATATAAATTTAAAAGGAAATACACGCGATTAGTATTGACGCGGGGTACACATATGTGCTGCTAATAGTTAGCAGTAGCGTGGGTACAAAAATATGCTACTGGTATATTAGCTACCAGTAGCGCTGGCTGACCGACGCTACTGCTAACTGTTAGCTATAGCGTCGTAGCAATAGCACGGCTCCCCATGGTACTGCTACACCTTTAACCCGCGCTACTACTAGGGTTTTCTCTAGTAGTGAGACTACTAACTTTGTATAACTAGGTGTCAAACCCTACACATACCATGCATTGCAAATCATACACCTAATATGCACGATATATGTTGGTACATCATGGCATCACAACATAACTCTACAACTCAATGTATTTATTTAAGGCTCAGAAGAGCCAACAATAGAGTTATTACAAGTAGGATCACAAGACCCAGCGTTTAATGCATACAAGCAATAACAGAAACAAAAATGTCTCAGTATAGCTTAAGAAGCCTGAAAATAAACTATGACCCTCCAAAGAACCAAATTATTGTGTAGGATTCCTAAGGTATTCGTTCAACGTCGAACTCATGTAGTAACCACTAATGAGGCAGTGGTCTCCTCTATGCAAAATAAACTTTAGCAATCGTGAGTCCGTGAGTATAAAGATACTTAGTAAGACTTGCATCAGAAGTAACTACTCATGCATTGGGTGTCAACGAAAGGGCTTGTGGTTTTTTTTAGAATGTCAGCATAACTGTCGGCTAATATGTACCATGACTACCAATATATTGATTGAGGTAAGAGAGCATACAAAAGTCCATCTAGCTAGTCACCACAACAATACACCACTACAGATCTTCTCTCGCCTCCCTACAAGAAATACATCCATAGCACACACACGTATCTAAATTTTCTCAGTGTAAGCATTAAAGTTGTTTATGAATGCTATAAAACTCCAAGTAGTTCACATCTATGGACATAGCTATCTGAATAGATTGATATATCTCCAGGGGTGTACTTCTTCACACATGCGTTCACCACTTATCACCATATATGCGTCATGTACTCAGCTAACTTCAAGGTGAGGCCTGGTGTAAGAGTACATTTATCCATGTGTGGTTTTGGTAATTGATGAAAATCCCTATAGAATAAGGGTTGCCTTGATTTATATTCAAAGGATTTGTCCATAGGCACTTCTTCACGTCCATATGTCGGTTTCAAGGAGTTTATATGGTGACCAAGGTGGTATTGAAGGTTTTATCCAAATATTGGTCATTGAGAAGATAAGATACTAGGTTGATCAAGACTAAGTCAAAGAGTGAATCAAGTTGGTCAACACACAAAGCGTACAAGATGTACCATGTGGATTAAACTGATCCCATGGTATGGTAAGCATTGTCCACTACGCTTTGTGTACTAACCCATAATCTACATGAGATTTCTATGTGGGGTTAGGTATTTGTCCATGGGCTTGCGTCCATAGGAAGATCGCATACAACGCATGGAGGATGACATCAAGTGGTGATCGTCATCAAGTTTGGGGAGTGCAAGCTCAAGTGAAGTATCACAGAGAGATCATGCTTGAAGCTTGCCGTCCATTGTGGTGACAGTGGACTTGTGAAGATGTGTCAAAGAGTTGCTCACCCATAGTGGAGTATGGGGAGCAATCAACTAGCCTTCATCCGGCCAACACAATCAAAAAAAATGGTCCATATTGAGGAAGTCAAGATCATCATCATCTAGCTCAATTGGACTATGTGCAATGAAAAGGTTTGTCCTTGATTGGGTTTTCTGTTTTACCCATCTCATGGTGGTAGTTGGGAGAATGGGTTATAGGATCGATAGTCGTACTATCAAGGGGGGCTCTCAACTGAGTAGCTTGATCATATCATTCGTTGAGAGCTCAAACCATTACTTTTTGGCATGATCATTTTTCTTGGTTCTTGTTGGGCTTTTCTCTTTGTGGGTCTTAGAGCTTATGGTCATCTTCATGAAAAAGTCGAGTTCATCCAAAACGGAGTCCATATGCATCTTCTATGATGTTTTTGATGTTGGAGTTTTTGTCGGTTCTTCATTGATAGAGGTTTCACATCTCGATATCATTTGTATTGTTATTTTGCCACTCCTTAATATGACAAGGTCTTGTCGTCCTGAATCCAACAAGCTTGATTTTGCTCGATGGAGCTCGTATGCGAAAGTTATGGCAATTTTAGTGCTAGAGAAGTTTTTCTCTGATCAGGCGGTAGTAGCGCTCGATACCACGGTACTACCCCTTGGGTGGCACTTCCGTTGTGTACTACTGCTGGTACTTCCGCTTATATTTTGTTCTTTGGATAGCACTTTCCTTCGGGTCATAGTAGAACGACAGTAATGGGTGGTAGTACCATGTTGTGCAGTAGGACCGCCCTACTTTTCTCTACTACCGTGGTTTCACCCGCTCTTGCAACACCTAGCAGTAGGACTGCTCCAGCAGCACTACTGCCTCCTGGAGTCTCTCTGTTGCATGCTTTTGTTTGAATCTTTCGTGCCAGCGGAAGTACCGCTCAGGTGAGCGGTACTACCGCTTATGCACGAGCTGAGTGCATAACGGTTTGATTTGGGGGAACATATTTAAGGGGGTTTCTTCCGCCATGGTTCCTATCCTTTTGAGCTTGTGTTCTTCCCCCATTGTTGAACTTTTTCGAGCTTGCTCACTCTCAATCCCTTCAATTATTCTAGCTAGTTCTTGAGAGAAAAGAGACAGGAGATCTAGATCCACATTTCCACCAATCACTTTCTCCTCTTTGTGAGGGGAACCCCTTGGATCTAGATCTTGGAGTTCTTTGTGAGCTCCTTGTTCTCCCTCTCATATTCCTCCATAGCTTTTGTTGTTGTGGTGGGATTTGAGTGTGAGGGACCTGACCACTTCGTGTGTTCTTGCCATTGCATTAGTTGCATCGGTTTGAGTTCTCCACCGTGATACGTGGAAGTGAAATGTTGAGAAGCTTATTACTCTTGGGTGCTAGGTACCCTAGAGCTCGTTCCTCTTGTGTTCTTTGGCGCCCTAGACAATTGGTGGTGCCTCAGAACTCAGTCATTGTGGTGTAAAGCTCCGGGCAAGCATCGGGGTCTCTAATTAGGTTGTGTAGATTGCCCCGAGCATTTGAGGTCACCTCGGAGCCACAATCCATTGTGGTTAAGCTTAGTGGTGTTGTTGGGAGCCTCCAATTAAGTTGTGGAGTTTACCCCAACCTTGTTTATACGGGTTCGGTGACCTCCCTCAAGGATCCCTTAATGGAATCACGAAATCTTGCATTCTGGGAGGCCTTGAGGAGAGTACGGTAGCCTTAGTGGAATCTTGTGGAGCATTGTGCCTCCACACCACTCCAAACGGAGATTAGCATCCGCAAGGGTGTGAACTTCAGGATACATCACCGTCTCTGCATTCCTCGGTAATCTCTTACCCGAGCCCTTTACTTATGCACTTTACTTTGTGATAGCCATACTATTTCATGTAATATATCATGTTATCATCTCTTGCTTAGCATAAACTGGTAGTGCACATAGGTGAGCATATTTGTTTTAGGTTTTTTGTTTTATTAATTAAACGTTAGTTTTATTCCGCATGTGTTCAAGCCTAAACCGTAATTATTTTAAACTGCCTATTCATCCCCCCCCCCATCTAGGGGACATCCACATCCTTACATCTGGCGAGGGTGTCATCCAGGAAGGGTAAGCTACAATGGATCACGTCCAATTTTGTCTCCTATTTTATAAATGAACACATAATGGACGTGTGGCAAAGTTTTCCAATAGGGCCTCAAATGATGTGTGCAGGTGACGTGGCTTGAGACTGCGTCGGTATTTCCCCAAAGAGGAACGGATGATGCAGCATAGCGATGGTAAGTATTTCCCTCAGTTATGAAACCAAGGTATCAATCCGTAGAGGAAGATCACACACCCACGTAAACAACACATGCACACAAACAACAAATACTTGCAACCCGACGCAAAAGAGAGGTTGTCACACGCTCTATGGTAATAAGATAGATTAGGTAATTAGTTTTTTGGCAAATAGATCTCGCAAGAACACAAACTTAAACAAATAAACAAAATGTGCAAGAAGGTATTTTTGGTATTTTGGATTAATAGATCTGAAAATAAAAGTTGCAAATAGTAGATCAGAAAGCAATATGTTGAAAAAGTAGACCCATGGGCCTTAGGTTTCGCTAACGGCTTCTCTCATGAGTATAGCACACGGTGGGTGAACAAATTACTGCTGGTAAATTGATCGAAGATCAAATAATCATGAAGATATCTAGGAAATGATCATTACATAGGCATCACGTCCAAGATAAGTAGACTGAAACGATTCTGCATCTACTTTTGTTACTCCACACATCGACCGCTATCCAACATGCATCTAGTGTATTAAGTTCATGAGTAAATGGAGTAATGCAATAAGAACGGTGACATGATTAGACAAGATCTATTCATGTAGGAATAGACCCCATATCGTTATCCTTAATGGCAATGATACATGTGTGTCTTGCTGCCCTTTCTGTCACTGGGAAAGAACACCGCAAGATCGAACCCATCACAAAGCACCTCTTCCCATGGCAAGAAAAATCGATCGAGTTGGCCTAACTAAACCAAAGATTCAAAGAAGAAATATGAGGATATAAGTAATCATGAAAATAAGAGATAAAAGAAGACTCAAATCATATTCTTGGATAGAATCTGATCGTGAACTCAAAATTCATTGGCCAGACAAACACACCGCAAAAGTCATTACATCTAATAGATCTCCAAGAGACCATTGTATTAAGAAACATAGAGAGAGAGGAAGTCATCAAACTACTTCATATGGACCCATTGGCCTATGGTGGTCTACTCACGCATCATCGTAGAGGCACCTATGAAGAAGATGAACTTCTCGGTGATAGTGTTAGATTGGATCTCGATATTCTGGAACTTGCGGTGGCTGGAATTGTGTTTCGTAAACTCCCCTAGGGTTTTTGGATTTTCAGGGAATATTTAGGATTTATAGTCGGTTGAGGGGGTGCTCGAGGTGCCCAGCCTCCACCAGGGCGTGAGGGGCCTCTAGCGCGCCCTAGTGGAGGGTGGCCACCCTGGCCCCCCTCTTTTGTTGTTGTTTGGCCCATCTTCATTCTTCGGGTCCACAAAAAATCCACAAAAATTCCCGCAGTGTTTGGGCTCCATTTGGTACTGATTTTCTACGAAGCAAAAAACAAGCGAAAACTGCAACTGGCACTTTGTCACTATGGCAATAGGTTAGTCCCAAAAAATGATATAAAGTTGATATAAAATGATTGTAAAATATCCAAGATTTATAATATAACAACATGGAACAAGTAAAAATTATAGATATGTTGTTGACGTATTCAGCTCCCCAAGCTTAATTCCTACTCGTCATCAAGTAGATAAATGATAAAAACAGAATTTTTGATGTGGAATGTTGCCTATCATGTTCATCACATATGCTTTTCTTTATAGCATGTACATTTGGACTTGTCATATCGTTCAAAGAAATACTCTAGTATTTACATGAAAACTTTAATACTCAAGCATATCAACAAGAAACCATGTCTTTGAAAATATCAACGTTAAAGCAAGTTATCCATAGCCCATCATGCTTAATCATTGATCCATTCACAATACAAACTCAAATATTAGCTACATGTAAATCTCAAGTACGATCATAGTGCCCCCTAGTTGGTGCTTTATAAGAGAAGATGGAGACTGAAATTAAAAAATAAAAATTTCACAAAGTAAATAGATAGGACCTTTGTAGAGGGAAGTAGGGATTTGTAGAGGTGCCAGATCTCAAGTGTTTAAATTGAAAGAGAAAAATATTTTGAGTGGCATGTGTTTCCTGTCAATGAAAACGACTAAGAGGGCTCAATATCTTTCCACGTTAGATGCATTGTAGGTGGTTCCCAAACATAAAATAAAGTGTATTCCTTTTTCCACCATACTTTCACTTTCCATGGCTAGCCGAATCCACGGTGGCCTTCCATACCAACACTTTCCAAGGAATTTATTATTTGACAACATAAAGTAAATATGTTTTTATTTTTTGCATTTTGGGATTGGGCAGCCCTATTGCCGCCATAGTCTCGTGCAATGACAAGTGAATAAACACTCATCTTGAGAATAACACATCTAGCATGAAAAAATAACGGTCACCCCCTACCGTTTCATGAGCGGTACGAGCACACAAAAAGGACATTTATATTGAAAGTTTAGAGATGGCACATAAAATTTGCTTGGAACGCCATGGAAATATCGTATATAGGTAGGTATAGAGGACTCATATGGCAAACCTTGTTTAAGGATTTTGGATGCACAAGTAGTATTTCTACTTAGTACAAGTGAAGGCTAGCATGATATTGAGAAGCATCCAACAAAGAAACAAAAAATATCATAAGTGAGCATTAAGCATAAATAACATCGAATAATGCACCATAAGTAGGATGTAATTTCATAGCACAACTATTTACTTTCATGCTTGCATAGGGAATCACAAACTTTAACACCAATATTATTTCTAAGCATAATTACTCATCAACATAACTCACATATAACTCTTGTCATGTCTCAAAACTATTACAATGAATCAAGTTTAATTTGTCCAATGATATTCACGAAAGTTTTTATTATATCCATCTTGAATATCTATCACTTTGGGACTAGTTTCATATGTTGCAATTGCTTTTGATAAGCTCACATGCATATAAGTGAAGAACATGAGCATATAAGTTTCATCTCTAAAAATAAAAAAAGTGAAGCATGAGAGGATTTCTTCAAAAATTATCAACTCTCAAATTAATATAAGTGAAGCATGAGAGCATTTCTTCAAACATGTAAAAGCACTCCGTGATCAAAAAGATATAAGTGAAGCACTAGAGCAATTCCTTTGCTCAATAGTTTTAACTGAAGCATAAAGAGCAATTCTAACAAATCATAGCACAATTTTGTATCTCTCAAATAGGTTGTTGTAGCGATCCGACCTGAAAGGTCGAATCTCTGGTGTTTCCGTACCATCCCAAGGTCATGCTGGTACACACGGTACATCAGAGTACATATCAAAGTGAAATCACACAGCATTATTAATCGAAATCTCATGTCGAGTCCTTTATTACAATAAGAATTGCAATAAAGTGGCTGAAGGCCAACTCATGAGAATAACTAATCTTCCGGAAGCTTCAAAGGTAGTTGAGTCCATCTGACTCCAAGGGCATCTCACCGAGTGTAGATCGTATCCTCACTCCTGGTCGGAAAAGTACTCTACAACATGATACGTTGCATCCGTGTAGGACAGCATATTGAATATGCCGGCAATGTCACAAAAGAGGGGTGTAAAGTAATCATCTATTCTATATGCATATTTGGAAGGTGGGGTAGTAAGTTTTGCATAAAGCCAATTTTTCCTACAACAAGAGGGAAAAAATATTATTACTACAATGTTGGGGTATTAATGAGATTGTTCCACCAACCAATTCTCATACCCAAGTTGTCCTTAATACCCGCATCAATATAATTATTTGTGTTGAGAATTCCCGATAGTTTCTGTTCCTTTGGCTCAAGTTGTCCATGACCGTGGACACGGCTAATCGATTAGGTTTTTACCACTCTACAGAGTTTTGCACACGTTCCCACAAGGTTTGATCGCCTCCGTTGGATTTCTCGCACTTCAGGGTGTTTGAGAAATGGATGACCAAAACATGGTCTGCTAAAGGGTTTCCCTGAGACTCTGTGGGTGCCCATCCTTTCCTACCGTTCTTCTACATCTCGTAGCACCGCCTGTCTAGGGTCACCATGATATCCAACCAAGCCAGAGCCCATAATGGCTTGTGGCTGTGTAGGTAAGCCTTGGGTCTTGAAGCATCCATCCATCTCTTTGTGCCTGGGTGGACCTTTCCGCGTGAATACTGGCACTTCTCCAGCAACACCTAGGCTAACCACTAGTTTCTCCAAGGCGCCGTTCAACCATCATCCACCCAGAGATATGTTGAAAACTCGGAGTCCTGAAGTCTTGATCATCTTGTAGGTCTTGAAATTATTATCTCACAACTCTCATGAATCACATAACCAACCCCGTCTACTTATAGCATAGCAAAATTAAATCAACGTTTCCCGGGGCCAATGTGTCAAAGGGTTGAGGGGATCCAACCACATGATACTACATCAAGTAACCCAGTTTCCAAATTTCCTACTTTGCATGCAATTGGGGAGATGGTACAACTAATGCAATAAAAAAATTGGTAAACATGGTCAAAGTGACTTGCCTTGCTGATAATCCTCGTACTCAAGTGACTCTAGATAACAAGCTTCGCACTCCGGATGATCTAACGAATCAAACAAAGCACACAATAAGCATAACTACATACCATTCACACAACAGCAAGGTAACAAATACTTCAACCAACAATATTACAATCAAAAGAAAAATCACTCAAAGTAGAAAACTCTAAAAGTTTTGGTGGCAAAATATCTACTAAGACATAATAAGACAAGTTGGTTTTCAGCAATTTACTAATAGATAACAGAACAGAAAATAATAAAAATTATTATAAAATAGGGAGTATTTCATTATAAATATTTTGTGCAAAAAGGTTTACTACAAAACATTTTTATAAACAATAAAAATGGTGAAAACAAGGTTTACCTAATTAAACTAGAGCACAAAACAAATTTAAAATATATTTTTTATCAGAAAATAATTCACCTAATGTTTAATAATAGAACTAAATAAACTAAAATAAAAAGTTAAACTAGAACAAAATCAACTAAAACTAAAATGAAAACAATTCAATTAAACACTAAGAAGAAACTAATCAGAATATTTTTTTATTAAAAACCCTAATTTAATATATCTTAAAATATCTCGAACAATGCTGGATGATAGGCCTAACTATTACAAAGCAGTAGCAAAAAGAATCACTCAAAAATATATTTTTAAACTCTAGTTATATAGATTTTAGTAATTTAAGAAAATTTGGTTAGATTCAAATTTTAAAGTTCAAATTTCAAATCTAAGTCTACAGGATGAAACTACATGAAATTTGTGACCTCATGCAACAAGAATCAATTAAAAACACTAATTAGTTTAAAAGTTACAACTAAAACAAAAGTAGAAAGCATTCTGTTTTCTAAAACAAAACATAAAAAAACAAAAAACTAACTAACGGACAGGGTGACGTGGCATGCTGTGATTGGCTTAGGGTGTGTGCGCGTGGGTGCTAACGAGCGGATGGCTGAAAACTAACGCGTACCGGTTCGTTTTATAAAATTTCTAATCTGGAGCATAGATCCTAGATCTGACGGTTGCGGGTGGAGGTGGCGGCTTACAGGGGAGGGGGTTGGAGCTCCGGTGATGTCGACGGCGGCCGGAAGTCGGAGATGCTCGGGGATGGTGCTGCGGTGGTCGAGGGCGGCATCCGAAAGCTTCAAATGCCGGCAGTGAGTCTCCGGCGTACTTTGGTGGCGTCGGAGGTGAGTGTGGTGAGTGTGGCAACGGCCAGTAGCTTTGGGCGGTTCGGGTGGAGTCAGAACTCCGGCGAAGTGGTGCGGTGGCGTTCCGGCGAGGGTAGAGGAGGTTGCGGGGGGGGTGGAGTGCAGAGGGAGCAGGGGTTCTTATCGGGCCTCGCGGGGTCGGGAAAGGGAAGAGGGAGGGAGATCCGGTGAGTGCGAGATCTCCGGCGAGGTGGTCTGGCGCGAGGAGGAAGGTGAGGGAGGGAATCTCGCTAGCGGTCGGGGGTCCCATGCGACAGTGAGAGAGAGGGCGAGGTTAGCGCGAAGATGGCGGATCCGGAGTGAAATCGGGACTTAAAGGCAGGTGGGCCGCCCGTGACTTTCCTATTTTGCGGATTTTTCCTTTTTTCTATTTTCCAGAGCGTTTAAAACCCTTTAATGCATTCAAATCATTTCCAAACATAGGGAATATATATATATATATCAAAATGATCAGGGCAATAAATGCTATTTAATGAACATTTTTCCTTTGTCAAAACGAATACTTTTAAAAAAAAAATTCAAAAAATTCCTAATTGATTTTAAATTCTTTTGAGATAAACTTTCAAATGAACCCCTGGTTTTATTGTTCAAATAATTCACCAAGATGCCCCTCGTGTGGAGTGTCATGTTACTCCTCTTTTTTTTTGAATAATTCCAGAGATTTTCAAATAAGAGAAACAAGTAAATGCAAAAGTGAAAGTGGCCTTTCAGAGTTTCAACAGATGAACTTCAACAATTCTATTCATTCAACAAATGTGATGATGATGCATAGCTATATTTCATAACATTCCAAAATGAAATGGATTGGGCTATCTTGAGTCGGTCTCGAATCAATTTGACCTTTTCTTTAGAATCTCGGATAAGATCGGGACCAAAATGCTTTCGGTCTCCAACACCATCCCACATCAATGGTGTTCTGCACTTCCTTCCGCATAAAGCTTCAAAAGGGGCCATCTTCAGACTCGTCTGATAACTGTTGTCGTACGAGAACTCTGCATAAGGTAAGTTGTCCTCCCAACTAGATCCCTAGTCTAGCGCACAAGCTCTCAACATGTCCTCTAGAATCTGGTTGACTCTCTCAGTTTGTCCGTCGGTCTGCGGATGAAAAGGTGTACTGAATTCCAGCCTTGTACCCAAAGTTTCGTGTAACTGATGCCAAAACTTTGCGGTAAATTGTGTTCCTCTATCTGACACGATACTCCTCGGAACTCCATGCAGACATACGATCCTGGTCATATATATCTTGGCTAACTTAGCACTGGTATAGGTGGGCTTCACTGGAATGAAATGAGCCACCTTGGTCAAGCGATCGACCACTACCCAGATGGAATCATAACCTGAATGGGTCATGGGTAATCCTGTGATGAAGTCCATACCAAGCTTATCCCATTTCCAATCAGGTATCGGCAAAGGTTGGAGTAACCCTGCTGGTTTCTGATGTTCCGCCTTTACTGGCTGACAAACATCACATACCGCAACATGTTCGGCAATATCTTTCTTCATACCTGTCCACCAGTAACTTTCCTTCAAATCCAGGTACATCTTGGTGTTGCCTGGGTGTATCGAGTAGGGTGAATTGTGGGCTTCTTCAAGTATCAACTTCCTGAGCTCTGGGTCATTGGGCACATAGATTCGGTTCTCAAACCATAGAGTACCTTGCTCATCTTCACGAAAGTCTTTAGCTTTTCCATCCTTCATTCTCTGTTTTATCTCAGCTATCTCCTTGTCTGATTTCTAGGCTTCACGAATTCTTTCGGTCAAGGTGGACTGGATCTCTAGTGTGGCAACATATCCTTTTGGAACTATCTCTAGCCAGAGCTCTCTGAGATCATCGGCTAACTTCTGGGGCAATCCTCCTTCTATGAGTGTATTCACATAACTCTTCCGACTCAAAGCATCTGCTATAACATTTGCCTTTCCTGGATGGTAACGCAGTCTCATGTCATAGTCCTTGATTAACTCTAGCCATCTCCTCTGTCTGAGGTTCAACTCCTTCTGTGTGAAGATATACTTTAGGCTTTTATGATCAATGTAAACATCACAACTATTTCCGATAAGGAAATGTCTCCAGGTCTTGAGTGCGTGCACTACGGCTGCTAGTTTCAAATCATGGGTGGCATAGTTCAACTCATGAGGTCATAGCTGTCTGGATGCATAGGCTACAACTTTTCCCTCCTGCATGAGTACTCCTCCAAGTCCTTGACGCGAAGCATCACAATAAACCTGGAAGTCCCGCCGAACATTTGGCAAAATCAACACTGGGGCTGTGACCAAACGTTTCTTCAACTCCTGGAAACTAGTTTCACATTCCTCAGTCCAAATATACTTAGACTCTTTCTTCAACAATTCCGTCATGGGTTTGGCAATCTTTGAGAAATTCTCAATGAACCTCCGGTAATATACGACAAGTCCGAGAAAATTGCGGATCTCCTTAACTAAGGTGGGTGACATCCACTCGGTGACTGCTTCAACGTTAGCGGGGTCCACTGCTATTCCATCTCCAGAAATAACATGTCCAAGGAATCCGACTTCCGTCACCCAGAATTCACATTTACTGAACTTGGCATATTACTGATGCTCTCTAAGCTTCTCTAGAACTAAATGCAAGTGTTCCTTGTGTTCTTCCTCTCTCTTCGAGAATATCAAAATTTCATCGATGAACACCACGACAAACTTGTCCAGATTATCCATAAACACTTTGTTCATCATATTCATGAAGTAGGCAGGAGCATTAGTCAAACCAAAAGACATGACTGTATACTCATATAGGCCATACCTTGTGGTGAAGGCTGTTTTGGGTATATCCTGTTCACGAATTTTCAATTGGTGATACCCTGATCAAAGATCGATCTTGGAGAATACTTTGGCTCCCACTAGTTGATCGAACAAGTCATTAATCATCGGCAGAGGGTACTTGTTCTTGATAGTCACTTCGTTCAATGCACGATAATCGACTACCATCCTCAAGGTTTTATCCTTCTTCTCCACCAAAAGAACTAGGGCTCCCCAAGGTGAAGAACTTGGGCGAATATACCCTTTGTCCAATAACTCCTTAATCTGCATCTTGATTTCCTCCAAATCATTTGCGGGCATCCGATATGGTCTCTTGAAAATTGGGGCTATTCCTGGTAGTAACTCTATCAGAAATTCAATCTCTCTATCTGGTGGCATGCCTGGTAATTCCTCCGGGAATACATCTAGAAAGTCTTGTACCACCAGCACTTCCTCTTGAACCACTCCTGTGAGGGAATTCAACCGAGCATTCATCTGTGTGCGTCGGGATACATACTTAATCCTCTTGTTCTGTGGGGTCGTGAGCAAAATAGATTTGCTGGGGCAATCAAGGTTTCCTTCGTACTTGGTCATCCAATCCGTGCCTAGGATTACATCCAATCCCTAGGATTCTAAGACGATGAGGTCGGTGGGAAAAACATGGTTTCCTATATGGAGTTTTAATGCGTGGCATCCTATCCCTGCCATCATCATACCTCCTGGGGAATTGACCTTAATGG
Organism: Hordeum marinum; assembly: GCA_022496015.1. Taxonomy (NCBI): domain Eukaryota; kingdom Viridiplantae; phylum Streptophyta; class Magnoliopsida; order Poales; family Poaceae; genus Hordeum; species Hordeum marinum. The sequence goes on from CM039678.1 coordinate 490,953,522, forward strand.
GCTGACTAAGGGTTCTAGTGGGTAAACCATACTTTTCCACAACTACCCTTGATATGAATGAATGAGTTGCACCAAAATCAAAAAGTACCATAGTCGGACGTGAATGCAATAACAACTTACCAACCACAGTCTCGAGCTGATCATAGCCTTCTTCCACGTCAATGTGGTTCACCTGAGCACGGGGAAAAGGATTTGGCTTCTTAGCTGATGGTTTTCCATTGTTGTTGCCGTTTCCATTTCCTTGCTTGTTCTGGCGATATTCAGTGGCATAGTGCCCTGTCTTCTGGCACTTGAAGCAGGATATATGGTTCAGATCCTTCTGAGTTGGAGCGGGACGGTGCTGGTTGCCATTCCCACTTCCATTGCCATTCTTGAAGTTGCCATTGTTGGGACGATTATTCCCATTTCCTCCATGGTTGTGGCCTCCATGGTTGTGCACGTGATGAGTGTGTCCTCCATACTTACCGGTTCTTGATCCGGTATTCCCTGAGTACGGGGAGTAGCGGGGCTTCTGTTGAGTTCCAGAGTTAGACTTCCCCTGTCCATACTTCCTCTTGAGGTTTTCAATTTGTTGTTGCTTCCCTTCCAAGATGAGGGCCTTGTCTACCAGCTCCTGGTAGTTGTTGAAAGTAGCCACCATCAGCTGCACGCTCAACTCATCGTTGAGTCCTTCCAGGAACTTCTGCTGTTTGGCTGCATCATCGGCCACATCTCCTGGTGCATAACGAGCCAACATGGTGAATTCATCCACATACTGGGCCATGGAGCGGTTCCCCTGGCGTAAGTTGCGAAACTCATGCTTCTTCAGACTCATGGCTCCAGCTAAGACATGAGCGGTGCGGAAAGCTAGCTTGAACTGCTCCCAAGTCACACCAACAATGGGGTATGTGGTGGTGTAGTTCTCTCACCATGAAGCTGCTGGTCCCTCCAGTTGATGGGCGGCAAAGCACCTTTTCAGCCTTAGTGCATCCAGCTGTGATGAGTTCCCTTTCCATCTTGCGGAGCCAATCATCTGCCACCATGGGCTCAGTGGTGCTAGAGAAAATTGGTGGATTCAGCCTCAGAAAACGGGTGAGGTTGTCGCCCTGAGGTGGAGGGTGGTTGTTGTGGTTGTTGGTCTGGTTCTGGATCAACAGCTGCATCAAGGCATTCTGCTGCTGGAGAAGTTGCGTGAGTTCCGGCTGGAAGGTCAAGTCGGGCTCATGTCGCGGAGGCATCTTGCTGTTTTCAGAGGGGTGAGAATTAGAATAGAACAAGGGCCTAAAGGAAAATTTTCACTACCCATATGCAATGCAACAAACATATCACACAAAACACTCATTCATTTATTCAACTCAAGGTTCAAACATCGAGATACAGGTCTCCAAATAAACTAGGCATCAACCTAGATTTCAACAACGAAATTTAAAGATACATGGGGGCATTGCTAAAGTTCTACTCAAAATTCCATGGTAATGTGGCCTCCTCCGGTGGCGCTCTCCTCATAGTCATCATCGTTGCTGATCAAGGAGCCATGTCTCCTTCTGGGTGAAGATTTTCTCCCATGTCCAGCTGTTCCTCTAGAGTTGCAATACGAGTGTTCAGCTTCACGATCCTCTCCAAGAAATCCTTCACTTCATGCTCATGCTCGTACTTGGCTCCCCGTAGGTCAGCCTCGAGGCCAAGCTCGCGGTTCATCAGCCTCTTGATCGTCTGCGCGTACCCGAAGCTCCATAGTCCTAATGTGAGTCTCCAAAGTCTGGATATAGGAAATGGTGGAGTCTTTAGTGGGGGTGTTTATGATATTTGCATTGGCATCCCTGCGACAAACCATGCTGAGTCCTGGCGAAATGGGACCACCCCTGTATTCCTCCTGAATACGTCCGAGGGCATGGTGAATCGCCATCTCCCTCCCAGGAATCCAGCTGGGTGCCACAAACTTGAAGTCGATGGGTTCTTTATGATTTCCAAAGGTCTTTCCGGGGATGTGCACCTCGATCCTGTAGCGACCGTCTTGTGGAAAAGACATGATAGGACTCCTGGTGATGCTTGGCAAAGCGATCCTTACGTCCCTGACGATCTTCACCATCTCTTTGCCAAAGGGCATCGTCGAGTCAGGCTGGCAAAACTCCGTGAACAAAACTAGGGTGAAGGTGGCCATCTAGAAAGGTTGAAATAATCGGAGGGAAGTTAGAAATGAACAGATGAGAAAATAAGAATTTTAAAGACAAAAGAGAAAAAAATCCTAAGGCTTTTCCAATCCTAGAGGTTACGTCCTACGGTCAGCATGGGTTCTGATACCATTTCCATAGCGACCCGACCTGAAAGGTCGAATCTCTGGTGTTTCCGTACCATCCCAAGATCATGCTGGTACACACACTGTACATCAATGTATATATGAAAGTGAAATCACACATCTTTATTAATCGAAAATGTCATGTCGAGTCCTTTATTACAATAAGAATTACAATAAAGTGGCTGGAGGCCAACTCATGAGAATAACTAATCTTGCAGAAGCTTCAAAGGTAGTTGAGTCCATCTAACTCCAAGGGCATCTCACCGAGCGTAGAGCGTATCCTCACTCCTGGTCAGAAAAGTACTCTACAACATGATACGTTGCAGCCGTGTAGGTCAGCATATTGAATATGCCGGCAATGTCACAAAAGAGGGGTGTAAAGTAATCATCTATTCAATATGCATATTTGGGAGGTGGGGTAGTAAGTTTTGCATAAAGCCAATTTTTCCTACAACAAGAGGGGGCAAAATATTATTACTACAATGTTGGTTGATTAATGAGATGGTTCCACCAACCAATTATCATACCCAAGTTGTCATTAATACAGACATCAATATAATTATTTGTGTTGAGAATTCTAGATAGTTTCAGTTCCTTTAGCTCAAGTTGTCCATGACCGTGGACACGGCTAATCGATTAGGTTTTTAGCACTCTGTAGAGTTTTGCACACGTTCCCACAAGGTTTGATCGCCTCCGTTGGATTTCTCGCACTTCAGGGTGTTTGAGAAACAGATGACCAAAACATGGTCTTCTAAAGGGTTTACCTGAGACTCTGTTGGTGCCCATCCTTTCCTACCGTTCTTCTACATCTCGTAGCACCGCCTGTCCAGGCTCACCATGATATCCAACCAAGCCAGAGCCCATAATGGCTTGTGGCTGTGCAGGTAAGCCTTGGGTCTTGAAGCATCCATCCATCTCTTTGTGTCTGGGTGGACCTTTCCGCATGAATACTGGCACTTCTCCAGCAACACCTAGGCTAACCACTGGTTTCTCCAGGGCGTCGTTCAACCATCATCCACCCACAGGTATGTTGAAAACTCGGAGTCTTGAAGTCTTGATCATCTTGTAGGTCTTGAAATTATTATCTCATAACTCTCATGAATCACACTACCAACCCCGTCTACTAATAGCATAGCAAAATTAAATCAACGTTTCCCGGGGCAAATGTGTCAAAGGGTTGAGGGGATCCTACCACATGATACTAAATCAAGTAACCAAGTTTCCAAATTTCCTACTTTGCATGCAATTGGGGAGATGGTAGAACTAATGCAATAAAAACATGGGTAAACATGGTCAAAGTGACTTGCCTTGCTGACGATCCTCGTACTCAAGTGACTCTAGATAACAAGCTTCGCACTCCGGATGATCTAACGAATCAAACAAAGCACACAATAAGCATAACTACATACAATTCACACAACAACAAGGTAACAAATAGTTCAACAAACAATAGCACAATCAAAAGGAAAATCACTCATAGTAGAAAACTCTAAAAGTTTTGGTCGCAAAATATCTACTAAGACATAATAAGACAAGTTGGTTTTCAGCAATTTACTAATGGATAACCGAAAACAAAATACAATTTTTTTAATATAAAACAGGGAGTATTTCATTATAAAAAATTTGTGCAAAAAGGTTTACTACAAAACATTTTTATAAACAATTAAAATGGTGAAAACAAGGTTTACCTAATTAAACTAGAGCACAAAACAAATTTGAAATATAATTTTTATCAGAAAATAATTCACCTACTGTTTAACAATAGAACTAAATAAACTAAAATAAAAAGTTAAACTAGAACAAAATCAACTAAAACTAAAATGAAAACAATTCAATTAAACACTAAGAAGAAACTAAACAGAATCTGTTTTTACTAAAAACCCTAATCTAAAATATCTTCAAATATCTCGAATAGTGTTGGATGATAGGCCTAGCTATTACAAAGCAGTAGAAAAAAGAATGACTCAAAAATATATTTTTAAACTCTAGTTATATAGATTTTAGTAATTTAAGCAAATTTGGTTAGATTCAAATTTTAAAGTTCAATTTTGAAATCTAAGACTACAGGATGAAACTACATGAAATTTGTGACCTAATGCAAAAAGAATCAATTAATAACACTAATTAGTTTAAAAGTTACTACTAAAACAAAAACAGAAAGCATTATGTTTTCTAAAACAAAAGAGAAAAAAACAAAAAACTAACTAACGGACAGGGTGACGTGGCACGCTGTGATTGCCCTGGGGTGTGTGCGCATGGGTGCTAACAAGCGGATGGCCGAAAACTAACGCGTACCGGTTCGTTTTATAAAATTTCTAATCTGGAGCGTAGATCCTAGATCTGACGGTTGCGGGTGGAGGTGGCGGCTTACAGGGGAGGGGGCGGAGCTCCAGTGATGTCGACGGCGGCTAGAAGTCGGAGATACTCGGGGATGGTGCTGCGGTGGTCGAGGGTGGCGTCCGAAAGCTTCAAACGGCGGCGGTGAGTCTCCGGCGTACTTTGGTGGCGTCGGAGGAGTGGGGGTGAGTGTGGCGACGGCCAGGAGCTCTTGGGGGTACGGCTGGAGTCAGAACTCCGGCGAGGTGGTGCGGTGGCGTTCCGGCGAGGATAGAGGGGGTTGCAGGGGGGAATGGAGTGCGGAGGGAGCAGGGGTTCTTATAGGGCCTCGCGGGGTCGGGAAAGGGAAGAGGGAGGGAGATCCGGTGAGTGCGAGATCTCCGGCGAGGTGGTCTGGCGCGAGGAGGAAGGTGAGCGAGGGAATCTCGCCAGCGGTCGGGGGTCCCATGCGACAGTGAGAGAGAGGGCGAGGTTAGCGCATCGGTGGCCGATCCAGAGTGAAATCGGGACTTGAAGGCAGGTGGGCCGCCCGTGACTTTCCTATTTTGCGGATTTTTCCTTTTTTCTATTTTCCAGAGCGTTTAAAACCCTTTATTGCATTCAAATCATTTCCAAACATAGGGAATATATATATATATATCAAAATGATCAGGGGAATAAATGCTATTTAATGAACATTTTTCCTCTATCAAAATGAATACTTTTAATTTTGTTTTTCTTTAGAAAATGCCTAATTGATTTTAAATTCTTTTGAGATAAAATTTCAAATAAACCCCTGGTTTTATTGTTCAAATAATTCACCAAGATGCCCCTGGTGTGGAGTTTTATGTTACTCCTCTTTTTTTTGAATAATTCTAGAGATTTTCAAATAAGAGAACAAGTAAATGGAAAAGTGAAAGTGGCCTTTCAGAGTTTCAACAGATGAACTTCAACAATTCTATTCATTCAACAAATGTGATGATGATGCATAGCTATATTTCATAACATTCCAAAATGAAATTTTGGGATGTTACAGTTGTTAGAAGAAAGAGGGGATGCCACTCGGGGCATCCCCAAGCTTAGTTGCTTGTTACCCTTTGTATATTACCTTGGGGTTCTGTAGCATTCTCAATCTTTGACTCTTCTAACTCCTTATTCCTTCATCCATCGTGATCTCACCCAAAACTTGAAAACTTTAATCACACAAAACTTGACAAAATTCTCGTGAGATCCGTTAGTATAATAAAGAAAATTACCACTTTTAGGTACTGTTGTAAACCCATTCATATTTTATTATTGCATTATACGTAAAGTATTCTAACTTACCATGACTTATACCCCTCGATACAAGCCATAGATTCATCAAAACAATCACACAATGCAAAGAAAACAAAATCTACTTCAGAGAGGACCGTCTGTAGTAATATGTACTCTACCCATAATTCTGGAATTCTAAAAATTACTAAAAATTAGGAGAACTTAAATACTTTTTATAGAAATAGTTTATTCAAATTTTAGATCAATATCACGTCCAGTAAAAAATGAAAATTTGTGCAATGGAAACAATGTTTCTGTTTCAGATTCAGCATTGTTTCTACTCATCTTCTCGATCATCCTAAAGCATTACTTGGCACATACACTAAATAAAACATAAAAACAAAATTATAACATAATCATAATTGTTCAAAACACTCAAAAACAGAAAGCAAAAGATAAAAATAATTTATTCATTTGGTTGCCTCCCAACAAGCGCTATCGTTTTACGCACCTAGCTAGGCATAACACATAGTTTTAAGTATTGCCATCCTTAGTTTGCATTCCATAGAAGGCCCTCATGATTGATTCATATGGTGTCTTAATTCTTCTTCTAGGGAAGTGTTCCATAACCTTTCTAAGGGGAAACTGAAACATAATATTGCCTTCTTTCATATCAATCACGGCTCCTATAGTGCCTAAAAATGGTCTGCCGAATATGATAGGACAAGACGGATTGAAATCAATGTCAAGGAAAATAAAATCAATAGGAACATAATTCCTATTTGCAAGGATAAGAACATCATTAATTCTTCCCAAAGGCTTTTTAATAGTGGAATCCGCCAAGTGCAAATTAAGAGAGCTTTCTTCAATATTGGTAAGACCAAGCACATCACATAGAGATTTCAGAATTGTGGAAACACTAGAACCCAAATCACACAAAGCAAAGCATTCATAATTTTTAATCTTTTTCAACTTTTCTTGTATCGTAGTATTGAAAGACTTTTGTGTATTGATAAGTTCTTTAAAAATATTATCAAGATCAGAGGTATTCCTATTATTATTATTATAAGAATTACCATAGGAATTACCACAATTATTATAGTAATTTCTAGAAAAGGCCTAGTATTAAAACTACCTCTATAAGCATTGTTATTGAAGTTGTTTCGCGAGATGAAATTCACATCTACGGAATAACTATTTTGCTCAATCAAAGTAGACAAAGGCACATAATTAAGATCAAGAGGAGCATTTTTACTAGTAACCAACTTCATAAGAGCATCAATGTTTTCACTCAAAGTTCTAATTTCTTCTACCGAATTAACCGTTTTACTAGTAGGTTCTCTTTCGGTATGCCATTGTGAATAATTTGGCATGATATTATCTAGCAATTTGGTAGCTTCACCCAAAGTAATTTCCACAAAAGTACCACCCACGGCGGAATCTTAAATATTTCTAGAGACAAAATTCAATCCCGCATAAAAATTTGTATGATCATCCAAAGATTTGAACCTAGAGTAGGACAATTCCTAGCATCAGTTTCGTTCTTTCCCAAGATTGTGCAACATGTTCATGCTCATGTTGCTTAAAATTCATGATTTGAATTCTAAGGGAAATCATTTTCGCGCGTGGAAAATACTTAGTAATAAAAGCGTCCTTGCACTTATCACAAGAATCGATACTATTGCGACGCAAAGAGGAAAACCAAAATTTTGCACGTTTCGCAAGGAAAAAGGAAACAATTTCAACTTCACAATATCATTGTCCACATCTTTTTTTGCATATCGCATAATTCCACGAAGGTATTTGGATGGGACACGACATCCTCATTAGGAGTACGAGAAAATTGATCTTTCATGACAAGAATCAACAAAGCCGCATTAATATCACAAGACTCCTCACTAGTGGCGGGAGGAGCAATAGGAGTGCTAAGAAAATCATTATTATTGGTATTGGAAAAGTCACACAACTTCGTGTGTTTCTTGAGTCATCGTGACTACCCAAACAAGAACACAAGCAGACAAGATGTCTGACGAGAAAAAAGGCAAACAAAAAAGAGAGGGCGAATAAAACGGCAAATTGGTGAAGTGGGGGAGAGGAAAACAAGAGGCTAATGGAAAATAATGTAAATTTCAAGGAGATGAGATTTGTGATTACGACCCTGGTAGATGAGATTGCTTCCTCCCCGGCAACGGCATTAGAAATTCCTTTAATGTGGCTTGAGACTGCATCGGTATTTCCCCAAAGAGGAAGGGATGATACAACACAGCGACGATAAGTATTTCCCTCAGTTATGAAACCAAGGTATCAATCCATAGAGGAAGATAACACACCCACATAAACATCACGTGCACACAAGCAACAAATACTTGCAACCCGACGCAAAAGAAAGGTTGTCACGCTCTCTACGGTAACAAGATAGATTAGGTAATGATGGTTTTGGCAAATAGATCTCGCAAGAACAGAAACTAAAACAAATAAAAATAAAGTTCAACAAGGTATTTTTGAGTTTTTGGATTAATAGATCTAAAAATAAAGTTGCAAATAGTAGATCGGAAGCAATATGTTGGAAAAGTAGACCCGAGGGCCGTAGGTTTCACTAGTGGCTTCTCTCATGAGTATAACACACGATGGGTGAACAAATTACTGTTGGGCAATTGATAGAAGATCAAATAATCATGACGATATCCAGGCAATGATCATTATATAGGCATCACGTCCAAGATAAGTAGAACGAAACGATTCTGCATCTACTTCTATTACTCGACACATCGATCGCTATCCAGCATGCATCTAGTGGATTAAGTTCATGAGAAAAACGGAGTAATGCAATAAGAACGGTGACATGATGTAGACAAGATCTATTCATGTAGGAATAGACCCCATCTTGTTATCCTTAATGGCAATGATACATGAGTGTCTTGCGGCCCTTTCTGACACTGGGAAAGAACACCGCAAGATCGAACCCATCACAAAGCAGCTTTTCCCATCGAAAGAAAACTCGATCTAGTTGGCCTAACTAAACTAAAGATTCGAACAAGAAATACGAGGCTATCAGTAATCATGCAAATAAGAGATCAAAGAAGACTCAAATCATATTCATGGATAGAAACTGACCATGAACTCAAAATTCATCGGATCCCAATAAACACTTGCAAAAGTCATTACACCAAATAGATCTCCAAGAGACCATTGTATTGAGAAACATAGAGAGAGATAAAAAGCCATCTAGCTGCTGCCTACGGACCCGTAGGTCTATGGTGGACTACTCACACCTCATCCGAGATGCACCTATGAAGAAGATGCACCCCTCGGTGATGGTGCTAGATTCGATCTCGAGATTCTGGAACTTGCCGCGGCTGCAATTGTGTTTCGTCGACTCCCCTAGGGTTTTTGGATTTTCAGGGAATTTATAGGCTTGATAGTCAGTTGAGGGGGTGCTCGAGGTGCCCACCCTCCACCAGGCTGTGTCAGGAGCCTCTAGCACACCCTGGTAGTGGGTGGCCACCCTGGCCCCCTCTTCTACTGTTGTTTGGCCCATATTCCTTCTTCTGGTCCAAAAAAATCCAGAAAAATTCCCATGGTGTTTGGGCTCCGTTTGGTACTGATTTTCTGCGAAGTAAAAAAACAAGAAAAAACAGAAACTAGCACATTGGCACTATGTCAATAAGTTAGTCCCAAAAAATGATATCAAGTTGCTATAAAATGATTGTAAAACATCCAAGATTGGTAATATAACCGCATGGAACAAGAAAAAAGTATCGATACGTTGGAGACGTATTAGCAGGTCCCCAAGCCAGTCCACTGATGGACCACTCACACACTTCGCAGGCCTGGCCAAGTGCTATGACCCAAGCCCATCTCATCATATGTTATCCGCTTGGTAAGCCACAACACCTGCCTATCAAACATTAGAAACTACTTGGAACTCCTGGACTGAGATGAAGATTATTAATATCCTAGCGAGTCAAGGTGACCGAGTCCCAAGTTTTGGTACGAGCTAGTCTTCGATTCAAACATGTAATTCGGTTCTTAGGAGCATTTCAATGAGACAACCCACCATGTACTCCTACATGGCCTCTCATTGCTACCTTTACCAAATTAGGTTACATAGTTAACTCTCACACATTAGGATATGATTACAACCATTTCACTTCATCACCCAGATGGATCAGACACACACGACTCTAAGCATAGCAAGCAAGCATGATGAAGGGCCATAATGATAAAAGCAACTTCTAGTCATGATAGGATTGTGGTTTAGCTATGTAGCGTCACGAGACCGATCATGCAAATGAATGGGTTCACTGCCGAGAACAATTAACAGTTGAATCAGTATTTATCCTAGTGCATTGAAAAGAGAGTAAGAGCAAGAGAATGAGATTGTATTGATATGATCAAAGAGTGTATGCTTGCCTGGCACTTCAGAAGATGGTACTGCTCTTCATCAGTGTCAACAATCACTATGTTGTGGCTACCGGGAAGAAACAATCAGCGACAAACCGAGAAAGAACAACATTCAATTCATGGCAATAATGCACATCCAAATGTCTGGTATGTCATACTAAGGTACTGAATTCACCTAGTTAGCCAAATTTATTGAAGTGAAATTCAAACATATATCAAATTCCAAATCAACACCTAATTATCAAAATTGCCTATTTCATTTGAGTTACGGATTATTTTGTATAAATTTTAGAAGTTTAGAGTATTTTCATCATTCGAAAATCATTTTTGAAATTCAAATACATCAAATACTTTTGTTGCACAATGTTTTGCTAGACACAGTCAGTGACAGGTGGGGTCAGTCAAACGTGACGTGGCCATGGTCAAACCTGACAGTGGGGCCATTGGGTTTATTAATTATATTAACCATTTTAGTTAGCTGGTTAAACAAATTAGCAGGGCCAGCTAATCGCTCCCAGTCAGCGGTTAACCGCTGGCGTAAATAGGACGCATCGGCGTCGCCCGTATGGCCAACTCCGACGTCGGGTGGACGCGCAGCTCGGATCGTTGGGAAGCTTGTGTGCGATGCGTCTGTGCGGGATTTGAGTCACGAGGCTGCCGAAATCGACGCCAGCGTCAAGTTCCGCGGCGGCACGCCCACGGGCTTGGCTGAGGTGTGGTTATAGGGCGCTGGCGTGCAAGGCGAGCAGCTTGGAGGCACCATGGGAGTGCCCTGAGCACAAATGCGTGCTCGGGTTGACCAGACGAGGGTGCTAGTGACGACGACGACATGGCATGGTGGCGACGAGTTTCGACCATTGCGGGGACGGCATCTACGACACAAATCAAACATGAGGAGTGAGGGGAGAGGAAGAGTATCTCATGGCGGATAGGATGGTGTGGACGGCGATTCCGAGGAGGCTTGCGAGGACGGGAATCGAGCGACGGTGTTCGTTGGTAGTGGCGATGAAGACGGCGGCGATGCCGGGGTTGCTGGGCGTCTGGGGTCGCGTGCTTCAGCAAAGAGGTCCAAGGAGACACGCTGAACCTCCTGTACATGGTGCTTGAACGAGGTGATGGTGGTGGCTACGCTAATGACGAACGGCGGCAACTGGGTCCTATCGAGATAGCTCGAACCTGAGCGAGGAAGAAGGGAAATAAGAAGAGATAATTCAGAGGGGTCTAGGGGGTTCATGGTGTCTTGGTCAGCCTCCAGCGTCGGCGGCAAGCACGAGGTGGCTCGGGCGCCTGCCACAGCATCGCAGACACACGCCTCGCGTCCTTCTCGCGCGAGGTACGTGACGACTGGTTGCGGTAGTGGCTTGGGCCATGCACTGTTGGGCCAGATAATTTTGTTTTGTTTTCTTATTTTCTGTTTCTGTTTTTTTAGTCAGACTGTTTATGATTTTATTTTCAAACCAAATCGATTTTTCTGATACTGGAAGTTATTATGTGGACCCACATGACTAAAACCAATGCCACCAACAAGTTTCAGAATTATTGCAGCTATCAAATTATTTATAAGATTTTATAGCCCCAAATAAAATACTTACATACTTAATTCAAAGAGCAGATTTATCCTTGAAGAATATGCAAAACTAGTGGTGGCTGTTTTCTCGCTACTCCATAGATTATGAACATTTTTAAGGGCATTTTGAGTTCATTTAAAAGGTTTGGATTTGACCTAGTTGAATTGATTTAGTGCTAGTGTTTTGATCATCCCTGTTTTAATTTTAAATGGAATTTAGACATGATGCATGAATGCTTTAATGTACCTAATCACAAACATTATTCTAGAATTGTGACAATTAGCCCCTTGTAATAGAAGATATCTTACAATCAACCACGCCATGTCGCCACCACGTGCACGTACAGGCACAGGACTCGGGACGTGCACAGGAAAGGAATTGCTGGATTGACGGTGTCTTTTCCAGTTTTCGTTCGGCTTCTGATCGTTGAAGGTTCGTTCGGTTGTTTTTCCGCCGACTATCGTTGTTCGTCTAATCGCCGTCGTCTCGCTCCACGGCCCAATCTCGCTCGTTCAACTGTGCGTCTCCGCGGCCTCTGCCTCCTCACGAACGTGACGCTGACTGCAGTCTACAGCAGGCACGTCTCTCCTAGTCTCCTCCCGTCCTATGCGGAACTGTCGTCTGCCATGGGCAGATGGCCTGTTCTAGTGTTCTTCTTCATGATTTTGTTTTCTAATCCTGATTCCCGAATCAACAGGTCAATAGGGAATTGTTGATTGGGCGATCAAATCATCGAGGACACACGTAGCCAGATCAGATTACAGATTGAACGCACGAGTACTATACTAGGCCCTAACAAAAAATTTCATCATATTATATTTTTTTTTTAGAAAAGGAGTGTTACCTCCGGCCTCTGCATCAGTGAGATGCATACAACCTCTTTATTAAAATAGCGTAGTCCAAAAGTCTGGTGATACAATCGAGCTCTGAAGGAGCTATCACAAATTGTAGAGTAAAGCAAGAAAAGCCACAACCGGCAAAAAAAGCATAGATGCCTAACCATCTATCCTATTAGTGGATCGCCATCCAAACCGGTTGAATATATCCCGCGCTACCATCTCTCACAAGGCAGACCCAGTAACCAAAGGCTCCCTGGCTTCTGCAGGAGTGAGTAACGACCACGTACGGATCCACGTCGACGCCCTGAATATGTGTCTGTCTATTAAATATCATGTCATTCCTACAGGTCCAAATAGCCCAAAACAGTGCACACACTCCTATGCTTATGTGTTTTGCTACGTTAATATTCACTCCATTTAGCCACGTCCCAAATAACGTGTCAATACTATCTGGAGGTTTGATATTGAAAGTAATTGTAACTGTTTGCCATAGAAGTTTCGCTAGTGGGCAACGGAAAAAAAGGTGTTCGATAGTCTCATTATGATCACAAAAGCTACACTTTTTACAACCCGGCCAATTGCGCTTTGCGAGGTTATCCTTACTAAGAATCACCTTCTTGTGTACAAACCACATAAAAATATTGATTCTCAAAGGGACTTTGACCTTCCAAATATGGGTAGCTTTGGTCAGTGTCGTTTTATTTATGAGGTAAAGGTACAAAGATTTAACTGAGAATGTACCAGCTTTAGATAGTTGCCAAACAACCTTGTCCGCTTCGTCCGTAAGCTGTACATCTATAAGTCTTCTGACTAGATGTAACCATTCCGCCCATCGATAACCTATCAATGTGCGCCTGAACTGGATGTTCAGAGGAGTAGACTGCAATACCGTGGCCACATATCTGTCTTTGTGTTGCACGATATTGTATAAAGTTGGGTACTGTACGGCCAGGGGCGTGTTCCCCAACCACTTATCTTTTCAAAACCAGGTGGTCTCTCCATTTCCAATAATGAACTTCGTTCTATGAAAAAAATGAGGCTTGACCTTCATCAAACCTTTCCAGAAAGGAGAATCCGTCGGCCTTGCCATGACTTGGGCTAAAGTTTTGTTATGTAGGTACTAATTACGCAGGATTTGTACCCACATACCCTCAGTCTCAACCGATAGTCTAGACAGCCACTTGTTGAGTAAACATCAATTTTTGACTTCAAGATTTTCAACTCCAAGTCCTCTCTGGTCTTTGGGTCGACATATAATGTCCCATCTAGTCAGTCTATATTTCTTCTTAATCTCATCACTTTGCCAAAAGAACCGGGATCGATAAAAGTCCAATCTTTTTCGTACCCCTATTGGTACCTCAAAGAAAGATAGGAGGAACATCGGCATGCTCGTGAGAACCGAGTTAATCAAAATTAACCTTCCTCCGTAAGATAGCACCTTGCCCTTCCAACAGCTTAGCTTCTTTTCGAATCGATCCTCTATCCTTTTCCATTCTTGATTCGACAATTTGCGATGATGGATGGGTATGCCAAGGTAGCTAAATGGCAAGGTACCCAATTCACATCCAAACAATTGTTTATAATTATCTTGTTCCTCTTTGGCTCTCCCAAAGGAGAACAATTCACTCTTATGGAAATTTATTTTCAGACCTGACAGTTGTTCGAAAAAGCAGAGAATGAGTTTCATATTTCTGGCTTTTGCTATATCATGCTCCATGAACAGAATGGTGTCATCTGCATATTGTAAGATCGACACCCCATCATCGACTAGGTGGGGCACCAACCCACCTATGAGTCCTTCCTGTTTAGCCATTCCTATCAAAACCGCAAGCATATCTGCTACCACATTGAATAGGATAGGGCACATTGGATCTCCCCGTCGAAGCCCCTTTTGAGTTTGGAAAAAACGACCCATGTCGTCGTTTACTTTAATACCAACACTCCCTTTTTGTACGAAATATTTGACTTGCTTTCTCCATAGCTCATCAAAACCCTTCATACGTAACGCTTGTTGCAGGAAGGGCCATTTAAGTTTATCATAAGCCTTTTCGAAGTCCACTTTGAAGATAACCCCATCTAGTTTCTTTGAATGAATTTCGTGAAGTGTTTCATGGAGCACAACCACCCCCTCTAGTATGTTGCGATCAGGCATAAAAGCAGATTGGCTTGGTTGTACCACTTTGTGTGTGATTTGTGTCAGCCTGTTTGTTCCAACTTTCGTGAAAATTTTAAAACTTACATTCAGTAAGCAAATGGGTCTGAACTGTTCAATATGCACCGCCCCTTCCTTCTTTGGCAACAACGTGATCGTTCCAAAGTTAAGATGGTACAACTGCAAATGCCCATTGAACAGGTCATGAAACATTGGCAATAGATCACCTTTGATAATATGCCAACATTTCTTATAAAATTCAGCTGGGAACCCATCTGGTCCGGGAGCCTTATTATTCTTCATCTGCGCAATAGCATCGAACACCTCTTTCTCCGTGAATGGTGCCATTAAGATCTCATTCTCGTCCGCCCCTAGCTAAGGAATATCACCAACAAATTGTTCATCCATGGTCACCGTGCTATCGTCCGGTGGCCCGAACAATTTCTTGTAATATTCGGAGATGTACAACTTTAGGTTATCTTGCCCAACGATTGTACCCTCGTCCTGTTCTAGCTGATAGATTCTCTTCTTTCTACGTTTGCCATTGGCGATAGGATGGAAAAATTGCCTATTATCGTCTCCATGTAAAAAATTTCTCACTTTTGCTCGAAGGGCCCATTTTAGCTCCTCTTCTCTAAGCATTTTCTCAAGCTCAAATTCTGCCTCCGCTTTGGATGCTCTCTCATTGTCATCCAATAACACGGTTTTAGCCTTGATGTCAAGTCGGTCAATAAGCTCCATAAGCTTTTGCTTTTTGAGTTTATAGGCTTCGCTCTCGTTCTTCGCCCAACCTCGAAGAAATTTTCTTAAATGTCGGATTTTATTCTGCCATTTGTCAATATTCGAACCACCCTCGTGGACTGCCCCCCATTCTCTCGCGACTAGGTCAATGAATCCTTCTCGTTCGAACCATGCCAACTCAAACGAGAACGCATCCTTGTTGCCCACATGTGTCGCTCCACATGAGTCCACAAATAGTGGTGTATGATCCGAGATTACCCTTGGCAATGCTCGAACTGTGACTCGTGGGAACTTCTGCTCCCATTCTACACTGGAGAGGACTCTATCCAATTTCTCAAAGGTTGGGTTAGGTAACGAGTTAGCCCACGTGAATTTCCTGCCTGAGAATTCTATCTCTCTGAGATTGAGGCTTTCGATGATGGTATTAAACATGAATAACCATCTCCCATCAAAATTGTCATTATTTTTTTCATCTCTATGCCTCATGATATTGAAGTCACCTCCCACTAGGATTGGTAACCTCTCGTTCCCACAAATGCGGACGAGATCAGCCAGGAAGTCCATTTTTAATTCTGGCTGCGCCACCCCGTACACGGCCACTAACGTCCACAGAAACCCGTCCTCTTAGGACCGGACTCTGAACTTGACTACAAAGTCCCCTAAAGCCACACTTCGTACTTCCAGGGTCTCGCATTGTACCCCAAGTAAGATCCCTTCGCATCTTCCCCTTGGTGGTAAGCAATGCCAGTCAAAATCAGCCCCACCCGATAGCGTGTTAAGAAACTGGGAGGTAAAGTTGTCTCTGCCCGTTTCCAATAAAGCTATAAAATCCAGTTTGTGCTCGATTGTTGCTTCTACGAGAAATCTCCTTCTAGCCAAGTCTCCAAGACCTCTGCTATTCCAGAATGTGCCTTTCATATTTCATCGTGGAATTTCTTTGCAGTCTTAAATCTAGCACTTCGGAGAACTGCCGACACTGGGTATACTTTCCTAACTTGGCATGTCCAGACCCCGGCCCTGTGGATCCTCCGTCCGCATGCCTAACCTGGCTTTGAACCGGTGGTGTAGTAGAACCCGCGTCAAGTGTCCCACCTGAATGAATCCGAGCTCTCGTGTTCCCCATATGCGATGATGACGAAGGAAGAGGGGAAACCGGTGGTGATAAAGGTCCTGAAGGTGATAGTGGCGGCAACTCACGTTCCATTGGGTCATCGCTGTCAACTCTGGAACTCCATAGCTTGCTTGGAGCCGAAAGAGCGCCAAATGACCCAAACTGCAGCTGCCACGAGGAATAGGTACCATGGGGCTGCTGGTCACCACCTTCCGCCATATCCGACCTCTTGGCCGGAGGAGTAGCATCCGTGCCCTTCTGAGCACTCCCTGGTCCCTCATTATGCGGCTGTCTATCCCCACCGTTTCCGTCGTCAGTATCCATATCTACCTGCCTTGCCAAGTCTTGGAACTCGGCATTCTCCTCGATCTCAATACCCAACGTGTAGGACTTACCATCGTACACCCATCTGACCGAGTCTGGTATATGCTCAACACTAATAACACTGACCAATCCACGACCCACTCCGTTTTCCCGTGTGAAAGGCATGTCCACCATCTCAGTTTTTACCAATCAATGAGTGAAGGCTCCAAGTGATCCGGACATCATCAAGTGCTATCTGTGGTGCCCCCACAAGCTGAATCCACAGCTGAGGTAAAGGACTGCCAACCGGCTCCTGGCGCGTCCATGATTCAAACTTAAGCACACATGGGCTGTTCGGAACCTTACTCATTCCAAACGTCAAAAGGCGCCCAAGATCCTCCTTGGTGGGAAAGTCCACCCTGAACACCTGATCCTCCAGACTGACCAGGTCCCATTGAAAAGTCACGGGTACCAACTCTCTCAGGCGCTGCAGAACCTGTTCGGATGTCAACCTTCCACGGGTAACACGAACCACCCCAGTCCGGGAACTCTCCGGAATGGGTGCCGTTGAAGATGACCTGGAGGATTCAAAGAACATCAATTCCTGACAATAGACACCATAAATGTTAACCACGGGCTTAGTCCCCAGAAGAAACGGGCAAACCCCAGTGTCATGCTTAGGCTTTCTGCATAAGTCACACAACTCGACCTTGCACTCTTTCGCAAAGTGTCCCGGGCCACCGCATCGGTAGCACGACATCTTTTCTTTTTTCCTAGCCCATTTGGTGGTTTTCTCACCTTCGGCTTTGTTGGACCCCTCGGTATCATTAAGCACTTCATGGGCGTTATTACCCTTCTTTGGAACCTGGATTGCAGCTAAGTCCTTGACCACCTTGGCCACTTCCCTCATCAAAGCAGGAGTATTCATAGCCACCATAGCCTGTTGATGCGGCATGTCTCGCGCTGGCTATGAATACTCCTGCTTTTGTTCCTATGGATATTACTATGGATATTTATGATCCAAGAAATTGTATGATGAGTATTACTATGGATATTACTATGGATATTTATGATCCAAGCAATTGTGGTAGTCTTGATAGAAAGCTAGGGACATATTAGTGCAAAGGGGGCCTAAAAGGGAAGAAGAAAATACTACATATCTTCTGGATGAAAATTCACTACATTTTCTGTATAGCCCTTTACTGAAGAAAAATGAGCAATGAAGAGGCGCGTGCTAGGAGATGGTTAGGTTTTTCCAAAAGACTCAAAAAAAGTGTTTTGTCTTTCCTGTAAGCTTTTCAATTCTGAAAAATGCAAGAGTGCTTTGGGGGCATGATTGGTTTTGTGATTGGTTGCATGTTAGTGAGAGACCGAAAGAACGTGAAGCTAGTGTCGACCACATTACCTACATGAACTCTTGGAATGAATGAGAATTAGACTGAGTAAGCATGACACAATTGACAAAGAGTTACAATAGCTAATCACAAAGGATAAGTAACGCATAATGCAAGTTTTATTAAGAATAGTTACCATTGTGAAATTTCTTGGTAAGTGCAATTTGGCTTTTAGAGGATCTAGCGAGCAACTTTATGATTTGATTTCTCTTATGGATGATGACATTAGAAATTCTATCATTAGGATTTTCTAAGTGGCCAAATATTTCACTGTTATCCTAGATTGTACCCCAGATGTGAGTCATCAAGAACAAATGAGGTCTGTTGGTTCAATGTGTTAATATGTTTGATGGAAAAAATACAATTTGTGGAGTACTTTCTTGTTTTTTTGGTAGTGGCGGACACATCTGGTTTAGGATTTTTCAATGTATTTGTTGACTCTATGAAGTCCTTCGATCTTAATATTGATGACATCAGCGCCCAAGGTTATTACAATGGATCTAACATGAAAGGAAAATACAACGAGGTTCAAAGTTGGTTGCTTGAGGTAAATCCAAGAGCTTTGTATATGACATGTGCTTGCCACAGTCTCAATCTCACTCTTTGTGATATGGCTAAATCTTGTGGTAAAGTTGTTTCTTTTTTTGGAATCGTGCAATGAATATGTGTACTATTTTGTGGTTCTACCAAAAGATGGAAAGTTTTTGTTAGTCATGTGAAGGATTTAACTATGAAATCTTTGAGCAATAATCGCTGGGGGAGTCGGATCAAAAGTGTTAAAGCAATTAGATATCAAGCTCCTGAGATAAGTTCAGCTCTACTTGACTTAAGTGATGATAGTGGTACCGAACCCAAGGGAAGGAGTGATGCAAAAAAAATTGTTTGATGTGCTTAGCAGCTATGAGTTCATACTTGGCATGGTTATTTGGCATAATATTCTATTTGTTATAGATACAGTGAGCAGGAAGCTACAATCAACATCCATGTGCATTGAGTCTGTCTTAACGCAAATGGATGGTATGAGGACTTATTTTGACACTTATAGAGCAGAAGGGTTTGTTCCTGGTGTGGTAATTGCCAAAGAAATAGCAGTTGAAATGGGTGTTGAGCCATCATTTCGTGTAAAGTGTTGTGTTTCTACAAAGACACAATTTGATGAAGATGACAATGATGAAGCAATGATTGAAGCTGAGAAGGATTTTAATGTCAATAATTTTTTGGTCATGGCTGATAAGGCAACCACTTCACTGAAAATCAGATTTGAAGAACTTGAATCATTCAAAATATATTTGAATTTTTAACGAGTTGACGACCTTGAAATCATTGTACCATTCTGAACTTAAATATAGTTGCACTAAATTTACATGTTCTTTCTCCTCAAGTGGTTCATATGATGTTGATTTAAATGATCTGATTTCTGAGTTAACTGTTATGCAGTCAACTTTGATCGATAGAGAGATGTCTGCTACGGAGAATTTTGAGATTGTGAGAGAATCACATTGTTATCCTAATATTTCTATTGCATATTGGATTTTCTTTACTATGCATGTGACTGGGGCATCAGCTGAAAGAAGTTTATCGAAGTTGAAATTATTGAAGAACTACCTGAGATCTACAGTGTCGCGATGGATATTAAATGGCTTGGGAACTTTATGCATTGGGGAAAATTGCTTGATGAAATTGATATTGATACTATCATTAGCGATTTTGCATCTCAGAATGTTAGGAGAATTTTTTGAAGGTAGTATGTAATACATTATGTGATATGCACATTGATTTTGGGTGCACTTGTTATATTCTTTGATAAAAATTATCTATATATGATGATTACTAGTGAGACATTTATACTAAGAGCCCTGATGGGCCCCATATTGTAGTTCGCCCCGGGCCCCTGAAACCTCAGGGCCGGCCCTGAGTCTACATAACTGAAAGGATGGTTGGACATTGTTATCCAACTCATTATTTTCGATTTTCTCCACCACAATTACCATTTATTTGTGGTCTTCTGACTTTTTACGAGTTGTTTATTCATTTATTTTTTATATTTATTTCCTTGTCATAGTATTTTTTGTGAGGAATATATGGACCCTTTGGTCACCGTTGATCTATCTGGGATACTTTTAAATGCATGTTTGTCATGGTTTACTTAGGCATGTTCAAATTGACACATGTGTTGCGTGCAAGCTTACTTATTGATATCAGTGTTTTGAAATAATTTAAATTTATTTATTTTAAAAATGAAATTTATTTTTTAAATATATATATGAAATAGATGAAGTGATATAAGTCGACTGAAATGTTGAAATTTAAACATGTTTGAAATGTATTTGAGATTGGTCTTGTTTAAATTTTGGATGTGAGGAGTTCAAATATATATATATATATATATATATATATATATATATATATATATATATATATATATAAACAAGAACAAACCTATGGTTTAAAATACATGGATGGTTTAATTTTCCAAAAGATGAAATAAAATGTTAAATTTATTGTATGAGAATTGAGAGAGAGAGTAGAGTGTCCCACTCCTGCCATATACTTGCATGCCAAGGAAAATGGTTGAGACCACTCCTTGTATTTGGTGATGTATATGTTCACTATTGCAGAACCGGCCTATAGTCGCGGTTCGTAAGGGCCTTTAGTGTCGGTTCTAGAACCGGCACTAAAGGGTGGGGACTAAAGCCTCCCTCCTTTAGTGCCGGTTCAACACGGCCCGACACCAAAGGCCCTCCACGTGGCATCCGACGGCACCGTGGGCTGGGGGACCTTTAGTCCTAATTGGTAACACCAACCGGGACTAAAAGTATTGAGTTTAGAAGTTTTGTTTTATTTTTCCTTTTAATTCTTTAAGGGTTTATGAATTAATTATGGTTATACGCCGTTATACAATTTTTCATACAGTACCAATTAAGAGGTTGTTATATCATTATGTTCATGATGAATTATTATATAATTATGAGGAAGAAACATGGATTTTATTCATCCAAATGAATAAAAATTGATCAAAAGTTGAATTAGTTGGACGATGATCCTACTAATTCAACTTTTGGTCACTTTTGATCCATCCACATGAATCTAATCTGCTTTCCTTCCCCCAATTATATAACAAATCATCATGATCAACATCATCATCATATTAATATATAAAAACTCTTGCATCATATCATCACCAACGACAACATTATAGCTAATAATTATCATAGCCATTACTACCAACTCCTCCTCATCATCAACTCTAACACATTGTAGCACATAATAACACATTGTATCTAGGACCTACGTACTCCTCTCTCATAGGACCTACTCTACCCTCTCTTAGATACAATATCTAAAACAAGATAGGCCCTGACTCTCCATTATGGAGAATGAAGATCATCTTGTCTCCAATTCTTGCCCTACGCACAATGTTGCTTCCAAATAGCTCTCTATGATTGACCATACATTTTTTCCAATCTTTTATTCTCATGACTCCATCGGTTTTAAAAATCCGGTATGGACAGGAGTGATGCCTAGGCTGACCTGGCCGTGGTGGCCCTAAGCTCGTGACAACAACACGACCTCTCGGAAACATCAGATGAGGCACACAATCCTTTGCGATTTTCTGTTGAAAAACATAGTAATAACTTTATAGTTAGCAATGTAGTTTAGTTTTAGAAGAATTTATGCAAAAGATGGACGGATGTCGTAATAGTAGAAATTTTTACCAAGCAATCTCCATGGATGTTACCGTAGCATACCACGTGCACTAGTGGCATGTATTGACCATAATGTTGAGGAGTTTGATAATATCTATTGTAATTCTCAAGATGATTAAGAAATGCGGTAAGATTGTCTTTCTCCTTACAAGTTCATTCTGCTTCATCATTGTAGTAATAGGTTCTGTCTACCATCTTCCGTACATTTTTTGAAGAATGAAAATAAGCTATCAATGGAAATAAGTTCTCAACTATTTTTAAATAAACAATATAAATTTCTTAATTAATATGGTTGAGAAACTCACATAATGGTAGAACTGGAGGCGTCTGCACATCGACCTAGATGTCGATATTACCTTCAATTTTATCTTCCGGACGAATATCAAAGGTGATAAGCATACTAGGCTCAAATGCATAAGCCTTGCATAGTGCTCTCCAACTTTGGCATTCAATATAACAGTAGGTGTTTGCATAGTACAATTTTACCGCAAAATTATAACCATGCTCGGTCCTCAAGTGAACTATCTTTACCTCCATATCTTTTTTCGTATTTAAACCAATCTTATCCAAGACAACAATTCTTGCATGGCAGGGGATAGGCTACTGAAATAGGTAAAAAATTAAAATTAAAAGTAAAAGCAAAAGAAGCAGAAGTCATGCTTAATTACGAAAAAAGACTTGTTGTTGTGACTTACTGTATCCACTTCGAAGGTCTCATCCAGCATGATGCTGAAGCGCCTACCATCAACTAGGAAAGGCTTATCACACAGGCCGCGCTCGTCTTTGCAGTGTTCGCACATAGAGAATTCCCTTTCGTCGTCAGACATTTCCTATGTTCATAGTTGAAACATTTAAAATTGATCGAAGGAAACTACGAGAAAACTGATCAACACACATATCACTATTACTCAATATGCAACAAGTTGACTTTAGGTCTGTCGAGTCTTTCCTTCCTAAATTTTCATCTCACATATATGGTGGGCGCACTCTTTCTGATATTACGACCGTCGATGATGGTGGCTCCTCCATTCGTCCCAGAGTGCATTACACCAAAATGTATAGCACACTGAAACGAAGGAGAAGCCACCCCCACGACAACAGTCAGGATTCTTCCTCTCTCATATATATATATGGTGGACATTCTCCCTCACTAAAAGACACACAAGGAGGCGAAACAGACATAAAGTCAGCCCGTTCCATATATCGAGCAATGACATAGAAAAAATATGCAACTTTTGCAAATACTAATTGTTATACATTGGATCAAATGTCAAAATTCATCAACTTTTTTCTAAACATATATTGGATCCAAATGTAAAAATTCCTAGGTTATAACTACCCTAATAATATTCAATCCTCAATAAAAAATCTAATTAAGCAACATTATATACTTCGTCTAAGCAACATTTTAATAGGCTAGGGACATTATATACTTCCAATTAAGCAAAAAGTTCTAATTAAGCATATATACTTCTAAGCGACATTTTAATAGGTTAGGGACATCATATACGTCAAAATTCATCTAATTAACATTTACATATCAAAAATTCATCTAACATTTTTATAACTAAAAGTATAAAAACCTAAAAACATTCATCTAAAATTTATATATCTAATTCAGCTAACATTTCTATAACTAAAAGTATAAAAAACTAAAAAACAAAAAATAAGAAAATGTGTGTGTGTGCGTGTGTGTGTTCATGCATATGTGTGTGTGTGTGCGGGCTTGATCGATCGATGGGAGGGTGGCCATGGTGGGAGGGGCTCACAGGGGGGCGACGGGCGACAAGGCGAGGCATCGACGATAGTGGCGCGCGACGGTGGTGGCAACGGGGAGCGGCTCATCTGGGCCGGCGATGGCGTGGGCGGCACGTCGGTGGCGGCGACGGCATCGGGGCGGCGACGGCGTGGGTGGCTATGGCGTCGGGGGCGCATGCGGGCGGCGATCCTATGGTCGAAGAGACGAAGAAAATAGAGGGAATCTGAAAAAATTTGAACTCCTGATTATATAGGAGGAACTTTAGTCGTGGTTGGTGGCTCCAACCGTGACTAAACCCCCCCCCCCCTTAGTTGCGGTTGGAGCCACCAACCGCGACTAAATGTGAATTTCACTAGCCAAAGCGGCGGGAAGCAAAAACCTTTAGTCGCGGTTGGTGGCTCCAACCGTGACAAAAGGTGGGCCTTTAGTCGCGGTTGGAGCCACCACCCGCGACTAAAGGGTTGTGTGCCAGGCGTGGGGTGGGGTGGATGTTTAGTCCCACCTCGCTTGCCGGGAGGAGCTCGCACCGATTTATAAGCACCGTCGCGGCTACCGTGTCGAGCTCCTCTCTTAAGCAGGCCTTCTGGGCCAACCTCTCCTCTGCGCCCTATGAGGTCTACTGGGCCATACGGGCATGCGTCCTGGCCCAACAAGAGGTTGGGTTTCTAGTCGTATGCAGGCCATGGCCGCCCAGTAGGCGGGCTTTTTTAATATTTTTTTTGTTTTTTTGTTTTCTGCTTTATTTAGTTTTTTTCTTTTGAGTTGTTTTTTGCTTTATTTAGAGTTTATTTGTGAATTTTTTTCTTTAGGTACAAAAATTATAAACTTTCTCTTAGTGGTAGTAGTTTTCAAATTTGAATAGTTTAAATTTGAATTATTTCAAATTTGAGTGAATCACTAGTTTGTGAATAGCTTTACTTTAAAAATAGATTTTTGAGTGATTCTTTTTTCTACTATTTAATATTATCTTATTTTATCATTATATCTAATTTGGTGATTCTTAGGTTATTTAAAAAATGAAATGCCTTTATAACAGGCGAGTTTCGTTTGAAACCCTGATACTTCGAAAGAGATTGTCCATTTTGTACACGAAGTGCATCCATTTTTTTCCGTAACCCTCTCAACTTTTTAGCACATGCTATGTGGGTGAAATGATGATATCATGCCAACTTTCAACCTTTTCAGAGTTCATTTGAAGTGCTTATAAATTTTAGGGTCATTTAGATTTAAAAATCAGTAAATACATGAAAAATAGCAAATGAAGTCGAAAAGGGTTGAAAATTGTGGGCCTCCCTTAGAATGGTGCATACTGAGCGCACAAAAAGTCTGGAGTTGAACTAAGTTAAAAAAATGAAATGCCTTTGTAAGAGGCGAGTTTCGTTTGAAACCTAGATACTTCGAAAGAGATTATCCATTTTGTACACGAAGTGCATCCAGTTTTTGCCGTAACCCCCTCAACTTTTTAGCACATGCTATGTGGGTGAAATGATGATACCATGCCAACTTTCAACCTTTTCAGAGTTCATTTGAAGTGTTTATCAATTTAGGGTCATTTAGCTCAAAAAATATCAGTAAATGCATGAAAAATAGCAAATGAAGTCGAAAAGGGTTGAAAATTGATGGCCTCCCTTCGAATGGTGCATACTAAACGCACAAAACAAATAAGTACACTACTATTACAAAGATTACCTTCGGTTTGTCCGAAGTGGGACTTTCTAGATATATAAGTCCGAAAACTAACTAGAGAACCAGGTCACATCCCAGAGTGGGATCTTTGGGTGTAAAACTTTTTCTTCGCGTGTGTCCCTTTGCGTTGTAACTGTGGGCAATCTTCATCGTTTAACTTGATGCTCGGATCAACATTCACTTTGAAGGGAGCAATTTCATGAAACTTTTTATAATCTTCTGACAAGTCTGTCTTGTCCTCCACTCCCATGATGTTTCTTTTACCTGAAAGAACTATGTGGCACTTTGGCTCATCGCATGATGTATTTGCTTCCTTATATTTTCTTTTTCTCGGCTAGGGAGACATGTCCTTCACATAAAAAAAATACGCCACATCATTGGTTCGTCTGTGTGCCCAAGATTGTTGAGATCAACTGTTGTCATTCCGTACTACGGGTCTTCCTTTACCCCGCCTCCTATCAGATTGACCCATTTGCACCTAAACAAAGGGACCTTCAAATCAAGTCCATAGTCAAGTTCCAATATCTCCTCTATGTAACCATAGTATGTGTCCTTTGGCCCATTGTTGTTTGCTGCATCAAAGTGGTCACCACTGTTTTGGTTGGCGCTCTTTTTATCTTGGGCGATCATGTAAAATGTATTCCCATTTATCTCGTACCCTTTGAAAGTCAATATAGTCGAAGATGGTAACTTGGACAACAAGTACAGTTCATCTTCAACAGTGTCGTCATGCACGAGACGTGTCTGCAACCAACTAGCGAAAGTGACTGTTTGTTCATGTGTATTCTAGTCGTCAGACTTCTCCGGGTGTTTGGAGTATAGAATATTCTTGTGTTGCTCGATATACGGAGCCACTAAGGCGGAACTTTGTAGAACTGTGTAGTGTGCTTGCGCCAAAGAATGCCAATCCCGGCATATTAGTGATTTCTTTCCTAGCATGCCATTTCCACACAATCTGTCCTCATGCCGCGATTCAGGAACACCTATCGGCTTAACGTCAGGAATAAAGTCAACACAAAACTCAATTACCTCCTCGGTTGCATGTCCCTTGGAGATGCTTCCTTAGGGCCTAGCATGATTATGAACATATTTCTTTAAGACTCCCATGAACCTCGCAAAGGGGGACATATTATGTAGAAATACAGGACCCAGAATGGCAAACTCCTCGACTAGGTGAACTAGGACATGTGTCATGATATTGAAGAAGGATCGTGGGAGCACCAACTCAAAACTGACAAGACATTGCACCAAATCATTCTCTAATCTTGGTAGGATTTCTGGATCGATTACCTTCTAAGAGATTGCATTTAGGAATGCACATAGCTTCATAATGGCTAATCGAACGTTTTCCGGTAGAAGCCCCCTCAATGCAACCGGAAGCAGTTGCGTCATAATCACGTGACAGTCACGAGACTTTAGGTTCTATAAAATTTTCTCTGTCATATTTATTATTCCCTTTATATTCGACGAGGAGCCAAACGGGACCTTCATACTAAGAAGGCATTCAAAGAAGATTTCCTTCCCTTCTTTGGTAAGAGCTTAGCTGGCATGACCCTGAAACTGCTTTGGATCCATGCCTTCTTTTTGTGCATACGTTGCTGGTCCTCACATGCCTATGGCGTATTTTTAGTCTTCCCATACACACCCAAGAAGCCTAGCAGGTTCATGCAAAGATTCTTCATCACGTGCATCACATCGATTGCAGAGCGGACCTCGAGGTCTGTCAAATACGGTAGGTCCCAAAATATAGATTTCTTCTTCCACATGGGTGCGCGTTTGTCAGCGTCATTCGGAATAGATTGTGCACCAGGACCCTTGCCAAAGATTACTTTTTAATCCTTGACCATATCAAGTATTTCATCAACCGTACGGTGGCGAGGATTCTTCCGGTGATCTGCCTCACTTTTGAAATGCTTGCCTTTCTTTCTTACTATGTGCCTGCTCTGAAGAAATTGTCGATGCCCTAGATACACATTCTTCTTACATTTTTCCAAATATACATTGTCAGTATCATCTAAACAGTGCATGCATGCGTGGTATCCCTTGTTTGTCTGTCCTGAAAGGTTACTGGGAGCAGGCCAATCATTGATGGTTACAAACAACAATGCATGTAGGTCAAATTCCTCCCGATCTTTCGCATCCCACGCAGGTACACCTTTTCCATTCGACAACTGTAAAATTTCTTCAACCAATGGCCTTAGGTACACATCAATGTCGTTGCCGGGTTGCTTGGGCCTTGTATGAGTACTAGCATCATAATGAACTTCCGCTTCATGCACAACCAACGAGGAAGGTTATAGATACATAGAGTCACATGCCATGTGCTATAATTGCTATTCTGCTCCCCAAAAGGATTAATGCCATCTGCACTTAAACCAATCCATATGTTCCTTGCATCCTTTACAAAGTCCTTCCCCTTTCTCTCGATTTTTCTCCACTGCGACCCGTCAGTGGGCACACTCAACTTCCCGTGTTTCTTACGGTCTTCGTTGTGCCATCGCATCAACTTGGCATGCTCTTTGTTTTGGAACAAACATTTCAACCATGGTATTATAGGAGCATACCTTATCACCTTGGCAGGAATCTTCTTCCTGGGGTGCTAGCCCTCAACATCACCAGGGTCATCGTGGCTGATCTTATAGCGCAATGCACAGCATACCGGGGATGATCCTCGTACTCACCGCGGTAGAGGATGTAGTCATTAGGGCATGCATGTATCTTATTGACCTCTAATCCTAGAGGGCAGACAGCCTTCTTTGCTTCGTACGTACTCTCTGGCAATTCGTTGTCCTTTGGTAGCTTCTTCTTTAACATTATCAGCAACTTTTGAAATGCCTTGTCAGATAAACCATTCTCTGCCTTCCATTGCAGCAATTCCAGTGTGGTACCCAGCTTTTTATTGTCATCTTCGCAATTTGGGTACAACCCTTTTTCGTGATCCTCTAACATGTGCTGCAACTTTAGCTTCTCCTTTTCACTTGCACAGTTTCTCTTTGGATCAGCAATGGCCCGACCAAGATCATCAGCGGGCTCATCAGATCCCTCTTCTTTAGCTCCTTCCCCCATTGTCGGCTCAGCTTCTTCCCCCATTGTTGTACCATCGTATTAATGGAACCCATGGCCAGGATAGCTATCGTCATCCTCTTCTTCTTAATTCTCTTCCATTAGGACACCTCTTTCTCCGTTCTTGGTCCAACAGTTATAGCTGGACATGAAACCAGACTGAAACAGGTGGACGTGAATGGTTCTTGAGTTAGAGTAATTTCGATCATTCTTACAGCCAGCACATGGACAATACATAAAACCATCCTGCCGCTTGTTTGCCTCAGCCGCAACCAGAAAAGCATGCACGCCATTAATGAAATGGGGAGAGCATCGGTCCTCGTACATCTATTGTCGACTCATCTTCATTACACAACACCAAAAAGACCAAATTAATACAAGTTCGTACATAAAGTTCATACACACTTGTTCTCATAAAACAACATACAAACTCTCTATCTAAAGCATGTAAATGGAACAACAAATGCGATCAACATCGCAACTAAGGTAACAATTGATCCAATAGCATAGTGATACCAAGCCTCATGATCAATGGCATATCTTTTAAATTTTCTAATCTTCAAGCCCATGGCATCCATTTTCATCTTCTCTATTTCAACTCTTTTCAATTTTTCTTTCAAATACTCATTTTATTTTTCAACTAAATTTAACTTCTTGACAAGAATATCTATGTCGGTTGGAATCTCCGGTTCACATAACTCCTAGATAAAAACATCTGTGTCAACTTGATTGGCATAATTTTCATAAACACAAAATGCAACTAAGAGTTATAAAAGAGAGTATATACCACATCCGCATCATAAACCGGACGAGGGCCGATGGGGATGGATTTCAAAACCATGCCACTATGTATAACAAACAACCATATAGGTAAGAAAACTATACAAGTAACTAACTAAATCTTACAAACATGTTTTTTTTATAAAAATGATAAGAACAACAAGCTCACCAAGGTGGTGTCTGCAACGGGACGGTGCGGGCGATCGACGGTGGTAAGGACGAGGACGTGAACGCACTAAGTAAACCACACCTACAAATGCAAAGTAAGAAGTTAATTTGAGCTCAAATTGCATAAATCAAATAAACTACCACATACAAACTAAAACCCACAAATTGCTATACTTATAGAGCATTGGAAGAGCTAATCTAGCAATGAGAGATGAAAGGACAAAATTGCTAACCTTTGTGAACACTTGGAAGGATGGGATGCCTCCAAATCTTGACAAATTTTGGCAAAAATGTAGGATAAGCTCGAGGAAGAGAGGAAGAACAGAGAGGAGAGGAACGGGGAAGAACAGATGACTCTACTCGGGATGGCGCCAACGGGATTCAATATAGGGGGACGTTTAGTCCCGGTTGATGGCTCCAACCGCGACTAAAGACCCCCCTTTAGTCGCCGTTGGAGCCACCAACCGCGACTAAAGGTGAATTTCACCAGCCAAAGCGGCGGGAAGGGAAAATCTTTAGTCGCAGTTGGTGGCTCCAACCGCGACAAAAGGTGGGTCTTTAGTCGTGGTTGGAGCCACCAACCGCCAATAAAGGGTTGTTAGCCAGGCGCAGGGCGGGGTGGATGTTTAGTCCTACCTCGCTCACCGAGAGGAGCTCACACCGGTTTATAAGCCCCGTCACGGCTACCGTGTCGAGCTCCTCTCTTAAGCAAGCCTTCTGGGCCAACCTCTCCGCTACGCCCTGCGGGGTCTGCTGGGCCATACGGGCCCGCGTCCTGGCCCAACAAGAGGTTGGGTTTCTAGTCATATGCAGGTCGTGGTGGCCCAGTAGGTGGGCTTTTTCAATATATTTTTTGTTTTTTTGTTTTCTGCTTTATTTATTTTCTTTTGTTTTTAAGTTGTTTTTTTGCTTCATTTAGAGTTTATTTGTGAATCTTTTTACTTTAGGTAAAAAAATTATAAATTTCTCTTAGTGCTAGTAGTTTTCAAATTTGAATAGTTTAAATTTGAATTATGTGAAATTTGTGTGAATCACTAGTTTGTGAATAACTTTACTTTAAAAATAGATTTTCCAGTGATTCTTGTTCTACTGTTTAATCCTATCGCGTTTTATCATTATATCCAATTTGGTAATTCTTAGGTTATTTAAAAAATGAAATGCCTTTGTAACAGGCGAGTTTTTGTCTAAAACCCTGATACTTCGAAAGAGATTGTCCATTTTATACACGAAGTGCATCCAGTTTTTGCCATAACCCTCTCAACTTTTTAGCACATGCTATGTGGGTGAAATGATGATACCATGCCAACTTTCAACCTTTTCAAAGTTCATTTGAAGTGCTTATCAATTTCAGGGTCATTTAGCTCAAAAAAAATCAATAAATGAATGAAAAATAGCAAACGAAGTCGGAAAGGGTTGAAAATTGATGGCCTCCCTTCGAATGGTGCATACTTAACGCACAAAACACATAAGTACACTACTATTACAAAGATTCCCTTCGGTTTGTTTGAAGTGGGACTTTCTAGATATATAAGTCCGGAAACTAACTAGAGAAGCCGGTCACATCCTAGAGTGGGATCTTTGGGTGTAAAACTTTTTCTTTGGATGTGTCCCTTTGCGTCGTAACCATGGGCAATCTTCATCATTTAACTTGATGCTTGGGTCAACTTTCACTTTGAAGGGAGCAATTTCATGAAACTTTTCATAATCTTCTGACATGTCTGTCTTGTCCTCCACTCCCACGATGTTTCTTTTCCCTGAAAGAACTATATGGCGCTTTGGCTCATCGCATGATGTATTTGCTTCCTTATCTTTTCTTTTTCTCGGCTTGGTAGACATGTCCTTCACATAAAAAACATGCGCCACATCATTGGCTAGGACAAATGGTTCATCTGCGTGCCCAAGATTGTTGAGATCAACTGTTGTCATTTCATAATGCGGGTCTTCCTTTACCCCGCCTCCTGTCAGATTGACCCATTTATACCTAAACCAAGGGACCTTCAAATCAAGTCCATAGTCAAGTTCCCATATCTCCTCTATGTAACCATAGTATGTGTCCTTTGGCCCATTGTTATTTGTTGCATCAAAGCAGACACCACTGTTTAGGTTGGCGCTCTTTTTATCTTGGGCGATCGTGTAAAATGTATTCCAATTTATCCCATACCCTTTGAAAGTCAATATAGTCAAAGATGGTAACTTGGACAGGAAGTACAGTTCATCTTCAACAGTGTCATCATGCACGAGACGTGTCTGATACCAACCGGCGAAAGTCACCATTTGTTCATGTGTAACCCAGTCGTCACACTTCTCCGGGTGTTTGGAGCATAGAATATTCTTGTGTTGCTTGATATACAGATCCACCAAGGCGGAACTTTGTAGAACTGTGTAGTGTGCTTGCGCCAAAGAATGCCAATCCCGCCATATTAGTGATTTCTTTCCTAGCGTGCATTTTCCACCCAGTTTGCCCTCATGTCGTGATTCAGGAACACCTATCGGCTTAATGTCAGGAATAAAGTCAACACAAAACTCAATGACGTCCTCTGTTTCATGTCCCTTGGAGATGTTTCCTTCTGGCCTAGCACGATTATGAACATATTTCTTTAAGACTCCCATGAACCTCTCAAAGAGGAACATATTCTGTAGAAATACAGGACCCAGAATGGCAATCTCGTCGACTAGGTGAACTAGGACATGTGTCATGATATTGAAGAAGGATGGTGGGAACACCAACTCGAAACTGCAAGACATTGCACCAAATCATTCTCTAACCTTGGTAGGACTTCTGGATCGATTACCTTCTGAGAGATTGCATTCAGGAATGCACATAGCTTCACAATGGCTAATCGAACGTTTTTCGGTAGAAGCCCCCTCAATGCAACCGGAAGCAGTTGCGTCATAATGACGTGGCAGTCATGAGACTTTAGGTTCTGAAACTTTTTCTCTACCATATTTATTATAACCTTTATATTTGGTGAGAAGCCAGACGGGACCTTCATACTGAGAAGGCATTCAAAGAAGATTTCCTTCTCTTCTTTGGTAAGAGCGTAGCTGGCATGACCCTAAAACTGCTTTGGATCCATGCCTTCTTTTCCGTGCATACGTTGCTGGTCCTCCCGTGCCTCCGGCATTATCTTATGACTTCCATACACGCCCAAGAAGCCTAGCAGGTTCACGCAAAGATTCTTCGTCATGTGCATCACATTAATTGCAGAGCGGACCTCGAGGTCTTTCCAATACGGTAGGTCCCAAAATATATATTTCTTCTTCCACATGGGTGCACGTTTGTCAGCGTCATTCGGAACAGATTGTGCACCAGGACCCTTGCCAAAGATTACCTTTAAATCCTTGACCATCTCAAGTATTTCATCACCCGTACGGTGGCGAGGCTTCTTCCGGTGATCTGCCTCACCTTTGCAATGCCTGCCTTTCTTTCTTGCTATGTGCCTTCTCTGAACTAATCGACAATGCCCTAGATACACATTCTTCTTACATTTATCCAAATATATAATGTCGGTATCATCTAAACAGTGCGTGCATGCATGGTATCCCTTGTTTGTCTATCCTGAAATGTTACTGAGAGCAGGCCAATCATTGATGGTTACAAACAACAACGCATGTAGGTGAAATTCCTCCTGATCTTTCGCATCCCATGCAGGTACACCTTTTCCATTCCACAGCTGTAAAAGTTCTTCAACCAATGGCCTTAGGTACACATCAATGTCATTGCCGGGTTGCTTGGGGCCTTGTATGAGCACTGGCATCATAATGAACTTCCGCTTCATGCACCACCAAGGAGGAAGGTTATAGATACATAGAGTCACAGGCCATGTGCTATGATTGATGTTTTGCTCCCCAAAAGGATTGATGCCATCTTCACTTAAACCAAATCATATGTTCCTTTCATCCTTCGCAAATTCCATCCACTTTCTCTCAATTTTTCTCCACTGCGACCCGTCAGCGGGCACACTCAACTTCCCGTCTTTCTACGGTCTTCGTTGTGCCGTCGCATCAACTTGGCATGCTCTTTGTTTTGGAACAAACATTTCAACCGTGGTATTATAGGAGCATACCACATCACCTTGGCAGGAATCTTCTTCCTAGGGCGCTCGCCCTCAACATCACCAGGGTCATCGTGGTCGTTCTTATAGCGCAATGCACAGCATATCGGGCATGCATTCAAATCCTCATACTCACTGCGGTAGAGGATGCAGTCATTAGGGCATTCATGTATCTTCTCGACCTCTAATCCTAGAGGGCAGACAACCTTCTTTGTTTCGTACGTACTCTTTGGCAATTCGTTGTCCTTTGGTAGCTTCTTCTTTAACATTATCATCAACTTTTGAAATGCCTTGTCAGATACACCATTCTCTACCTTCCATTGCAGCAATTCCAGTGTGGTACCCAGCTTTTTATTGTCATCTTCGCAATTTGGGTACAACGCTTTTTTGTGATCCTCTAACATGCGCTGCAACTTCAGCTTCTCCTTTTCACTTGCGTAGTTTCTCTTTGCATCGGCAATGGCCCGACCAAGATCATCAGCGAGCTCATCAGATGCCTCTTCTTCAGCTACTTCCCGTATTGTCGGCTCATCTTCTTCCCCCATTGTTGTACCATCATATTCATGGAACCCATGGCCAGGATAGCTGTCGTCATCCTCTTCTTCTTCATTCTCTTCCATTAGGACACCTCTTTCTCCGTGTTTGGTCCAACAGTTATAGCCGGACATGAAACCGTACTCAAATAGGTGGACGTGAATGGTTCTTTAGTTAGAGTAATGTCGATCATTCTTACAGCCAACACATGGACAATACATAAAACCATCCGGCCGCTTGTTTGCCTCAGCCGCAACCTGAAAAGTATGCACGCCATTAATGAACTGGGGAGAGCATCGGTCCTCGTACATCCATTGCCGGCTCAAACTAGTAGAAAACCCCTCCTTTCGTCCAGGGTAGGAATTCGCATTTGTCCCGGCTGCCTAAAGAACCGGGACGAATGCTACGCATTCGTCCCGGTTCTTTAGGCCAGTGCAGTGTCGAGCCCCCCTGGGGCATTCGTCTCGATTTTTTAGTCGTCATTCGTCCCGGTTCCTAGCATCAACCGGGACCAATGCCTCGATGTATGCCACGTGGCGTGCGCAGGGGCATTGGTCCCGGTTCATGCCAGGAACCGGGATGAATGCCCCATTGCCTATAAATACTGCATCCAGACCCCCTCGCTCCTATCGTTTTTTTTCTAGGAGGTGTGAGAGAGGTGGGTGCTAGTGTGTGTTCTTTTTGCTATGCACACGAGGTGTTCGACGAAATACCCGAGCGACACTTAACTTCACAAAAAATGGTATCTTCGACCGAGGTTAGAAAACTTATCCATTTCATCTATAATTGATACAAAAATGTTATATTTGTCGATGTACTGTGGTCATTTCGCTATTGAAGATGTTATTGTTGTAATGGTACGTTTTTCATAAACTTAATTATACGATGTAGATGGATGCACGGCAGCGATGGATGTATGGTGACCGACGCACTTCCTAGTACAGGGCCGGCCTGGATGAATTTCTCGTTGTAGCTCAGGCTCACAAAGAGAATGGATTTATGTGTTGCCCATGTGTTGACTGTGGGAACGTCAGGGAGCACTCTTCCTCGAGAGTCCTTCACAGCCACCTGCTTCGGAGAGGTTTCATGCGCAGCTATAATTGTTGGACCAAGAATGGAGAGAGAGGGGTTGTGATGGAAGACAATGAAGAAGAAGAAGAGGATCCTATGTTCCCCGAATACGGTGATACTACAATGGAAGACAATGCAGAAGAAGGAGGTGATCAAGAATGGGCATCAGATAAGCCCGATGATGATCAAGAACGGGCATCAGATGAGCCCGATGATGATCAAGAACGGGCATCAGATGAGCCCGATGATGATCTTGGTCGAGTTATTGCTGATGCAAGGGAAGACCGTGAAAGTGAATTGGAGAGGTCGAAGTTGGACGGCATGTTACAGGATCACAAAAAGTTGTTGTACCCAAATTGCGAAGATGGCAGCACAAAGCTCGGTACCACACTAGAGTTGCTGAAATGGAAGGCACAGAACGGTGTGACTGACAAAGCATTTGAGAGTTTACTTAAAATAATGAAGCCGAAGCTTCCAAAGGATAACGAATTGCCTGGCAGCACGTACGAAGCAAAGAAGGCTCTCTGCCCTCTAGGACTAGATGTGGAGAAGATACATGCATGCATTAATGACTGCATCCTCTACCGCGGTGAGAAGTACGATAATTTGGATAAATGTCCGGTATGCACTGCACTGCGGTATAAGATCAGAGCAGATGACCCTGGCGATGTTGACGGCGAGCCCCCCGTAAGAGGGTTCCTGCCAAGGTGATGTGGTATGCTCCTATAATACCACGGTTGAAACGTCTGTTTAGAAATAAAGAGCATGCCAGGTTGTTGCGATGGCATAAAGAAGACCATAAGAAAGACGGAAAGTTGAGACACACCACTGATGGGTCGCAGTGGAGAAAAATCGAGAGAGACTTCCCAGACTTTGCACGCGAGGCAAGAAACTTATGGTTTGGTCTAAGTACAGATGGCTTTAATCCTTTCGAAGAGCAGAGCTCCAGTCACAGCACCTGGCCCGTGACTCTATGTATCTACAACCTTCCTCCTTGGTTGTGCATGAAGCGCAAATTCATTATGATGCCAGTGCTCATCCAAGGCCCAAGGCAACCCGACAACGACATTGATGTGTACCTAAGACCATTAGTGGAAGAACTATTACAGTTGTGGGGCAAACCAGGTGTACGTGTGTGGGATGAGAAGGAACAAAATCCATTTGACCTACGGGCGTTGCTTTTCGTAACCATCAATGATTGGCCTGCTCTTAGTAACATTTCTGGACATACAAACAAGGGATACAATGCATGCACACACTGTTTAGATAAGACTGATAGTGTATATTTGGATAAACGTAAGAAGGTTGTATACCTAGGGCATCGTAGATTTCTTCCGATGAATCATCCCGTAAGAAAGAAAGGAGGCAAACATTTCAGAGGTGAGGCAGATACCCGGAAGAAGCCTGACCTCCGTAGTGGTAATGATGTATTCGGTATGGTCAAGGACCTAGAAGTAATCTTTGGGAAGGGTGATGGCAGCCAACCTGTTCCGAACGGCCCTAATAACCGCGCACCCATGTGGAAGAAGAAATCTATCTTTTGGGAGCTACCATATTGGAAAGTCCTAAAAGTCCGCTCTTCAATCGACGTGATGCACGTGACAAAGAATCTCTGCATCAACCTGCTATGCTTCCTGGGCGTGTATGGGAAGTCAAAAGATACACCAGAAGCACGAGAGGACCAGCAACGTATGAAAGACCCAAAAAACAAGCACATGGATACAGGGCGTCATTTCTTAAGCAGCTACGCTCTTACCAAAGCAGAGAAGGAAATCTTTTTTGAAGTCCTTTACAGTATCAAGGTGCCGTCTGGCTTCTCGTCGAATATTAAGGGGATAATAAATATGGCAGAGAAAAAATTCCAAAACCTGAAGTCTCATGACTGCCACGTGATTATGACGCAGTTGCTTCCGATTGCACTGAGGGGGCTTCTACCGGAAAATGTTCGAGTACCCATTGCGAAGCTATGTGCATTCCTCAATGCAATATCTCAGAAGGTAATCGATCCAGATAGTCTGGCAAGGTTACAGAGGGATGTGGTCCAATGTCTTGTTAGTTTTGAGTTGGTGTTCCCACCATCCTTCTTCAACATTATGACGCATCTCCTGGTTCACCTAGTAGAAGAGATTCATATTCTCGGTCCGGTATTTCTACACAATATGTTCCCCTTTGAGAGGTTCATGGGAGTCTTGAAGAAATATGTTCATAACCGTGCTAGGCCAGAAGGAAGCATCTCCAAGGGCTATGGAACAGAGGAGGTCATTGGGTTCTGTGTTGACTTTATTCCTGACCTTAAGACGATTGGTGTTCCTGAATCGCGGCATGAGGGGAGACTGAGGGGAAAAGGAATGCTAGGAAAGAAAACAATGATACCCAGGGACGGGCATTCTTTCACTAAATCACACTACACGGTTCTACAAAATTCCACCTTCGTGGCTCCGTATATCGAGGAACACAAGAATATTGTACACTCCACAAACCCGGGGAAGGATGACACATGGATTAAAGTCAAACACATGGAGACTTTCGGAAGTTGGTTGCAAGCACATCTTATAAATGACATCACTATTGAAGATCAACTCTACATGTTGGCCGGGTCACCATCTTCGAGTATTGGGACTTTTCAAGGGTACGAGATAAATGGGAATACATTTTATACGGTCACCCAAGATAAGAAGAGCACCAACCAAAACAGTGGTGTCCGCTTTGATGCAACAAACGAGAATGGGAAAAAGGACACATATTATGGTTACATAGAGGAGATATGGGAACTTGACTATGGACCTTCTTTTAAGATCCCTTTGTTTAAGTGCAAATGGCTCAACCTGAATGGAGAAGGGGTAAAGGTAGACCCGCTGTACGGAATGACAACAGTGGATCTCAACAAAATTGGTTACAATGACGAACCATTTGTCCTAGCCAATGATGTGGCTCAGATCTTCTATGTGAAGGACATGTCCTCTAGACCGAAGAAAAGAAAAAATAAGCAACCAGATAAATCATATGATGAGCCGAAGCGTCACATAGTTCTTTCAGGGAAAAGAACCATCGTGGGAGTCGAGGACAAGACAGACATGTCTGAAGATTATGATAAGTTTGCTGAAATTTCGCCCTTCACAGTGAAAGCTGACCCAACCATCCCATTAAATAAAGAAGATTCTCCATGGTTACGTCCGAAGCGATCGTAAGCAAGGGTTCATGGACTTAACGGAGTGATGTATAATAATGTATTGAACCTCTAATGTAAATCTATGTAATGTTATTAGTTGTGTTAGGGTATTGAACCTTTGAGTGAATATTTGGCATGTACAACCCTAAGAACACTTGTAAACACATGATATGCCAAATCCTTGCTTCTGGTGCCATCCCGACGCTCCAAAACAATGGCATGAAGTCCCAAAACAATGGCATGAACCACCTGTACACAAGATCCTCTCTCGTTCGTCGGTTCGGGGACCTTCAGCCTATAAGTACTCAGACTCGGAGAGAGAAATCGATGCCGGTGAAGACCCAACAATAAGAGTGAGTGAATATTTGGCATGTACAACCCTAAGAACACTTGTAAACACATTGGTATGCCAAATCCTTGCTTCTGGTGCCATCCCGACGCTCCGCAGCCCCTCTCCGGTGAAACCCTAGCCCCGCTGGAGAGAACAACCCCTCTCCGGTGAAGCCCTAGGAAGTACCAAAACATCATAAGTGAGTTTAATTTATCTTTCTGATCATTTTGATATAAAACTTGCAATTTTCAGAATTTATTGAATTATTTGATATTTTCTCCATTTCTTAAATGAATTAATTCAAATTCAAATATTTTTGAATTTTGAATTTCACTAAATATGTTTGAAAGTAACATACTTAGTTAGTTTATAATTTTCTAAATGTTTTGGTAGTTTTTTCATATTTTACTGATTATTGAACTAGCAGATAATCTGGCGGGAATTTTTGAAAATATGAAACTTTTTTAAAAAAACAGGGCATTCATCCCGGTTATTGCTAACAACCGGGATGAATGCCCCTCTTCACGCCGTTCCAGATCTAGGTCATTCGTCCCGGTTGTAGGCAACAACCGGGATTAATGGGTGGGGCATTCGTCCCAGTTATTGCCAACAACCGGGACGAATGGGTCATTCATCCCGGTTATTGGCAACAACCGGGACGGATGCCCCTCCCCACGTACTTAAGCGGGCCCCTCCCCTTCCGTCGCAAGGATCAGCGCGAGGAGGACGACTCGACGCCGGCAGGCTGCCCAACTCCCGCGCGCCGCCTCTTCCTCGACGTCGCCGTCGTCACCACCCCCCTCGCGCGCTCCGCGGCCGCCCTCCTTTCTCTCTCCATCGCGCCTCTGTCCCCGCGTCGCCCGCACGTACGTCATCGCGGCGCCGCGCCACCGTGCTCGCCCGCGTCACCGGCGGCCGCCTCCTCCCGCAGGTAAAGGCCTCCCCTCCCTCCCCCTCCCTCTGCCTCTCCATATCCATCCTTGTTTAGATTTAGTTTAATTTATTTTTTAGTTTAGTTTAGTTTTTAGTTTAGGTGTAGGTTTAGTTGTGTTAGTTTTTAGTT
This sequence comes from Hordeum marinum, assembly GCA_022496015.1. Classification (NCBI taxonomy): domain Eukaryota; kingdom Viridiplantae; phylum Streptophyta; class Magnoliopsida; order Poales; family Poaceae; genus Hordeum; species Hordeum marinum. Next base: position 490,993,268 of record CM039678.1, read on the forward strand.
TAGTTTAGTTTAGTTCTTAGTTTTTAGTTTAGATTTAGTTTAATTCAGTTTTTAGTTCAATTTAGTTTTTAGTTTAGTTGTGTTAGTTGTTAGTTTAGTTTAGGTTTAGGTTAGTTGTTTAGATTTAGTTTAGTTTAGTTGTTAGTTTAGGTTAGTTTAGTTTAATTAGTTGTTAGTTGTTAGTTTAGTTCTTAGTTTAGTTTAGGTTTAGTTGTTAGTTTAGTTGTTATCTTATTTAGTTGTTTAGGTTATGGACCCAAACTTGCAATTATGAATGTCGAATTATGAATTCTTGTGCATTGACACTAACTTGCAATTTTGAATTTGCAGAAATTATGGACCCAAACTTCAGAGACGCAGATGCGGAAGAAATGGTCGCGGATGTTATCCGCGGGCCCGGGGGAGACCCAGATGTCTCCGAGTGGATGAACAACTCCGGTGAGGGAGATCCGGAGCTCGCCCGAAGAGACGGCTCTGGTGAGGTAGTTCTGGAGCTCGCCCAAAGAGACGGCTCCGGTGAGGGAGAAGCCTACGACATCATCGGGGGAGATGCCGAGGGCTCCCATGAGAGAGAAGCCGACGGTTCCGGTCGAACCTTACAAATTAGAAACTCCGGCGAGGTGCATATATATATATATATGTTAATTAAATGAAGCATTTGTTTTCTATATACATGTATTAACACTCTTTCTTCTATATTTTAGCCATCCGAATCTAGCAAATCCACCGAAAATAAGACTAAACGAGGCGGAGCCCAGAAGTTGAAAGAGCATGAAAGGTATAGGATCGAACAGATCGCTGTAGACGGCGCTCCAGAGCTTCCCGAAGTTGTTGCCCAAAAATATGTGAAGCAATGCGGAGTGCTTGTTAGGGACCACATCCCGATAACCGTTCGGGAGTGGCATAAGCCAAAGGAGGCTCTCGAAATTTCATATGTCAGCGACAAAGCCAAAGAAAAACTTTTTGAAAAGATGTTGGCTAATTTCACCCTACCGACGCCGAAGGTTACTCAAGATGAGTTGGATGAGAATGAGGAGGATCCTGAATTGATCTTAGAGCGAAAGACCAAAGCCTTAGAGAATTTGGTCAAGGCGTTCACTTTTAGGAACATGGCCGAGCAATTCAAGAGCTGGAAGAAAAGATTGAACCTTGACTTTATCCAGAAAAACAAGACTCCGGATTTCACCGGAAGGTATGAGAAGATGAAACCGTACTGGGAAGAATTTGTTGAGTACAAGAAGTCGGAGGAAGCTCTGGAAAAGTCTAAAAAAATAAGATAAACGCCGCTAAAAAGATCTATCACCATACTATGGAGCAAGCTGGCTACAAGGGTAACATGCCTAAGTGGAATAAACTTGAGGACGACTTGCTTGCTAAGGACATTGTTCCAGAGACGTTCTACTGGGACCAACGGACAAGGTCTTGGTTTTTCGGCCATGGGGGCACGTTGGACTCAGAAGGGAAATGCATCTATAATGTAAGACATGAAGAAGATCCTCTACCCATCGATGCTATCAGAGAAGCAATAAAGGCTGCTAAAGAGGGGAAGTTCCATCCAGATAGAGAGAACGACGAGCTCACCCGCGCCCTTGGGAATAAGGAACACTATGGACGGACACGAGCCACAAAAGGCTCTGTTCCGTGGAAACATGGGTTTCCCCAGGAGAAGAAGAAATATCCGGATAGAAGCCGTCAGAGGAGAAAGGATTTGGAGGCAGCTGAAGCACGTAATCGGGTAGACCGGTGGACTAGCATTGAAGCAGAATTAGAGCGGCAGCGGGAGCAATCAGAGCGGCAGCAGGAGCAAATTGACAGACTTAGCCAGCAGCAAGGTAACACCCAATCTCAGCAGGAAATGGAAGCCGCACCATCTAATCGGAAGAGTAGTGTTGCTTCCACGCAGCTCCAGGGTGATGATGGTGAAGATGCACCGGTGATGATGCACCCGGTGGATCATATAACGGAGATGACATCGTGTGAGCTGCATGTGAAAGTCGTCAACAATATAACCATTAAGGCGGCGGTTGGCTATGTGAAACCAGCTGGCCCTGAACCAACACACCATTGTCGGCCAGTTCAACCGGGCTATAATGTTGTCGGGGTGGATGAAGTTATGACCGGATTCGAGCGGGTGCAGCTTGACTATCCTGAAGGTGAAGACGGGGAGGTGACTGAACTTGGAGACGCCAAGAACTTGAGCATTCTATGGCTAAAGGAACACATCGTGTTTCCTAATTGGACGCCAAGGCCAACGACTGATCGGAGTAGCCATCCTCCTTCGCCGCCGCCTCAAGACCAGTCTCCAGCGGAACGGTCGTCTTCATACTCTCTGCCGCGCTCGGCGTCTCCAGCGCGTGCGTCTACGCCACCACGTCAACCGTCTCCAGCGCGTGAGTCTACACCGCGGCGGCAGCCGTCTCCGCCCATGAAGTCTGATCAGAGCAGCTCAAAGCGGAGGAGAACCACCGCATCACCGAAGCGTCGATTGTCGCCCCTCCCAAGAGTAACACATCCGAATCTACCCAAGTTACCTTACCACTGTACTCCAAAGGAAACCCAGGAGATCGCAAAGGCCGAATATGAGGCGTGGAAATCTAAGGAGAAGTCGCCGAAAGAGCCAGATTTCCCAAACACCGAAGAAGACAAAGCCCGAGCGTTGAAAATGGTGAAGACCCTTCATCAGCCTGAGCCGAGTCTCATTCCTGACTATGACCGCTCTATTCTTAAGGCACACGATGAAAAGAAGTGGTCGAAGAAGAGTAGTACCGGAAGCGGGAAATGCGGGAAAACAGTTGACCAGCTCGGACAACAGAAAAATCAATCCATCCCCCCGCTCATAGTGCATTCCAATCCCGAGGTGGGGCCGAGCACAGGCGCAGGCGAGGAACTTGACCCGGAGTTTATTGCACTGTACGGAGAAGCGGCCGCTGCTGCGGGTATGTCCATTGCGCAGTATCTCCAAACCTTAGATGTCTTCCCCTGTTCTGATTTCGAGCACCCATATCGGCACGGGCATCCTCTAGTCAAACCTGGGGAGGAAAATGATCTACCAACAAAAATGCGAAGAGTGCATAATTGGTACATGGAAGCCTCGGAGCACTCTGAGGGATGGATAACGATGGAAGTTAGAAACGAGCATCACGGTTATGGAGAAAGGTTAATTCTGATTGAGTTCGACGAACTATATCAGTTATTCCAGCTAAAGGCCCTCGACAAATCTATCGTCAGTGCGTATTGTCTGTAAGTATTTATTTCGCTGTAGTTAAGTCTCTAGCTATCTCACCTCGTTCATTACATTTTTATAATAATACTCACTATATTATAATTGCAGAATGAAGATTCTTGAATGCAAAAGAGGACACATCTATGACATTGGGTTCATTGACCCATATTGGGTTAATGAAGCAACTCTTCTCATAAATCCAAAGGAAACAGAAGATTCAATTGTGAAGGCGTTAAGGTTTCACGAAACCAAGAGGGAAATACTTTTTCCTTACAACTTCAAGTGAGTGTTATTTGTCCGGTAAACATTTTTTTTTACTTACTCGATGATAAGTGTATAACTGATGAGTTATGTTTGCGCAGCTTCCACTATATTCTTCTAATATTTGAAACTGACAAAGGAAAAGTACTGGTAATGGACTCAAAACATAAACCCCTTAAGGACTGGGAGGACATGCAGGAACTGATCCAACGGTAATTTCAATCTTTATGACACTATATCGACAAGTTTCGTTTATTTTCTGATAACTCAGTTAATTCATTTTCTTTGCCGGACAGCGCTTGGAAACGGTTCACAGCAAAGGCTAGGGGTGAATGGAAGGAGAAGATTAAATTTCAACATCTGAAAGTAAGTGGTACTAGCTATATCCACGCATCTCCTTGATTATAGTTTCGATACCATTATAATGTTATATTATAATTTTGATTGAAACCATGTTCTTGTAAAGTGCTTGAACCAGGGAGATGGGAATAACTTATGTGGATACTATGTCTGCGAGTTCATGCGTCAGACGACATGCGCCAAGCTGGACAGAGATTTAGAAAAACTTCGTGTACGTCAACCATCACTTTTATCTTATTACCATCTATTGTCTTTAATTAGATATTGACCACTCTTCTTTATATTAGATCGAGCGGCTGCGGTACGGTCTTCTACCAAGGGATCGCCTACGAGCAATTCAAGAGGAAATTTGCGGATTCTTAGACGTAGAGGTCCTAACACCAGGAGGGGAATACTATGTCAGCACCAACTATGCTCGACGAACTTGATGTTCGAATTCTTAGATGCATAGTACTTACCTGTATATTCGAGTCATGGTGCATGGTGGTGTATTAGAATAATTATGGGAAAGAGTACAAACTTGTATATTCTTCACTCCTTACTTGTATATTCGATTCATGGTGCATACTTACTTGTATATTCTTCAACTATATTCTAATGCGATCACCATATAGTTGTATATTCTAATGCGATCAGCAAACTTGTATATTCTAATAAAATGGAATACAATAAAAAAACATGGTCGTGTATTAGATGCAGAATACTTATGGGAAACAACTAGGAAATAAATACAACAAACCAAACCCTAAAAGGAAAACAAGAAAAAGAAGAAGAAAAAATTCTGCCCTGGCAGAGGGCATTCATCCCGGTTCGTATTACGAACCGGGACGAATAGTCGTGGCCAGGGACCAGCCCACGCCCCCACGTGGACGCCCCATCCATCCCGGGTCCTGGTACAACCGGGACGAATGGGTTGGGCATTCGTCCCGGCTGCCCCATCCCGGTTGGGCAACCGGGACAGAAGGCCCCTTAAAAACCGGGACAAAAGGGGGGTTTTCTACCAGTGTCATGTTCATTACACAACACCGAAAAGACCAAATTAATACAAGTTCGTAAATAAAGTTCATACACACTTGTTCTCATAAAACAACATAAAAACTCTCTAGCTAAAGCATTTAAATGCAACAACAAATGCGATCAACCGCGCAACTAAGGTAACAATTGATCCAACATCATAGTGATACCAAGCATCACGATCAATGGCATATCTTTTAAATTTTCTAATCTTCAAGCGCATTGCACCCATCTTGATCTTGTGATCATCGACGACATTGGCAACATACAACTCCATTTTCATCTTTTCTTCTTCAACTCTTTTCAATTTTTCTTTCAAATACTCGTTTTCTTTTTCAACTAAATTTATCTTCTTGACAAGAATATCTATGTCGGTTGGAATCTCCGGTTCACATACCTCCTAGATAAAAATATCTATGTCAACTTGATTGGCATAATTGTCATAAACACGAAATGCAACAAAGAGTTATAAAAGAGAGTATATACCACATCCGCATCATAAACCGGACGAGGGCCGACGGGAACGGATTTCAAAACCATGCCACTATGTATAACAAACAACCATATGGGTAAGAAAATATACAAGTAACTAACTAAATCTTACAAACATGGTTTTTATTATAAAAAGGATAAGAAAAAGAAGCTCACCAAGTTGGTGCCGGCAACGGGACGGTGCGGGCGATCGACGCTGGTTAGGACGGGGACGGGAAGGCACTAAGTAAACCACACCTACAAATGCAAAGTAAGAAGTTAATTTGAGCTCAGATTGCATAAAACAAATAAACTACCACATACAAACTAAAACCCACAAATTAATATACTTATAGAGAATTGCAAGAGCTAATCTAGCAACGAGAGATGAAAGGACAAAGTTGCTAACCTTTGTGAACACTTGGAAGGATGGGATGCCTCCAAATCTTGACAAATTTTGGCAAAAATGTAGGATGAGCTCGAGGAAGAGAGGAAGAACACAGACGAGTGGAACGGGGAAGAACAGAGGACTCTGCTCGGACTGGCGCCGAAGGAATTCAATATAGGGGGACCTTTAGTCCCGGTTGGTGGCTCCAACCACGACTAAAGGTTAGCCTATAGTCGCGGTTGTAGCCACCAACCGGGACTATAGGCTCCCGTGGGGTCCCAGGCTGACGCCGGCCTGCCACCACGCCTTTAGTCCCGGTTCGTGCCACGAACCGGGACTAAAGGTCCCTATCGAACCAGCGCAAATGATCCCCATCACGAACGGGCACTAATGATCACATTAGTGCCGTTTCAAAAACTAACCGGCACAAATGAGGCGGACAAAAGGTCTGTTTTCTACTAGTGATTCGATATAAAAGAAATCTATCTATTCTATTATCTACTAAAAGGAAAACACGAATGAAAAATAGAAATATATTCTTGAAAATCCCACAATAATCAGAGACATCTGGTCATTGATTTAGCACATCATTCTAGCATGGCCGTTAGATCTTCATAACAGCACCGTGGACCCGTATGGAGTTACCTTTTCACGTAACAATACTTGTTTTTTTGTTAGACGTGGCAGCACACGTACAAATAGATTTTTTTAGAACACTACATGGAGTTGTTTCACGTTCCACCCATGTTACGTTTCCTGGCCCCTGGGTGACAAGACCTATTTAGAACTTGGATGTGTCTAGTGGGCGCATGTGCGCCCAGAAAGGATTGACGAGCGGCCGGTTGAATTAAAAAATTCCTGCCCCTCGTTCATAGAGGGAAATTGGTCAATTTCTTATTGAATATAGTGTAGACAGAAAAAATAAGATGTGGCTCATTTAATTTGGGTTTTCGAGTTTTCAAAAACTCATAACTTTTAAACCTCACCTCGGAATTAAGATCCGTTTTCATCCTTGAAACTCTGACGACGTGCTCTTTAAAACTAGACCCCGCATGGGTATATTTCGGAAAAAAAGTTTGGTGGTTACAGTTTGTGCAATTTAGTCTCCTTTTGGTGCAACTTCATAGCAGTCAAGGTGCAACTATTTTAGTGTTGATGGGCAACTTCCCCCAACTCAAGGACATGCATTATTTATTGATGCGGAAACAGATGTGAATGCATTTTAATGCGGTTACATTTTTCTAACAAAAAGTCATAACTTTTGAACTGAACATCGAAATTAACATCCACTTTCACCATGGGAATCCTCTAGACGTACTCTTCGAAACTAGATTCCGCATGGGTATGTTTCAACAAGAAAAATGTGCAACTTAGTCCACGTTTGGTACAACTGCCTAGTAATTGATGTGCAACTACATGACAATCAACGTGCAACTTTTCCCCTAACCGTGGACGCCAATTTTCACTAGTGGGACCTCCACCCAACCTACCCCCTAACACTCAAATGGGCAACTTCGTATGTTGCTCGGGCCAACTGCCTAGTAGTTGATGTGCAACTTCTCCTTTCCCGTGGATGTTAAGATTTCACCATTTGCTGCCTGGGCTAACTATCTGGAAGTGTATGTGCAACTTCGGATACTGCCCCGTCCAACTGCCTAATACTAATGTGCAACTTTCCTCTGTATCCCTCGTGGATGTGTAGTTTCCCCTGCTAGCACCTTGTTCGAACCAACCCCACTAGGTTGATGTGCAACTTTAGCACCCAATCATTAATGCATCCTTTCAGTCCCCCATGGATGTGCAGTTTTCACCATCCTACGATCGATCCCTGTCGGTGAGATGTGCAACTTGGTATGTTGTCTCGGCCAACTGCCTAGAAGACTATATGCAACTCCATATGTTGCCCCTGCCAACTGAAACTAGACATCCACAAGTAGAAAGAGGAAGGAGTTGCACATCGACTACTAGGCAGTTGGCCGAAACAACAGACTAAGTTACACATATTGCAGATGGGGTGGATGGTATAGGATGTGCATGAAAAATTACACATCCATGAATAGAGGGGTGCCCATTGACCACTAGGTATTTGGCTGCGTCAGTAGACTACTTGCACATCATAAAAGGTTGTTTTCATGGTTCTTAGGCTCGTAGGAAGTTGGATCATTGATGGGGTTATTACCCCTGGGTAGGCCAAAGCAACATGGGTCTCCCCCTTTCCGCTTCGAAGGAAACCACTCGACCGGCTGCTCATGGCCGGTTGGATTACGGCCAGCTCGAGCGGCCATCGGCTGGCGAGACGGACGGCTGATCAACAAGCCAACTCGACCCTCGACCGGCTGGGTGCGGCCAGCTACCTTCGGGCCGGCTCCTCCGTTGACCTTGGGACGGACAGGCGGCGTCCCATCCCACTACGCGCGGGTACGGCGACACGACGGGACCGTCACGACGGGCGACCCTGTAGCCAAAGTGGCCGCTGACGCTCGAGAGCGCATGGCCACAGTCCGGCCGTCAGGGCCGCTGACCTTGGCGAGCGTGACCGGGCGGGGGAACAGTGCCGGCACGCCCTCGCTCACTCGAGTACCTGCCCCGGTGAGACTACATTACAGCTGGCCGTACCTGAGACCTCGGCCGGCTGGCGCTAGACGACGCCTCTTCGGCGACCCGTGCCGCGGCACGTTAGCGTGGGCCAATCGCAGAGCCGGTTGGCGGGCCCCATCAGGCGACAAGACCTCATAGCCGGTGGACCCTACCGGTGATGAGATGGCATGAATAGCGGGGGCCCCTGGTAAGCCAGAGAGGCTGTCAGCCGGGTCCCCCACCCTTGTACTATAGGTATATTGTAGAGCCGGGGGGTTGGCCTATAAAAAACCCCGAGCCCCACATGCAACGGGGACTGACAACGAACGATCACTCTCACACATCCACAGAGCTCTGAAACCCCCTCTAGCAGTGGAGGAATACGAGCCAGCTGCTCCTTCTTCCTCCTCTAGATACAGTTCCAGGAGCACCCTTGTACACATATCCACCCATCCAACTAGACCAAGCAGGACTAGGGGTGTTACCTCCCACGGAGGGCCCTGAACCTGGGAACATCGCGTGTCACCAGCTCTTGTGCCCAATGTCGCACCCGGAGCCTGTCGGTGTCCTCCGGCCCCAACCACCTACGATAAGCCACCCTATGGCATCTGTCATGAGAAAACGACGACAGTTGGCGCCCACCGTGGGGTCGTACGCGGCACCGGCCGGATTCATGCTCCGGGCGGGACCCCTCGCCATTCCCCGCTGCCTCTGCACATCCATGCGAAACCGCGGGCTCGTGGGTCTTGCTTCGGCACGTCCTGCGGGCAACTCCATCAAACTCACGACCGACATCGACACGCTCACCGAGCGCTTCGGCAGGCTCAGCCTTGCCGACGCTCCGATCGTGGATGAGTACCCCGGGCAGGTGCTCGTCTGCATCGGTCCTCCCACGGCCATGGGAGAACTCGCTACGACCCAGTCTAGCGGTTCCCACGATCACGTGCGGGTGATAGCCATCATCTTCTCACCTCTTCCGGACGTGCGCGGGTCGGGGCTGACGCCGCCGCTGCCCATGTCGGCACCTCCGACCCGCTTGGTGCAGCCCTCCGGGGCTTGAGCACCCCTATCGCCCCGACGGCGAACCCCGACGCCACTGCAGCGGACCTCGAGGCGGCTCGTCGTGTCCTGTTCGAGGACGCCACCACCTTCGCGGCCACGCGGCGCCGCATGGAGGCCGCCCAACAAGAATATACTTCCGCCTACGGTCTCACCCCGAATGGCACTAGGCCCTGATGGCGTGGGGCCATGCGGGACCGCGGCCGCATGGTCGCCGAAATCCTTGGCGGGAAGATGCCCGTCTACGACACCCCCGTAGCCAACTTGCGGGACCTTAAGGTGGCCTACGCGGATTTGGCGACCATGGAGGATGAAGAATATGCCGCTCATGAGCACCACATCGAGGAGCTCATCGACGCCGTCGACGCACAGCAGCGCCTGCTCTCGTCGAGCGGCTTCGCCACCGGAGGGCCCCGGCTCGAGCGCGAGGGAATGAGGACTGCTAGCCGTCAGCCAGCTCAGCACTCCATCTCCCCTCGCGTCTCCAGCCGCCGGACTGGAACAAACAACCCCCGGCCCTCCCAGATGTCGGGGAGCGACCAGCCAGCGCACCAATGACCTGCCTCGCGGCGGTCGCCGCCAAGAAGCGCCGGCATCCGGCAGCCGGCGCAGCCATGGGCACACTCCACCCTCGCGGCGTGAGCGGGAACGGACGGTTGTGCCCGTCATCCGCCCCGAGCTCTCGGCCCGGACCGGGCCGCGTGTCCCCCGCAGTGAGAATGACACCGGCAACCGCAACGACCACCTCACACAGTCCACCCTCCTCGAGGGGGAGGGCTCAATTGGTCCGGCATGTTTCGGCCCTCTGATCCGTAACAAGCCGTTCCCGACCGGCTTCACGCTCCCCCGAGACACTCCAAAGTACAACGGGGCTGCCAAGCCCGAAGACTGGTTGGTTGACTACACCACCGCGGTTGGCATCGCGAGGGGGAATAAGCGCGTAGCCGTTTGCTATGCCCCCTTCTTGTTGATCGGTTCGGCCCGAACCTAGCTCAACAGCCTGGCGGACGGGCTTTGAGGAGGCCTTCGTCTGCAACTTCATCGGCACCTACAAGCGGCCTGGCCGTCCTCGTGAACTCGCCATGTGTGTTTAGGGGTCGGACAAATCCCTCCGCGACTACGTCACTCGATGGACCGTGCTCCACAACTCCTGCGAGGGGGTGCACGAGGTACAAGCCGTGTAGTACTTCATTGAAGGCTACCGAAACGGCACCCCCCTCAAGAACAAGCTTCTATGCTCCGAGCCGGCCACACTTCCCGAGCTCATGACCAAGGCGGAAAAGTATGCCACGGCTGATTCAGCCATCCGGGTCAAGATGACCCCGCCCGCCAAGGCGACAACAACGCCGGCAACATCCCGGCCAACTACCGACGGCCGGCAGCCGCAAAACAACAAGCGCAAGAATGACCAGCCACATCCCTGCTACGAGATCTGGCAGGTCAACACCATCGAGGAGCAGGAGCCGACTGCCCAGCCTTCCAGCCAGCGTTAGCGCACTGGCAAGGCTGCCTGGCAGCCGAAGCTCACCTTCGAGCAGATTCTTGACCTCCCCTACAAGAATCACTCAGGGGCCAAACCCTCTACGCACATGCTCCGACAGTGCACTTCTCATAGCGATTGGCCCGGGGGGACGGCCTTACGGCTCCTCCCGTGCCGCCAGCCCGTGCGCCAGCCCCGGCCCAAGCTGCCGCCCCGGCGCCGACTCTGGCTCCAGCCCAGAATGACAGTCATTTGATCGACCAGTTCCCCAACCATGACGGCTGTTACGTCGTCTTCACTAGTGAAGAGACAGGCAAACATGCTCAACGCCAGCTCCGTTGTGAGGTGAACGCCACCATGCCAGCAACTCCCCAGTTCATGCACTGGTCGAAGAAGCTGGACACTTGGAGCCAGGCCGATCACCCTGCCATGATGCCGAATCCCGGCAGCTACGCTCTGGTCCTCAACCCCACCATCGCCATCAAGGAACGAACTTGCCGCTTCTCGCGGGTGCTGATAGATGGTGGCAGCTATTGGAAATATGCCCTAGAGGCAATAAATAGAGTGTTTATTATTATATTTCCTTGTTCATGATAATCGTTTATTATCCATGCTATAATTGTATTGATTGGAAACACATTACATGTGTGGGTAAATAGACAACACTTTGTCCCTAGTATGCCTCTAGTGAACTAGCTTGTTGATCAAAGATGGTCAAGGTTTCCTAGCCATTGACATGTGATGTCATTTGATAATGGGATCACATCATTAGAAGAATGATGTGGTGGACAAGACCCAAACTACAAATGTAGCATATGATCGTGTCAGTTTATTGCTAATGTTTTCTACATGTCAAGTATATGTTCCTATGACCACGAGATCATGCAACTCATGGACACCGGAGGAGTGCCTTGTGTGTATCAAACGTTGCAACGTAACTGGGTGACTATAAAGGTGCTCTACAGGTATCTCCAAGGGTATGTGTTGAGTTGGCATGGATCAAGACTGGGATTTGTTACTCCGTGTGACGGAGAGGTATCTCAGGGCCCACTCGGTAATACAACATCACAATAAGCCTTGCAAGCAATGTGACTAAGTGTTAGTCACAGGATCTTGTATTACGAAATGAGTAAAGAGAATTGCCAGTAACGAGGTTGAACTAGGTATGGAGATAGCGACGATCGAATCTCGGGCAAGTAACAGAGGAAGAATGAAGGAAACATCATACGGGATTAACTGAATCCTTGACACAGAGGTTTGACCGATAAAGATCTTCGTAGAATATGTAGGAACCATTATGGGCATCTAGGTCCCGCTATTGGTTATTGACCGTAGAGGTGTCTTGGTCATGTCTACATAGTTCTCGAACCCGCAGGGTCTGCACACTTAAGGTTTGGTGACGTTTCGGTAGTATAGAGTTATGTATGGTGGTGACCGAAGGTTGTTTGGAGTCCCGGATGAGATCCCGGACATCACGAGGAGCTCTGGAATGGTCCGGAGCCAAATATTCATATATAGGAAGTAATTTTTTGGTCGCCGGAAAAGTTTTTTCGGGCTCATCGGTAGTGTACCGCGAGTGCCGGTAGTGTACCGGGAGACCACCGGGAGGGGTATTTCGACCCAAGAGGTTTCACGTGCTATGGGAGAGTGAATACCAGCCCTTTGTGGGCTGGTGGAAATCCCACAACAGGCCCATGCGGCTAGGGAAGAAAAGCCGAAAGGGAAAAAGGTGGAAAAAGGCCAAAAAAGGAGGAATCCTAGTCCTACTAGGATTGGAGGAGGAATCCTCCTCTCCTCCCATTTCGGCCGAACCAAGGAGGACTTGGCCCTTGCACCAAGTCCTCTCATCCCTCCATATTATATATACTGGAGGTTTTAGGGTTTTTGCACAGAATTTTCAGCCACGTGCTACCCGTTCCTCCAATGCATACTTTCTCATCTAGATTGGATTTCTGCAGTGCTTAGGCGAAGCCCTGCCAGAATAGCTCCACCACCATCGCCGGAGCACCGTCACACTGCTGGAGAAATCTTCTCCTCTCCGCTCCCTCTTGCTGGATCAAGAAGGCGAAGATCGTTATCAAGCTGTACGTGTGCTGAACGTGGAGGTGCCGTCCGTTCGGCGCTAGATCGGAAGGACCGTGATCGTGTTCGCGGGACGGATCGTGATCGGATCGCGGGACGGATCATGATTGGATCGTAGGATGGATCGTGATTGGTTTGGTGGACGCTTGGCAATTTGGATCGTGAAGACGTTCGACTACACCAACCGTGTTTCTTAACGCTTCCCGCTTAGCGATCTACAAGGGTACGTAGATCCACTCTCCCTCTCGTAGATGCTCATCACCATGGATAGATCTGCGTGTGCGTAGGAATTTTTTTGTTTCCCATGCAACGTTCCCCAACGGTGGTATCAGAGCTTGGTCTATGTGTAGATGAGATCTCGAGTATAACACATAGAGTTTGTGGGCATTGATGCTTAGATTGCTTCCTCCCTTGGTCGTGTTTTGGTTCAGCGGTATTGTGAGATGAAGCAGACCGGACCAACTTTACTCGTATGCTTATGAGAGACCGGTTCCCTCAACCGCAACTTGTTGCATAAATGGCTTGCGGGTGCCAGTTTCTCTCACTTTAGTTGGATCGGATTCGACAAAGGCGGTCCTTGAGAAGGTTGAAAAGCAACTAGTGTATCACCGTTGTGGTTTTTGCGTAGATGAGAATTGTTCTTGCTAGATATCCGTAGTAGCCACGTAAAACATGCAACAACAATTAGAGGATGTCTAACTTGTTTTTGCAGGGTATGTTGTGGTGTGATATGGCCAATTACATGATGTGATATATGTGATGTATGAGATGATCATGTGATGTATAGATTATCACTACTTGCATGTCGATGAGTACGGCAACTGGCAGGAGCCATAGGGTTGTATTTTGTTATTGTATGACCTGAATGTCAATCATTAAGCGCTATGTAATGCTTTACTTTATCACTAAACGGTAGCAATAGTAGTAGAAGCATGTTGGGTGCAACAACTCCGATGGCGACACATTGATAGAGATCAAGATGATGGAGATCATGGTGTCATGCCGGTGACGATGGAGATCATGCCGGTGCTTTTTAGATGGAGATCGAAAGGACAAGTTCATGGCCATATCATGTCACTTATGATTTGCATGTGATGTTAATCCTTTTATGCACCTTGTTTTTCTTAGGACGACGGTAGCATTATAAGTGATCCCTCACTTAAATTTCAAGATGAATTGTGTTCTCCCCGAGTGTGCACCATTGCGAAAGTTCGTCGTGTCAAGACACCACGTGATGATCGGGTGTGATAGACTCTACGTTCACATACAACAGGTGCAAGCCAGTGTTGCACGTGCGGAACACTTGGGTTAAACTTGATGAGGCTAGCATGTACATACATGGCCTCGGAACACAAGAGACCAAAAGGTCGAACATGAGTCATATAGTAGATATGATCAACATAATGATGTACACCATTGAAGCCACCTCAACTCACGTGATGATCGGACTTGAGTTGGTGAATTTGGATCATGTGACACTCAGATGACCTAAGGGATGTCAATTTGAGTGGGAGCTTTAGTAATATGATTAACTAAACTCATTATCTGTAACAATAGTCCAAGTAACATTTCCATATTTATGTTGTAGATCAATGGCTCGCGCAGTATCACCCCTGAATTTTAATGCGTTCCTAGAGAAAGCTAAGTTGAAAGATGATGAAAGTAACTTTGTTGATTGGGCCCGTAATCTGAGGATTATCCTCACGGCTTACTAGAAATCATATGTCCTTGATGCACCGCTTGGTGACCAACCAGAAGACATGACCTCCGAAGACGTTAAGAACGCTTGGGAGGCACGTACTGGAGATTACTCAATAGTTCAGTGTGCAATATTGTCTGGCTTAGAACCGGGACTTCAAAGATGTTTTGAACGTCATGGAGCATATGAGATGTTCCAGGAGTTGAAGTTTATCTTTCAGTAGAATGCCCGGATCGAGAGGTATGAGACCTCTGATAAGTTCTATGCTTGCAAGATGGAGGAGAATGGGTCTATCAGTGAACATATACTCAGAATGTCTAGGTATTCGACTCGTCTAATGGAAGTGGGAATTGCCCTTTTGCTAGAGGCGATCACTGACAGAGTTCTTCAATCACTTCCACCTAGTTACAAGAGCTTTGTGATGAAGTATAACATGCACGGGATGAACAAGTCAGTCACCGAGCTGTTTGCGATGCTAAAAGTCGCTGTGTCTGAAATCCAGAAAGAACATCAAGTGTTGATGGTTAATAAAACCACTAGTTTCAAGAAGAATGGCAAGGGCAAGGCTAAGAAGGGTAAAACCAAGAAGGATGGCAAAGCAGTTGCTACTCCTGTAAATAAGCCTAAGCATGGAACTAAGCCAAAAACTGAGTGCTTTCATTGCAAGGGAACTGGTCATTGGAAGTGGAACTGCCCCAAGTACCTGGCTGACAAGAAGGCGGCCAACGACAAACAAGGTATATATGATATACATGTTATTAATGTGTACCTTACTAGCTCTCGTTGTAGTGCCTGGGTATTTGATACTGGTTCGGTTGCTCACATTTGCAACTCAAAGCAGGACCTATGGAATAGATGAAGGTGAAAGGATGAAGTGACGATGCGCGTGGGAAATGGTTCCAAGGTTGATGTGATCGCCGTCGGCATGCTCTCTCTTCAATTACCATTGGGATTAGTGATGAACCTGAATAATTGTTATTTAGTGCCTGCGTTAAGCATGAACATTATATCTGGATCTTGTTTATTGCGAGACGGTTACTCATTTAAATCAGAGAATAAAGGTTGTTCTATTTATATGAGTAATATATGTTATGGTCATGCATCCAATGTGAGGGGTTTATTCATATTGAATCTTGATACTGATGACACACATGTTCATAACTTTGATGCCCAAAGATGTAGAGTTGATAATGATAGTACTACTTTCTTGTGGCACTGCCGTTTAGGTCATATTGGTGTAAAACGCATGAGGAAGCTCCATACTGATGGACTTTTAGAGTCACTTGATTTTGAATCACTTGACACATGTGAACCATGCCTCATGGGCAAGATGACTAAAACGCTCTGGAACAATGGAACCGGTGAGTGACTTATCGAAAATCATACATAATGATGTGTGCGGTCCAATGAATGTTACAGTGCGTGGTGGATATCGTTATTTTCTCACCTTCACTGATGACTTAAGTAGATATGGGTATATTTACTTAATGAAACACAAGTCTGAAACGTTTGAAAAGTTCATGCAATTTCAGAGTGAAGTTGAGAATCATCATAACAAGAAGATCAAATTCATGTGATCTGATTGAGGAGGTGAATATCTGATTTATGAGTTTGGCAGTCACTTAAGACAGTGTGGAATTGTTTCACAGTTGACACCGCCTGGAACACCACAGCGTAATGGTGTGTCCGAACGTCGTAATCGAACCTGATTAGATATGGTGCGTTCTATGATGTCTCTTGCTGATTTGCCACTATCGTTTTGGGGTTATGCATTAGAGACAGCTGCATTCACTTTAAATAGGGCACCATCAAAATCCGTTGATACGACGCCATATGAACTATGCTTTGGTAAGAGGCCAAAGTTGTCGTTTCTTAATGTTTGGGGATGTGATGCTTATGTCAAAAAGCTTCAGCCTAAAAAGTTGGAACCCAAAGCGGAGAAATGCGTCTTCATAGGATACCCGAAAGAGACAGTCGGGTATACCTTCTATCTCAGATCCGAAGGCAAAGTGTTTGTCACTAAGAACGGAACATTTGTTGAGAAAGAGTTTCTCTCAAAAGAATTGAATGGGAGGAAAATAGAGCTTGATGAGGTTATTGAACATTTACTTGAACCAGAAAGTAGCGCGGTGCAGAAAGTTGTTTCTGTGGAAGCTACGACGGTAGAAGAGGAAGTTAATGATGATCATGAAGCTTCGGATCAAGCTACTATTGAACCTCATAGGTCAACAAGGGGGCGTACTGCTCCTAAGTGGTACGGCAACCCTGTCTTGGAGGTCATATTGTTCGACAACAATGAACCTACGAGCTATGGAGGAGCGGTGATGGGCCCGGATTCCGAGAAATGGTTAGAGGCCATGAAATCCGAGATGGGATCCATGTATGAAAACAAAGTATGGACTTTGGAAGTATTACCTGAAGGGTGAAAGGCCATTCAAAACAAATGGATCTTTAGGAAGAAGACGGACGCGGATGGTAATGTCACCATCTATAAAGCTCGACTTGTGGCAAAGGGTTTTTCACAAGTTCAAGGAGTTGACTATAATGAGACATTCTCACCCATAGCGATGCTTAAGTCTGTCAGAATCATGTTGGCCATAGCTGCTTATTTCGATTATGAAATTTGGTAGATGGATGTCAAAACAGCGTTCCTCAATGGTTTCCTTGAGGAAGAGTTGTATATGATGCACCCAGAAGGTTTTGTCGATCCAGAGAATGCTGACAAAGTTTGCAAACTCCAGCGATCCATTTATGGGCTGGTGCAAGCATCTCGGAGTTGGAATAAGCGCTTTGATGAGGTGATCAAAGTGTTTGAATTTATACAAGTTTATAGAGATGCTTGCATTTACAAGGAAGTGAGTGGGAGCTCTATAGCGTTTCTAATATTATATGTGGATGACATATTGCTGATTGGAAACAATATAGAAATGCTGGAAAGAGTGAAGGAATATTTGAACAAGAGTTTTTCAATGAAGGACCTAGGAGAAGCTGCTTTCATATTAGGCATTAAGATCTATAGAGATAGATCAAGGGGCTTAATAGCACTTTCACAGAGCACATACCTTGATAAAGTTTTGAAGAAGTTCAAAACGGATTAGTCCAAGAAGGGGTTCTTGCCTATGTTACAAGGTGTGAAGTTGAGTAAGACTCAATGCCCAGTGACTGCAAAAGATAGAGAAAAGATGAGTATCATCCCCTATGCTTGAGCCATAGGCTCTATCATGTATGCAATGCTGTGCACAAGACCCGATGTCAGCCTTGCCATAAGTATGGCCGGAAGGTTTCAAAGTAATCCTGGAATGGAACACTGGGCAGCAGTCAAGAATATCCTGAAGTACCTGAAAAGGACTAAGGAAATGTTTCTCGGTTATGGAGGTCATGAAGAGCTCGTCGTAAAGGGTTACGTCGATGCAAGCTTTGACACTGATCCGGATGACTCTAAGTCACAAACCGGATACGTATTTCTTCTCAACGGGGGAGCGGTAAGCTGGTGCAGTTCCAAGTAAAGCTTGGTAGCCGATTCTACATGCGAAGCGGAGTACATCACAGCCTTGGAGGCGGCGAAGGAAGGTGTCTGGATGAAGCAGTTCATGACAGATCTTGGAGTAGTGCCCAGTGCACTGAATCCAATGAACTTGTTCTGTGACAACACTGGTGCCATTGCTCTGGCCAAGGAACCAAGGTTTCACAAGAGGACCAGACACATAAAGCGATGCTTCAACTCCATCCGTGATTACATCGAGGAGAAGGACATAAATATTTGCAAAGTGCACATGGATCCGAATGTTGTAGACCCATTGACTAAACCTCTTCCAAGGGCTAAACATGATCAACACCAGAACTGCATGGGTGTTCGATTCATTACAATGTAAATCACATAGTGATGCGAACTAGATTATTGACTCTAGTGCAAATGGGAGACAGTTGGAAATATGCCCTAGAGGCAATATATAAAGTGTTTATTATTATATTTCCTTGTTCATGATAATCGTTTATTATCCATGCTATAATTGTATTGATTGGAAACACATTACATGTGTGGGTAAATAGACAACACTTTGTCCCTAGTATGCCTCTAGTGAACTAGCTCGTTGATTAAAGATGGTCAAGGTTTCCTAGCCATTGACATGTGATGTCATTTGAGGATCACATCATTAGAAGAAGATGTGATGGACAAGACCCAAACTACAAACGTAGCATATGATCGTGTCAGTTTATTGCTACTGTTTTTTGCATGTCAAGTATATGTTCCTGTGACCATGAGATCATGCAACTCACGGACACCGGAGGAGTGCCTTGTGTGTATCAAATGTCGCAACGTAACTGGGTGACTATAAAGGTGCTCTACAGGTATCTCCGAGGGTGTTTGTTTAGTTGGCATGGATCAAGACTGGGATTTGTTACTCCATGTGACGGAGAGGTATCTCAGGGCGCACTCGGTAAAACAACATCACAATAAGCCTTGCAAGCAATGTGACTAAGTGTTAGTCATGGGATCTTTTATTACGGAACGAGTAAAGAGACTTTCCAGTAACGAGGTTGAACTAGGTATGGATATACCGACGATCGAATCTCGGGCAAGTAACATACCGAAGAACGAAGGGAACATCATACGGGATTAACTGAATCCTTGATATAGAGGCTCGACCGATAAAGATCTTCGTAGAATATGTAGGAACCAATATGGGCATCCAGGTCCCGCTATTGGTTATTGACTGTAGAGGTGTCTCGGTCATGTCTACATAGTTCTCGAACCCGTAGGGTCTGCACACATAAGGTTTGCTGACGTTTCGGTAGTATAGAGTTATGTATGGTGGTGACCGAAGGTTCTTCGGAGTCCCATATGAGATTCTGGACGTCATGAGGAGCTCCAGAATGGTCCATAGGTAAAGATTCATATATAGGAAGTCCTGTTTTGGTCGCCGAAAAAGTTTCGGGCTCATCGGTAGTGTACCGGGAGTGCCGGTAGTCTACCGGGAGACCACCGGGAGGGGTATTTCGACCCAAGAGGCTTCATGGTATGTGGGAGAGTGAATACCAGCCCTTTGTGGTCTGGTCGAAATCCCACACAAGGCCCATGCAGCTAGGGAAGAAAAGCCCAAAGGGAAAAAGGTGGAAAAAGGCCAAAAAAGGAGGAATCCGAGTCCTACTAGGATTGGAGGAGGAATCCTCCTCTCCTCCCACTTCGGCCGAACCAAGGAGGACTTGGCCCTTGCGCCAAGTCCTCTCCTCCCTCTCTCTTATATATACTGGAGGTTTTAGGGTTTTTGCACAGAATTTTCAGCCACGTGCTACCCCTTCCTCCAGTGCATAGTTTCTCCTCTAGATCGAATTTCTGCAATGCTTAGGCGAAGCCCTGCCAGAATAGCTCCACCACCATCGCTGAAGCGCCGTCACGCTGCCGGAGAACTCTTCTTCCTCTCCGCTCCCTCTTGCTGGATCAAGAAGGCGGAGATCGTCATCAAGTTGTGCGTGTGCTGAATGCGGAGGTGCCGTCTGTTCGGCGCTAGATCGGAAGGACCGTGATCGTGTTTGCGGGACGGATCGTGATCGGATCGCGGGACGGATCGTGATTGGATCATGGGATGGATCGTGATTGGATCGTGGGACGCTCGGCGATTTGGATCGCAAAGACGTTCGACTACACCAACCGCGTTTCTTAACGCTTCCCACTTAGCGATCTACAAGGGTACATAGATCCACTCTCCCTCTCGTAGATGCTCATCACCATGGATAGATCTGCGTGTGCGTAGAATTTTTTTGTTTCCCATGCAATGTTCCCCAACAGCAGCAGCATCAACATCCTCTACCTCGACACGATGCACAAGTTGGGGCTAAAGATAGAAGACCTGCAGGCAAGCCGGACGGTCTTCCACGGCATCGTGCCTCGAAAGTCCTGCTCCCCTGTCGGCAAGATCACGCTCGACGTCCTCTTCGGCGGACCCGGCCACTTCTGCCGCGAGCCGGTGCTGTTTGAGGTCGTGGACCTCGCGAGTCCCTACCACGCATTGTTAGGCCAGCCGGCCCTCGTCAGCTTTATGGCGGTCCCCCATTACACCTACCTCAAGCTCAAGATGCCGCCGCAAGGGAATCATCACCATCACGGGAGACTAAAAGATGTCGCTCGAGTGCGCTCAAGACAGTAGCCGGTTGGCTGAGGCCCTGGAAATCGCCGAGGAGAAACGGCAGCTCGACCGGCTCGTGGCCCTTTCTGCCAGTCAGCCGACCGTGCCGACTCCCCCCTCGCAGTCCGTCGGCGAGGCCTCCTTACAGCCGTCCAAAGACACCAAGAAAATCCCGCTCGACCCCACCAACCCTGTGTAGTGCGTCACCATCGGCTCCTGCCTCAATAGGAAATAGGAAGGCAAGCTCGTCGACTTCGTCCGTGAGAATCGAGACATCTTTGCATGGTCCCCCAAGGACATGTCGGGTATTCCGAAGAAGTTCGCTGAGCACAAACTTCACGTTTGGCCGGATGTCAAGCCGGTCAAGCAACCCCTATGTCGTTTCTTCGAGGAGAAGTAGCATACCATAGGAGAAGAGATCGCCCGGATGCTCGCAGCCGGGTTCATCATGGAAGTTTTCCATCCGGGCTGGCTGGCCAACCCAGTCCTGGTGCTGAAGAAGAACAAGACCTGGCGCATGTGCATCGACTACACTAGCTTGAACAAGGCATGCCCCAAGGACCCATTCGCCCTGCCGAGGATCGATCAAGTCATCGACTCCATGGCCAGCTGCGACTTGCTGTCCTTCCTGGACACCTGCTCCGGCTACCACCAGATCAAGCTGGACCCGAAAGACCGGCTCAACACCTCTTTCATAACACCCTTTGGGGACTACTGCTACATCACCATGTCCTTCGGCCTGAGGAACGCAGGCGCCACCTTCCAGCGGTGCATGTAGAAGTGACTCCTGCCTTAGATAGGCAGGAACGTCCATGTCTATGTCGATGACATTATCGTCAAAACCAAGAAGCATTTCAGACTCCTCGACGATCTCCGGGAGACCTTCGCAAACTTGCGCGAATACAAGATCAAGCTCAACCCGGAGAAGTGTGTCTTCGGCGTCCCAGCCGGCCAACTCCTGGCTTATTCATGTCCGCTCGCAGCATCGAAGCTAACCCCGAGAAGATCAACGTGATCGAGCACATGCCCAAGCTGACCCGGCTCCGCGACGTCCAGAAGTTCACCGGCTACCTCGCCTCGCTCAGCCGGTTCATCAGCCGGCTAGGGGAGAAGGCCTTGCCCCTCTACAGGCTCCTTCGCAAGACGGCTCAAAATCGAGCCGGGTCAAACCAAGAAGCCGGGCATGTTCGACTGGCCTGACGAGGCGGACGAGGCTTTCCATGCCCTCAAGAAGGCTCTCACCCGCGCGCCCATCCTGGCCGCGCCGGCTGAGAAGGAACCCTTGCTCACCTACATCGCGGCGACCACACGCGTCATCAGCGTCGTCCGGGTGGTCGAGCGACCGGAGGAGGGAAAATCCTTGCCAGTGCAGTGGCCCGTTTACTACCTCAGTGAGGTCCTCTCCGTGTCGAAGAAGAACTACCCCCACTACCAGAAGATGTGCTACAGCATATACTTCGCCACAAAGAAGGTCAAGCAGTACTTCTAGGAGCATACCATCACCATGGTGAGCACGGCCCCGCTCGGCGAGATCATGAGCAGCCGGGACTCCACCAGACGGATCGCCAAATGGGTCATCGCCCTCGCCGATCACGAGATCCGGTATGAGCCACAAACCACCATCAAGTTACAGGTGTTGGCTGACTTCCTCGTAGACTGGACAGAGACGGAATTCGTGCCGCCTCCCCAGACTCCACACATTGGCGCATGCATTTCGACGGATCGAAAATTAGGACCGGCCCAGGTGCCGGCATAGTCCTCTCCTCCCCGAAAGGTGACCATCTCAAGTATGCCCTCCAGATCCATTTCGCTGCCTCCAACAACATGGCCGAGTAAGAGGCCATCGTCCATGGTCTTCGGCTCACCAAGGAGATCGGCATCAGGCGCATCCTCTGTTTCGGCGACTGCGACATCGTAGTGCAGCAGGTCTCTGGCGAATGGGAAGCCAGATACACCAACATGGCTAGCTACCTGTTGGAAATATGCCCTAGAGGCAATAATAAATTAGTTATTATCATATTTCCTTGTTCATGATAATCGTTTATTATGCACGCTATAATTGTATTGATCGAAGACATAGATGCATGTGTGGATACATAGACAAAACCATGTCCCTAGTATGCCTCTAATAGACTAGCTCGTTGATCAAAGATGGTTAAGGTTTCCTAGCCATGGACATGAGATGTCATTTGATAATGGGATCACATCATTAGGAGAATGGTGTGATGGATAAGACCCAAACTACAAACGTAGCATATGATCGTGTCAGTTTATTGCTACTGTTTTCTGCATGTCAAGTGTATGTTCCTATGACCATGAGATCATGCAACTCACTGACACCGGAGGAGTGCCTTGTCTGTATCAAACATCGCAACATAACTGGGTGACTATAAAGGTACTCTACAGGTATCTCCAAGGGTGTCTGTTGAGTTGGCATGGATCAAGACTGGGATTTGTTACTTCGTGTGACGGAGAGGTATCTCAGGGCCCAATCGGTAATACAACATCACAACAAGCCTTGCAAGCAATATGACTAAGTGTTAGTCACGGGATCTTGTCTTACAAAACGAGTAAAGAGACTCGCCGGTAACGAGGTTGAACTAGGTATGGAGATACCGACGATCGAATCTCGGGCAAGTAACATACCGAAGAACAAAGGGAACATCTTACGGGATTAAATGAATCCTTGACATAGAGGTTCGACCGATAAATATCTTCGTAGAATATGTAGGAACCAATATGGACATCCAGGTCCCGCTATTGGTTATTGACCGTAGAGGTGTCTCGGTCATGTCTACATAGTTCTCGAACCCGCAGGGTCTGCACACTTAAGGTTTGGTGACGTTTCGGTAGTATAGATTTATGTATGGTGGTGACCGAAGGTTGTTCGGAGTCCCGGATGAGATCCTGGATGTCACAAGGAGCTCCGGAATGGTCCGGAGGTAAAGATTCATATATAGGAAGTCCTATTTTGGTCGCCGGAAAAGTTTCGGGCTCATCGGTAGTGTACCGGGAGACCATCGGGAGGGGTATTTCGACCCAAGAGGCTACATGGGTTGTTGGAGATTAAATACCAGCCCTTTGTGGGCTGGTGGAAGTCCCACACAAGGCCCATGCGGCTGGGAAGAAAAGGCCAAAGGGAAAAAGGTGGAAAAAGGCAAAAAAGGGAGGAATCCTAGTCCTACTAGGATTGGAGGAAGAGTCCTCCTCTCCTGCCCACTTTGGCTGACCCAAGGAGGCTTGGCCCTTGCGCCAAGTCCTCTCCTCCCTCCCTATTATATATACTAGAGGTTTTAGGGTTTTTTTCATTGTATTTTTAGCCACGTGCTGCTCTTTCCTCTAGTGCATAGTTTCTTCTCTAGATTGGATTTCTGCAGTGCTTAGGCGAAGCCCTGCCGGAATTGCTCCACCACCATCACCGCGGTGCCGTCATGCTGCCGGTAAACTCGTCATACGGGTGCCAGCTTCTCTTACTTTACTTGGATCGGATTCAACAAAGGCGGCCCTTGAGAAGGTTGAAAAGCAACTAGTGTATCACCGTTGTGGTTTTTGCGTAGATGAGAATTGTTGTGATGTGATATGGCCAGTTACATGATATGATATATGTGATGTATGAGATGATCATGTTTTGTATAGAATATCACGACTTGCATGTCGATGAGTACGACAACCGGCAGGAGCCATAGGGTTGTCTTTAATTATTGTATGACCTGCGTGTCAATCATTAAGTGCTATGTAATGCTTTACTTTATCGCTAAACGGTAGAAATAGTAGTAGAAGAATGGTGGGCGTGACAACCACGATGGTGACACATTGATGGAGATCAAGATGATGGAGATCATGGTGTCATGCCGGTGACGATGGAGATCATGCCGGTGCTTTCAATATGGAGATCAAAAGCACAAGTTCATGGCCATATCATGTCACTTATGATTTGCATGTGATGTCAATCCTTTTATGCACCTTGTTTTGCTTAGGACGATGGTAGCATTATAAGGTGATCCCTCACTTAATTTAAAGATAAATTGGGTTCTCCCCGAGTGTGCACCGTTGCGAAAGTTCATTGTGTCAAGACACCACGTGATGATTGGGTGTTATAGACTCTACGTTCACATACAACGGGTGCAAGCCAGTGTTGCACATGCAGAACACTCGGGTTAAACTTGACGAGCCTAGCATGTACAGACATGGCCTCGGAACAGAAGAGACCGAAAGGTCGAACATGAGTCATCTAGTAGATATGATCAACATGATGATGTTCACCATTGAAACCACCTCAACTCACGTGATGATCGGACTTGAGTTGGTTAATTTGGATCATGCATCACTCGAATGACTGGAGGGATGTCAATTTGAGTGAGAGTTCTTAAGTAATATGATTAATTGAACTCATTATCATGAACATAGGCAGTAGTGTCTTTGCAAATTATGTTGTAGATTACTAGCTCGCGTTGTAGCTCCCTTGAATTTTTATATGTTCCTAGAGAAATAGAGTTGAAAGATGATGGTAGCAATATTGCGGACTAGCTCCGTGATCCGAGGATTGTCCTCGTTGCTGCACAGAAGGCTTATGTCCTTAATGCTCTGCTCAGTGCGCCAACCCCTCTAGCATCGTCTGTAGATGTTGTGAACATCTGACAGGCTCGTTCTGATGACTACTTGATAGTTTAGTGCGTCATGCATTATGGCTTAGAATTGAGGCTCCAAAATGTTTTGAACGTCACGGAACATATGAGATGTTCTAAGAGCTGTAATTATTATCTCAGGCTCATGCCCGTGTTGCGAGATATGATATCTCCAGCAAGATTCTTTGCCTACAAGATGAAAGAGAATAGCTCAATCGTTGAGCATGTGCTCAGATTGTCTGGGTGCTACAATCGCTTGAATTGAGTGGGAGTTGATCTTCCAGATAAGATAGTGATTGATATAGTTCTCCAAGTCACTGTCACTAAGCTACTAGAACTTGGTGATGAACTATAAATTGCCAGGGATAGAATTAATGATCCCTAAGCTGTTCGCGATGTTTGACACCGCGAAGGTAGAAATCAAGAAGGAGCGTCAAGTGTTGATGGTTAGTCAAACCACTAGTTTCGAGAAGGGCAGGAGCAAGGAGGGAAACTTCATGGATAGCAAGTCAGTTGCTGCTCTAGTGAAGCAACCCAAAGTTGAACCCAGACCCGAGACTAAGTGCTTCGATTATGAGGAGAGCGGTTCCTGAAGCGGAACAACCCTATATACTTGGTAGATAAGAAGTCTGGCAACGTCAACAGAAGTATATTTGATATACGGGTTATTGATGTGTACCTTGATAGTACTCCTAGTAGCACCTAAGTATTGGATACCGGTTCGGTTGCTAAATGTTAGTAACTCAAAATAAAAGCTACGGAATAAATGGAGCACTAGCTAAGGGTGAGGTGACGATGCGTGTTGGAAATGTTTCCAAGGATGATGTGATCAACATCGCACGCTCTCTCTACCTTCGGGATTAGTGACAAACCTAAATAAATGTTATTTGGTGTTTTGCGTTGAGCATGAACGTGATTAGATCATGTTTATTGGAACACGTTTATTCATTTAAGTTTGAGAATAATGGTTATTCTGTTTACATGAATAATACCTTCAATGGTCATGCACCCAGTGAGAATGGTTTGTTGACTCTTGATCGTAGTAATACACATGTTCATAACATTGATGCCAAAAGATACAAAGTTAATAATGATAGTACCACATACTTGTGGCACTGCCACTAAATGTCATATTGGTATAAAACGCATGAAGAAACTCTATGTTGATGGATCTTTGGACTCATTCGATTTCGAATCAGTTGAGACATGCCAACCATGCCTCTTGGTCAAGATGACTAAGGACCCCATTTTCTGGTTTGATGGAGCGGGCAAGTGATTTATTGGAAATGATACATGTTGATGTATGCAATCCAATGAGTCTTATAGCGTGCGGTGGATATCATTATTTTCTTACCTTCACTGGTGATTTGAGTAGATATAGTGTATATTTACTTAATGAAACACAAGTCTGAATCGTTTGAAAGGTTCAAGTAGATTCAGAGTGAAGTTTAAGATCATCGTGACAAGAAGAAATGTCTGCAATATGATCGTGGAGGTGAATATCTGAGTTACGAGTTTGGCATACAACTTTAGACAATGTGAAAGTTGTTTCACAACACACGCCACCTGGAACACCATAGCGTGATGGTGTGTCCGAATGTCATAGTCGTGCTCTATTGGATATGGTTCGTGCTATGATGTCTCTTATCGTTTTGCTACTATAATTTTGGGGTTATGCATTAGAGACAACTACATTCACTTTAAATAGGGCACCATCTAAATCCGTTGAGATGACACTGTGTGAATTAGGGTTTGATAGAAACCCAAGCTGTCATTTCTTAATGTTTGGGGCTGCGACGCTTGTGTGGAAATTTTTTTTCACCTAATGAGCTCGAACCCAAAGCGGACAAATGCATCTTCATAAATTACCCTATAGAATAGTTGGGTGAACCTTCTATCTCAGATCCAAGCATAAAGTGTTTGTTGCTAAAACAGGTCCTTTCCCGAGAAAAAGTTTCTCTCGAAAGAATTGAGTGGGAGGAAGATAGAACTTGATGAGGTTGTTGAACCTTTGTTCAACCCGAGAGTAGCGCAGTGCAGGAAGATGTTTTTGTGAAGCCAACGTTAGTTGAAGAGGTAGTTAATGATGATGATCATGAAGCTTCGAATCAAGTTACTATCGAACCTCGTAGGTCGACAAGGACGTGTACTACTCCTGAGCGGTACGACAACCCTGTCTTGGAGGTCATGTTCTTGGCCAACGATGAACCTATGAGCTATGGAGAAGCAATGATGGGCCCAGATTCCAACAATTGGTTAGAGGCCATGAAATCCGAGAAAGGATCCATATATGAAAAACCAAGTATATACTTTGGTAGACTTGCTCGTTGGACGACAGGTTGTTGAGTACAAATGGATCTTTAAAATGAAGACAGACGCTGATGGTGACTGTCACCATTTATAAAGCTCGAATTGTTGCAAAGAAGTTCCCGACAAGTTCAAGGAGTTGACTACGATGAGACTTACTCACTCACAGCGATGCTAAAGTCTGTTGGAATTATGTTAGCAGTTGCTGCATTTTTCAATTATAACATCGTTTCCTTAACAGTTTACTTGAGGAAAGGTTGTATGTGATACAACCAGAAGTTTTTGTTAGTCCTAAGGATACTAAAAGGTGTGCAAGCTTCAGTGATCCTTCTATGAACTGAAGCAAGCATCTTGGAGTTGGAATATACACTTTGACGAGGTGATCAAAGTTTTTGAGTCTATACAAAGTTTATGAGAAACTTGTATTTACAATAAAGTGAGTGGGAGCACTATAGTTTTTGGTAAGCATATGTGGTTGACATATTGCTATTCGGAAATGATGTAGAATTTCTGGAAAGCATAAACGGTTGTTTGAAAAGAGATTTTTTTTCAAAGGAAGACCTGGATAAAGCTACCTAATTGTTGAACATCAAGATCTATAGAGATAGATCAAGATACTTGATGAGACTTTCAATGGGTACATACATGGACAAGATTTTGAAAAAGTTCAAAATGGACCAGTCAGAGAAAGAGTTCTCACCTGATTTGTAGGGTGTGAAGTTGAGTGAGACTCAAAGCTCAACAACGGCAGAAGAAAGAGAAAGGACGAATGTCGTCCCCTATGCCTTAGCCATAGGCTCTATATTATGCCATGTTGTGTACCGCACCTGGTGTGTGCCTTGCCATGATTCAGTCAAGGGGTACAAAAGTGATCCAGGAGTGGATCACTGGGCAGCGGTCAAGATTATCCTTAGTGACTAAAAGACTAAGGAGATGTTTCTCGATTATGAGGTGATAAAGAGTTCATCGTAAAGAGTTACGTTGATGCAAGCTTTAACACTAATCCGGATGACTTGTAGTAGCGGTCTGGATATGTATAGTAGAGCGGCCATTTGGAATAGTACCAAGAGGAGTGTGGTAGTAGTGTTTACGGTTTGACATTTGCAAAGTACACTCGGATCTGAATGTCGCAGACCCGTTGACTATAAGACCTCTCTCACATGCAAAGCATGATCGAGCCCCAGAACTCATTGGGTGTTAGATTCATAACAATACGTATCACATGGTGATGTGAACTTGATTATTGACTCTAGTGCAAGTGGGAGATTGTTGGAAATATGCCCTAGAGGCAATAATAAATTAGTTATTATCATATTTCCTTGTTCATGATAATCGTTTATTATCCATGCTATAATTGTATTGATCGGAGACTAAGATGCATGTCTGGATACATAGACAAAACCATGTCCCTAGTATGCCTCTAATAGACTAGCTCATTGATCAAAGATGGTTAAGGTTTCCTAGCCATGGACATGAGATCTCATTTGATAACGGGATCACATCATTAGGAGAATGGTGTGATGGACAAGACCCAAACTACAAACGTAGCATATGATCGTGTCATTTTATTGCTACTATTTTCTGCATGTCAAGTATATGTTCCTATGACCATGAGATCATGCAACTCACTGACACCGGAGGAGTGCCTTGTGTGTATCAAACGTCGCAACGTAACTGGGTGACTATAAAGGTACACAACAGGTATCTCCGAGGGTGTCTGTTGAGTTGGCATGGATCAAGACTGGGGTTTGTTACTCCATGTGACGTACAGGTATCTCTGGGCCCACACGGTAATAAAACATCATAACAAGCCTTGCAAGCAATGTGACTAAGTGTTAGTCACGAGATCTTGTATTACAGAACGAGTAAAGAGACTTGCCGGTAACGAGGTTGAACTAGGTATGGAGATACCGACGATCGAATCTCGGGCAAGTAACATATCAAAGAACAAAGGGAACATCTTACGAGATTAACTGAATCCTTGACATAGAGGTTCGACCGATAAATATCTTCATAGAATATGTAGGAACCAATATGGGCATCCAGGTCCCACTATTGTTTATTGACCGTAGAGGTGTCTCGGTCATGTCTACATAGTTCTCGAACCCGCAGGGTCTGCACACTTAAGGTTTGGTGATGTTTCGGTAGTATAGAGTTATGTATGGTGGTGAACGAAGGTTGTTTGGAGTCCCATATAAGATCCCGGACGTCACGAGGATCTCCGTAATGGTCCGGAGGTAAAGATTCATATATAGGAAGTCCTATTTTGGTCGCCGGAAAAGTTTCGGGCTCATCGTTAGTGTGCCGGGAGTGTCGGTAGTGTACCGGGAGACCATCGGGAGGGGTATTTCGACCCAAGAGGCTACATGGGCTGGGGATATTAAATAACAGACCTTTGTGGGCTGGTGGAAGTTCCACACAAAGCCCATGTGGCTGGGAAGAAAAGCCCAAAGGGAAAAAGGTGGAAAAAGGCCAAAAAGGGAGGAATCCTAGTCCTACTAGGATTGGAGGAGGAGTCCTCCTCTCCTCCCCACTTCGGCCGACCCAAGGAGGCTTGGCCCTTGCGCTAAGTCCTCTCCTCCCTCCCTCTTATATATACTGGAGGTTTTAGGGTTTTTTGCACAAAATTTTTAGCCACGTGTTGCCCGTTCCTCCAATGCATAGTTTCTCCTCTAGACCGGATTTCTTCAGTGCTTAGGCGAAGCCCTGCCGGAATTGTTCCACCACCATCACCGCGGAGCTGTCACGCTGCCAGTGAACTCGTCTACCTCTCCGCTCCCTGTTGCTGGATCAAGAAGGAGAAGATCGTCATCTAGCTATACGTGTGCTGAACGCGGAGGTGCCGTCCGTTCGGCGCTAGATCGGAAGGACCGTGATCAAGATCGCGAGACGGATCGTGATGAGTTCGCTGGACGGATCGTGATGAGTTCGCGCGACGGATTGTGATGAGTTTGCGGGACGGATCATGATTGGATCGTAGGACGGATCGTGATGAGTTCGCGGGACAGATCGTGATTGGATCGTGGGACGGATCGTGATGACATCGTGGGACGCTCGGCGATTTGGATCGTGAAGACGTTTGACTACACCAACCACGTTTCTTAACTTTTCCCGCTTAGCAATCTACAGGGGTATGTAGATCCACTCTCCCTCTCGTAGATGCTCATCACCATGGATAGATCATGCGTGTGCATAGGAAATTTTTTGTTTCCTATGCGACGTTCCCCAACACTACCGCTTCCTCGTACAACAGCTCACCGGCTCCTTCGAGGGTTGTGAGTTTCATCACGTCCCATGGGCAGACAACGTGGCGGCCGACGCGTTGGCAAAGATCGGATCCACCCGACAGGCCATCCCAGCCGGCGTCTCCCTTGAACGGCTGCTCAAGCCGTTGCTCAAGCCTTCCCCGAAGTCAGAATCAATCTTCGTGCCGGCAGACGCTGCCAGCCCATCAACTACTCCGGCTGCCCCTTCTACATCTTTGCCACCGGCTCCCACAACTTTGGCTGCCCTGCCGGCACTAGTCGAGTCAATTGCCTCCGCGGCTGCCGGCTCCAATGACGTGGCTTTCATGATGACAATCGACCAACCGGTCGCGGGGGCTGGCGAGCCGGCCCCAGGGGTCGGCGAGCCGGTCCCGGGGGCTGTTCATCCAGGCCCGGGGCTCCCGAGCCAGCCCTCGTCTCAGCTCCCTCATGGGCCCAGCCTATCTTGGCATTCCTTTTGCGCGGCGAGCTCCCCCTGGACGAGGCCTTGGCAAGATAAGTTCAGTGCTAGGCCTCGGCATACAACATCATCAACAACGAGCTCGTCCATCGCAGCACCACCGGCGTCTTCCAGCGGTGAGTCTAGCCGGAAAAGGGTCTTGAGATCCTCCTCAGCATGCACCAGGGCGAGTGCGGGCACCATATCGCCTCCTGGACCCTGATGGCCAAGGCCTTCCGCCACGGCTTCTTCTGGCCCACCGCTCTCGAGGCGGCCAAGAAATTTGTCGACGAGTGTGAGGGCTGCCAATGCTTCAGCACGCAGAGCTACCTGCCGACATGAGCCCTCCAAACCATCCCCCTCTCATGGCCCTTCGCCGTCTGGAGGCTGGACATGGTGGGTCCCTTCAAGACCGCACGAGGCGGCATGACACACTTGCTGGTGGCTGTCAACAAATTCACCAAGTGGATCGAGGCATGACCGATCAAGAAGCTGGATGGCCCCAAGGCCTTCCGGTTCATCGGCGACATGACGGTTCGCTACGGCGTCCCCCACAGCGTCATCACCGACAACGACACGAACTTCGCCAAGGGTGCGCTTGCGCATTTCTGCTCCAAAGCATGGGATCCGCCTCGACCTAGCCTCCGTGGCTCATCCACAGTCAAACGGCCAGGTCGAGAGGGCCGACGGCCTCATCCTGTCCGGCATCAAGCACCGGCTCGTGACACCACTTGTAAGGTCAGCCGGCTGCTGGGTCAACGAGCTGTCGGCTATCCTTTGGAGTGTCAGGACCACCCCCAACCGATCAACCGGCTACACCCCTTCTTCCTTGTCTATGGGTCTGAGGCGATCATCCCCACCGACATCGAGTTCGACTCACCTCGGGTCGCCCTGTACACGGAGAAGGATGCAAAGGAGGCAAGAGAGATACGGTGTCGATCTACTCGAAGAAACCCGCGAGCTGGCCTTGAGCCGAACGGCGATCTACCAGCAGAATCTCCGGCACTGCCACAGCAAGCGGATCCGACCGCTCTCCTTTCGTGAAGGGGACCTGGTCCTCAGGCGGATCCAGCGGACAGCCAGACAACACAAGTTGTCCTCTCCATGGGATGGCCCGTTCATCATCAGCAACGCGCTGCACAACAACGCATACTACCTAATAAACGCCCAGAAGCCATAGAAGAGCAAAAGAGATGCCTCCAGCGAGGAGACAGAGCGCCCATGGAACGCAGCACTCCTCCGTTCGTTTTACTGCTGAAAAAACCAATGTATGTATGTATCCCCACCCTTTTGGGCTTATGAATGCAATGGGTGCCCCAGGCCGGCTCTTGGGGCACGCCCTATTTTGCTTCCCTCAAAGGTTTCCTGGCTCACCCCCCCCCCCCCGACCTGGCTCCCAGGCTCGAGGGCTCGCCGGCTGGTCCTAGGTCGCTTCTCACTAAAATTGGCTAAGTAGTGTGAGCCGGGAAAACCCTCCCACCCCCACCAGCTACAGATCCGGACCCCGGCTGTCCGGCTGATGGGGCCTCAGGGTGGCAAGGCTTGGTTCACACGAAAGACCAATCGAAAGGAGATACCGGCTAGGCCCACTCGGACCTCCACCTCGCCTCTGCCACTCTACTTATCCCGAAAGGCTCTCGCGGTTCCTAAGTTCTGAACAGACTCCCTCGAGGCGGACACCCTGACCCAGCTACAGACCGGCTCCGGCTGTCGGGCTGCCGGGGTCGAAACCAAAGGGGAAAAGGGTGGATCAAAAAGAACCAGGAGGGCGAAAAAGGATAAGGATGAGCCGGCACGAGCAATAAGGCAGACACGCTAAATACTCACAACACAAGTGTTAAAGACAAAAGTGTCCCATGGCCGTTCATTACATAAACACCCTGAGTGGGTGGACTTGAGCCTAACTTGCAGGAAAAGAAAAGGAAAGATAAAGACGCCCGGGGGCTGAGGCCACCGGCGTGTCGCCAGTCGGCATGCCTCCAGCCGGCGTGTCGCCGGGCGGCTCGACTCTCGCCTCAGAGGTGGTCGCGGCCTTCGGGTCGGCCCCCTTGGCCTTCGAGGATCCGACCATCTTGCCGCTCATGTCGGTGCTCTCGTCGACAACTTCCTTGTTTGCTGGGCCTTGGGGGATGTCGATGGAGTCTTCGGGCACCGGCTCACCGTCCTTGCCAAGAGCCGGCAGGAACTCGTTCGCGTCGATGTACGACGCAAGCTCGTTGGCCCGGAGGACAAGGGCCGGCTCACGGGCCTCCCGCTCCTTGGTCGGCTCGTCCTGCATGGTGGCCAGCCGGCCCAAGTCCACGCCGCGATACCACGACGTGACGAACCGGAGCGCCATCTGCGCGCCGGCTCGGGCTACGGACGCCTTCCAGGCCTCGAGCCGGGCCACGCCATGCTCCAGGCACAAGGCCACGCGGTTCGTCGGAGCTCCTCCGCGGCCCGGCCACAGAGCGATGATGATCTCTTTCCCGGCCGTCTTCACCCGCTCCACGCTCCGCTCGAGTTGGGTTAGCCGGTACTCTATGGCGACCCCAAGCTCATCCACGTCCCACGTGGCGTCCGCCTCAATGGAGCGCCCGCACTCCCGACGGTACTCCCGGTGCTCCTCAACGGCGCGCTCAGTGCGGCGCTGAGTTTCCGGGAAGCGCCCTATAAGAGAGAAGAAAAGAAAGGCAAATCAAACACAAGAGCTAGCGAAAGAAGAAGCAACCGGCTGGAGAAGGGGAAAATGGTGTAACAGCCCGGGACTGATGCTCCAGAAGATTCCCTTTTTATTTCCATTCTCGTTTGTGTTTCGTTTGGTTGTTGCATTCATCATCGCATCATGCGCATCATCTACATGACATCATATCATCCATGATCATGTCATGTTTGCATCTAGTACTTATTGTGGTGATGTGTGCATTGTAACTAGGTGCTACTCCTTGTGTGCAAAAACCCTTCCTATAGTTCTTTTGATCAATATCCTCTTCTCCTTATTTCAAAATTCGCGGTCATGGTAGTTTTACTGGTCCTATTCAATTCAAATAAATGTTGCCCATCTACCTAATAATCTGTTAGGTATTTTAAAATAGCCCTTGCCATGTGTTTTTCCCTTGTGCATCTTTTGCAAAATAGCATCAGGAGTAAATAATAGGTGATTTAGTTAATTTTCTCTAAAAATGGCCAAACCATTCTTTATTAAATACTGTATGTTTATTTTGTTTAAAACTTATTTTCTTTCTCTCTAATTTCTCATGAAAACCTGTTTGGCAGTTTTATTTGGTTGCTGTTTTATTATATAGGAAAACCCCTTTTAAATCAGAGAGAGAGAGAGAGAAGAGCCAGCCCACTTACCCCTTCAGCCAGCCCACCAAACTTACCTCTTAGTTCAGCCCAACCCCCACCGATCCCTCTGGTCTTCCTCTTCCTCATGTACGGCACGCCATCTGGAGGCTCCACGTCGGCAGCCAGCTTGATTTGACGGCCTGAGGCGGCCCTAGGCTTCCTATAAGACCTGCCTCTCGAACCCTAGGCCCCTCCTCCTTCCATTTTTCCCTTCTCTTCCTTCTATCGCCGTCGAGGTGAGCTCTTCCACGCCACCATATAGCCGTCGCCATGGCCGAGCCGAGTTTGAGCTCGAGCTCGACTTGATCCTCCCCGCAGCTGTGGTCTCCTTCCTCGGGAGCGTCGCGATCTTCTTCGTCGTCTTCCTGACCCCCGCGTGGGATCTCAAGGACCACGGGAAGCCTCCCCGGCAATCTCTTCTTCCCGTGCTTCCTCTGCTTCGCGGACCGAGCACCACCACAACAACCAACGCCGTCCATGCTCCTCCCCCGCTTCCTAGTTCGTCGGACCGGTCGTCGCCGACGACCACGTCCAGGTCCACCTCGTCGTGCCTCCTTCTTTCGTTCTCCTCCCTGCTCATGTCTCTCTCTTATGCCCTCTCTCTCCTTTCAACTTTTCTCCAGGAGTCGCCGAACCCGCCCGTCGCTTGCAGGATCCGCCACCAAGACCTTCTCCTCGCCTGAGTCCTCGTCAAGACCTGCCGCTGCAGCACCCTGCATCTCCTGTAGATGCCATGCACCTCGCCTCCCTTGCCTGCTTCCTCTGCATTGCGATGCGGCGTGTGTGGGTTGAACTGCCGCATCGTGCAGCAACCACACGAGCGCACCAGCGCCTCGACGCAGCTCCTGGTCGCCCCAACCCAAGCCAAGGCGTCTCCAAGGCCACCGAAGCTGCTCCGTCGGACCCGTCACCGTGGACGACCTGCCGGAGCTAGGTCAACCCAGCGACCCCGGCCCTCCTCTGCATCTTCCCACCATGGCCGCTGGTCTCTTGAGTCCCCGCTGTAAGGAGTTCCGTCATGTCTGATTTTTTCTTAGATTTTTTCTGGCATGTAGACATCATTTAGCGCTGATCTGTATTGTAACACGAATACTGATGTAGATCAACTGGTAATAGTCGTTGCACACATTCAAGGGGACTGGGGTTCGAATCCTAGTAGTCCCTATATTAATTTTGCGTTTGTTTCTCTTTTTCATTTGCACTCTGCCGCGAGCACAGCCAGACCGACCTGTTGTTTCTCCATCAGGTTCAGTTATAGCCTTGTTGCGATTCAGTTTCATTCAGGTTCAGTGTCAAGATGTACTCATATAGCGTAGCAATCCATCATTTCTCACAAGTGATTCGTAGCCCAACTGGTCAGCTTGTCGCATCCTAATTTAATTGGCCGCCGCGAGGGAGCCCTGACCTCCTCGAGCAACCTCTCGAGGCGGTCACCTCATCTTGAAGGGTGCCCCCCCATGCAACAGGGGGACGGAGACACGCAGACAGATCCACGCACGAACGATCATCCCCTTCTAGCAATGGAGGAAAAGGAGCCGGCGGAGCACCATTGTACTTACACCTATCCATCCAACAAAACCAAGCAGGACTAGCGGTATTACCTCCCTCGGAGAGCCCTGAACCTGGGTACATCGTGTGTCATCACTGCTTGTGCCCAATCTCACGCCCAAAGGTCGTCGGCGTCCTTCGGCCCCAACCACCCACGATAAGCCACCCCATGGCATCTGTTGTGAGAAAACAACGACAGTTGGCGCCCATTGTGGGGCCGTACGCGGCGCCGGCCGGATTCATGCTCCGGGCGGGACCCCTCGCCATTCCCCGCCGTAGCCGCTCATCCCGGCGAAACCGTGAGGGGCTCGTGGGGCTCCCACGATCGTGTGGGAGTGATGGCCATCACTTCCACCACCGCTTCCGGACGGGCGCGGGTCACGGCTACCGCTGCCACTGCCCGCATCGGCACGTTCGACCTGCTTGGCGCGGCCCTCCGGGGCTTGAGCACTCCGATCACCCTGACGGCAAGCCCCGATACCGTGGCGGCCGACCTCGAGGCGGCTTGCCGCATCCTTTTCAAGGATACCACCGCCCTCGCAGCAACGCGACGCCGCATGGAGGCAACACAGTGGGAGTACGCTTCCGCCTACGGACTCACCTCGGCTGGCACCGAGTCCAGCCAGCGTGGGACTGTGCGCGACCGCGGCCGCGTGATCGCCGAAATCCTCGGCGGCAAAATGCCCGTCTATGACACCCCCGCAGCTAACCTGGGGGCTCTCAAGGTGGCCTACGTGGAATTGGCCACCTTGGAGGGCGAAGAGCGTGCCGCCCATGAGCGCCACATCAAGGGGCTCATCGATGCTGTTGATGCGCAGCAGCATCTGCTCGTGACGGGCGGCACCGCCACTGAAGGCCCCCGGACCGAGCGCGAGGTCACGGGAACTGCCCGCCGCCAGGCGGCCTAGTACTCCTGCTCCCCTCGCGTCTCCGGACGCTGGGCCGAAGCAAACAACCCCCGGTCCTCTCAGACGTCGGGGAGCGAGAAGCCGGCTGTTAGCAACCAATGCACCAAGGAGCCGCCTCGAAGCGGCTGCCACCGTGAAGCGCCGACATCCGGCAGCCGGTGCAACCATGGGCACACGCCGCCTCCGCGGCGCGAGTCGCTGTAGTCGGCACCACCCACCGTCCGTCCCGAACTCTCAGCTCGGCTCGGACCACGCGTCCCCCGCAGCGGGAACGACGCCCACAACCGCCACGACAAACTCGCGCAATCCGCCCTCCTCGAGGAGGAGGGCTCGATTAGTTCGGCCTGCTTCGGCTCCCGGATCCGCACCGAGCCATTCCCAACTGGCTTCACGCTCCCTAAGGACACCCCGAAATACAACGGGGCCGCCAAGCCCGAAGACTGGCTGATCGACTACACCACCGCGGTGGGCATCGCCAGGAGGAATAAGCGCGTAGCCGTTCGCTACGCCCCCCTCATGTTGATTGGCTCGGCCCGCACATGGCTCAACAGCCTCGCGCCCGGCAGCATCAACACCTGGACGGACTTTGAGGAGGCCTTCGTCCGCAACTTCACCGACACCTACAAGAGGCCTGGCCGTCCTCGTGAACTCGCCATGTGCGTTCAGGGGCCGGACGAATCCCTCTGCGATTACCTCACCCGGTGGACCGAGCTCCGCAACTCCTGCGAGGGGGTGCACGATGTGCAAGCAGTGCAATACTTCATCGAGGGCTCCCTGGACGGCACCCCTCTCAAGCATAAGCTCATGTGCTCCGAGATGGCCATGCTTGCCGAGCTCATGACCAAGGGGGACAAATACGCCACGGCCGATTTGGCCATCCGGGTCAAGACGACCCTGCCCGCCAAGGCAACGACGACGCCGGCCACGACCCGGCCGGCTGTCAACGACCGGCAGCCACAGAACAACAAGCGCAAGAACGACTAGCCGGATCCCCGCTACGGGAGCCAGCAGGTCAATACCGTCGAGGATCAGGACCCGGCTGCCCAGCCTTCCGGCTAGCGCCAGCGCACTGGCAAGGCTGCCGGGCAGCCGAAGCTCACCTTCGAGCAAATGCTCGATCTCCCCTGTAAGAATCATTTAGGGGCCAAACCCTCTACGCACACGCTCCGACAACATAGCTTCTCACTGCGATTGGCCCAGGGGACGGCCTTCCGGCTCCCCCCGTGCCGCCAACCCGTGCGCCGGCCCCGGCCCAAGCTGTCGCCCCGGCGCCGGCAACGACTCCGAACGACGGTCGTCTAATCGACCAGTTCCCCAGCCAGGACGGTTGCTACGTTGTGTTCACCAGTGAAGAGACGGGCAAATACGCTCAGCGCCGGCTCCACCATGACGTGAACGCCACCATGCCGGCAACTCCCCAGTTCAGGCACTGGTCGAACAAGCCGGTCACTTGGAGCCAGGCCGATCACCCTACCGTGATGCCGAATCCCGGCAGCTATGCCTTGGTCCTCGACCCCACCATCGCCACCAAGGAATGAGCCTGCCGCTTCTCGCGGGTGCTGATAGATGGCGGTAGCAGCATCAACATTCTCTACCTCGACACGATGCATAAGCTGGGGCTGAAGATAGAAGACCTGCAGGCGAGCCAAACGGTTTTCCATGCCATTGTGCCTGGGAAGTCCTGCTCCCTTGTCGGCAAGATCACGCTCGATGTCCTCTTCGGTGGACCTAGCCATTTCTGATGCAAGCCAGTGTTGTTCGAGGTCGTGGACCTTGCGAGCCCCTACTGCGCGTTGTTGGGCCGGCCGGCCCTTGTCAGCTTCATGGAGGTCCCTCATTATGCTTACCTCAAGCTCAAGATGTCGGGCCAAAAGGGAATCATGACCATCAAGGGCGACTACATGGTTTCGCTCGAGTGTGCTCGAGACGGCAGCCGACTGGCTGAGGCCCTGGAGATTGCCGAGGAGAGATGGCAACTCGACCGGCTCATGGCCCTTGCTGCCAGCCAGCCGGCCATGTCGGCTCCTCCCTCGCAATCCGCCGGCGAAGCCTCCTTCCAGCCGTCTAAAGACACCAAGCAAATCCCGCTCGACCCGGCCAACCCGGCTCAGTGCGTCACCATTGGCTCTCACCTCAACAGCAAATAGGAAGGCGAGCTCGTCGACTTCCTCCGTGAGAATCGGGACATCTTCGCGTGGTCCCCCAAGGACATGCCGGGTGTTCCGAGGAAGTTCGCCGAGCACAAACTCCACGTCCGGCCGGACGTCAAGCCTGTCAAGCAACCCTTGCGCCGCTTCTCCGGCGTACTATAGGCAAAGAGATCGCTCGGCTGCTCGCAGCTGAGTTTATCATGGAAGTGTTCCACCCTGACTGGCTGGCCAACCCAGTCCTGGTGCTGAAGAAAAACAAGAGCTGACGCATGTGCATCGACTACACTAGCCTGAACAAGGCGTGTCCCGAGGACGCATTCGCCCTGCCGCAAATCGATCAAGTCATCGACTCCACGGCCGGCTGCGACTTGCTGTCCTTCATGTATGCCTACTCAGGCTACCACCAGATCAAGCTGGATCCGGAAGACCGGCTCAAGACCGCCTTCATCATGCCCTTTGGGGCCTACTGCTACATCACCATGTCCTTCGGCCTGAAGAACGCAGGCGCAACCTTCCAACGATGCATGCAGAAGTGCTTCCTGCCTCAGATAGGCAGGAACATCCACGTCTACGTCGACGACATCATCGTCAAAACCAAGAAGCATTTCAGCCTCCTCGATGACCTTCGGGAGACCTTTGCGAACCTGCGTGAGTACAAGATCAAGCTCAACCCAGAGAAGTGTGTTTTCGGCGTCCCCGCCGGTCAACTCTTGGGTTTCATCGTGTCTGCCCGCGGCATCGAAGCTAACCCCGAGAAGATCAGCGCGATCGAGCGCATGCCGAAGCCGACCCGGCTCTGCGACGTCCAGAAGTTCACCGGCTGCCTCACCTCGCTAGGCCGGTTCATCAGCTGGCTGGGGCAGAAGGCCCTGCCCCTCTACGGGCTCCTTCGCAAGACGTCTCTAATCGAGCCTGGTCAAACCAAGAGGCCGGGCGTCTTTGACTGGCCTGACGAGGCGAACGAGGTCTTCCGTGGCCTCAAGAAGGCTCTCACCCACGCGCCCATCCTGGCCGCGCCGGCCGAGAAGGAACCGCTACTCGCCTACATCGTGGCGACCACCCACGTCATCAGCATCGTCCTGGTGGTCGAGCAGCCGGAGGAGGGCAAGTCCCTGCCTGTCCAACGACCCATCTACTACCTTAGCGAGATCCTCTCCGCGTCGAAGCAGAACTACCCCCACTACCAAAAGATGTGTTATGGCATATACTTCGCCGCCAAGAAGGTCAAGCAGTACTTCCAGGAGCACTCCATTACCGTGGTGAGCATGGCCCTGCTCGGCATCATGAGCGGCCCGGACTCCATCGGCCGGATCGCCAACTGGGTCATCGCCCTCGCCGATCATGAGATCCGGTACGATCCAAGAACTGCCATCAAGTCATAGGAGTTGGCGGACTTCCTCGTCGATTGGGCGGAGACGGAGTTCGTTCCGCCTCCCCCAGACTCCACGCATTGGCGCATGCACTTCGACGGCTCGAAAATGAGGACCGGCCTGGGTGCCGGCATAGCCCTCTCCTCCCCAAAAGGTGATCAGCTCTGATACGCCCTCTAGATCCACTTTGCCGCCTCCAACAATGTGGCTAAGTACGAGGCCATCATCCATGGCCTCCGGCTCGTCAAGGAGATCGGCATCAGGCACATCCTCTGACCTCGTGGTGCAGCAAGTCTCTAGTGAATGGGATGCCAGGGACACCAACATGGCCAGCTACCACTTCCTCGTACAACATCTCACCGTCTCCTTCGAGGGTTGTGAGTTCCATCACGTCCCACGGCAGGACAACGAGGCGGCGGATGCGCTGGCAAAGATCGGCTCCACCCGGCAAGCCATCCCAGCCAGCGTCACCCTCGAACGGTTGCTCAAGCCATCGATAAAGCCTTCCCCGGAATCGGAGTCAATCTTCATGCCGGCGGGCGTCGCCGGCCCATCGACGGCCCTGGCCACCTCTCCGGCAACTTCACCACTGTCTCCCGAACCATTGGCCACCCGGCCGGCTCCGATCGAGCCGGCGGCGTCAGAGGCGGCCAGCCCCGGCGATGCGGCCGTCATGATGATTATCGACCAGCCGGCCCCGGGGGCCGGCGAGCCAGACCCGGTGGCTGATCAACTAGCCTTGTGGGCTCCCAAGCCGGTCCCGGGGACTGATCAACCAGTCCTGAAGGCTCCCAAGCCGGCGGCCATCACGGCGCCCTCGTGGGCCCAAACCATCCTAGCGTTTCTTCTGCGAGGCGAGCTGCCTCCGGACGAGGCTCTGGCAAGGCAAATCCAGCGCCGGGCCTCGGCCTACGGCATCATCAACAACGAGCTCGTCCATCGCAGCACCACCAGCGTCTTCCAGCGTTGCGTCAAGCCGGAAAAGGGTCTGAAGATCGTCAACGACATTCACTAGGGCGAGTGCGGGCATCATGCCGCCTCCTGGACCCTGGTGGCCAAGGCTTTCCGCCACGGCTTCTTATGTCCAATGGCTCTCGAGGCGGCCAAGAAGTTGGTCGATGAGTGCGAGGGCTGCCAACGCTTCAGCACGCAAATCCACTTGCCGTCAACGGCCTTCCAAACCATCCCCCTCTCGTGGCCTTTTGCCGTTTGGGGGCTGGACATGGTGGGCCCATTCAAGACTACTCGAGGCGGCATGACGCATTTGCTGGTTGCTGTCGACAAATTCACCAAGTGGATTGAGGCGTGACCAATCAAGAAGCTGGGCGGCCCCACGGTCGTTCGGTTCATCGACGACATCAAGGTGTGGTACGACGTTCCCCATAGCATCATCACTGACAATGGCACGAATTTCGCCAAGGGCGCACTCGCGCGCTTCTGCTCCAAGCATGGGATCCGGCTCGACCTTGCCTCCGTTGCTCATCCACAGTCAAACGGCCGGGTCGAGAGGGCGAATGGCCTCATCCTGTCTGGCATCAAGACCCGGTCGTGACGCTGCAGGTAAGGTTGGCCGGTTGCTGGATCAATGAGCTGCCGACCGTCCTTTGAATTCTCAGGACCATCCCGAACCGCCTGACCGGCTATACTCCTTTATTCCTTGTGTATGGGTCCGAGGCAATCATCCCCACCGACATCGAGTTCGGTTCACCTCGGGTCGCCCTATACACGGAGAAGGAAACAAAGGAGGCAAGAGAAGACGGCATCGACCTACTCGAGGAAGCTCGCGAACTGGCCTTGAGCAGGATGGCGATCTACCAGCAGATGCTCTGGCACTACCACAGCAAGAGGATCGGCTGCCCTCATTCCGCGAGGGGGACCTGGTCCTTAGGCCGATCCAACGAACAGCCGGACAACACAAGCTGTCCTTCCCATGGGAGGGCCCATTATGTTGGGAAACATTGCATGGGAAACAAAAAATTTCCTATGCCCACGCAGATCTATCCATGGTGATGAGCATCTACGACAGGGAGAGTGGATCTACATACCCTTGTAGATCGCTAAGCGGGAAGCGTTAAGAAACACGGTTGGTGTAGTCGAACGTCTTCGCGATCCAAATCGCCATGCGTCCCGCGATCCAATCACGATCCATCCCGCGATCCAATCACAATCCGTCCCACGATGCGATCACGATCCGTCCCACAAACTTGATCATGATCCGTCCCACGAACTTGATCACGATCTGTCCCACGAACTTGATCACGGTCCTTCCGATCTAGCACCGAACGGACGACACCTCCGCATTCAGCACATGTACAACTTGATGACGATCTCCACCGTCTTGATCCAGCAAGAAGGAGTGGAGAGGAAGAAGAGTTCTCTGGCAGCCTGACGACGCTCCGGCGATGGTGGTGGAGCAATTCCGGCAGGGCTTCGCCTAAGCACTGCAGAAAACCGATCTAGAGGAGAAACTATGCAATGGAGGGCGGGTAGCACGTGGCTGAAAATCCAGTGCAAAACCCCTAAAACCTCTAGTATATATAATAGGAGAGGAGGAGAGGCCTTGGCACAAGGGCCAAGGCCTCCTTGCTTCGGCCGAAGGAGAGAGGGAGAGGTGGAGTCCACCTCCAATCCTAGTAGGACTAGGATTCACCCTATTTTGCCTTTTTTCCACTTTTTCTCTTAGGCCTTTTTTCCTCCAGTCACATGGGCCTCTTGTGGATGTTCCACCAGCCCACTAAGGGCTGTTTTACACCCTCCTACAGCCCATGTAGCCTCCTGGGTCGAAATACCCCTCCCGGTGGCCTCCCGGTACACTACCGGCACTCCCGGTACACTACCGATGAGCCCGAAACTTTTCCGGCGACCAAAACAGGACTTCCTATATATGAATCTTTACCTATGGACCATTCCGGAGCTCCTTGTGATGTCCGGGATCTCATCCAGGACTCCGAACAAACTTTGGTCACCACCATACATAACTCTATACTACCAAAACGTCACCAAACCTTAAGTGTGCAGACCCTGCGGGTTCGAGAACTATGTAGACATGACCGAGACACCTCTACGGTCAATAACCAATGGCGGGACATAGATGTCCACATTGGTTCCTACATATTCTACAAAGATCTTTATCGGTCGAACCCCTATGTCAAGGATTCAGTTAATCTCGTATGATGTTCCCTTTGTTCTTCGGTATGTTACTTGCCCGAGATTCGATCGTCGGTATCTCCATACCTAGTTCAACCTCATTACTGGCAAGTCTCTTTACTCGTTCCGTAATACAAGATCCCGTAACTAACACTTAGTCACATTGCTTGCAAGGCTTATTGTGATGTTGTATTACCGAGTGGGCCCTGAGATACCTCTCCGTCACACGGAGTAGCAAATCCCACTCTTGATCCATGCTAACTCAACAGACACCCTCGGAGACACCTGTAGAGCACCTTTATATTCACCCAGTTATGTTGCGATGTTTGATACACACAAGGCACTCCTCCGATATCTGTGAGTTACATGATCTCATGGTCATAGGAACATATACTTGACATGCAGAAAATAGTAGCAATAAACTGACACGATCATAAGCTACGTTTGTAGTTTGGGTCTTGTCTATCACATCATTCTCCTAATGATGTGATCCC
The DNA here is from genome assembly GCA_022496015.1 of Hordeum marinum. NCBI lineage: Eukaryota > Viridiplantae > Streptophyta > Magnoliopsida > Poales > Poaceae > Hordeum > Hordeum marinum. The sequence continues at coordinate 491,037,588 of CM039678.1, forward strand.
ATTATCAAATGACATCTCATGTCCATGGCTAGGAAACCTTAACCATCTTTCGATGAACGAGCTAGTTCACTAGAGGCATACTAGGGACATTGTGTTTGTCTACGTATCCACACATGTATCCATGTTTCCAATTAATACAATTATAGCATGGATAATATACGATTATCATGAACAAGGAAATACAATAATAAACACTTTATTTATTTCCTGTAGGGCATATTTCCAATAGTCTCCCACTTGCACTAGAGTCAATAATCTAGTTCACATCACTATGTGATTTACATTGTAATGAATCGAACACCCATGCAGTTCTAGTGTTGATCATGTTTAGCCCTTGGAAGAGGTTTAGTCAACGGTTCTGCAACATTCAGATCCGTGTTCACTTTGCAAATATTTATGTCTTTCTCCATGCTGTAATCACGGATGGAGTTGAAGCGTCGCTTTATGTGTCTGGTCCTCTTGTGAAACCTTGGTTCCTTGGCCAGAGCAATGGCACCAGTGTTGTTATAGAACAAGTTCATTGGATTTAGTGCACTGGGCACTACTCCAAGATATGTCATGAACTGCTTCATCCAGACACCTTGCTTTGCCGCCTCCGAGGCTGCGATGTATTCCGCTTCGCATGTAGAATCAGCTACCACGCTTTGCTTGGAACTGCACCAGCTTACCGCTCCCCTGTTAAGAATAAATACGTATCCGGTTTGCGACTTAGAGTCGTCCGGATCAGTGTCAAAGCTTGCATCAACGTAACCCTTTACGACGAGCTCTTCATCACCTCCATAAACGAGTAACATTTCCTTAGTCCTTTTTAGGTACTTAAGGATATTCTTGACCGCTTGCCAGTGCTCCATTCCAGGTTCACTTTGAAACCTTCCGGCCATACTTATGGCAAGGCTGACATCGGGTCTTGTGCACAGCATTGCATACATGATAGATCCTATGGCTGAAGCATAGGGGATGACACTCATCTTTTCTCTATCTTCTGCAGTTACTGGGCATTGAGTCTTACTCAACTTCCCACCTTGTAACACAGGCAAGAACACCTTCTTGGACTGTTCCATTTTGAACTTCTTCAAAACTTTATCAAGGTATGTGCTCTATGAAAGTGCTATTAAGTGTCCCGATCTATCTCTATAGATCTTAATGCCTAATATGAAAGCAGCTTCTCCTAGGTCCTTAATTGAAAAACACTTGTTCAAATATTCCTTCATGCTTTCCTGCATTTCTATATTGTTTCCAATCAGCAATATGTCATCCACATATAATACTAGAAACGCTATAGAGCTCCCACTCACTTTCTTGTAAATACAAGCTTCTCCGTAAATTTGTATAAATTCAAACGCTTGGATCACCTCATCAAAGCGCTTATTCCAACTCCGAGATGCTTGCACCAGTCCATAAATGGATCGCTAGAGTTTGCAAACTTTGTCAGCATTCTCTGGATCGACAAAACCTTCAGGTTGCATCATATGCAACTCTTCCTCAAGGAAACCGTTGAGGAACGCTGTTTTGACATCCATCTGCCAAATTTCATAGTCGAAATAAGCATCTATTGCTAACATGATTCTGATAGACTTAAGCATCGCTACGGGTGAGAAAGTCTCATCGTAGTCAACTCCTTGAACTTGTGAAAAACCCTTTGCCACAAGTCGAGCTTTATAGACGGTGACATTACCGTCCACGTCTGTCTTCTTCTTAAAGATCCATTTGTTCTGAATGGCCTTTCGCCCTTAGGGTAATACTTCCAAAGTCCATACTTTGTTTTCATACATGGATCCCATCTCGGATTTCATGGCCTCTAACCATTTCTCGGAATCCGGGCCCATCACTGCTCCTCCATAGCTCGTAGGTTCATTGTTGTCCAACAACATAACCTCCAAAACAGGGTTGTCGTACCACTCAGGGGTAGTACGCGGCCTTGTCGACCTACGAGGTTCAATAGCAGCTTGATCCGAAGCTTCATGATCATCATCATTAACTTCCTCTTCTCCCGTCATAGGTTCCACAAAAACATCTTTCTGCGTTGTGCTACTTTATGGTTGAAGTAAAGGATCAATAACCTCATCAAGCTCTATTTTGCTCCCACTCAATTCTTTCGAGAGAAACTCTTTCTCAAGAAATGTTCCGTTCTTAGCGACAAACACTTTGCCTTTGGATCTGAGATAGAAGGTATACCCGACTGTCTCTTTCGGGTATCCTATGCAGACGCATTTCTCCGCTTTGAGTTGCAGCTTTTCAGGCTGAAGCTTTTTGAGATAAGCATCACATCCCAAACTTTAAGAAACGACAACTTGGGCTTCTTGCCAAACCATAGTTCATATGGCGTCGTCTCAACGGATTTTGATGGTGCCCTATTTAAAGTGAATGCAGCTGTCTCTAATGCATAGCCCCAAAACGATAGTGGCAAATCATCAAGAGACATCACAGAATGCACCATATCTAATAAGGTTCGATTACGACGTTCGGACACACCATTACGCTGTGGTGTTCTGGGCGGTGTCAACTGTGAAACAATTCCACACTGTCTTAAGTGACTCCCAAACTCATAACTCAGATATTCACCTCCTCGATCAGATCGCAGGAACTTAATCTTCTTGTTACGATGATTCCCAACTTCACTCTGAAATTGCTTGAACTTTTCAAACGTTTCAGACTTGTGTTTCATTAAGTAAATATACCCATATCTACTTGAGTCATTAGTGAAGGTGAGAAAATAACGATATCCACCACGCGCTGTAACATTCATTGGACCGCACACATCAGTATGCATGATTTCCAATAAGTCACTCGCCCGTTCCATTGTTCCAGAGAACGGCGTTTTAGTCATCTTGCCCATGAGGCATGGTTCACATGTGTCAAGTGATTCAAAATCAAGTGACTCCAAAAGTCCATCGGCATGGAGCTTCCTCATGCGTTTTACACCAATATGACCTAAACGGTAGTGCCACAAGAAAGTGGTACTATCATTATCAACTCTACATCTTTTGGCATCAATGTTATGAACATGTGTGTCATCACTATCAAGATTCAATATGAATAAACCCCTAACATTGGGTGCATGACCATAAAAGATATTACTCATAAATAGAACAACCTTTATTCTCTGATTTAAATGAGTAACCGTCTCGCAATAAACAAGATCCAGATATAATGTTCATGCTTAACACAGGCACTAAATAACAATTATTCAGGTTCATCACTAATCCCGATGGTAATGGAAGAGAGAGCGTGCCGACGGCGATCACATCAACCTTAGAACCATTTCCCACGCGCATCGTCACTTCGTCCTTTGCCAGCCTTCGTTTATTCTGTAGTTCCTGCTTTGAGTTGCAAATGTCAGCAACTGAACCGATATCAAATACCCAGGCACTCTTACGAGAGCTAGTAAGGTACACATCAATAACATGTATATCATATATACCTTGTTTGTCATTGGCCGCTTTGTTGTCAGCCAGGTACTTGGGGCAGTTCCGCTTCCAGTGACCAGTTCCCTTGCAATGAAAGCACTCAGTTTCTGCCTTGGGTCCATGCTTGGGCTTCTTTACAGGAGTAGCAACAGCTTTGCCATCCTTCTTGGTTTTACCCTTCTTGCCCTTGCCCTTGACTTTGCCATTTTTATTGAAACTAGTGGTTTTATTGACCATCAACACTTGATGTTCTTTCTCGATTTCAGACTTAGTGACTTTTAGCATCGCAAACAGCTCAGCGACTGACTTGTTCATCCCATGCATGTTATAGTTCATCACAAAGCTCTTGTAACTAGGTGGCAGTGATTGAAGAACTCTGTTAGTGATCGCATCTGGCAGAAGGGCAATTCCCAACTCCGCTAGACGAGTTGAATACCCAGACATTCTGAGTATATGTTCACTGATAGACCCGTTCTCCTCGATCTTGCAAGCATAGAACTTATCGGAGGTTTCATACCTCTCGATCCGGGCGTTCTTCTAAAAGATAAACGTCAACTCCTGGAACATCTCATATTCTCCATGACGTTGAAAACGTCTTTGAAGCCTGGTTCTAAGCCATACAATATTGCACACTGAACTATTGAGTAATCTCTAGTACGTGCCTCCCAAGCGTTCTTAACGTCTTCGGAGGTCATGTCTTCTGGTTGGTCACTAAGTGGTGCATCAAGGACATATGATTTCTGGGAAGCTGTGAGGATAATCCTCAGATTACGGGCCCAGTAAACAAAGTTACTTCCATCATCTTTCAACTTAGCTTTCTCTAGGAACGCATTAAAATTCAGGGGTGCTACTACGCGAACCATTGATCTACAACATAAATATGCAAAGTTTACTTAGACTATTGTTCAAGACAATGAGTTTAGTTAATAAAATTACTAAAGCTCCCACCCAAATGGACATCCCTCAGATCATCTGAGTGTCACATGATCCAAATCCACCAACTCAAGTCCGATCATCACGTGAGTTGAGGTGGCTTCAATGGTGAACATCATTATGTTGATCATATCTACTATATGACTCATGCTCGACCTTTCGGTATCTTGTGTTCCGAGGCCATGTCTGTACATGCTAGGCTCGTCAAGTTTAACCCAAGTGTTCTGCGCGTGCAACACTGGCTTGCACCCATTGTATGTGAACGTAGAGTGTATCACACCCGATCATCACGTGGTGTCTCAACACGACAAACTTCCGCAACGGTGCACACTCGGGGAGAACACAATTTATCTTGAAATTTAAGTGAGGGATCACCTTATAATGCTACCGTCGTACTAAGCAAAACAAGGTGCATAAAACGTTTAACATCACATGCAATTCATAAGTGACATGATATGGCCATGAACTTGTGCTTTAGATCTCCATCTTCAAAGCACCGGCATGGTCTCCATCGTCACCAGCAAGACACCATGATCGTCATCATCTTGATCTCCATCAACGTGTCACCATCGGGGTTGTTGCACCCAACATGCTTCTACTACTATTGCTACCGTTTAGCGATAAAGTAAAGCATTACATAGCTCTTAATGATTGACACGCAGGTCATACAATAATTAAAGACAACCCTATGGCTCCCGCCGGTTTCCGTACTCCTCGACATGCAAGTCGTGAAATTCTATACATCACATGATCATCTCATACATTACATATATCACATCATGTAATTGGCCATATCACATCACAACATACCCTACAAACACAAGTTAGACGTCCTCTAATTGTTGTTGCTTGTTTTACATGGCTGCTATGGGTTTCTAGCAAGAACGATTCTCACCTACGCATAAACCACAACGGTGATACATAATTTGCTTTAAACCTTCTCAAGGACCGCCTTTGTCGAATCCGATCCAACTAAAGTGAGAGAAACTGCCACTCGCAAGCCATCTAGACAACAAGTTGCGTCGAGGGAACCGGTCTCTCGTAAGCGTACGAGTAATGTTGGTCCGGTCCAATGCTTCATCTCACAATACCGCTGAACCAAAATCCAACCAAGGGAGGAAGCAATCTAATCATCAATGGCCACAAACCTTTTGTGTTCTACTCGAGAACTCATCTACACATAGACCTAGCTCTGATACCATTGTTGGGGAACGTTGCATGGGAAACAAAAAATTTCCTGCGCACACGCTGATCTATCCATGGTGATGAGCATCTACGAGAGGGAGAGTGGATCTATATACCCTTGTAGATCGCTAAGCGGGAAGCGTTAAGAAACGCGGTTGGTGTAGTCGAACGTCTTCGCGATCCAAATCGCCGTGCGTCTCGCGATCCAATCACGATCCGTCCCGTGATCCAATAATGATCCGTCCCACGATCCGATCACGATCCCTCCGACGAACTTGATCATGATCCGTCCCACGAACTTGATCACGATCCGTCCCACGAACTTGATCACGGTCCTTCCGATCTAGCACCGAACGGATGGCACCTCCGTGTTCAGCACACGTACAGCTTGATGACGATCTCCACCGTCTTGATCCACCAAGAAGGACTGGAGAGGAAGAAGAGTCCTACGGCAGCCTGACGGCGCTCCGGTGATGGTGGTGGAGCAATTTTGGCAGGGCTTCGCCTAAGCACTGCAGAAAACCGATCTAGAGGAGAAACTATGCACTGGAGGAACGGGTAGCACGTGCCTGAAAATCTTGTGAAAAAACCCTAAAACCTCTAGTATATATAAGAGGAGAGGAGGAGAGGCCTTGGCACAAGGGCCAAGGCCTCCTTGCTTCGGCCGAAGGAGAGAGGGAGAGGTGGAGTCCACCTCCAATCCTAGTAGGACTAGGATTCATCCTATTTTGCTTTTTTTCTACTTTTTCTCTTAGGCCTTTTTTCCTCCAGCCGCATGGGCCTCTTGTGGATGTTCCACCAGCCCACTAAGGTCTGGTTTACACCCTCCTACAGCCCATGTAGCCTCTTGGGTCGAAATACCCCTCGCGGTGGCCTCCCGGTACACTACCGGCACTCCCGGTACATTACCGATGAGCCCGAAACTTTTCCGGCGACCAAAACAGGACTTCATATATATGAATCTTTACCTCTGGACCATTCCGTAGCTCCTCATGATGTCCGGGATCTCATACGGGACTCCAACAAACTTCGGTCACCACCATACATAACTCTATACTACCGAAACGTCACCAAACCTTAAGTGTGCAGACCCTACGGGTTCGAGAACTATGTAGACATGACCGAGACACCTCTACGGTCAATAACCAATGGCGGGACCTGGATGTCCACATTGGTTCCTACATATTCTACGAAGATCTTTATCAGTCGAACCCCTATGTCAAGGATTCAGTTAATCCCGTATGATGGTCCCTTTGTTCTTCGGTATGTTACTTGCCCGAGATTCGATCGTCGGTATCTCCATACCTAGTTCAACCTCGTTACTGGCAAGTCTCTTTACTCGTTCAGTAATACAAGATCCCGTAACTAACACTTAGTCACATTGCTGGCAAGGCTTATTGTGATGTTGTATTACCGAGTGGGCCCTGAGATACCTCTCCGTCACACGGAGTAACAAATCCCAGTCTTGATCCATGCCAACTCAACAGACACCCTCGGAGACACCTGTAGAGCACCTTTATAGTCACCCAGTTACGTTGCGATGTTTGATACACACAAGGCACTCCTCCGATATCTGTGAGTTGCATGATCTCATGGTCATAGGAACATATACTTGACATGCAGAAAACAGTAGCAATAAACTGACATGATCATAAGCTACGTTTATAGTTTGGGTCTTGTCCATCACATCATTCTCCTAATGATGTGATCCCGTTATCAAATGACATCTCATGTCCATGGCTAGGAAACCTTAACCATCTTTCGACCAACGAGCTAGTTCACTAGAGGCATACTAGGGACATTGTGTTTGTCTATGTATCCACACATGTATCCATGTTTCCAATTAATACAATTATAGCATGGATAATAAACGATTATCATGAACAAGGAAATACAATAATAAGCACTTTATTTATTGCCTCTAGGGCATATTTCCAACACATTCATCATCAGCAAGGCACTACACAACAACGCATACTATCTAATAGATGCCCAGAAGCCACAGAAGCACAAAAGAGATGCCTCCGGAGAGGAGATGGAGTGCCCGTGGAACGCGGCCCTTCTGTGCTCGTTTTATTGCTGAAGGAACCAGTGTATGTATGTATCCCCCCTTTTTTGGGCTTATGAATGCAATAGGCACCCCAAGCCGGCTCTTGGGGCGCGCCCCGTTTCGTTTCCCTCAAAAGGGTTCCTCACTCACCAGCTCCTTGACCCGGCTCCCGAGCCCGGGATCTAGCCGGCTAGACCTAGAACGCCTCTCCAGAAATTGGCTAAGTAATGTGAGCCTGCCAAATTCCCCAACATTACCAGCTACAGAACCGGCTCCCGGTTGTCCGGATGATGGGGCCTCGGGGCAGCATGGTTTGGCTCACACAAAAGGTCAAAACAAAAGGATACCCCTTCTAGGTGTAGTCGGACCATCGACGCGTCTCTACCACTCTAGTTATCCCGAAAAACCCTTGCGATTCCTATGTTTTGAACCGGCTCCCTTGAGGCGGATGCCCTGACCCAGCTACAGACCGGTTCCCGGCTATCGGGCTGGCGGGGCCGAAACTAAAGGGGGGAAGGAGTAGAAGCAAAAAGAATCAAGGTGGGCAAAAATGGATAAGGACGAGGCGGAATGAGTCAGAAGGCAAACACGACAAACTATTCTTGGCATAAATATTAAGGCAAAAGCGGCCCACGGCCAACATTTAGTTCATTACACAAACACCCCCAGTGGGTGGATTCAAGTTTTACATGCAGGGAGAAAAAAGAGAAAGATAAAAAAGACGCCCGTGGGCTCAGGCCACCGGCGCGTCGCCAGCCAGCGTGCCCCCAACCGGCGCCTCGCGGGGTGGATCGGTCCTCGCCACGGAGGTGGTCGCAGCCTTCTGGTCGGCCTCCTTGGCCTTCGAGGCGGGCTCCTCAGTCTCGGCCGTCTCGCCGCTCAAGTCAGTGCTGTCGTCGGCGACTTCGTCATCCGCCGGGCCTTGGGGGATGCCGAAGGAGTCTTCGGGCAGCAGCTCGCCATCCTCGCCAAGGGGCGGCAGGAACTCGTCCGCATGGACGTACGACACGAGTTCATTGGCCCATTGGACGAGGGTCGGCTCATGGGCCTCCCGCTCCGCGGATGGCACGTCCCGCATGGTCGCCAGCCAGCCCAGGTCCATGCCATGGTACCATGACGTGACGAACCGGAGCGCCATCTGTGCTCCGGCTCGGGCAGCCGACGACTTCCAGGCTTCGAGGCGGGGGACGGCGTGCTCCAGCCACTGAGCCACGCGGCACATCGGAGCTCCCCCATGGCCCGGCCATAGCATGGCGATGACCTCCATGCCGGCGGTCTTGAGCCGGTCAATGCTCCGCTCGAGATGGGTCATCCGCATCTTGACGGTGAGCCCGATCTCGTCCATGTCCCACGCGGCATGCTCCTCGATGGAGCGACCGCACTCCCGAAGGTATTCCCGGTGCTCCTCAATGGCGCGCAAAGTGTTTCCGGGAAGCGCCCTGGAAGGAAGAAGAAGAGAAGGAAAAGAAAGGAAAGTTAAAACATGAGAAACGGCAAGGGAAAAAGCAAACGGCTGGTGAAGAGAAAGACTATCACCTACCTTCGATCGCGTCGTCCACCCCAAGGGCGAAGTGGAGCGCCGCCTTGTGCTTCGACGCCAGGGCCGCCTCCGAGGTGGCGCGGGAACCCTTGACCTCCTCGAGCGTCCTCTCGAGGCGGGTCACCTCTCCTTGAAGGGTGGCGTCAGCTGCCTCCTTGACGGCCGCCGCCCGGGCCGCCACCTCCTTCGCCGCCTCGGCCTTGAGCCGGTCCTGGGCCGCCTCCCCATCGACCAGTAGCGCGGCCAGACGGTCCATCTCATGTGCGGCCGCTTGGACGTCCTGCGCCGGCCGGTCCCGCTCGGTGACAAGCCTGGTCTTCTCCCTTCAAAGGGTGGCCAGCTCACCTGCAAGACACAACCAATGTCAGCCGACTCCCGGGGGCTATGTGCCCCTCCTACGAAGTGCAACCTACCTTGCACGCGTGCCAGCTCCTCCTCCAGGTGCTAGAAGCCGTATTTGTCGCGGTCGTGTATGGAGAACGCTTCCGCAAATAGCTTCTGCCACAGGGAGGTTCCCTCCTGTCGCAAAAAAGGCAAAGGTCAAGACATGCTCAAAAGATATCCGGTCATGCTGCCCGTCAGCCGGTCAGCTGGCCTGCATCTCGGGGGCTACACCTAGTGGGTGCGCTCGCGCGCCCCCACTGAAAACTCTAAGGCAAAGTAGCTGGCTTACCTCCGCATGCTGAAGGGCGGCCTTTGCCGCCTCCATGAACTGGGCCAGCTCCTGCAGGCACCGGTCTAAGACACTCCCCAGGTCCGCAAAGGAGGGGACCGGGCCCCCTGCCTGAGGGGCTGGCAGGGCCGGCACACTCATCAGCGGCTCCCAGTCACGGACCACCTCCTCCATCGACCGCAGGACCTACCGGGCCCAGCCACCACTGCCGCCCGGGGTCGCAGTGGCTCCAGCTGTCGGGGGTGCGTTGATGACGGCAAGGGGCCGGGAGTCGCCCCCACCACCCCCCCGCCTAGCGCCGTCGCCGCCTCTTATTGCTGCAGCTTCGGCGCGTCGGTCGCGTCGGAAGGCCCCTCCACCTCCATGGCCGTCGCCTCTGGCACCGCCTCCGGGGCCGCCGGGACCTCCGGCACCTCGACCCGGGCCGGCTCGTCCGCAGGCGGGGTCACCTCCGACACCTCAGGCAGGGTCACCTCGGGAGCCGGCTCCATCATCGCCTCCGTCGCCTGGGCCATCTCTTGCGCGAGCGGAGGCGCTGGCGGGTCCATAGTCGCCTCTCACAGCTCGCTTAACGGAGGCCTCGACATGCGGGTTGACTCTGCTGCTCAGTCCGACGCCTGCGGAGGATCCGCCGACCCCCTCCGCCTCCGGCTGCTCGAGATCCCGGAGTGCACGGCCCCTCCTCGCGTCCCGGACCTGGAGGCTCGCAGCTTTGCGAGCCTCCTCTTCTCCTCCCACTAGGTGGCCGCGTGCTCGCAGGCCAGCCGGCTGGCGGCATCCGTCGGCTCCCCCGCTGGCTCCTCCTCGTGGAGTTCGATGGGGTCATTGCAACGCCTAAGGACCGGTCATTGACCGGCTCACGAGGCAAAAGCAAAAAACATACGTGAAATAAAAACTTACCCGATGACAAGAGGCAAGGCCCGATTGGCGCGTGGGGGAGGCTTCCGCGCGGCCACCTTCACTCGCTTCGGGCCGGGCGGCGGGGTCACCGGCCCTCCCTGAGCCGGCCTCTTCCCCCGGTCGGCCGCTTCCGCCACCAGGGCTTGAGACGGCCACTCCTCGCTCCTCCGGCCCTGAGGCGCTGAAGGGGGAGGCTCGTTCAGAATCATCAAGGCGTCATCATCATCATCGTCATCCGTCCAGTCCTTGATCGAGGGGGCAAGAGGGAACTCACCCACTCCGCTGGGCTCCCCGACCACGCCGGATCCTCCGGCTCCACTGGGAGCGCCGCTTCGCGGGTCGGCCGGCTCGCCGGCTCCTCCCGAGGAGTCCACTCCTTCCCCCAGGGGGCCACCCGTCTGGTAGTCTTCGGAGTCGGAGCCTTCACACTCCGCCTTGAAAATCTGCGGGTGTGGACCGTCCGGCGTGTTCTGTCGCACCAGTAGCTGCGGTCAGCACATCAAAGTAAGTTCTCTAGTCGGCTGCCGGCTGGGGAATATCAAGCGGAAAAGAACTGCCTCGACGAAAAACATACCAGGGGAGGCTGGTTGATGTGGTCGTATGGCTCCATGCCGAAGGACCACAAGGAGGGCTTTAGCTTGAACATCATCAGAGCATTCACCCACTTCGCCACCTGAGCCAGCGTCAGCTCAACGGTGGACAGCCGGCAGGGGTCCTGCTGGCCAGACATGTCGTAAATCTGGTGTGGCCTCATCTGGAGGGGCGACACCCGGGGCGATATAAAGGCCGCCACCAGGTCGGCGGCGACCAGCCCCTCGGAGTTCTTCAACTGCGTGAGCCGGCAAGGCTCCTCCAAGGCCACGCTGCGTGGGGCAGACCCCAGCCAATTCTGCTAGGAGGACTACCTGTCCTCAAACGGCGGTAGCCGGATGTAATCCGTCCTCGGGTCGACGTTCTTCATGTATAATAAAGTATGGTTCCATCCCTTGACATATTCCATGAGGGAAAGAGGAGGAAAGCGAGCGATGCCGCGGCAGCACACCACCGTGCCCCCGCAGGCATTGCTTTTTAGAGGTTTGAGGTAGAAGAGAGCGTTGAAGAGGTCGATGAAAGGAAGGATACCAAGGTACCCCTCGCACAACGTCACGAAGGCGGAGAGGTATAGAATCGAGTTCGATCCAAGGTTGTGCGGCTGGAGGACAAAGGTATCGAGGAGAAGACGTAAGAAGATACTAACCGGGATCCCGAAGCCCCGGGAGAAGCGGTAGAGGAACACGACGTGTTCCCCTGTTGTGGCACCGGCGCTATCTCGTCGCCCAGCGCGCGTGCGGCCACCCGCCCCTCCGGCGGCAACATGCGCGCGTGGCACAGCTTGGCGATGTGTGCCTCGACCACAAAGGAGCCAACCCAGCTGCCACCGCGTCCATCGGCCATCGCGGCGGTGGTGTGGCATGTAGGCGCGGGTGCGTGCTTGGGTGCGACGGCGTGCGAGGAAGGAAGAGAGGCGACAAAGAAGGGCAGCAAGAGGGCAAGTGGGGTGCGGGTACCTCCGCCTCCTACCCTTCCTCTCCTTTTATAGGGGAGGCCACGACCGGGGGACGTGGGATTGATTGTTCCCACTCTATTCGAAAACTCCACGCGTGTGGGTGGCCCCAGTCTGTGACGGCCGCTTCGGGGCGCAGAGGATCCTGCCATGTGCCCCGAGGCCTAGTGGGATATGCCTGGGTCCTAGCGGGCTAGGCCCAGGCAACATCCCGTCTCCCCGCATGCGCGGGACCCACCGCATCATTACTCGCCGCATGGCATGCCGCGTGCTGGCGCGGGTCCTGGGGCGGCGTGCCGGTATTCGAGGCATTGGGTCCAACGACCGACCTGGCTGCCCCTTCGCCTTCGAGCCAGAGGCGGGTATCGCTGAGGGGAAGCCGTCGGCTCCCCACCATCCGCCAGACGCGGTCCCCCGCCGGCTTTGGGGACTACTGACGGGGTTATTACCCCTAGGTAGGCCAACGCAACGGGGTCTTCCCCCTTTCGCTTCGAAGAAAAACTATGCGCCTGGCTGGCCATGGTCGGGTGGAGGACGATCGACACGAGCCAGTGCCGGCTGGTGCCCCGGACAGTTGGTCGAAGAGCCGGCTGGACCCTCGGCCGGCTGGGTGTGGTCGGCTGCCCACGGGCTGGCTCTTCCGCTGACTTTGGGACGGACATGCCCCGTCCTGTCCCTCTGCAGGCTGGTACGGCGACGCGACGTGACCGGGACGACGGGCGGCCCTGTGGCTACAATGGCCGCTGACGCACTACGGCGTGTGGCTATAGTCCAACCATCCCGGCCGCTGACCTTGGTGACTGGGACCGGGCAGGGGAACAGTGTCAGCACGCCCTCGCGACTCGATTACCTACCCCGGCGTGGCTACAGTGCCGTCGGACATACCGAAGACTTCGGCCAGCTGGCGCTAGATGACGCCCCCCCGGGCGGCCCGTGCCGCGGCAGGTGGGCGAGGGCCAATCGCGGAGTCGGCTGGCGGCCCCCCACAGGAGGTGGGGCCGCTCGGCTGGCGGGCCCTGCCAACGACGAGACGGCGCGAGTGGCGGAACCCTCTCGCCAGCCGGGTCCCCCCACCCTTGTACTTATAACGTATTGTAAGAGCCGGGGGGTTGGCCTATAAACCCCCCCGTCTCCCCATGCAACAGCGGGATGGAGACACGCAGACACATCCACGCACGAACGATCATCCCCTTCTAGGAGTGGACGAAAAGGAGCCAGCTGCCCCTTCTTCCTCTTCTAGACACAACTCCAGGAGCACCATTGTACTTATACCTATCCATCCAACAAAACCAAGCATGACTAGGGGTATTACCTCCCCCAGAGGGCCCTGAACCTGGGTACGTCATATGTCATCACCGCTTGTTCCCAATCTCGCACCCGGAGCCCGTTCGCGTCTTCCAGCCCCAACCACCCACGATAAGCCACCCCATGGCATCTGTTGTGAGAAAATGACGACAAGCCACCTCCCTGACGGCCATCTTCTTGGCCACCTCCTCCTTCGCCAGGGCGGCCTTGAGGTGGTCCTGGGCCGCCTCCCCGTCCACCAGCAGTGCGGCCAGCCGGTCTTTCTCCAGCGTGGCCTCCTAGACATCCTACGCCAGCCGGTCCCGCTCGGAGAGGAGCCCGGTCTTCTCCTCTCGGAGGGCGGTCAGGTCACCTGCCAGGCATGGCAGGCATCAGCCGGCTCTCGGGGGGCTACATACCCCTCCCACAAAATGCAACTTACCTTGCGCACGCGCCAGCTCCTCCTCCAGGCGGTGGAGGTCGTGTTCGCCACGGTCGTGGATGGCGACCGCCTCCTCGAACAGCTTCTGCCGTGAGGAGTTCGCCTCCTGTCACGCAGAGCCAAAAATCAAGACTTGGTCAAAGAGATCCAGCCCGGCTGCCCGGCAGCTGGTTAGCTGGCCCGTATCTCGGGAGGCTACACCCAGTGGATGCGCTTTGCATGCCCCCACTGAAACTGCTAAGACAAAAGGAACCGTGCTTACCTGCGCACGCTGCAGGGTGGCGTCGGCCACCTCTGCGAACCGAGCTAGCTCCGGCCGGCACCGATCTAGGACGCTCCCCAAGTCCCCGAACGAAGTGACCGGGCCGCCCGCCTAGGGAGCCGGTAGGGCTGGCACGCCCGCCAGCGCCTGCCAATACCGGAGCACCTCTTGCATGGTCCGTAGGGTACTCCGGGCCCGGCTGCCGTGGCCGCTCGGGCTCACCACGGAACCGGCCGCTGGCAGCGGGTCAATAAGGGAGAGGGTCCGGGTCGCCCCCTGCCGTCCCTCCGCCCGACGTCGTCGCCGTCTCCACTTCCTGCCGCTCCAGCGCGTCGATCGCGATGGAGGGCGCCTCCACCACCACAGCTGCCACCTCTGGCGCTGCCTCTGTTGCCGCCCCCGGGGCCACCGGGGCCTCCGTCACGTCAACCCGGGCCAGCTCGGCCGCGAGCAGTGTCACGTCCGGCACCTCCGGCCGGGTCGCCTCGGGAGCCGGCTCCGCTGCCGCCGCCCCCGCTCAGGCCGCCTTCTCCGCGGTTGGAGGCGCAGGCGGGTCCATGATCGCCCCTCGTGGCTCGCTCGACGGAGGCCTCGACGGGCGGGTCGATTTCGCCGCCGAGTCCGATGCTCGCGCAGCGTCTGTGGCCCTCCTCCGCCGCCTGCCGCTTGAAGTCCTGGAATGCGAGGCCCTGCCTCGCGTTCCAAACTTGGAGGCTCGCAGCTCCGCGATCCTCCTCTTCTCCTCCCGCTGGGTGGCCGCGTGTTCGCGGGCCAGCCCGCTGGAGGCATCCATCGGTTCCCCCGCCGGCTCCCCCTCGTGAAGCTCGATGGGGTCCCTACAACGCACAAAGACCGGATTACCAACCGCATCGCGACCTGGAAGAAAACAAACGCAAAACGCGGAAATAAGACTCACCCAATGACAAGGGGCAAGGACCGCTAGGTGCGCGGCGGCTTCCGCGCGGCCACCTTCACCCGCTTATGGACTGGCGGCAGGGCCGCCGGCCCTTCCTGGGCCAACCTTTTCGCCCAATCGTCTGCTTCACCCGTCGAGGCTTGAGCCGGCCACTCCTCGCTTCGCCGACCCTGGCGCGCTGAGGGAGAAGGCTCGTTCAGAATCATTATGTCATCGTCATCATCATCGTCGTCCGTCTAGTCCCTAATCGAGGGGGCAAGAAGGAACTCACCTGCTCCGCTGGGCCCCCCGGCTGTGGTGGATCCTCCGGCTCCGCTGGGGTCGCCAACTCTTCGGCTCCTTCCGAGGAGTCCATCCCCTCCTACGGCGGGCCTCCCCGCTCGTAGTCTTCGGAGTCGGAGTGCGTGCGCTCCGCCTCGAAGATTTGGGTGCGGGCCGTTCAGGGTGTTCTGTCGCACTAATAGTTACGTACAGCACGACAAAGTGAGGACCGCGGTCGGTTGTCGGCTAGAAAGAATCAAATGAATAAAGGTCACCTCACCTAAAGACTTACTAGAGGGGGACGGTTGATGTCATGCCCAAGATGCGCGCCTATCCATTTAAGGCACGAGGGCCTCGCAAGGGATAAAGGCGCATCTTGCCGTTAGGAAGAATAGTATCATCACAACACACAATACTGAATGAGAAGGGTATACAGGTTGGCTTAGACTCGCCAAATGCTAACTTACAATGTCACTCAAATCATAACCTCAAGTTGAACACAGGGTCCGTCTACAGACGAAATCAAACGATAAAAGAAGTTGCAAATGATACTATCAAGCTATCCCAAAGATAACGACCAGGTCCTCTACTCATCCGGATATGTCACGTACATCCTGCCTCTTTCCTCCTCATATTCCCACTAGAGCTGGGTAAGATCATCCTGCACGAACTCATCTCAACCTGTACCTGGAGTGTTGTAGTAAACTGTGAGCCACAGAGGACTCAACTATCATGTGCCCGGGTACCAAGACTATTTAAGCTTTACGATGGAAGGGGTGATGTTTAGTCTGCAGCAGCACTAAGCATTATATGATGGCTATCTTACGCAACAATAATGTAAATATGAGTGGTCTACGTTAAGCGATCGAACCTAGCATAATCTCTATGAGATCCTGAACACCTGCTTACGTCAATCATAACCCCACCATGTCCTCTCTCGGATCATGTGCACGAGCAGAGACAATCACGGTTACTCACAAAGTTGGTGCATTTTTACTTAGAGTTTACTTTAAGTTTACTAGAACCGGGTGTTAAACAAATATCCAAGTTGCCACATAACCGCAGGCATGGCTTTCCGAAAGATTTAACCATGCAGGGGGTGCTCCAACTAATCCATTACAAAATTAACCACACTCCATGGGAAGGCCTCGACCGCGGATCTCGTGATCATCATAGGTAATTCCAAAGGAATTCCAACAAATCGAGTAAACCCGAAGAAAGTCAGACTCCGCACGCAAGACACTCGATAAAGGTAAAACAAATCCAGCAAGACCACCCGACGTGTCGACAAACCCGATAAGAGCCGCGTATCTCGTTCTTAGGACACGACGGATAAGCACAGTGTACGGTGGCCTGATAGAAATCTCCCGAGTTGCCCCGGGTTGTCCCCGCACATGGCTCTAGTTTGGACCAACACTCATGAGGGGCACTGGCCCGGGGGTTGTTTAATTATCCACGGGTTTGCAAGACCCTATGCAGTTTTATTAAGTTGTTAAGCAAATGTAGTACCAATGTTAGGTCTTGCCAGACAAGTTTTAATCTCAATCGAATAAACAAGGGTGTCCCCATAACAATCCCGAGCATGTTAGGAGCGCAAATTATGGAAAACATAACACCGGTAGCAAGGAACTAATGGCGGTAATAGCGGAACAAATCACTTAGCAAAAGGCCAAGCCTTCCGCCAATAAAAGGATATATATGTGTATTAAATTAAATAACAGAATATTGTGATATCCAAATCCATGTTATCACATGGAACAACCTACACCTGCAACTAAGAACACTATAAGAGGGGCTAAGCATCGGTAAATTAGCCAATCAACTGTTTGCTGGGATGTGGAGGTTAGAGGCTAGCATGGCAACATGGGGGCTGATATCATCTGGTAGGTAGCGTAATTGTAACAATAAGAACGAGAAACTAGCAAGCAAAGATAGTATCCGAATCCGGGTGCGATCATCTTGCCTGTTGGTTCTTTAGTGAAACAAGTAGCGGGATCCACGTAGTGGTACTCTCCAGGGTCCTCGAACTCAGTATCGACACTCGTGTCTACCCAAGAGAAACAGAAAATAAATAACCAACCAAGGTGCAATGCACAATAAAAATGATGCATGACCATTTATGAAGAGTTCTATCATGGCAATCCAAAACTAGTCATGTTTCACGAGCAAAGTTGTTATTAATGAATCTGGACAGAACCTCATGTTAAGTTATTTATACATGCATGAACATGGAAAATAAGGATGCAGCATGCAAAATCGATAGAAATGCATATAAGGATCGCAAGAAACGGAGTTACGGTTCTCACGATACGCTCATGACAAGGTACGAAGGCAAAACACAAGACCACCCAATACCTGGGCTAATTCTTGGCATTCCAAGGTAGCCACTGGATAGGTGATGGAAAATCAATCATAATAGACTCAAAAATCAAGACATTCCATGGAGTATAGCTCCCACAAATCACAAAAGAAAAATCACAACAAATATGTCACAAACAGCAACATAGCAACTTGAGATGCTCACAACTTGAGCTACAGGAATCCTACAACCACAAACAAGATATGGACAGAATCTACTCAACACCCAAATCAATTTATCCAAATATGCAATCAGAAAAAAGAGGCAAACATCAATATGCATGGATCAAGCAAGTTGGCTTGAAGAATCAGGTTTTTAGGGACTTAGTGAAAATTCCAATTTTCTGGAATCTGGGTTAATAAAGTAGCAAGTTGACAGCACTGGTTAAATAAGCTAGAGAGCCCCTATTCACATGAAAATTAACAGGATGGTAGATGGAAATATCTACTACAAATAACTAACACTAAGCATGCTCAAATTCACAACACATCATTAGTTACGCCCCACTCTACATGGCAAAACAATAACAGCAGAATCTCCAGACTTGGGCATTTTAAGCAGGTTGGCAGAAGCAGAAAGTAGGCAACTTAACAGCATGGTTCCCACCCATCTAGTGACTTAACATGAATAACAAAAATACAGGGACATTCCCAACAACTTTTACTAACAAACTCATGTTGGCAAGAACTTAAATGCATGCATAGATTAATTCATATGAAAAAGACAAAAGGGCATCACAGCATAAAAATGCAGTTTTGTCAAGTTGCCCCAAAGTCAAATCTGACTTCACATATGCATTCATGGGTTGATTATACCCCAAAATCATTACTCATACCCTTAGGCTTGCTTGTAGAAAGTGGGAGAAAAGCTAGGTCGAAATTTGACCCCCTAAGTCATGGTTGACTTATGACACAAGTGCATACTCAAATAAAAGGCATAAAAATGACTTGTGCTCTATTGTTACATGTTGGAAAGGGGTTAATTAGCATATTAGAGACATTATAACATGGCATAACATCATTGCAAAGAGGTTTTAGTGAAAAATAAAAATACTTTTGCAGAGGAAATAATGTGCTCATATTATTAAAAATATCAAGTTGATTTATTGCAAAGATCTTTTAATAATAAAATAAATAACAGCCCTTGTTTTTAAAACAAAACAAAATCCAAACAACCCCAAACAACAAAGGCAACACTCACATCATTCATAAGAATATTAGGGCCACCTTTTGAACATTTTTAAACTAATAGAATAGCAAGTAAAATCTGGTCATATAATTTAAATGAAGAGATGGGAAGATGGGAGGTGATGTTGAAAGGAAGAAGAGAGGGGAAGAAGAGGTGGCACACATGGATCCAACCACACACTCAAACACCAACACCACACAAGTGACACTCACATACAATCACAACACATGAGACACAAGAAAGCAAGCATGCAAGATGGATGGTATGATGGATGTCATGATGCATGGATGCAACAACACAATGATACAAGGTGTAACTCATACATAAACTCATAGCACAAGGTTCATACAAGGGGGTTACATGCCAAATAAGGTAGGGGCAGCACCTGGGCTGTCACAACTCTCCCACACTACAAGAGGATCTTGAACCGAGATCTAGGAACGAAAGAAGTCCGAAAATTCGGAACGGAGAAGGTCCTCGCGCTCCCAAGTAGCTTCTTTGTCGGAATGATGAGACCACTTCACCTTGAGGAACTTGATAGACTTGTTGCGAGTCTTACGCTCAGTTTCTTCAAGAATAGCAACTGGGTGCTCACGATAAGAAAGATCTTCTTGAAGATCGATGTCTTGGAGGTCAATGGTTCACTCAGGAGTCTTGAAGCATTTTTGGAGCTGAGAAACATGGAAGACATCGTGCACGTTTGCGAAATTTGGAGGAATCTCAATTTGATATGCAAGACCACCTCTCTTGTCAACAACTTTGAAAGGACCAACAAAACGAGGAGCCAACTTCCCTTTGATTCCAAATCGTTGCGTGCCTCTCAAGGGAGAAACTTTGAGATAGACAAGATCATCCACTTGGAAGGAAACATACCGATGTTTGCTATCATAATAGCTCTTCTGACGGGACTAAGCTGCTTTGAGGTTCTCACCAATGACATGGCACATTTCTTCTGCTTCAGTGATCATGTGATTGCCCAATATCTGACGCTCACCGGTTTCAGACCAGTTAAGCGGGATACGACACTTTCTGCCGTAGAGAATCTTGAACGGGGCCTTGCCTCGACTATCTTGGAAGCTATTGTTGTATGAGAATTCAGCATAAGGAAGGTAGTCTTCCCACTTCATGCCGAACGAAATCACACAAGCTCTGAGCATATCTTCAAGGATCTGATTGACTCTCTCAACTTGACCACTTGTCTGCGGATGGACCGCAGTGCTGAAACCGATCTTGGTACCCATAGCAGTCTGGAAGGACTCCCAAAACTTGGAAGTGAAGAGGCTTCCACGGTCAGAAGAGATGAGTTGAGGAATACCATGCAAAGACACTATCCTTGACGTATACAACTCTCCAAGCTGAGCTGCCGAGATAGATTCCTTGACTGGCAAGAAATGAGCAACTTTTGACATCTTGTCGATAACCACAAAGATGGCATCGTTGCCCCTCTTGGACTTGGGGAACCCAATGACGAAATCCATCTCAACATGATCGAATTTCCACTCTGGGATAGGCAAAGGCTGAAGGAGACCTGCTGGACGTTGATGTTCCGCCTTCACTCTGCAACAAACATCACACTCGTTCACGAACTGAGCAATTGCACGTTTCATGCGAGTTCACCAGAAGGTTTGCTTGAGATCTTGATACATCTTGGAACTGCCTGGATGAATGGATAGAAGATAATTGTGTGCTTCATCCATGATAACCTTTCTGAGATCACCTTTTGGAACCACAAGACGGTCCTCAAAGAACAAGGTATCGTTGTCATCGACACGAAAGCACTTATACTTCGGATTGCTCTTGGCCACATCTTTCTTCACTTTCTTCACCATAGCGTCTAGCAGCTGCGCTTGGTGAACCTGATCTTCCAGAGTCGGAGAGACTTGAAGATTGGCAAGAAATCCTTGCGGAATCATCTGAAGGTTGAGCTTGCAG
The DNA here is from genome assembly GCA_022496015.1 of Hordeum marinum. Classification (NCBI taxonomy): domain Eukaryota; kingdom Viridiplantae; phylum Streptophyta; class Magnoliopsida; order Poales; family Poaceae; genus Hordeum; species Hordeum marinum. Next base: position 491,058,463 of record CM039678.1, read on the forward strand.
AAGCCTTCACAAAGCTTGGGTTGAAGAGGCTTCAGGATCAGACTATTGCAGTACGCCTTACGGCTGATCGCGTCTGCAATGACATTTGCTTTCTCAGGAGTATACTCAATGCTTGGGTTGAAGTCTTCAAGCATTTGCACCCAACAAGATTGCCAAAGATTGAGATTGGGTTGAGTGAAAATGTACTTCAAGCTCTTGTGATCGGTGTACACCTCAACTGGTCTACCCAACAACAAACGCCTCCAAGTCATTAGAGCATGCACAACTGCCACCAACCCAAGATCATGAGTGGGGTAGTTCTTCTCGGTAGGCTTCAACTGGCGCGAGGTATAGGCCACAATCTTCTTGTCTTGCATAAGAACACCACCAAGGCCTTGGAGAGAAGCATCATAGAAAACTTGGAAAGGCTTGGACTGCTCAGGAGGAACAAGAACTGGACCTGACGTCAGTCTTAGCTTGAGTGTATTAAACGCTGCATCACACTCAGGAGACCACACATACTTGACACTCTTCTGGAGGACATTGGACAAAGGCTTGGCAATTTGAGAGAAGTTCTCCACGAACCTTCTGCAATAACTAGCAAGCCCGAGGAAACTCCGAAGCTGCTTAAAGTTCTGAGGAGGTTCCCACTTCAATATACCTTCAACTTTCTTAGGGTGCACTTTAATTCCCTCGGCAGAGATGACATGCCCGAGGTACACCACTTCATTGATCCAGAACACACACTTGAAAACTTGGCATAGAACCGATGCTCTCTTAACTTGTCAAGCACAAGGCGGAGATGCTCTGCATGATCTTCTTCTATCTCCGAGAACGCAAGGATATCATCCAGATAGACCAAGACGAACTCATTCTTGAAAGGAGAGAAGATGAAATGCCTCATTCTTGAGAAGGTTGGAGGAGCATTCGCAAGACCAAACAACATAACGGTGTACTCATAAGAGCCAAAACTCATCCTGAAAGCGGTCTTGGGAATGTCCTCTTCGCGAATGCGAATCTGATGATAACCCATGCGAAGATCCAACTTGGAGAAAACCTTGGCACCTTTCAGCTGCTCAAACAACTCATTGATGTTGGGAAGTGGGTACTTGTTTCTAATTGTCTTCTTGTTCAATGGCCGGTAGTCCACACAAAGACAATCCGTGCCATCTTTCTTCTTGACAAACAAAACTCCACAACCCCATGGAGAAGAACTTGGTCTGATCAGACCCAGACGTTCTTGCTCATCTAGCTGCTTCTTCAACTCTTTCAACTCTTCGGGACCAAGTTTATACGGGCGCTTGCAGACCGGTTCAGTTCTGGGCTCGAGATCAATCACGAACTCGACTGGCCGGTGCAGAGGCATTCCTGGAAACTCTTCTGGAAAGACATCTTCGTACTCAAAAACCACCGAAATTTGAGAAATTGCCGAGATTTCTCCCTTCTCGTTAAGAGCAAAGAGACGGATTGTGTCATCGCGAGCTACGAAAATAATCACGTCTTCTGAAGGATGAGTCAGCTTGACTTATTTTGCTTTGCAATCAATATGAGCCTTATTCATAGCCAGGAAGTCCATGCCCAGAATGAGATCAATATCAGAATTATCGAGAACAATTGGGGAAGCAAGAAAAGAATAATTCCCCATCTTGATAGAAGCATCCGGCACCATGCAATTGGAATTCATTAACTTCCCAGGGGACACCACTGACACAGGTCTAAGGAGATATTGACAAGCAAACTCATGCATTGCAAAGAATGAACGAGACATGAAACAATGCGATGCACCAGAATCAAACAAAACTTTTGCTGGAATAGAATTAATTGAGAGATTACCCATGATCACTTGAGAAGAATCCTCTGCCACTGCTGCATTCACCATATTGACTCTTGCCGACTTGGGATTATGCTTCATCATAGCATTGCCTGGAGGCTTGACAGGAGGAGGAGGCGCAAGACGCCGCTGGTTGCACTTGTTTGCATAGTGACCCTTCTGGGCACACTTGTGACAAGTCACCTCAGAAAGCGGACGAACATTGCTTGGAGGAGGAACAAGAACAGCCTTGGACGCCTGGTTCTTCTACTGGAAACCTGGGTTGGGTGGGTGGGAAGAACCACGACCACTGAACTGCTTCTGCTGCTGAGGAGGACGAAACGGAAGAGGATTTGGTGCCCAATACTTCTGCTGCTTGGGAACCATCTGAGATCTGGAAGAAGAATTATATGAATCCCTTGAACGCTTCTTAGAGTTCTCCAACTTGAGCTGAGCTGCTTCAATCTTCAAAGCCATGTTATAGAACTGATCAAGCTCACGAGGCTCCTGAAGAACTAAGCCTGGCAGAAGCTCATCCTTGAGACCACCTACGAACTGATAGATCATAGCTTAGTCATCAGGAACATCTTGCTTGGCGTAACGAGCTAGATTCTATAACTCGACGTTGTACTGGTAGACAGACTTACTTCCCTGCTTCAGATGCCTGAACTTCTCACACATCTCCTCGACAAAGCTTGTCGGAATGTAATGAGCCCTGAAGTCACGACGGAAATTGTCCCAAGTAACAACACGATCGCCCTAGAATCCTTGTACTGTTGCCACCAGTCAGCTGCTTGACCCTTTAGCTGGAACGATGCAAATCTGACAAAGTCCTCTGGCCTGACATTGCTGCACTCAAAATGCTTACTCATATCACAAAGCCAATCATTAGCATCTAAAGGCTGCTCACAACAGGTGAAAGTCTTGGGCTGGTTGGCAAGGAACTGATTGAGAGTCGCAAACTGGAGTTGATTCTGAAAATTGCCTTGAAAGCTCTGCTAACCCTGTTCCCTTTCTTGCAACAGCCTTAGCAACATCTGAGTGTTCGCATTGGTCGTGGCCATCACAGCTTGCCAAGCTTCTGGAGGAGGAGGCGGAGGAGGCGGTGGCGGGGGTGGCAGTGGAAGATCAGTCTGCTCCTCACCACGACTCGGATTGCTGTGAGTTGGTGGAGCCATCCTGAAGATGGAAAAAACGCATCAGCACCTCATTGATAAGATGAACATAAGCTGAATCAAATGCTTGAAAGAAATTGAACAACTAACAACATAGCCTTCCTACTGAAAAATTAGTAAGAATGCTTCTTCGGATCATGATAACATCATTGATATAATAAGCCACTTGCAATTAACACAAAAGTATTGAGCTAAGCGCTCGGAACAAATGTACATGCCCAATACACTTGGAGAAGATGATCGTAGATGACTACAAGATTTCCGACCTATGAACTTCCAAAAAATTTCTTGTTTATGCGATTCGGGTTGCGGAATCAGGAACCTGCCCTAGGCAATCAGCTACAACTGCATCCTCAACCTTCCACACCATAATTCAATAAATTCCGCAAACTCGTCTACTCTCGAATCCTCGAACTCACAACTATACTAAACCATGGTGGTACCCCGGATGCCTCCCCAGTACTGGGTGACTTCGACCTTATCTCACCATGATAAGTATTGAAGTAATTCCGAACATTCTCCGTCCTGAGATATCAAGGAAGTTGAATGATAACGATGTGCCAACATTCCCTGGAGCTCGACTCCCCGGAAGAAATCAAGTTACACAGGAGGCACCAAGACAGAACCCTGTCACATCGGCATCATATATCTTCCAAAATACCCGCGTGATCCTAAAAAAATTTGAGCGAGAAGAGGAGTAGAAACAAAATTTCTAAGTCGGAAACCTCATCAGAGCATAGAAGAGGAGTAGAAAGAATCCTACTCTCCGATATAACTAGACTCAAAATCGTATTCACTAGACACGACTCAGCCAAGTTCGAACAAGCAAAGGCTCCTATGGTCGTATGGCTCGGATACCAACTTGTCACGCCCAAGATGCGCGCATATCCATTTAAGGCACGAGGGCCTCGCAAGGGATAGAGGCGCATCTTGCCGTTAGCAAGAATAGTATCATCACAACACACAATACTGAATGAGAAGAGTATACAGGTTGGCTTACACTCGCCACATGCTAACTTACAATGTCACTCAAATCATAACATCAAGTTGAACACAGGGTCCGTCTACGGACGAAATCAAACGATAAAAGAAGTTGCAAATGATACTATCAAGCTATCCCAAAGATCACGACCAGATCCTCTACTCATCCGGATACGTCACGTACATCCTGCCTCTTTCCTCGTCATATTCCCACTGGAGCTGGGTAAGGTCATCCTGCACGAACTCATCTGAACCTGTACCTAGAGTGTTGTAGTAAACTCTGAGCCACAGAGGACTCAGCTATCATGTGCCCGGGTACCAAGACTATTTAAGCTTTAAGATGGAAGGGGTGAAGTTTAGTCTGCAGCAGCACTAAGCATTATATGGTGGCTATCTTACGCAACAATAATGTAAATATGAGTGGTCTACATTAAGCGATCGAACCTAGCATAATCTCTATGAGATCCTGAACACCTGCTTACGTCAATCATAACCCCACCGTGTCCTCTCTTAGATCATGTGCACGAGCAGAGACAATCACGGTTACTCACACAGTTGGTGCATTTTTACTTAGAGTTTACTTTAAGTTTACTAGAACCGGGTGTTAAACAAATATCCAAGTTGCCACATAACCGCGGGCACGTCTTTCCGAAAGATTTAACCCTGCAAGGGTGCTCCAACTAATCCGTTACAAAATTAACCACACTCCATGGGAATGCCTTGATCGCGGATCTCGTGATCATCATAGGTAATTCCAAAGGAATTCCAACACCTCAAGTAAACCTGAAGAAAGTTAGACTCCACACGCAAGACACTCGATAAAGGTAAAACAAATCCAGCAAGACCACCCAACGTGTCGACGAACCCGATAAGAGCCTCGTATCTCATTCTCAGGACACGACGGATAAGCACAGCGTACGGTGGCCTGATAGAAATCTCCCGAGTTGCCCCGGGTTGTCGCCGCACATGGCTCTAGTTTGGACCAACACTCATGAGGAGCACTGGCCCCGGGGTTGTTTAATTATCCACGGGTTTGCAAGACCCTATGCAGTTTTATTAAGTTGTTAAGCAAATGTAGTACCAATGTTAGGTCTTGCCAGACAAGTTTTAATCTCAATCGAATAAACAAGGGTGTCCCCATAACAATCCCGAGCATGTTAGGAGCGCAAAGTATGGAAAACATAACACCGGTAGCAAGGAACTAATAGCGGTAATAGCAGAACAAATCACTTAGCAAAAGGCCAAGCCTTCCACCAATACCAAGATATATATGTGCATTAAATTAAATAACAGAATATTGTGATATCCAAATCCATGTTATCACATGGAACAACATGCACCTGCAACTAAGAACGCTATAAGAGGGGCTGAGCATCGGTAACTTAGCCAATCAATGGTTTGCTGGGATGTGGAGGTTAGAAGATGTCATGGCAACATGGGGGCTGATATCATGTGGTAGGTAGGGCAATTGTAATGATAAGAACGAGAAACTAGCAAGCAAAGATAGTATCAGAATCCGGGTACGATCATCTTGCTTGTTGCTTCTTCAGTGAAACAAGTACCGGGATCCTCGTAGTGGTACTCTCCAGGGTCCTCGAACTCAGTATCAACACTCGCGTCTAAACAAGAGAAACAGCAAATAAATAATCAACCAAGGTGCAATGCATAATCAAAATGATGCATGACCATTTATGAAGAGTTCTATCATGGCAATCCAAAACTAGTCATGTTTCACGAGCAAAGTTGTTAGTAATGAATTTGGATAGAACCTCATGTTAAGTTATTTATACATGCATGAACATGGCAAATATGGATGCAGCATGCAAAATCGACAGAAATGCATATAAGGATCGCAAGAAACGGAGTTACGGTTCTCACGATACGCTCATGACAAGGTACGGAGACAAAACACAAGACCACCAAATACCTGGGCTAATTCTTGGCATTCCAAGGTAGCCACTGGATAGGTGATGGAAAATCAATCATAATAGACTCAATAATCAAGCCATTCCATGGAGTATAGCTCCCACAAGTCACAAAAGAAAATCACACCAAATCTGTCACAAACAGCAACATAGCAACTTGAGAAGCTCACAACTTGAGCTACAGGAATCCTACAGCCACAAACAAGATATGGACAGAATCTACTCAACACCCACATCCATTTATCCAACTATGCAATCATAAAAAAGTGGCAAACATCAATATGCATGGATCAATAAAGTTGCTATGAAGAATCAGGTTTTTAGGGACTTAGTGAAAATTCCAGTTTTCTGGAATCTGGGATAATAAAGTAGCAAGTTGAAAGTACTGGTTAAATAAGCTAGAGATCTCCTATTCACATGAAAACTGACAGGATGGTATATGGCAATATCTACTACAAATAACTAACATTGAGCATGCTCAAATTCACAACACATCATTAGCTACACCCCACTCCACATGGCAAAACAATAACAGCAGAATCTCCAGACTTAGCCATTTTAAGCAGGTTGACAGAAACAGAAAGTAGGCAAATTAACAGGATGGTTCCCACTCATCTAGTGACTTAACATGAATAAAAAAAATACTGCGACATTCCCAACAACAGTGAATAACAAACTCATGTTGGCAACAACTTAAAAGCATGCATAGATTAATTCATATGAAAAAGACAAAAGGGCATCACAGCATAAAAATGCAGTTTTGTCAAGTTGCCCCAAAGTCAAATCTGACTTCACAGATGCATTCATGGGTGATTCTACCCCAAAATCCTTACTCATACCCCTATGCTTGCTTGGAGCAAGTGGAAGAAAAGCTAGGTCGAAATTTGACCCCCTAAGTCATGGTTGACTTATGACACAAGTGCATACTTAAATAAAAGGCATAAAAATGACTTGTGCTCTATTATTACATGTTGGAAAGGGTTTAATTAGCATATTAGAGACATTATAACATGGCATAGCATCATTGCAAAGACGAAATTATGTAAAAGAGGAACTATGCTTGTAATGCACATAAAAGAGAACATCTACACTTGTGGCTACACATGCACCTACACTCACTACTCCACACTAGCACCTCAACCTACACATGCACTTCCAAAGCCACACACACTCACACAAGTGTGTGTATGTATAATATACACACACCACTACACTAGCACCCACACACACTACACCAAGGCATACCCCACCTACACACACAACCATGCATATGTGCATGATCACATGCACATACACTCCACAAGGCACACCACCTTCACATACACTTATGTATGGAGGTAAAAGCAACACACCACACTCACAAGCACATACCTACACTAGTGGGGGGGGGGGTATGCATGAAACATACACACACTCACACAACACACACACAAGCACATGGCACAAGTATGTGTATGGATCACATACATACACACACACTACACCACTACACCAAGCACACACATATGTGTGTGTGCAAGAAGCACACACACATACACATATATCACTACACCACAACAAAAATATCAAAAGAAAAGGACACAAGTCCTACACATACATACATACATAAACATACATATAAAAAAAAGAAAACGAAGCAAAAAAAAAGAAAAAAAAAGAAGGGGGGTAGGGGATCAAACCCAAGACCTCCTGGTCTCACCCCACGTCCACTACCACTGCACTAGCGAGTCGACTGTTAACACAGGGAGGCCTCTGCACCTCTAGTACACACACACACGCATATGCTATCTGACAAAACTAAAGAAAAACATAGCACACGGCGACAGGGCAACTCCGACGAGCAACGACGGCGACCTATGGCGACTCTGGCGACAGTGACTGCACTCACACGCGCGGGAACAACCCGAGAGCCCATTCCCACGCTCACCTTGCGGCGAGAGGGACAGAGGCGAGCTCAAGTCCGAGCTTTTCCGGCCGGCGGCAACAAGCACCACGGCGACGGTGCTACACGCTACGGCGAGGAAAGGGGCAATGAGGACCGACGGCTCACCTTGGGGTCAAGGCAACGACAAGCCGGTCACGATGGAGGCGACGGAGGGGAGGGAGATGGCCGGAGACACGGCGGCGACGCAGGGGAAGCAGAACGCTCGGGGACGGCGGCGCGGCACCGCAGAGGAGGAGCTCCTCTCCTCCTAGCGGCGGGGATGGAAGGCGGGCGATGTCGGCTTGCTCCACGCCATCTCCACCAGCGTCGAGGACCACCGGATACGGCGGCGATGACGAGCTCTCTCTCTCTCTGAACTTACCTGTCGTATCTCTGACAGAGAAGGAAAAGGAGAAGGGGGGAGGAGGAAGAAGGAGGAAGAGCGGCGGCGGCGAGTGGAGAAGGAAGAGGAACCCTAGGCGCGGAGGGGCACGCATGCCGAGGGCTTTATACCACCCAGGCTGACAGCGACGGCGACGGAAAGGAGCGGCAGAGCTGCACGCTCTCTCTAAACCTGACGGAGAAGGGGGACGGGGGCAGGTTGCCGTTGAGTGGGCGGCTGGGCCGAGCCAGTGGCTCTCCTGGGCTGGAAGCCCAGTGCCCACCTGCACCCTCTCACAGAAAAAGGGGGGGTTCTGAATATTTTTAAAATAGCACACTCAAGAAAATCCATAGAGAAAATAAAAGAGGTTTTAGTGAAAAATAAAAATACTTTTGCAGAGGAAATAATGTGCTCATATTATTAAAAATATCATGTTGATTTATTGCAAAGATCTTTTAATAATAAAATAAATAACAGCCCCTGTTTTTAAAACAAACCAAAATCCAAACAACCCCAAACAACAAAGGCAACACTCACATCATTCATAAGAATATTAGGGCCACCTTTTGAACAATTTTAAACTAATAAAATAGCAAGTAAATCTGGTCATATAATTTAAATGAAGAGATGGGAAGATGGGAGGTGATGTTGAAAGGAAGAAGAGAGGGGAAGAAGAGGTGGCACACATGGATCCAACCACACACTCAAACACCAACACCACACAAGTGACACTCACATACAATCACAACACATGAGACACAAGAAAGCAAGCATGCAAGATGGATGGTATGATGGATGTCATGATGCATGGATGCAACAACACAATGATACAAGGTGCAACTCATACATAAACTCATGGCACAAGGTTCATACAAGGGGGTTACATGCCAAATAAGGTAGGGGCCGCACCTGGGCTGTCACAGTTGATGTGGTCGTACGGCTCCATGCCGAACGACCACGACTCGAGCTTTAGCTTGAACGTCGTAAGGGCGTTCCACCGCTTCTCCACCTGAGCCGGTGTCTGGTCGACCGTGGACAGCCGGCAGGGGTCCCGGCGGCCGGACATATCGTAGATCTGGTGCGGCCTCAGCTAGAGAGGCAGCATCCGGCGCGCGATGAAGGCTGCCACCAGATCGGAGGCGACCAACCCCTCGGAGCTCTTCAGCGTCGCGACCTAGCCGAGCTCCGTCAGGTCCACGTCGCGCGAGGCAGCCCCCGGCTAGTTCACCTGGCTGGACTGCACGCCGACGAACGGCGGCAGTTGGATGAAGTCCAAGTTTGGGTTGGCTTTCTTCACGTAGAAGAACGTTCGGTGCCAACCTTTGACGGAATCGATGAGAGAAAGAGGAAGGAAGCGCGCAGTGCCACGGTAGCACACCACCGTGCCCCCACAGGCACTGACTTTCAACGGCTTGAGATAGATGAGAGCGCTCAAGAAGTCGATGAAAGGAAGGATTCCGAGGTACCCCTCACACAATGTCACGAAGGCGGAGAGGTACAAGATCGCGTTGGGGCCAAGATGACGCGGCTGGAGGTCGAAGGTGTCGAGGAAAAGGCGGAAAAAGATGCTCACCGGGAGCCCGAAGCCGCAGGCGAAGTGCCAGAGGAACACGACATGTTCCCCTGGCTGCGGCGCCGACGCCACCTCGTCGCCCGGTGCACACATGACCACTCGTTCCGTCGGCGGCAGCATGCGCGCGTGGTGGAGCTTCGCAATGTAGGCGGAGCCATCCCAGCTCCCTCCGCGTCCGTCGGCCATCTCGGCAGCGGGGCGGCGCGCGGGCACGGTTGCGGGCTCGGGCACGGTGTCGCGCAAGGGGCAGAGGAGGACGAAGAAAGCAAGAAGATGGGCAGCGAGGGAGCAAGCGGGATGCGGGTATCTCCGCCCCCTGCCCTTCCTCCCCTTTTATAGGGGAGGCCACGACTGGGGGCGTGGGATTAACTGCACCCACTCCCTCGGAAACTCCGCGCGCGTGGGTGGCCCCGTGCCGTAACGGTCGCTTCGGGGCGTAGAGGATCCCGGCCTGTGCCCCGAGGCCTACTGGGCTACGCCCGGAACCTAACGGGCTAGGCCCAGACCGATGTCCCGTCTCCTCGCGTGCACGGGGCCCGCCGCATCATTACTCGCCGCATGGCATGCGGCGAGCCAGCGCGGGTCCCGGGGCGACGCACCGGTACCCGAGGCATTGGGCCCAACGGCCGACCCGGCTGCCCTTTCGGCTTCACGCGGGAGGCGGGTACCGCTGGGGGAAGCCGCCGGCTCCCCTCTGTCTGCCGGACGCGGGCCCCCGCCGGCTTCGGGTAATACTGACGGGGTTATTACCCCTGGGTAGCCCAAAGCAACGGGGTTCTCCCCCTTTCCACTTCGAAGGAACACCATGCGACCGGCTGCTCATGGTTGGCTGGATTACGGCCGGCTTGAGTGGCCACCGGCTGGCGAGGCGGACGGCTGATCAACAAGCCGGCTCGACCCTTGGTCGGCTGGATGCGGCCAGCTGCCTCCGGGCCGGCTCCTCCGTTAACCTTGGGATGGACAGGCGATGTCCCATCCCACTACGCGCGGGTATGGCGACATGACGCGACCGTCACGACGGGCGACCCTGTAGCCACAATGGCCACTGACGCTCGAGAGCGCATGGCCACAGTCCGGCCGTCAGGGTCGCTAACCTTGGCGAGCACGACTGGGCAGGGGAATAGTGCCAGCACGCCCTCGTCCACTCGATTACCTCCATGCAACGGGGACGGACAACGGACGATCACTCTCACACATACACAGAGCTCTCAAACCCCCTCTAGCAGTGGAGGAAGATGAGCCGACTGCTCCTTCTTCCTCCTCCAGATACAGCTCCAGGAGCACCCTTGTACACATATCCATCCATCCAACTAGACCAAGTAGGACTTGGGGTGTTACCTCCCACGGAGGGCCCTGAACCTGGGTACATGGCGTGTCACCATCGCTTGTGTCCAATCTCGCACCCGGAGCCCGTCGGTGTCCGCCGGCCCCAACCACCTACGATAAGCCACCCTATGACATCTGTCGTGAGAAAACGACTACAATCATCCATCTATAAAAAATAGTCTTGAAAAAAAAGTTGCACCATTCACTAATAGAGTCGCATCATATAGCATCACAATTGGCATCGAAAAAAATTCGTCAAAATGTATCTATGCGGGATCTAGTTTGAAAGATATCGTCGTAAGGATTTCAAGGATGAAAACGAATTTGAATTCGAACAAATGGTTTAAAAGATATGGCATTTAAAAAAATTAAAAACCCCCAATAAATACACGTACATCTAGCGGACAAATTTATGTAACAGCAGCAGCTTCTCAGCAAACGAGCGCGCGTGGACTACTATGTATTTGCGTTAGAACATACGGTTTCACCCTTCATCCCATTCATGTCCCCGTTTCATGGGACATGGGCGTTTTTTTCCTTTGTTCTATGTAGAAGAATAAAAAGGCAATGCCTGTCTTCGTTGGAGAAATAAAGGCAATGTGTATGCGTCCAGGATAGAACCTAGGTAAAAAAAACGTATCTACGCACCTGCCTGTGAAATTTAAAACACAAAAACTCCAAACGTTTTCCGTCAGACAGAACCAACTATGAACCTGCATGTGATTTTTTTTTAAAAATACACACCTGCATGTCCCACAAAAGTAGGGAAAAGCAAACGTTTATCTAATAGAAAAAGTATTTTCTTAAATAAAGAAAGGTTCTTTGAGATTGTGTACTAACCGTATAGAGGAGGACAATACAGGTAAAAAAAATATATATAGGCTAGGAATTCCCAACTTTATCACAGAATAATAGACCTCAAATATGTGGGTGTTCTAAACTATTAAATTTATAATTTCTCAATTCGGGAAAGATAACATGGTAGGCTCAGACGAGATCACATGACATATAGAGTATAACAAACTCAATGTTCACATGAGTTAAAAAAAACTCAATCTCCCCATGAATACACACATCACCTAACCAACTCAAACATTTTTTCTCCATACAAAAAACTCGAACAAATTATTTTCCTAGAAAAAATGACGAATATCTATCCTGTCCAATCCTTTGCGTATAGACACGCCTCTAAATTTAAATTTTCCCCTTCTATCTACATAAGATCAAAAGCAATTGTTGTTAAAAGGTATCAATCAGTGTACAAAAAAATAGGCAAGCCTATCTACCACATTCTAAGTGCCACCAAGCCTACAAACTGTTTAAGATGCATATAGGCCCAATATAAAGTACCAAAGCGTTGATTTTCTATTCCTGAGAATATTGGTTGGATTAAAAGTGTCATTGAATTTTGATTTAGACAATTAAATGTGTGTTTGTTATTCCTAGAGAGCGTCTCCTGTCATTGTTATAGGAAAACAATCAAATATTTTCTATGCAGAAGTATAGTTGAATCTACATAAAAATATGATATTCTAGATAAATGACCGGTCGCCATGCAACATAAAATGCGCCAATTTAATATATGCGCAAATTAGTAACACTAGGCCACCAGATATTTAATCCTCACATTGAAAAATTAAACACATCAAAAAATAAGTCTTGCATAATGGTTTAATATCTCATATACACCCCTCAGAGTGATCTAACTTGGTATAATGATGTTAAACAACACAACACATACATATGAATTTACGAATATTATGAGATAGTAGCAGGACGAGAGTAAAATAATATCAAAATACCATTACCTAGTCCAAATAGATGATATTCTAAGATATACTAATAGGGTATTTAAAGAAAATCGTAACAAAGACTCATCCACAAAGCACGATGATTTAAAATACTTTATGCATAGGTCATATTTACAAAACATAATATTTGTGGTGCCTATAAAAGCATATTGTTTAAAAGATCATACATTTTATGTCTCGGACATTTAAGTTAAAGATGTCGCCCTGACATTTGCGAGGGCCACCTTGCTAGTGAGAATAAAAAAAATACATGGTTGTATGCCTCTTGTCACACACATGGGGCGATGGAAACATTACTTGTAGGTACTGTTACCGACTAAAATGACTTCGCGGGGCGTGGTGGCGTCGTTGCACATGAGGGGCCTATTTATAATATGGGAAAGGACCAGAACCAACTGAACCGAAAAAGAGTTCGGTTGGCTACAATAAAAGATAGAGAAAAATCACCTACGTGGCATGCGAAGTCAATACAAAATTAAGGGAAGTTCCATTTGGGGGTAAAAATTTAGCACCAAAGTGCATTAACGGGGTTATAATATTAAGAAGTTTTCGAATACTGGGTAATATTTGTCCCAAATGTGAACCTTGGGATAAAAAAATGGAATTTACTGTAAACTGAATTATCTTTGTAGGTTTTTTGGTGTAGTATTTCTAATAGACCCTATCATTTCTATATTTTTATAGAAAATTATAGGAAACCCTGCCCTCTTGAAGAGGTTGTTCGGAAATTACACCGAAAATGCAGATGCTCCCTCTCTCCCGCACGGTGTAGAAATGACCACGTACAAATCCATCCAGATGCCCAAAAAATAACCTGCAAAAAATTAATGATATTTGTCCTGTTCAATATAACATCATTACTATAATTCCAAATAGTCTAAAGTAATGCACAAGCTCCCATACAAATTTATGTTGTTGTGTTAGACTCAACCCACCTTTTTTTGCGAAAATACTCAACCCCATCTAACCAATGGTCAAACAGATTAGAAATACTAGTTGGTTGGAACATGTTAAGGACACTTATATTATTCGTCACAATAATTTGCCAAGTGGACATGTGAGAAACAAATGGTGAATCATTTTCTCGTGATCATAAAAGCAACACCGTTCACTCCTTCCCCGCCTACGTTTTACCATATTGTCCTTAGTCAAAATCATTCCCTTATTCACAAATCACATGAAAATCTTGATTATTAAAGCACATTTTTTTCAAATATGAATAGACCAGGGGATAGATCCACTATTATTTTTTGCGTAGAAGGGATAGGGCCACTATTGATCAAGCAATTTAGCAATTGGAGAAACGAATCAGCCTAACCAATCTTTACGCGTGTAATGCTCTCTTTTTTTTGCGAAACTTATGCATATGTAATGCTTCACGTTTGTCAACGTTCCCAACGCTTAATTCGACGGTCCAAACGAATGAGGTCATGACATCGACGCGGCATGGATGCCAAATGAGCATGGTGCTTCCTATCCGAACCATGATCTCGTATTCCGTTCTCATGGTACCATCTTTTGTTTTTGACGGGCACGCACGTGTACCACCTAATAACGCTAACAGTGCAAACAAATCCTTGTTTGAACGGTTCTTGCACCCCCCCCCCCCTATGGTTGTTTCTATGCCCACTGATTAAACGAAGCTTGTCGTTTGGACGTCGATCTCATGTCATTCAAACTATATCAGAAACTTGAGTATCTATGCCCGGTCGTCACGACATGGTCGGCTAGACTAGTCCTTTTTCTCCTTGTTCACGTGTTTCGCTTAGAAACACGCAAAGTTCTTTTGAATTGTTCCGTCTTCTTGCACCCCATGGGTTGTTGGTTAGTACCTGTCTGGATGGCTGGCTCCAGTGCTATATATACGTACACACGACATACCACAAGAACATAACACTCTTCTCCAAATCAGAAATGGGTTCAAGAACAGCTTTCTCTTGTTGTGCTCTGCTACTGGTCACACTGTTGCCTCCGGCAAATGCGTCGAGCAAAGTAAGATATGCTTCTTTGCTCAAGACTTTAACTACTTCGGCTTGTTCTGAAATAGTTTTTTGACCTCTCTTTTCGCATGTTAATTTCAGCTCTACATAGTGTACATGGGGGAGAAGAAACATGAGGATCCATCAGTTGTCACCGCGTCGCACCATGACATACTGACCTCTGTACTTGGGAGGTACTAGCTAGCTAGTGATCCATGTTACTACATATCAGTACCATGCAACAGAAGTGATTGCTAACATAGTGTCTTGTCTGCAACAGCAAGGATGAATCCTTGAAGTCGATAGTTTACAGTTACAAGCATGGATTCTCTGGCTTCGCGGCAATGCTCACCGAAAACCAAGCTGGGACGTTGGCAAGTAAGTGATAAGATTTTGTTGTCTTCATATGTTGCTCGCATGGTTGATAGAAAAGTAATTCACACTGGATGTTGCAAATGTAGAATTTCCTGAAGTTATAAGTGTGAAACCTAACACTTATCACGAGGCGCACACAACTCAGAGCTGGGACTTCCTTGGCCTTGGCTACAACAAATCACCACAACAAACTGACCTCCTTCGGAAAGCGAATTACGGTGAAGATGTCATCATCGGTGTGATCGATTCAGGTTAATTTGTAATCAAATTTCTAGATTAAGCCCAGAAGTTGTGAAATCCTAATATAACCCAACCATTAGAAATTGACATGGTTTGACTCCGTGCATGTTTTTTGCTGCAGGCATATGGCCTGAATCACGAAGCTTTGACGACAACGGATATGGCCCTGTGCCGGCACGGTGGAAGGGCATATGCCAGACTGGAACAGCATTCAATGCGACGAGTTGCAATAGAAAGATCATCGGCGCACGGTGGTACTCCGAGGGAATTGATACCACGAACCTTCAGGGCGAGTACTTGTCGGCTCGGGGCTTTGACAACCATGGCACCCACGTCGCCTCAACCATCGCCGGTGGAGAAGTGCAGGGCGTGAGCTATGGCGGCCTAGCTAAGGGTATGGCACGTGGCGGGGCGCCACGTGCACGGCTAGCAATCTACAAGGCGCTATGGGGCTCGCCCCCATCAGGCAGTGATGCCATGATCCTCGCAGCCATTGACGATGCCATACATGATGGCGTGGATGTCTTGTCGCTCTCGCTGGGTGGGGCCGCTCACGAGTTCCCCGGGACACTGCATGCTGTCTTGAGAGGGATCTCCGTTGTCTTTGCCGCCGGCAACGATGGTCCAGCACCGCAAACGGTGACGAATGCCTTGCCGTGGGTCACGACAGTGGCCGCTAGCACGATCGACCGGGCCTTCCCAACCCTGATATCTCTTGGAAACAAAGAAAAACTTATGGTACGTACAAACGACCGATCGGCAAGTACTTTACTTGTTTTGATTGATATTTGTTTTAAAATAAAACTGTGGGGGGAAATGCATCACCAAATACGTCCACTCTCAAGGGATAGAAATGTTCCAGCCAGAGAAAAGTAGATAAAGATTACATTATTGCATAAAACAGAGTTGACCAACCCGTATATAACGGTACTATATAGGTTTTACAAAGTCAATATTATGATATCTCAGGTGTCGAACTAGCGTGCACGGAAATATAATCGTATAGGTTTTATTATTACTAATCAACTTGAGTCTGGGCTCAAATGCAAGCGGAAAATTAATTATCTACCGTCGTGGTTATCATTTAGCTTTCCTTAACGTACTAATCTTTAATTTTCTCAAGGAAAAGACTTAACTCTCTGATTTGTCTTTGATCTTAAACGCAGGGACAATCTCTTTACTACAACTCAACTCTGAACAGCGACGACTTTAAGGAGCTTGTTCATGCACAAAGGTAGCGACATAATGTAGTCGATTGACACATTTGATCGTCAGTTCCACACTTTGTCGAGCCATATTCAGTTTTAAACTTTTGCACAGCTGCACTGCGGAGTGGTTGGCGTCGAGCAATGTGACCGGCAAGATCGTGTTGTGCTACGCACCGGCGCTGGCGGCCAGGGTGCTGCCTCGGGTAGAACTTCCACTCACAATCAACCGTACCGTGGGTGCCGGAGCCAAGGGCCTCATCTTCGCACAGTACACCGTGAACCTCTTGACGCCGTGCAAGGCCGGCATGCCCTGCATTGTGGTAGACTATGAAATAGCACAGAGAATTGCGTCATACTGCGCGATCACAGAGTAAGGACATGTCGCGTTGCCTGACACAGGGAGAATATATTTTCTTTCTCTGGTAACTAATCTGTTCATGTCGTCTGTCATGATAGGAGTCCAATAGTGAAGGTGTCACCTGCCATGACTGTTGTCGGAGACGGGGTGCTGTCGCCGAGAGTCGCTTCATTCTCGTCTAGAGGCCCGAGTCCCCTATTTCCAGGGATACTCAAGGTACTCCAGCTATGAAATTCATATCTCACAGAAACAGTACTTGCCCTTGGGGTGCTTTTAACTAGCTTCTACTGTCTCGGCAATTAAGGCTTGTATCTCTATGGATGTTTGAACAGCCCGACATATCTGCACCAGGCGTCGGCATCTTGGCAGCTGTGCGTGGTTCCTACATGCTCCTATCTGGTACGTCCATGGCGTGCCCACATGTCTCCGCAGTGACCGCACTACTTAAATCGGTTCACCCTGACTGGTCACCTGCTATGATCAAGTCTGCAATCGTTACCACGGGTATGTAAGTGTGTATATGAAAATTTCTTCTAACTATTTTAGCATATATATACATATATATGACTAACTTGTTCTTGGTAATGATTCTAGCGTCCGTGACCGATCATTTCGGTGTGCCAATCGAAGCAGAGGCGGTCCCGAGGAAGGTGGCTGATCCCTTCGACTTTGGTGGTGGCCACATGGATCCAAACAGAGCCACTGATCCTGGCTTGGTTTATGACGTGGATGCAAGAGAGTACAAGAAGTTTTTTAACTGCACTCTTGGATTGTTACATGGCTGCGAGTCCTACCAACTCAATCTCAATCTCCCGTCGATCGCTATTCCAGACCTCAAGGACCATGTCACAGTTCAGCGTGTTGTCACAAATGTGGGGGCAATGGGAACGACTTATCATGCGGTGCTTGAAGCTCCAGCAGGGGTGGTCATGTCTGTGGAGCCATCGGTGATCACATTTGCCAAAGATAGTAGTAGAAGCGCGGGGTTTAGGGTGTCATTTACTACAAAGCGGAGAGTGCAAGGTGGGTTTACCTTTGGGAGCTTGACATGGTCGGATGGAAATACCCACTCGGTTAGGATTCCTATCGCGGTAAGGACTGTGATACAAGACTTTGTTGCAGATACATCTTAAATACATCAAGTCCATAGTGTGTGACTACTCAGGCATTCATGTACTTCGTTTTTTGCAAGAAAAATTCAATCTATTTATCTTCAATCATGGCAGTACAACGGACACTAGAAATAATAAAAATTACATCTAGATCTATAGACCATCTAACGACAACTACAAGCACTGAAGCGAGTGGAAGGCACACCGCCGTCATCGCCCCTCCCTCGCTAAAGTCGGACATAACTTGTTGTAGTAGACGGTCGGAAAGTTGTTGTGCCAGGGCCTCATGGGACAAACACATGAGAACAGCAACCATCGCCGATGAAGAGAAGTGTAGATCGTAATGAGCCAACATGAAGACACACTGACAAAGACGAACAACGACCAGATCCAAGCAGATCCACCAAATACAACCACCGACCCTATCCCGCGAGTACGCCCGAGATGCACCTCCACACACCCTCCGATGATGCTAGACGCATCACCGAGACGGGGCTAGGCGAGGAGAACCTTATTCCATCTTCAGGGAGCTGTCGTTGTCTCGTCTTTCTAAGGAGGACACAAAATCTAACAAAACTTGAAGAAGCACCTAAAAACAGAGCCCTTCCGCTAGCAAGGGGCGGGATCCGCCGCGCACCCATGGCTCTAAGGCCACATGAGACGTGGCAAATCGGCGGGAGCGTCGACATGCATAAACCCTAGCTGCCTTTGCTAGGGAGGAGAGGCAAAGGAAGGAGGGAGCATGTGTTGTCGCACTCGGTGCATGGAATACAGATGCCAGAGGAATGTGCCACCCATGATGACTTTTGTTCATGTAATTTGACTTCAATTTAGTACTACTACCTTCGTCTGGGTTTATTGGTGTTGGAAATATGCCCTAGAGGCAATAATAAATTAGTTATTATCATATTTTCTTGTTCATGATAATCGTTTATTAGCCATGCTATAGTTGTATTGATCGGAAACGTAGATGCATGTGTGGGTACATAGACAAAACCATGTCCCTAGTATGCCTCTAATAGACTAGCTCGTTGATCAAAGATGGTTAAGGTTTCCTAGCCATGGACATGACATGTCATTTGGTAACGGGATCACATCATTAGGAGAATGGTATGATGGACAACACCCAAAATACAAACATAGCATATGATCGTGTCAGTTTAATGCTACTGTTTTATGCATGTCAAGTATCTGTTCCTATGACCATGAGATCATGCAACTCACTGACACCGCAGGAGTGCCTTGTGTGTATCAAACGTCGCAATGTAACTGGGTGACTATAAAGGTACTTTACATGTTTCTCCGAGGGTGTCTATTGGGTTGGCATGGATCAAGACTGGGATTTGTTACTCCGTGTGACGGAGAGGTATCTCAGGGCCCACTCGGTAATACAACATCACAACAAGCCTTGCAAGCAATGTGACTAAGTGTTAGTCACGGGATCTTGTATTACGGAACGAATAAAGAGAGTTGCCGGTAACGAGGTTGAACTAGGTATGGAGATACCGACGATCGAATCTCGGGCAAGTAATATACGGAGGAACAAAGGGAACAACAGACGGGATTAACTGAATCCTTGACATAGAGGTTCGACCGATAAAGATCTTCGTAGAATATGTAGGAACCAATATGGGCATCCAGGTCCCGCTATTGGTTATTGACCGTAGAGGTGTCTCTGTCATGGCTACATAGTTTTCGAACCCACACGGTCTGCACACTTAAGGTTTGGTGACGTTTCGGTAGTATAGAGTTATGCATGGTGGTGACCGAAGGTTGTTCGGAGTCCCGAATGAGATACCGGACGTCACGAGGATCTCCTTAATGGTACGGAGGTAAAGATTGATATATAGGAAGTCTTATTTTGGTCGCCGGAAAAGTTTCGGGCTCATTGGTAGTGTACCGGGAGTGCTGGTAGTGTTTCGGGAGACCATCGGGCAGGATATTTCGACCCAAGAGGCTACATGGGCTGTGGGGGAGTGAATAGCAGTCCTTAGTGGGCTGGTGGAAGTCTCACACAAGGCCCATGCGGCTAGGAGAGAAAATCCAAAAGAGAAAAAGGTGGAAAAAGGCAAAAAGGTCAAATAAGGAAGGAGTCCTAATCCTACTAGGAGTGGAGGAGGAGGACTCCTCCCTCCTTGGTTCGGCCGAAGCCTAGGGATGGCTCCTTGAGGGCCAAGCCTCCTCCTCTCTTCCTCTTATATATACTAGAGGTTTTAGAGTTTTTGGCACTAGATTTTCAGCCACGTGCTACCCGTTCCTCTAGTGCATAGTTTCTCCTCTAGATCGGTTTTCTATAGTGCTTAGGCGAAGCCCTATCGGAATAGCTCCACCACCATCGCCGCAGCGCCGTCGCACTGCCAGAGAACTCTTCTACCTCTCCGCTCCCTCTTGCTGGATCAAGAAGACGGAGATCGTCA
This sequence comes from Hordeum marinum, assembly GCA_022496015.1. Classification (NCBI taxonomy): domain Eukaryota; kingdom Viridiplantae; phylum Streptophyta; class Magnoliopsida; order Poales; family Poaceae; genus Hordeum; species Hordeum marinum. The sequence continues at coordinate 491,079,038 of CM039678.1, forward strand.
TCGAGCTGTACGTGTGCTGAACAAGGAGGTGCCATCCGTTCGGCGCTAGATCGGAAGGACCGTGATCAAGATTGCGAGATGGATCGTGATGAGATCGTGGGACGGATCGTGATGAGTTCGCAGGACAGATCGTGATTGGATCGTGGGACGGATCAAGATGAGATCGCGGGACGCTAGGCGATTTGGATCGCGAAGACGTTCGACTACACCAACCACGTTTCTTAACGCTTCCCGCTTAGCAATCTACAAGGGTATGTAGATCCACTCTCCCTCTCGTAGATGCTCATCACCATGGATAGATCTTGTGTGTGCATAGGAAATTTTTTGTTTCCCATGCAACGTTCCCCAACAGTGGCATCATGCGCTAGGTTTATGTGTAGATGAGATTTCGAGTAGAACACAAAGAGTTTGTGGGTGTTGATGCTTAGATTGCTTCCTCCCTTGGTCGTGTTTTGGTTTAGCGGTATTATGGGATGAATCGGCCCGGACCAACCTTACTCGTACGCTTACGAGAGACCGGTTCCATCGACTGACGTGTAACCTCGTTGCACAAAGATGGCTAGCGGGTGTCTGTTTCTCCTACTTTAGTTGGATCGGATTCGACAAAGGCAGTCCTTGAGAAGGTTGAAAAGCAACTTATGTATCACCGTTGTGGTTTTTGCGTAGGTGAGAATTGTTCTTGCTAGATACCCGTAGCAGCCACGTAAAACATGCAACAACAATTAGAGGACGTCTAACTTGGTTTTGCAGGGTATGTTGTGATGTGATATGGCCAATTACATGATGAGATATATGTGATGTATGAGATGATCATGTCTTGTATAGAATATCACGAATTGCATGTCGATGAGTACGGCAACCGGCAGGAGCCATAGGGTTGTCTTTAATTATTGTATGACCTGCGTGTCAATCATTAAGCGCTATGTAATGCTTTACTTTATCGCTAAACAGTAGCAATAGTAGTAGAAGCATGGTCAGCGCGACAACCCAGATGGCGACACGTTGATGGAGATCATGGTGTCATGCCGGTGACGATGGAGATCATGCCGGTGCATTCAAGATGAAGATCAAAAGCACAAGTTCATGGCCATATCATGTCACTTATGATTTGCATGTGATGTTAATACTTTTATGCACCTTGTTTTCCTTAGGACGACGGTAGCATTATAAGGTGATCCCTCACTAAAATTTCAAGATCAATTGTGTTCTCCCCAAGTGTGCATCGTTGCGAAAGTTCGTCGTGTCGAGACACCACGTGATGATCGGGTGTGATAGACTCTACCTTCACATACAACGGGTGCAAGCCAGTGTTGCACATGCAGAACACTCGGGTTAAACTTGACGAGCCTAGCATGTACAGACATGGCCTCGGAACACAAGAGACCAAAAGGTCGAACATGAGTCATATAGTAGATATGATCAACAGGATGATGTTCACCATTGAAACCACCTCAACTCACGTGATGATCGGACTTGAGTTGGTGAATTTGAGTGGGAGTTCTTAAGTAATATGATTAAATGATTAATTGAACTCATTATCATGAACATAGTCAGTAGTGTCTTTGCAAATTATGTTGTAGATTAATTGCTCGCATTGTAGCTCCCTTGAATTTTTATGTGTTCCTAGAGAAATAGAGTTGAAAGATGATGATAGCAATATTGCGGACTGGGTTCGTGATCTGAGGATTGTCCTCATTGCTGCACAGAAGGCTTATGTCCTTAATGCACCGCTTGGTGCGCCAACCCCTCTAGCGTCGTTTGTAGATGTTGTGAACATTTGAGAGGCACGTTTTGATGACTACTTGATAGTTTAGTGCGTAGTGCATTACGTCTTAGAATTGAGGCTCCGAAACGTTTTGAACGTCACGGAACATATGAGATGTTCTTAGAGCTGAAATTAGGATCTCAAACTCGTGCCCGTGTTGCGAGATATGAGATCTCCAACGAGATTCTTTGCCTACAAGATAAAGGAGAATAGCTCAATCGTTGAGCATGTACTCAGATTGTCTGGGTGCTACAATCGCTTAAATCGAGTGGGATTTGATCTTCCAGATAAGAAAGTGATTGATATACTTGCCGGTAACGAGGTTGAACTAGGTATGGAGATACCGACGATCGAATCTTGGGCAAGTAATATACCGAAGAACAAAGGGAACATCATACGGGATTAACTGAATCCTTTACATAGAGGTTCGACCGATAAAGATCTTCGTAGAATATGTAGGAACCAATATGGGCATCCAGGTCCCGCTATTGGTTATTGACCGTAGAGGTGTCTCGGTCTCGTCGGTATCTCCATACCTAGTTCAACCTCGTTACCGGCAAGTATGTGGTGCTATCATTATTAACTTTGTATCTTTTGGCATCAATGTTATGAACATGTGTATTACTACGATCAAGATTCAACAAACCTTTCTCACTGGGTGCATGACCATTGAAGGTATTATTCATGTAAACAGAATAGCAATTATTCTCTAACTTAAATGAATAACCGTGTTGCAATAAACACGATCTAATCACGTTCATGCTCAACACAAAACACCAAATAACATTTATTTAGGTTTGTCACTAATCCTGAAGGCAGAGAGAGCGTGCGATGTTGATCACATCAACCTTGGAAACATTTCCAACACACATCGTCACCTCACTCTTAGGTAGTTCTCCGTTTATTCCGTAGCTTTTATTTTGAGTTCCTAACATTTAGCAACCGAACCGGTATCCAATACCCAGGTGCTACTAGGAGTACTAGCAAGGTACACATCAATAACACGTATATCAAATATACTTCTGTTGAAGTTGCCAGCCTTCTTATCTACCAAGTATCTAGGGTTGTTCCGCTTCATCGACCGCTCACCTCATAATAGAAGCACTTAGTCTCAGGTTTGGGTTCAACTTTGGGTTACTTCACTAGAGCAGCAACTGACTTGCCATCCATGAAGTTTCCCTCCTTGCCCTTGCCCTTCTCGAAACTAGTGGTTTTACTAACCATCAACACTTGATGCTCCTTCTTGATTTCTACCTTCGTGGTGTCAAACATCGCGAGCAGCTCAGGGATCATTATTTCTATCCCTGGCATTTTATAGTTCATCACCAAGTTCTAGTAGCTTAGTGACAGTGACTTGGAGAACTATATCAATCACTATCTTATCTGGAAGATCAACTCGCACTCGATTCAAGCGATTGTAGCACCCAGACAATCAGAGCACATGCTCAATGATTGAGCTATTCTCTTTTATCTTGTAGGCAAATAATCTTGTTGGAGATCTCATATCTCGCAGCGCGGGCATGAGCCTGAGATCCTAATTTCAGCTCTTAGAACATCTCATATGTTCCGTGACGTTCAAAATGTTTCGGAGCCTCAATTCTAAGCCATAATGCATGACGCACTAAACTATCAAGTAGTCATCAGAACGTGCCTGTTAGATGTTCACAACATCTACAGACGATGCTAGAGGGGTTGACGCACCGAGCGGTGCATTAAGGACATAAGCCTTATGTGCAACAATGAGGACAATCCTCAGATCACCGACCCAGTCCGCAATATTGCTAACATCATCCTTCAACTCTATTTCTCTAGGAACATATAAAAATTAAAGGGATCTACAGCACGAGCAAGTAATCTACAACATAATTTGCAAAGGCACTACTGACTATGTTCATGATAATGAGTTCAATTAATGATATTACTGAAGAACTCCCACTCAAATTGACATCCCTCCGGTCTTTCGAGTGATACATGATCCAAATTCACCAACTCAAGTCCGATCATCACGTGAGTTGACGAGGATATGTGCCTGGGGTAGGGTCCAAGGCAAGGCCTACATAACCTACCTAAGGACACCACATGGGAGGACGTTCAAAGTCACTCGACAGTAATCCACTCGGAGACTCCCGCTCTCACTCGATAGTCGCGTGTCAGTCGATGGACCTCGCTTCACTCGACGCCAGAAGACCAGGAGCCATCAATAAGATCCCAACGGGCAGACGCTGGCTTAATGACCCTTAATAGCTTTTACTACGTACGTTCCCTGTAACAGTAGACTTTACACCCCACGACCAGACCCATTGATGCGGGGCAATTATGAGGGGCAGCGAACTCTATATAAGCCGCCCCTCCCCTCCTGCACAAGGGTTAAGAAAAACTATTGTAATCTCTACATTCCACTCGACATAAAGCTCCTGAGCACTGGGACGTAGGGCTGTTACCTCCACGAGAGGGGCCTAAACTCATACAACTGTGTGTACACCCTCGCCGTAGCTAGGACTCTGCCCTCTCCATTCGTACCCCTACCATCTACTACCAGGCTCGTTCCCACGACAGTTGGCGCCCACCGTGGGGAAGGCGTCTAAGCGACTTCCGATGAGGTTGCATTTTTTATCCTTCAACATGTCTTCTGGCGGTGTTTTTGCTCTGGGCCACGAGATCCATTTCAGAGCGCTCACTTTCATCGCCGACGATTCGGCATGGCTTCAGGAGGCGCCTCTTGATGTCGAGGCGCTCCCGGTCCGCGGGGCCGCGCATTTCCGCGTGAGTCCGTGCGGCATGTTGCTGTGTCAGCCGTCGACCCCTTACGCATCGGCTCCTCTCGCCGTTCGCGGTCGCAAGCGGTCCGTCCGCTCACGACTCCAGCGGTGGGTCGAACATGCAGCGGCGCGTCAAGCTTCTTCGCAGGTTGCAACACTCGAACCTGCTGAGTTCCTTCATGGCGTGTTTGAGTCGGATTCCGATCCGTACGATGTGCCTTTCGAGTGCAAGAGCTGCGATCCCGCAGCGGAGGTCTTGATGGCGGGCTCTCATCAGAGCTCACCACCTGGCTTTGGTCATGGCGAGCACGAGGCTGGTGGTCCGTCGAACGTGCAGTCACGTCACGATGGGAAGGTCCTTCGTACCCCTATTGTCGGCATGACCACCGAGGCCCGGGCTTTGGAGGCCGCGCGCGTTCGTCTAGAAGAGCTTCAGGCAGAGATCGACGAGCGCGCCCGTCCATGCCCGCCGCTCCCCAGTCGACGTCAACGACAGCTGTTCCCGACTGGATCTCATGATGGCGTCGAGGTATACCGAACTCCCATGCTTAATTTTGCTGCTGCGGCTAGGATAGCAGATTCCATTCAGCCGTCCCAGTCAGAGGCTGGTAGAGGGCTGTTGCAGATCAGAGCACTGTTGGATGCAACACAACGCCAGAGTTCAGCAGTTTCTCAGTCTCGTCACAAGATACACATCAATTCACCCAAGGCAGAGACCGTTCAGTCGGCACATAGTCCTGGGTCGCCCTTGCATCGTCGAGGCGGCGGTTATCGTGAAGGGCAAGACAGATATCAGCACCATCGCGAAGACCACCGTCGAGTGCCCACTCCTCCGCGAAGTAGTCCGTACGCGCCCCGGTGCCAGGACGACAGGCACTCCTTCGGAGATGAGCGGGACGCGGACTTTGATGCCCGTGCATACCTACTTCAGAAGCGGATCAACAAGAGCAGAGCCTACAGAGAAGGGAACGACAGAGATGTCCCGAGTGGTAGCTCAGCTGCAGTGTCTGGTCCAGAGTGTTTTAGCAGAGCTATACGCTCTGTGGAGATTCCCCCCAACTTCAGAATGGCGGCGGGGATCGGAAAGTTTTCTGGTGAAACAAAACCAGAGACTTGGCTTGATGATTACCGAGTGGATGCGTAAATTGGCGGCGGGAATGACAATGTCACAATGAAGCACCTGCCTCTTATGTTGGATGGACCAGCTTGAGCTTGGTTGAATCGTTTGGCTCCTTCCGGCATTCATTGTTAGGAAGATCTTGCCCGAGTGTTTGTGCGGACCTTCGAGGGCACTTGCAAGTGCCCCGTAGGTCTGGTCGACTTACAGCACTACGTCCAGAAGCCCAGTGAAACCTTAAGAGACTATATTCAGTGATGGTCCACCCTGCATCATACGGTGGAAAATGTGTCGGAACACTAGGCTGTTTGTGCCTTCAAGGGCAGTGTGAGATACAGAGAGCTGTATTTTATGTTTGGGCACACTGGTGACATTTCACTCGGCAAGATGATGGAAATTGCTACTCGCTATGCCAATGGCAAGGAAGAAGACCGCCTCCGTAGCAGCAAAGGAAAAGCGGTTGCACTACTAGGAAAAGGGCTATAGATAATATAGACACTAATGGCGCACCAGTCATGTGGTGCGCCACTACTATATAGCAGTGGCGCACCATGTTCTGGTGCGACATTAGTGTGATGGGCACTAATGGCGCACCACACACTCGGTGCGCCACTACTAACAAACTTTTTTTTTGTTATTTTTCCAAAAGTACTAATGGCGCACCAGGGCAGAGTGCGCCATTAGTAGTTTAACTAGTAATGGCGCACCACTAACCCAGTGTGCCACTACTATATTTTTTTTGTTGCAAAACTACTAATGGCACACCTCCAGCTGGTGCGCCATTAGTAACCAGGGTTACTAATGGCGCATTTGTAGGTGGTGCGCCATTAGTAACCTGGGACCAGCTAGATATTTTGGACAGCCACCTACCACACTCACTTTCCCCACTTTCATTCTCTCCACCTCCTCCTCCAAGCTTGTCTTGGGTGCCTCCTCCTCCTCACCTCATTTGCATCATAGATTCACCCAAATTAAGTGATTAAATTACCTTTTTTCGATAGGTAAGTAAGGGGAAAGCTTTTATGTTGTAGATCTACTTTTTTCTCCCTCCAACAACGTGCACATGCACTTTTTATGGCCTAGCTAGATCTACGTATGTTTGTGGTGTTGCATATATTTGTGGTGTTGCATATATGTTTGCGTTTGCAGGTACCGGTATTTAAAATGCAATAGTTGTCAATATTTTGCCGGAATGTTGATTCATTTCCGTTTCGGCGAGAATTTGGCACTATTCATTCTTTTTGGTCCTATTTTTAGGCAAAGTCATGCCAAATTTTTTCTTGGTTCTAAAATATCGTTTTGCTCTATCCCGCAGGCGACCATGGTCCGCAAGATGACCGAAGGCATCGTGAATAGGTTTTTGAGCTCCGCGAAGGCCGAGTTGCTTCAAAATAACGAGACGGAGATAAGATGTCTGTGTCGAAGATGCAAGTTGAGGAGCCTTATGGACCCGGATTCCGTACAGGTGCGGGACCACCTTCTCTTGCGTGGTTTCATGGATGGCTATCAGTGGCAAGGTGATGAAGATGATTATGAAGTCGTCCATGGGGGCCGGGCAAGAAATGAGGAAGGGCATGAGCAAGACAACCGCGGCGAGGGTGGGTGAGAAGACAAAGAATCTCCAGGACATGATCACGAAGTAGATGCAGTACACGGTCATCATGTAGAAGATGCCGGACATGATGATGAGGAAGATGCCAGAGCAGACGAAGGGCATGATCATGAAGATGAAGATGCCGGAGCAGACGACGATGGACCATCGATGGGCTGGGTGCAGGACCCTCATATTCAAGAGCCGCTTCTCAAGCAGACGGATAATGAAAGAGCTGCCGCTCGAGAGAAAGCCAAGCTGGATCAACTGGAGATAGACGCGGTTACTCCATTGTATGAAGGATGCAGGCCCGAGGATACCCGCCTGAAAGTAATGCTCATGGCTCTGGAGATGAAGGTAAAACACAAAATGACCGACGCATGCTTCGACGAGAACATGTCATTCTGGCACGAACGTCTTCCCAAGGGGAACAAGTGCCCGACCAGTTTCGAGGAGGCAAAGAAAATCGTGTGTCCTCTGGATTTACCGCACGTGAAATACCATGTGTGCATGAACAATTGCATCATTTATCGGGACGAGCACGCGGAGTCTACCATATGTCCGGTGTGCGGCGTTACTCGATACAAGAAGAGAAAGAAAGCTCCTCGAAAAGTGGTGTGGTACTTTCCGATCACTCCTCGTCTGCAGCGGTATTTGGTGGACCCTAAGGTAGCAAAGCTCCTGCGTTGGCACGTGGATAGGGAGGAGAAAAAGCAAGAAGATGACGCAAATGATCCGGAGATAAATAAAAAAGACAAGATGCTGAGTCACCCTAAGGATGCGAGCCAATGGCAAGCGTTGAACTTTGAACACCCAGAATTTGGGAACGATCCAAGGAACATCGTGCTGGGCGCGAGCACCGATGGAGTCAATCCGTTTGGCAGCCAGAGAAGCACACATAGCACCTGGTCTGTGTTTGTGTGGATGTACAACCTTCCCCCTTAGTTGTGCATGAAGAGGAAGTACATTCACATGAGTATGCTAATTGAAGGGCCGAAACAACCAGGGAACGACATCAATCTGTATCTAGGGCTGCTGAAAGAGGAGCTAGACATGCTGTGGAAAACGCCAGCCAATATGTGGGACGCCGTAGAGAAAGAATATTTCCCTATGAGAGTCGCACTGCTCACGACGGTGCACGACTATCTCGCTTACGGATATGTCGCGGGGCAGGTGGTCCACGGATTTTCTGGATGCGTCAGGTGCATGGATGACACAACGTATCGCCAACTAGATAGAGATCCCGGGTCTTCGAAAACCGTGTTCATGGGACATCGAAGGTGGCTACGCGACGATGACTCATGGAGAAAATGCAAGGATCTGTTCGATGGTGAAACCGAACCCCGAAGACACCCGCGTACGAGGAGCGGCGAGGAAATAGACAAACTGTTGAAAAATTGGAAAGAGTGCCCACCGCCGGGAAAGGCGCTAGATCCGGGAAAGAAGCAAAAGGCACCAGAGCCGGTGCTGAAGGTATGGAAAACGAGGTCTGTTTTCTGGGACTTGCCGTACTGGAAGATCCTCCGTGTGCCTCACAGCCTTGATGTCATGCATATCACGAAGAACGTGTGCGAGAGTCTGCTTGGTACCCTGCTCAACATTCCAGAGAGGACCAAAGATGGGCCGAAAGCAAGGGCAGACTTGAAATCAATGGGCATGAGGGAGGAGCTTCATGCTAATAATGATGATGAGGATGATGATGAGGCGAAGAAGGACATGGAAAATGAGCCATGGGTACTGTCTTTGCAAGTGGACCAATGCTTCTTCATTACCGACCCGCCAAAGCCCAGTCGTGTTGTTGTGAGGAGAGGCAAAAGGAAGATCATCAGAATGGATGGAGTCGCCAATGAGCAAGACTTCGACAAGTACGGCGACCCAAAGATGGAACATGACGACGATGATGAAGTACCAGCATACACCACAAGAAGAAGTAGGACCACCCTACCTAAAGGACGTCCGTTCAAAAGAAGAACTCCATTTGCGAAAAATAAGGGCAAGAAGATTGTGAACAGATAGCTAGCTAAGATCGATTATATTGATATTGTAGCCTTCATTTCTCGATTGTATTCATAAATGTTTTCATATTCATAAATGTTTTACCAATTCACAAATGAATGTTTTACCCGCGTTTTCTCCCGGATCTCGTTGGAACCTACTGCCTTCTGGGCCCCACAACTAACTGCCCCCTCCAAGCATCCATGACCATGACCATGACACACTGGGAATGGCTATGTCGACACACCATCTCACACAAGCACTGCATTCCCCATAGTTATACAAAAAAAAGATTACTAATGGCGCACCTCTCTGGGATGCGCCATAGCTATACAAAAAAAAAGATTACTAATGGCGCACCTCTCTGGGATGCGCCATAGCTATACAAAAAAAAGATAACTAATGGTGCACCCCCTGGCGATGCGCCATTGCTATACAAAAAAAGATTACTAATGGTGCACCTCTCGTGGGTGCGCCATTGCTAACCCTTGCCCCCACTAAAATCCCCAGTCCCCTTTCTATCTTCCTGCCCACTACCCCGACTCTCACCCGCCCACTGCCCCGACCCGTACTGCGCCGCCGCCGCCCCCGCGCCCCCGCGCCTCCGCCGCCGCCCCCGCAGCAGCAGCGACCACCACCAGCGCTGGCGCTCGGCTCCGCTCCACCGCACATATACCCCCCTTGCCTCCTTCCCGCAGCGGCAGCCGGCGTCGGCGACATGCCCGTCGGTCCTCTCCTGCGCGCTGGCCCCCACGTCGCGAGCGGCAGCGTCCTCCGCGTGAGCGCAACCGCCAGCGGCAGATCCTTCTCCGGGTCTCCTCCCCCTGCCATCGCCGTCCCTCTCCGTCCGGCAAGGTTAACCCCTCCCAATTTACCCTTGGTCTTTCAAATGTGAAAAATAAGTGTATTTGAATCTGGCAACTGAATGAACAGGAACATAGTGAGCCCAATTTTAGTTTCCATGATTACTGCTATGAGGCCATGTTACTCAAGAATTTTAGTCCCTTTATCTTAATCTGCACAAATCAATAGTGTTAATATTTTATGTGGATGATAGATCGATCAAACAGATGTGACTGCTACCAAATATGCTTGTTTTTACCAGCCATAGAATTTTGAAATGGTAGGTCATCTCCAAAAATGCTACTACTGAATTGTTCAGTTTTAAGACCGGTGATCCCTAAAACTGCAGACAGTAGGCCATTGAGTCCAAAATCACCATTCAAAGGGAAGTTTAATGAGTCTTCTCAAAAGAAACTCTCTCATATCATATCCACGGCCAAACTGAGGATCTTCTTTCCTGGAAAGATATGTCTGCAATGGCCATTTGAGAACATAAAGATATCAAGTGTGCAGATTTATCACTCACTGGTATTTTCAGTGCATTTGCTATCAGTTTAGTTTGTTGTCCCGAAATATATGTTCCTGGGTACAGTATTTTGATATGGGAGATTAGGCCCTGTTAGAGGTGGTATTAAAATAAAGTTACAACATGAAAATTTTAGAGGTTGTTCTGTAGATACTTAAAACACATATCACTTGTCAAGTTTCGTTCGGTATATTAAATCCTATGAAATTATCAAAGTGAGTTGTACTATGTTGGACAGAATTTTATGTTTGGACTTGGGTGAATGTAACCAGACTTATACTCTCAGATTTTGTCATAGTTGATGGTGTGAGGACTTAAAACTATGTTGGACAAAATTTTATGTTTGCTGGGTTTCGTCTCCGACCATCGTGTCGTGATGATTCTGCAGGTACCCTGAGAGGCCCTTGAGTTTGCCGGAATGTCGATTAACTTTCGTTCCGGCAAATTCGGGTACTCCATATGTCCTATTTTTAGCAAAGGTCATGCTGAAATTTTCCGTGAATTTTAGCATGACTTTGCTAAAAATAGGTCATATGGGGTACTTGCGACTAATGGATGGGCTGGGGTATCTTAGTACTTAATTAAGTAGGATCAACTTAGAATTCTCCTTCCCTTTTCTTGATAGGGTATATTATTAGAAGATACCCATAGATATCAGTCAACCTAGGGTGCCTCGGCATCGATAAACCCTAAATGATGAAAACTTAACTTAGCATTTAGGGTGCCTCAGCGTCGACAAACCCTAAATTATAAAACCTTCGCTTTTAGGGTGCCTCGGTGTCGATAAAAACCTAAATGATGAAAGCTTAGGCTTTTAGGGTGCCTTAGTGTCGACAAACCCTAAATGATAAAAGCTTAGCTTTTAGGATGCCTCGGTGTCGACAAACCCTAAATGATGAGACCATGATCTTGTTCCTTGACAATAACCAACTTTTGAAACAAACTTTTTTCCTATTTAGAGCGAAACATGGCCCACAACGATGAGGCCGGCGATTCGGGCAAGGCATTTTGGGAGCTATCCCAGGAGATGGAGGAAGAACCTCACCGCTATGAGGACGCCGCGGAAGACACCGATCCCGACTACACAACCCCTACTGGCGTCGGGGATGACACCACTGATGGTGCCGCCGAGGATGCCACACTGATGATGGCAGCGCACACACAGATGGCAGCCAACCGAAGAGGCAACGGAAGGACCGACGCCCGAACATGCTCGGCACCATCAAGGAGGAATTTACTAAAGTGTCCTCCGAGGGGCATCCAACGGCGCCCAAAGAATTGGTCAAGGGTTACTCGGTTCAGCTCAGGTGCATTCTCCGGAGCACCGTCTCAATCAACACCGAGAACCTAAGGCATCCTGACCGAGGGAATTTGCGCAGCCTCCTCTTCACGAAGCTGCACGAATGATACAGGCACGTGTTCACCCACAATATGACGTTCCCCTGCGTCAAGCAGCTGCCTGGCAGTCAGAAGGATGCCTACTATGCCCTCCATCACATGCGGGCGATCATACGGGACCAGCATCACCTTCTGCTACCAAATAATCTCAAAGATTGGGCCACACACTTGTCGGCAATCCAGGGCGCGGACATCAGACAAGAATTCTATCGCATCCAGTCGGAGTTTGCAGAAATCATCCATCAAGATGTCCTTCGTATGTCGGGGCAGTTCTACCTCAGATATCAACCGTCCAACAGTGAGATAGAAACAATGCTACAAATGCAGGCTGACAACGCCCGCGATTTCATGACCATCACTAAAGACGGCGGCTTCATCCATGCTCCGGTCCCTGAGTCGAGTCGAAAGTAGTGATGTTATGTAGTTCTGAAATGTCGATTGGCTCATGGTGTAATATTAAACTTTAATAAACTTGTATGTCTCTTTGGTTTGGACAGTCGTTCAACGTATATGTAATCGATGCTATTTATTAGTAGGACCATGAATCGTGCTATTAATGTGTTGCTTTTCTCTTCTGATCCTTTTGTTGCATACTTATATATTGCTTATGTATTGTCTATGAATTGGTACTAACGTTTTGTTTGGCTAGTGCATAGAGATGCCGTCATATGTCGTGTACAAGGGTAAGGTTCCTGAAGTCTACGATGACTGGGAGGAGTGTCGGAGACAGGTTCACCGTTTCGGCGGTAACAGTTACAAAGGGTACACCACTAGGGCGGAGGCAGAAGCTAGATACGCGTGCTATCTAGCAGGAGAGAGGAGAGAGCGTTGGAGGAACCGGATGAAGATCAGTTTCATCGCGATGATGCTCATCGTGATGACCGCAACTCTCTTCTATGTGATGGTAGTTTAGATGATCGATATTGACTTGTAATGTGAAGACAAACTCGCTACTCGCGGTGTCGAGACTTGTAATGTTCTACCGTTGTTCGGTATTTTAAATTCAGAGACTAATATGATGAATTGTATTCGGAGACTAATCTTGTATTGTATTCGATAAATCTGCTGTTTATATGTTGTGCTCTCTATATTCTGTGTAGTAATATGTTTTATAACCAGTGCAAATATCAGAAAAGAAAAAAAATACCTAATATTCATACGAGTGGCGCACCACTCAGCACATTAGTGGCGCACTGCAAAAAGCACACTAGTGGCGCATCCTCCATTAGTGCGCCATTAGTAAGCCAGAGGACATGGGTAAATATGGCTCCTGGGAGGCATACTAATGGCGCACCGTGAGCTATACTAATGGCGCACTGCATGGTGCGCCATTGGTATACCAGATACTAATGGCGCACCTGTGGTGCGCCATTAGTAAAAAAATTCTAATGGCGTGATGCTAGTGGCGCACCTGTAGTGCGCCATTAGTAGCCAAAATAGGTGCGCCACTAGCAGGCCTTTTCCTAGTAGTGTTGGCAACGAGTCTGGCGGCGGTAACAATAGGAAACAAAAGCGGAAGGATGAAGACCCAATTCCGACAGAGGCCGCAACACTGTCAACTTAGTCGAAAAACAAGGGCAAGGCCAAAGCTCAATATGCCCCCAAGAAGGGGAAGGGTCAGCCAGGAACTGATATCTTGGATCAGCCGTGTGTGATTCACATGAAGAAAGATGCAGAAGGCAACCTGATTTTGCCCAAGCACACCACTCGACAGTGTTGGACCCTCATCCAACAATTCAAGGGAGTCCGGTCGAGTGGGAAATCTCCTGAAAAAGAAGATGAAGACGAAGAGAAGGAAACATTCCCGGATGTCACTGCTACCCTGGTGATCTTTGCTTACGTCGAGAGCAAGAGCCGTCTAAAGTGTCTCCAGCAAGGGTCCAAGATCGCCGAACAACAGATGGCCATGGTCAAGCTGGAGGAGTACAAGAAAACCACTGATCCTGCTGATTTGCTCCGCGCAAAAAAGTTCGCTTCTGAATTGGCATTTTAGTCGGCAGGTGAAGTGAAGAAGGTGCACATCCACCCGACGGATCCAACAGCTGCCCCGACGAATATCTCAACAACACTCGACAACAAATAGGAAGCCGAGCTCATCCAGTTCCTCTGTGAGAATTGGGATATCTTTGCATGGAAGCCTGCTGACATGCCGGGCACATGGAGCTGGCTGAGCACTGTCTGCGAGTGGATCCGAAGGCCAAGCCTGTCAGGGAGCATTTGCGTTGATCCACAACTGAGAAGCGCAAGGCAATCAGAGAAGAAGTGGCCCGTCTCTTGCAAGCCAAGTTCATTCAGGAGTTTTACCACTCCGAGTGGCTCTCGAATGTTGTGATGGTGCCCAAGAAGGATAAGTCATTGCGCATGTGCATTGACTTCAAACATCTTAATAAAGGGTGTCCGAAAGACCATTTTCCGCTCCCCCGCATAGATCAGATTGTTGACTCGACAACGGGGTGCGAGCAATTATCGTTTTTGGATGCCTATTCTGGGTACCATCAGATCCGTCTGTTTGGCCCAGATGAAATAAAAACAGCCTTCATCAACCCGTTTGGTGTTTCTGCTACATCACCATGCAGTCCACCCAGCCGGTGCTTGTCGCTCCTGCCAGCAAAGAGCCCTTGCTCCTGTACATCGCGGCCACAAATCAGGTCGTCAGTACAGTGCTGACTGTCGAGCGAGAAGAGGAAGGCAAAGCCTATAAGGTTCAGCGGCCAGTCTATTATATCTCGGAAGTTTTGTCCCCCTCAAAGCAGAGATATCCTCATTATCATAAGCTGGTGTATGGTATTTACTTATCAGCGAAGAAGGTGGCACATTATTTCCAAGACCGTTCGATCTCAATCGTCGGTGATGCACCTTTATCAGAGATTTTCAATAATCGCGACACATCAGGTCAAATGGCTAAATGGGCAATTGAGTTGGGGCACTTCGACATCAGATTCGAAGCCAAGAAGGCAATCAAGTCCCAAGCATGGGCAGATTTCATGGCCGAGTGGATCGAACAGCAACAACCTATCCAAGCTCACTCGGCGCATTGGAAAATGTTCTTCAACGGCTCCAAAATGTTGAATGGATCCGGTGCTGGCATTGTTCTGGTATCCCCCAGAGGCGACAAGCTCAACTATGTCTTGCAAATTCACTTTGATTCCTCCAACAATGAAGTAGAGTATGAAGCACTTTTGTACGGGTTGCGCATGGCTATTTCGCTCGGCGTCAAGCGCTTGATGGTTTATGGCGACTCGGATTTGGTGGTGAATCAAGTGATGAAAGAGTGGGATTTTAGAAACCATGCTATGACTAGATACTACAATGCAGTCCAGAAGTTGGAGAAGAAATTTGAAGGTCTAGAACTTCACCATGTTCCTCGACTAAAAAATCAGGCAGCTGATGAGCTATCCAAGTTTGGTTTCACTCGACGGCCTGTCCCCAGCGGAGTGTTCCTAGAGAATTTGCACACTCTTTCGATTCAAGAGGATCCCTTCACTGAAGAGCCCCCACAAACCTTAAGCTCCTCTGACTTGACAGAAGTCGATGTTCCTACCGTGATTGACCTGGTCATGGAGGTGCTAGTTATCATTCCCGACTGGACTGTACCGTACATAGCCTATATCCTCAAACAGGAGCTTCCTGAAGATGAAGCAGAGGCTCGACATATTGTGCATAGGTCTAAAGCTTTCACTGTGATGGGTGATCAGCTTTTCAGAGAAAGTATGTCGGGTGTCACCCAGCGCTGCATTTCACCCGAGGAAGGTCGAATGATTCTACATGAAATCCACTCGGGAACTTGCAGACACCATGCGTCTTCAAGGGCGATCATCACTAAAGCATACCGAGTGGGTTTTTATTGGCCATGGGCTAATGAAATGGCTAAGGATATTGTTGATCATTGCGAAGGCTGTCAGTTCTATGCAAACCTATCACACAAGCCAGCGTCTGCTCTAAAGACAATTCCACTCGCCTAGCCATTTGCAGTTTGGGGGCTCGACATGGTTGGTCCTTTCCGACCCGAAAAAGGAGGATTCACCCACCTGTTGGTAGCAGTCGACAAGTTCACCAAGTGGATCAAAGCCAAGCCCATCAAGAAGCTGAATTCCCGCACGGCGGTCACGTTCATGAGAGAGATCATTATCCGGTTCGGCATTCCCCATAGTATCATCATGAACAATGGCACTAATTTTGACTCGGAAGAATTCAGGAGATTCTATAACTCCCAACGCACCCGAGTGGATTATGCTTCCATTGCACATCCTCAAACCAATGGGCAAGTTGAGCGAGGTAACGGTCTCATTCTGCAAGGTTTGAAGCCTCGTCTCATGCGCGATTTGGATCATGCCGCTGGTGCGTGGGTAACTGAGCTGCCGTCTGTTTCGTGGGGTTTGAAGACAACACCAAATCGGTCGACTGGACGAACTCCTTTCTTCCTTGTCTATGGCGCTAAAACTATACTGCCGAGTGATTTGGCCCACAATTCTCCTTGAGTGGAGCTGTATTCTGAGGCTGAAGCCGAGAAGGCCAGGCAAGATGGGGTAGATCTTCTAGAAGAAGAGCGTGAGATGGCTCTGATCTGGATCACAGCCTATCAACAAGACTTGCAGCGCTTCCACGCAAGGAATGTCAGAAGCCGAGCATTCCATGAAGGAGATTTGGTGCTCCGAGTGAATCAGCACCGACCTCACAAGCTAGCCCCTGCATGGGAAGGCCCTTTTCTAGTCACCAAGGTACTAAACAATGGAGCCTATCACTTATATAATCTTATGAAGCAGATAGATGAGCCACGAGCTTGGAATGCAGACCTGCTTCGATGTTTTTACACTTGAGACATTAGTTTTGTGATGTAATAAGAGTTCTTCATGAATGCAATTTGTGTCTTTGCAATTAATAGCTCGTCGATTCTGACCGTGTAGTTATTTACTTGGGGATACTCCGAGCAACGAGCAATCCTCGCACTCGGGGACTTAGCTGCGAAACATGTTTTGCCTAAGTTAAAAACCCTATCGGATGGATAGCAGTCCATTCACTCGACGGCCTATTCGCGAATCCATCTTTGCTTAGGTTAAAAAAAATCGTTGAGACGATGGTAATCCTTTCACTCGACAGCTTAGATGCGAATCGATATTCGCCTAAGTTCAAAATATTCCAAGTGATGAGCGATCCTCATGCTCGGGGGCTTAGCTGCGAATACATTTCGCCTAAGTTAAAAAATTCGTCGAGACGATGGTAATCCATTAACTCGACACCTTAGATGCGAATCGACATCCGCCTAAGTTCAAAATATTCCGAGTGAGGAGCGATCCTCACGCTCGGGGGCTTAGCTGCGAATACATTTCGCCTAAGTTAAAAAATTCATCGAGACGATGGTAATCCATTCACTCGACAGCTTAGATGCGAATCGACATTTGCCTAAGTTCAAAATATTCCGAGTGATGAGCGATCCTCACGCTCGGGGGCTTAGCTGCGAATACATTTCGCCTAAGTTAAAAAATTCATCGAGATGATGGTAATCCATTCACTCGACAGCTTAGATGCGAATCGACATTTGCCTAAGTTCAAAATATTCCGAGCGATGAGCGATCCTCACGCTCGGGGCCTTAGCTGTGAATACATTTCGCCTAAGTTAAAAAAAATTGTCGATACGATGGTAATCCATTCACTCGATAGCTTAGATGCGAATCAACATCCACCTAAGTTCAAAATATTCCGAGTGATGAGCGATCCTCACGCTCGGAGGCTTAGCTGCGAATACATTTCCCCTAAGTTAAAAAATTCATCGAGACGATGGTAATCCATTCACTCGACAACTTAGATGCGAATCGACATTTGCCTAAGTTCAAAATATTCTGAGTGATGAGCGATCCTCATGCTCGGGGGCTTAGCTGCGAATACATTTCGCCTAAGTTAAAAAAATCAGCGAGACGATGGTAATCCATTCACTCAATAGCTTAGATGCGAATTGACATTCGCCTAAGTTCAAAATATTCCAAGTGATGAGTGATCCTCACGCTTGGGGGCTTAGCTGCGTATATATTTTGCCTAAGTTAAAAAATTCATCGAGACATTGGTAATCCATTCACTCAACAGCTTAGATGTGAATCGACATTCGCGTAACTTCAAAATATTCCAAGTGATGAGCGATCCTCATGTTCGGGGGCTTAGCTGCGAATACATTTCACCTAAGTTAAAAAAATCGTCGAGAGGATGGTAATCCATTCACTCGATAGCTTAGAAGCGAATCGACATTCGCCTAAGTTCAAAATATTCCGAGTAATGAGCGATCCTCACGCTCAGGGGCTTAGCTGCGAATACATTTCGCCTAAGTTAAAAAATTCGTCGAGTCGATGGTAATCCATTCACTCGACAACTTAGATGCGAATCGACATTCCCCTAAGTTCAAAATACTCCGAGTGATGAGCGATCCTCGTGCTCGGGGGCTTAGCTGCGAATACATTTTGCCTAAGTAAAAAACAAAAGTAGTCAAACAGACGATTGAGAGCCAAAGCGCGAGCAAAATCCCAAGGATAAAACTGCAGATAAACATCGTGTGCAGAAGCAAATGAGCTCAGGCCTAAGGCATGAATCAAGTTTTAGGGGATACAAATTCACTCGGCATACCAAGGCAAATTTAATTGTATTTTCCAAAGACTCATGTTTTTAGGCAGGCAACGTACTGGCGGGCTCGACAAAAGTATCCAGGTCGATGTCGTCGGCGATTCTGATGGCCGCCTCGATGAAGGTTTCCATGAAGTCCTCGAACTGTAGTTTCTTCGTGTTTACCACTTGGAGCTCCTTCAGCTTCTCCTCCCTCACGTCCCTACAATGGACCCTGACCAGAGACAACGCCACGTCAGCCCCGCAAGGAGCAGCAGATTTTTTCCAAGCTTGCACTTGACTGGGAAGTTCGTTCAGGCATGCCATCATGGAGTTGAGGTCAAGCTGAAAAGTGTCCTCAGGCCATAGCTCCTTATCGATCCTTTCCATGACAGATTTCAGTCGAGCGATATAGGCCTGGGCACCCTGGAGCCGAAAGTTAAGCCGCGGCATGTTCATCGCCACCGCATCAGCAACTGGCGACTTGGTGGGGTCAAGCATGGGTTCAATCTCCTCTATTTCCTTTTCAAAGTCCTGGCAGAATTCTGATGGAAGAAGGGAATCGGTGAGCTGCAACCCTGAAAAATTTATTGCAAATGTCAGTCGACAAGAAATACTCATCGTCGAGTAGAAGATACATCTTCCTCGAGAATTTGCCCAAATGCCTCTCCAAGCCATTGCTCCTCTTGGTTAGTTGTTCGGCCTTCTTGACAAGATCCGCACGCTCCTGCTTCAGCTTGGCGTTCTCTTCTTCCAGCTTCTGGACGACAGTCAACTTCTGCTCTGCAGCTTCAGTTTTGTCCTTGGCGAATTGTTGGGCGTCAGCAAGTGCTTTGTCCTTCTCCTCCAGTGCCCTCTTCATGGAATCTAAAGAAACAACATTGGTGAGTCACGCTTGGAGTCGACGGTTTTCATTGCGCACGTCAGTTCGAGCGAGAGCACTCGGTTCAAAACATGAAAAGGGGAAGATGGGAATGCTGACAATCGGCACTTATTACCTCCCAGAGACTTCAGCTCAGCGCGTGCTCGTTCCAGGGCATTGTTGGCAACCACCAAGTCCACCTGCAATTGGTTCTTCTCCTCCTCCATCTCCTTGTACTGCATCCCAAGTTTGCAAGCCGTCTGGAACCAACAAGAGACAGGAGTTCAATCAGCAAGGAGTTCTTGGACAGTCGACTGAGTTATTAAGACCGGCGAATGCCCATGTTGGAAGAATTCAAAAAGAATGTCCACTCGACACATCTAGTGGCTCTGGCGTTCCGCATGCCGTAAACAAATTCAAACAGAAAGCTATCTCTATTAAGACCCCTACCGATACAAGCACTCGACAGGGGTCTCGGGGACTACACCCAGTGGGTGCGCTAAGAGCGCCCCCACTGAGACGGTTAACTCTCGATCCGTCGAGTAACTCGTCAGAAAACACACTCAACAAGGTCAGCCATGTCATGACACTCAACCCGTTGAGTGATGCACCCACCCTACTCTATGGAGTGCAGCCTATCCTTATGCAGTGTCATATCATGTTTTGTAATTAATATCCATGAAACCTGCAAGGAAGATGCGGAATTGTGAGATTCAAGGCGAAGTGTATCCTGTATACAATAGACTCTAAGACCCCTGCCGATGCAAGCAATCGACAGCGGTCTCGGGGACTACACCTAGTGGGTGCGCTAAGAGCGCCCCCACTGAGACGGTTAACTCTTGATCCGTCGAGTAACTCGTCAGAAAAAAAAACACTCAACAAGGTCGGCCCTGTCATGACACTCAACCCGTTGAGCGACACACCTCCCTCACTCTACGAAGTGCAGTCGATCCCTATGCAGCGTCATATAATGGTTTCATAATGATATCCATGAAACCTGCAAGGTATCTATGGAGTGGTGTGATTCGAAGACAAAGTGTATCCTGTATACAATAGACTCTAAGACCCCTATCGATGCAAGCAATCGACAGCGGTCTCGGGGACTACACCCAGTGGGTGCGCTAAGAGCGCCCCCACTGAGACGGTTAACTCTCGATTCGTCGAGTAACTCGTCAGAAAACACACTCGACATGTCGAGCGACAACAGTATTGCGTGTACTACCAATCCTAGTCCTACTCGACTACGATCCGATCTATTCGACTGGAGGAAGTTCAAACATTCTACAGCAATCACCCAGTGGTTGTTCGGCAGCCAAGAAAAGACAATAATTCAATCGACAATGGACTTACAATCGAACTTACTCGGACATTGGTGCGGAGGGCCTCATACGCCTCCTTGGTCCTCAGCATGAGCTGCTCCACCTGGATCATGGCTTCCTTTGCAGCTCCGGTTTGGTCTTCCGGGGTGCGATGCAGAGGGAAGGCCGTCGCAGGAGGGGTCGGCGCAGTCGCTGGAGCAGTTGGAGTAGCCTGAAGAGGTCTGGTCGGAGCCGACGTCACGACGGCCGAGACGGTTGGACGAGCATGCGACGGAGGCATTGCAGACTCAACCCTGGGTTGCATCGAGTCACCTCTCCTCTGGGAAGACTCCGCAGTTGAGCGCTGAGGTGCTTGCGACGATGATGCCCTTTGGGTGCGAGCGCGCAAAGTATCCAGCAGCCCCTCATCGTCCTCCACTTGAATGACCTCTCCAACAATCGACAACATCAACATCTACATGTGTCGAGTCCTATTCGGATAAAACTAACAACTTTCTTACCTCTACGATAAGTGGCAGCGTCAGCGGTATCAACATCCATTACGTCCTCTTCATCTCGACGAGGCGAGGTCATAGATGTTGCAGCTCTGATGGATTAGACAGCTTTCACTCAGATATAACTCAAGACTTCAGTCGACAGAACAATTCGGAAATGAACACTTACGTGGAGACGATAGGTACGGCCACCCTCATATGGGCAGTTGCTTTGCGAGGCTGGGAGGTGGCTTGCTTGGGCTGCTTGGCCAATCTTTCGTTCGACTGAACAGTTGAGGGGCGACTCCATTTTGGGTTCTTCTCGCTTGGGCCCGGGGCCTTGTCCTCAGCAGCTGTCGGGTCATGGAGGGCCTTAGTGCGGCCTTCACGATGAGGGGGCGACTCGACTCCTTCCTCTTCACCGGAATCTTCATATTCATCCTTAGAGTCGGAAAGTTCGTCGCTGTCCATGCTGGCACCCTCGCTCACCATGCCGTCATGCACATCGTTCCCGTTGGGAAAGGGCGAGTGCATGTTCGTCCATTCCTGCATAATTCAAAAAAGAGAGTCAGACCACAAGTCAATACATCACTCGACAGTATAAATGTATCAGTCAACATTACAGATCTCACCAGGTTCTTCGGTGGGGACTCGACAGTATAAATGTATCCGAGTAAGGCCGGATCCTCTTGGGTCCTGAGGGGTTATCACAAGCCCCGGTGATGCTCCGAAGCCACTGCTCGATAGTCTCCTATGTAACTTCTTCTGGATGCGTCCTGGTCGAGTCCCCCAGACCTGCGTAGTGCCACATGGTGTGGTCTCTAGCCTGGAGTGGCTGTATACATCGACCGAGGAACGTTTCAAGCAGATCCATGCCTCTCACCCAGCTCCGGATCAGCTGAACCACTGCCTCGACTAAGATACCTACTTGGACATGCTCCTCGTTGGTCACCTTCAGGGACTTGGGGGCAGCGGGTCGGTCAGATGAAAACGGGGGAAGACCAGTCGACATGTTAGGTGGTGCTACATCTTTGAAGTAGAACCAGATCGACTGCCAGCCTCGGACAAACTCGGGAAGAGGAATGGCAGGAAAGGAACTGCATTGCCTTTTCTGGACCCCTAAACCTCCACACAACTGGAGCACATGAGTCTTCCCGTCGGCGGCAAGGACTTTCTTCACAGTCTGTGATCTGACCGTGAAGAGATGCTTAAACAACCCCCAATGGGGAGAGCACCCCAGGAAACACTCGCACAAGGTGACGAATGCAGACAAGTATGCCATGGTGTTCGGCGGAAAGTGATGCAGTTGGGCACCAAAGAAATTCAGAAATCCCCAAAAGAATGGGTGGGGTGGCATGGAGAAACCTCTTTCTACATGGGAGAGGAGAAGAACCTGCTCCCCGTCGCGCGGCTCCGGCTCGCGCTCCTCCCCCGACAGCCTGTAGGCGCCGTCCGCCACTAGCCCTTCGGAGATGAGGCCCTCGAGGTCGGAGCGAGTGACAACAGAGGAGAGAAAATCACCCTGCATCCACCCCGCGGGCGTGGTGAACCGAGCAGTCGAGGGCTTCTTGCCCTTGAGCTTCGACGTCCCCTTCTTTGTGCACTCCAGCTTCTCCGTCGCGTTCTTCGTCATCGGAGCGGCGGCTCTGGTCGGAGGAGAGCGGTGTGCTGTTGTTGAGGAGCAGAGGAGGCGGAGGAAGAGAGGGAGAATCGGTGGAAGGTACTGTGCAATCCGCGGCTCAGGATGCTTTATATGTTACCGAGTGTCTCACTGACCGGTGGGCCTGCCGGATAACCGCACACGCCAACCGCTGACGGCGCCCAGTGCGTGGCAAGATGACCGGCACGAGAATCGAGGCGTCATCCCCCCACTTGCCCTGATCGTGGCGTCATCTTCGCGCGTGCGCATGCTTCCCAAATTTTCGTATCCTAGAGAATCCGGGCCCGTCATACCGACTCGTCACCTCCCCAAGATGCGCTCGATTCACTCGGACATTTTTAAGACTGAATGGATCTAGGCGAGCGGAGAAGAATTCAATCTACGTAAATTTCGTTGAAGACCTGAATATCATTCGGAAGATTTTGTGTGTCGGTCCTGCATGAACGCTAATGCTCAGAGTTCAATCGACGCAAGTTCCACGGAAATCCCAAATATCATTCGGAGGATTTTTTACACTAACTCAAGGTCTACGTTGATACCTCCTTCCACCACTCAAACCCCATCCATTCGGGGGCTAATGACGAGGATATGTGCCTGGGGTAGGGTCCTAGGCAAGGCCTACATACCCTACCTAAGGACACCACATGGGAGCACTTGAAGATCAAGCATGAACTTCCGAGTGGATCCCTGGAGACGTTCAAAGTCACTTGACAGTAATCCACTCGTAGACTCCCACTCTCACTCGGCAGTCGCGTGTCACTCGACGGACCTGGCTTCACTCGATGCTAGAAGACTAGGAGCCATCATCAAGAGCCCAACGGGAAGACGCTGGCTTAATGACCCTTAATAGCTTTTACTACGTACGTTACCTATAACGGCAGACTTTACACCCCACGACTAGACCCATTGATGCGGGGCCATTAAGAGGGGCAGCGAACTCTATATAAGCCGCCCCTCCCCTCCTACACAAGGGTTAAGAAAAACTATTGTAATCTCTACATTCCACTCGACATAAAGCTCCCGAGCACTAAGACGTAGGGCTGTTACCTCCACGAGAGGGGCCTGAACTCATACAACTATGTGTACACCCTCGCCGTAGCTAGGACTCTTCCCTCTCCATTCGTACCCCTGCCATCTACTGTCAGGCTCGTTCCCACGACATGAGTTGAGGTGGTTTCAATGGTGAGCATCATCATGTTGATCATATCTACTATATGACTCATGTTCGACCTTTCAGTCTCTTGTGTTCCGAGGCTCGTCAAGTTTAACCCGAGTGTTCTGCATGTGAAACACTAGCTTGCACCTGTTCTATGTGAACATAGAGTCTATCACACCCGATCATCACGTGGTGTATCAACACGTCGAACTTTCGCAATGGTGCACACTTAGGGAGAACACAATTCATCTTTAAATTTAAGTGAGGGATCACCTTATAATGCTACCGTCATCCTAAGCAAAACAAGTGCATAAAAGGATTAACATCACATGCAAATCATAAGTGATGTGATATGGCCATGAACTTGTGCTTTTGATCTCCATCTTGAAAGCACCAACATGATCTCCATCGTCACCGGCATGACACCATGATCTCCATCATCTTGATGTCCATCAACGTGTCGCCATCGGGGTTGTCGCACCCACCATGCTTCTACTACTATTGCTACCGTTTAGCGATAAAGTAAAGCATTACATAGCGCTTAATGATTGACACGCATGTCATACAATAATTAAAGACAACCCTATGGCTCATGCCGGTTGCCGTACTCATCGACATGCAAGTCATGATATTCTATACAAAACATGATCATCTCATACATCACATATACCTCATCATGTAATTGGCCATATCACATCACAACATACCCTGCAAAAAAAAGTTAGACGTCTTTACGTGGCTGCTACCGGTATCTAGCCAGAACAATTCTTACCTACACATAAACGATAACGGTGAAACATAAGTTGCTTTTCAACCTTCTCGAGGACCGCCTGTGTCGAATCCGATCCAACTAAAGTAGGAGAAACTGCCACCCGCCAGCCATCTTTTGCAAAAAGTCGCAGTTGAGGGAACCGGTCTCTCGTAAGCGTATGAGTAATGTTGGTCCGGGCCGCTTCATCCCACCATACCGCTAAACCAAAATACGACCAAGGGAGGAAGCAATCTAAGCATCAATGCCCACAAACTCTTTATGTTCTACTCGAGATCACATGATGCCACTATTGGGGAACGTCGAATGGGAAACAAAAATTTCCTACATTCATGCAAGACCTATCCATGGTGATGAGCATCTACGAGAGGGAGAGTGGATCTACATACCCTTGTAGATCGCTAAGAGGGAAGCGTTAAGAAATGCGGTTGGTGTAGTCGAACGTCTTCGCGATTCAAATCGCCGAGCATCCTGTGATCTCATCACGATCCGTCCCGCGATCCAATCAGGATCCGTCCCGCGAACTCATCACGATCTGTCCTGTCATCTCATCACGATCCGTCTTGTGATCTTGATCACGGTCCTTCCGATCTAGCGCCGAACGGACGGCACCTCCGCGTTCAGCACACGTACAGCTCGATGATGATCTCCGCCTTCTTGATCCAGCAAGTGGGAGCGGAGAGGTAGATGAGTTCTCCGGCAGCGCAACGGCGTTGCAGCGTTGGTGGTGGAGCTATTCCAGTAGGGCTTCGCCTAAGCACCGTTGAAAACTGATCTAGAGGAGAAACTGCGATCTAGAGGAGAGGTAGCACGTGGCTCTTAGGGTAAGCTTTTTCCTCTAAATCCTCTAGTATATATAGGAGGGAGGGAGGGGAGGAGGCAGACTCAAACCCTCAGGGTTTGGTCGAAATTGGAGGTGGAGGAGTCCTACTCCAATCCTATTAGGAGTAGGATTCCTCCTTTCCACTTGGAAACTCTTTCCACCTCTCCACCTTTGGATTTTTTTCCCTTCTCAAACCACACCAGCCGCATGGGACCATAGAGGAGGCTTCGGCCAGATCACGAGGGGCTAGTTTACCTCCTCCCACAGCCCATATAGCCTCTTGGGTCGAAATACCTCTCCTGATGGTCCCCCGGTACACAATCGGCACTCCCGGTACACTACCGATGAGCCCGAAACTTTTCCGGCAACCAAAACAGGACTTCCTATATATCACTCTTTACCTACGGACCATTCCGGAGATCCTCGTGACGTCCGGGATCTCATCCAGGTCTCCGAACAACCTTCAGTCACCACCATACATAACTCTATACTACCGAAACGTCACCAAACCTTAAGTGTGCAGACCCTGCGGGTTCGAGAACTATGTAGACATGACCGAGACACCTCTACGGTCAATAACCAATAGTGGGACCTCGATGCCCATATTGGTTCCTACATATTCTATGAAAATCTTTATCAGTCGAACCTCTATCTCAAGGATTCAGTTAATCCCGTATGATGTTCCCTTTGTTCTTCGGTATGTTACTTGCCTGAGATTCGATCGTCGGTATCTCCATACCTAGTTCAACCTCGTTACCGGCAAGTCTCTTTACTCATTTCTTAATACAAGATCCCGTGACTAACACTTAGTCACATTGCTTTCAAGGCTTGTTGTGATGTTGTGTTACCGAGTGGGCCCTGAGATACCTCTCCATCACATGGAGTAACAAATCCCAGTCTTGATCCATGCCAACTCAATAGACATCCTTGGAGATACCTGTAGAGCACCTTTATAGTCACCCAGTTACGTTGCGATGTTTGACACACACAAGGCACTCCTCTAGTGTCAGTGAGTTGCATGATCTCATGGTCATAGGAACAGATACTTGACATGCAGAAAACAGTAGCATTAAACTGACACAATCATATGCTACGTTTGTAGTTTGGGTCTTTTACATCACATAATTCTCCTAATGATGTGATCCCGTTACCAAATGACATCTTATGTCCATGACTAGGAAACCATAGCCATCTTTGATCAACGGGCTAGTCTATTAGAGGCATACTAGGGACATGGTGTTGTCTATGTATCCACACATGTATCTGAGTTTCTGATTAATACAATTATAGCATGGATAATAAATGATTATCATGAACAAGGAAATATGATAATAACCAATTTTTATTTCCTCTAGGGCATAGTTCCAACACTTATCAAGGCGTAAGCCGGGAGCCCGGGTGGCCCAATACCCGGGAAAGGTCCCGGATAGCGATCTCGTTTCTCGGGAGCGGGGCAAGAAGAACCAACCCTGCCTGGTGATAGGCCGATGGGAGGGACTAGGAATCCCTATGACCTACATTAGACAAGATGGAATAAATACGTCGACAAGTGCAAAGCACATGGAAGGAATGGTGGCGAGTTTTTCCTGGCTTTTGACTTGAGCGAACAGCGCCCGACATCATCTTCGGACACTCATCAACGATGTGCGGTCGAGGACCACAATAACACACTGTGGCGACCACCTCACACTACAAAATTTGCTCTATTTTGCCATGTTTCACTTGTGTCACGTATAACATTTTTCGTCATGGAAAATATACTCATGATGTTGATATATCTCCAACGTATCTATAATTTTTTATCGTTCCATGTTATTATATTATCATTCTGGGAATCTTTTTAGGCAATTAATTATTGTTTTATATATTATTTTTGAGTATTAACCTATTAACCCAAAGTCAAGTGCCAGTTGTTATTTTCTTCGTGTTTTTCACTTTTCCAGAATATTGTATCAAACGAAGTCCAAATACCTCAAAACTTTCTGATGATTTTTTCTGGACCAAAATAAGACCTGGAAGCTTAGGAGGAAGACCGGGGGCACACAAGGTGCTCCCAAGACAATAGGGGGCGCCCAAGGGGGTGGTCATGCCTTGATGGCTTGGGGCCACCTCCCCGGGCCTCTGGCCCTCATCTCTGGCCTATAAATTCTCTAACATTACAAAAACCCTAGAGAGCGTCCCGAAACACTTTTTCCACTGTCGCGTCTCAGTTCCGCCAGGTGTCCAACTGGAGCCCTGTTCTGGTGCCCTGTTGGAGTGGGTCGATCACGGAGGGCATCGACATCAACCTTGTTGCTCCCATATTGATGTGCGAGTAGTTCGTCACAAACCTACGGGTCAGTAGTTAGTACCCAGATGGCTATGTCTCTCCCTATGTTCTTCATTGCCAAGATCATCGTGATTCCCGTGGTGGTCTATCTTATGCAATCAATCTTTGTGGTGTGTTTATTGGGGTCCAATGAATTATGGGTTTATGTTCAGATTATTCATGAAAAGCTATTGAATACTTGTTGGTATTTTATTTGCATGATTGTTATAGCTTAGTAATGCTCTATGATCTATCGGTTTGGTTTCGCCAACTAGATTGATTTATCTTCAAGTAAGAGTGGTGTGTTGTAGTGGGTTGAATCTTGCGGTGCTCAATCCCAGTGACTGAAGGGACATGACACGTATTATATTGCTTCCACTAAGGGTCAAACGATGGGGTTTATTCATATTGATTGGATTTATTCTGTCTACATCATTCCATCGTCCTCTAAGCATTACTACATTTTTATTTAATACTGTAGATGCATGCTGGATAGCGATCGATGGGTGGAGTAATAGTAGTAGATGCAGGCAGGAGTCTGTCTACTTGTTTATGGACGTGATGCCTATATATATGATTATTTCCGTGAATAGATACTTCATAACTATGCATTTTTCTAGCAATTACCCAATCGTAATGTGTTTACCCACCATATGCCTTCTTCGGGTGAGAAGCCTCTAGCGAACACTATGGCCTCGAATCTCTTCATAATTATATTTACAAAAACTCTAAATATCTTTCTGCCATTATTTACTTTCTTTTTATTTACTATTTATATTTATGAAATTATCTATCCTTCACTACTTATCACTTGCAAGTAACGAGTTCAAGGGGGTAGACAACCCTCTTGCCCACGTTGGGTGCAAGCGTTTGCTCTTTTGTGCGTAGGCGCTGAAGACAGGAATTTGCATGGTTCTCCTATTGGTTCGATAACCTTGGTTTTCACCGAGGAATAATTACTGTTGGAAATATGCCGTAGAGGCAATAATAAATTAGTTATTATCATATTTCCTTGTTCATGACAATCGTTTTTATCCATGCTATAATTATATTAATTGGAAACTAAATACATGTGTGGGTATATAGACAACACTGTGTCCCTAGTATGCCTATAGTAAACTAGCTCGTTGATCAAAGATGGTCAAGGTTTCCTAGTCATTCACATGAGATGTCATTTCGTAACGGGATGACATCATTAGGAGAATGATGTGATCGACAAGACCCAAACTATAAACGTAGCATATGATCATGTCAGTTTATTGCTACAGTTTTATGCCTGTGAAGTATCTATTCCTATAACCATGAGATCATGCAACTCACTAACACCGGAGGAGTACCTTGTGTGTATCAAATGTCGCAATGTAACTGGGTGACTATAAAGGTGCTTTACAGGTATCTCCAAGGGTGTCTGTTGGGTTGGCATAGATCAAGACTGGGATTTGTTACTCCGTGTGACGGAGAGGTATCTTAGGGCCCAATCGGTAATACAACATCACAACAAGCCTTGCAAGAAATGTGACTAAAGTGTTAGCCACGGGATCTTGTATTACGGAACGAGTAAAGAGACTTTCCGGTAACGAGGTTGAACTAGGTATGGAGATATCGACGATCGAATCTCGGGCAAGTAACATGCCGAAGAACAAAGGGAACAACATACGGGATCGACTGAATCCTTGACATAGAGGTTCGACCGATAAAGATCTTCGTAGAATATGTAGGAACCAATATGGGCATCCATGTCCCGCTATTGATTATTGACCGTAGAGGTGTCTCGGTCATGTCTACATAGTTCTCGAACCCGCAGGGTCTGCACACTTAAGGTTCAGTGACGTTTCGGTAGTATAGAGTTATGTATGGTGGTGACCGAAGGTTGTTCGGAGTCCCGGATGAGATCCCGGATGTCACGAGGAGCTCCGAAATGGTCCGAAGGTAAAGATTGATATATGGGATAATAGTGTTTCGTCTCTGGAAGTGTTCCAGAATTCACCGGAAATAGTTTCAGAGGTTTACCGAAATGTTCGGGGTACAAGGACACTTTCTCTGGGCCAAGGGGTAAAGCCCATGAGGCTTTAGGAAGGTGCATAATATGTTTTCCGGAGGCCAGGGGCCAGACACGAGGGAGTCCGAGAAGGACTCTTGCCTTGCGGGCAAACCGACCTTGAGGAGGATTTTTCTCCAAGTTTCGACCCCAAGGCTCAGCATATAAATAAAGGGGCGGGGCTAGCACTTGGAACACATCAAGAAACACTAAGCCACATGCTGCCTCTCCTCTAGTTCGTAGTTTCTCCTCTAGATTGGTTTCAACGGTGCTTAGGCAAAGCTCTACTGGAATTGCTCCACAACCATCGCTGCAACACCGTCACGCTGTCGGAGAACTTGTCTACCTCTCCGCTCCCTCTTGCTAGATCAAGAAGGCGGAGATCGTCATCGAGCTCTACATGTGCTGAACATAGAGGTGTCGTCCGTTCGGTGCTAGATCGAAAGGACCGTGATCAAGATCGCGAGACAATTCGTGATTGGATCGCGGGACGGATCATGATGAGATCACGGGACGGATTGTGATTGGATCACGGGACGGATCATGATGGGATCTCAGGACGCTCGGCGATTTGGATCACAAAGACGTTCGACTACATCAACCGTGTTTCTTAACGCTTCCCGCTTAGCGATCTACAAGGGTATGTAGATCCACTCTCCCTCTCGTAGATTCTCATCACCATGGATAGATCTGGCGTGTGCGTAGGAAATTTTTTGTTTCCCATGCAACGTTCCCCAACACTTACCTACGCTTTGATGCATCATCCCCTCCTCATTGGGGAAAATATCAACACAGTTTACAAGTACCAGATGTTTCCCGTCTGTCACCCCCCGCCGTCACTGAAACGCCGTCATGGAAAATAAAGTTTTGATGGTACCACCTTTTCGTCACACAAGATCACATTTCAGGTGACGAGCCAAATATTTTCAGCGATTGCCGTTCTTGTTTTGTCAATTTGATAGCCCAAATTGTCGCCTAAGATCTTTTTTGGCGACTATAATCCCGTCAACGGTGATTAGGCCATGGGTTTGACTGGTCAAAGATTTTGATATCTGGGGCCAGAATTTCTTGACGTGACTTCTTCCATGTGGGTCCCACGTGGGGTTTATTGCCGACGATCCCCTCAGTAGTAACTCGACTTTAGTTTTGACCGGTCAACGCTGCTGACACATGGGCCCGAAAGATGCTAACATGGTTGCTTACATATGGTACCAGGCATTGGTTTTTCGGTGACAATGTGTCATCTGACCGGTCATCGGTTCTGGCATGTGGGCCCATTGTTGTGTTGTGGATGCTGGCAGGATGGTCCATACATGGGTGATGTGGCTTCTTACATGTGGGACCATACGCTTATGACGTCGTTCATGACCATCACAGTATTTAGGCGCGGTCAATGTGTATTATATTGCAATTGGCGGTCACATTTGATAAAATATTCATTCTTTTAAATAGCCAACCATGGTCCACGACTGTAGAATGAAAATTAGGCACATATGACTTAGTTGCATTGCTCACAACTCATAGGATGGTGCCGACACAGTTTGGGCGACACATATGATTTAGTTGCATTGCTCACATCTCATAAAATGTTCAAGAATTCGGAAAATGTTCACGAATTTGCAAAAATGTCCATGAATTTCAAAAAATGTGTGCAATTTCATAAGTACAAGGTGGATAATTTTTATGAGCATTTTAATTAATGATGATTTTTTTATTTTATGAACAAATTTTGAAATAAATGAAAAAAAATTGATCTTGATGAACAAGATTTGTATTCAAGAACATTTATTTATTTGAATAATTCATGAGAAAATTTTGAATTCAATGACAACTTTTGAATTTGACGAACATTTTTTTAAATAGTTAAACAAATTTCGAATTTGACAAAAAAATCGATGATTTTTTTAGTTTTGATAACCATTTTTAAAATCCAATGAACAAATAATAGAATTCAATGAACACGTTTTAAATTTGATGAACAAAAAAATATTCACGGATTTGAAACAGAACACAAAAAAATAACAGTAATTTAGAATAAAAACAAAATAAAAAAGGAAACTGCAAAGAAAAAATAACAAGAGAAACTGAAAATAGTAAAAAACGAAAGATTAAAACCAGGAAAATGGGTTGGGTCATACGAGCGCCCAACGCACAAGATGGGTTCACACCAGGTCGCTCGCAGGCTACCTGCATGCCATATAGGATGGGCCCACAGTTTATCGTGTGTCTAGTAGCACCTCAAAAGAAAACTAGGGGCTTTGCCACACAAAGAAGTTTGCCGACCAACTAAAAAAAGATTGTAAATTGATATTGCGCCATGTTTGCTTGTCGCTCACCTCCTCGAGTCCCCGCGAGAAATAATGATGTGTTTTCTTGCCGCATCAATCCCAATCAGGCCGACGCCGGAAGGATTTGGCATGTTTGGTGGGTCACGTACACATGTTGGTTCGTATGGAAATTAAAGCATTCCCCAGCCAGGAACGCTAGGAATAGTTGAATTGGCAGTTTCCAGCAAGCCAGGTTTAGTCGACCCACCTCGAGCGCTAGTTGTGGGTCCCATTGCACGAGAGAATACAGGTCGGATGCAACCTTTTAAGTGGTTTATTCTCCTACCTCCACTAAACTCCTTCGTAATCTTCGTTTCTTCGTCCCATCTGATCTACACAACGGTACTTCGATTCGAGATAAGGTCTATATCAAAAACATGCACATTGATGTTAGGATTCCATTCTGTAGACCGATTCATAGTGTTGTAAACCGTAGAGGCAAGGTGACCTTCCAGGGAGGACATGGCATCATATGTGGCTGTGAGCACAAAAGAGAAGGGGGAGATCAAAGAGCAGTAGGTCACCCGCCGCCGGTCGAGGGTCACCGCCGCCGGACCACCCGCGGACGGTCGAGGGCTACTGCATTCACCAATTCCTTGATACAAGCGTTGTTGTTGGGTAAGGCTACTGCTGCTACTTGCGCTCTGGGGTCGAGGCGTCCATGCTGCTACTGTGGAGGAGCCCTAACGAGGTGATCTTGCCGATGCGCTCCAGGATGGAGGCAGCCAGTCCGTGGCTTCTGCTACGGGCGGGAGCCCCCACAAGTTCCTAGATACAAAAGAGACGCGTTTGGTGTCCTGCATTAGGCCCAGCCTGTGCCGTGCGGGAAGGAAGTCGCCCGTTTGGTTGCCTGCGTTTACTGTGCGGCCCGCATGGCACGAACCTTAAAACACTTCCAGGCCAGGCCCAGGGGAAACGCCCAAATCGGGAGTAGCTCGCGAGCCTGGCTCGGGCGACGCAGGGGAGGGCGACGCGCTTCTCTGCTCATGCGACCAGGGAGATGGCGCGAGCTCGCCCACGTCGCTGAAAAATTGGTAGGAGGATTTCGGCTCACCTCCTGCCGAGTCCGCCCCTATTTAGCCCCCTCCCTCAATGCCCCAACTCCCGCCATCATTCTCCCCCCTTTCGATCTTTCCCGCAGTCGCGCATCGGCACCAACGAGTAGGTAAGTGGCGCATCTTCATCGGCCGGCGGTCCATGGCATCGGCGGTCCTTCACCAACCGGCGGTGATCTTCTACGACCATCCCCCTCGTCCTCGAGCTGCATCAATGGCCTATGTGAGTTCAATCCCCCTTTCCCTCTGTTCGTTCTAAGTAGATCTGAGCTGTAGCTAGGGTTTGATGTAGATGCATGGTTGATTCGTGCTCTGATCTGTTAGCTCATATGGTTGATTTCTATGCTGCGGTTGCAATTTGTGGTAGCGTTAGATGTTCAAGCATGTGGTAGGCTAGATTAGTAGTACGGTTTAAAGTTGAACCTTGTGCTTGTGTTGATTCGTGCTTAGATTTGTGATTGGTAGCAATTGGTGGCCCATTTGTAGCATGTTGTTTGTGGTAGATATATGTTCCTACTCATAGACTGTCTGGTATGCTTAGTATGATAGCAATGAACCATGTGCTTAGTATGATAGTGTTGTGTGCTATGCTTACTATCAATGCATTCTACGATTGTAGGACATGACCACGCAGACGTAAGATCTTAGTCAGGCCCTTGTTTTATCCGACAGCCAGTTTCCTCCATCGTTTGTCTAGGACTCGCAGCCTATGTCTAGGATGGCACCTGATTCAGAGGTGTTCGTGTCTGATTCTGTCTATGTGCCAGTAGTGCTCGTTCAGCAAACTCATGCGCTTGTTGCTGTCGTTGCAACAGCAAAGGCAAAGAACCATGGTAGGTCGAACAACATGAAGTGGTAGCCGTTCATGTACATGTTCATGCTGAACAAGATGTGTGAGCTCATCTCTAGTGGAGTTAGGGCTGACAAGGGCTTCAAGGATGTGCACTTGAACACCATTGCGAAGCAGGTGTTCGAGTTTTGTAGGCGGGACCTGTCCGCCACCCAGGTGTACAACCACCTCAGGAAGTGAAGAGGTCGATGGATCCGAGTGTCCGAGCTGAGAGACCTTAGCGGTGCCTGATGGGATGAGAACACTTGCTCCATTGTTCTGCAGGCAGACCACTACGACGGCCATGTCGCGGTTAGCTCATAGCCCTCTTCCTTTTCATACTGTCCACCATTGCCTACTCCTAATCGCAACTAACAACACTTGTGTTTCATTCTTAGGACCACCCAAGGGATGCTGAGCTCCTCAACACACCCATATAGAACTACAGCCAAATGCAACACATCTTCTCCTTTGGGCTGGCAACTAGGAGGCATGCCATGGGCTCGGGGGAGCCTCTTGGTTCTCCCATGCCAGACTTCCCTGCGACCCCAAATGTCGAGGTCATTGATGGACCTGAAAAGCACTTCGAGAAACCCTTCGAGAAGCCCTTTGACCCCGTCCATGATAGGAAGAGGAAGAGAGGAGGCGTGATGGAGGAGGAGATCATTGTCTTTTGCAACATGGATGAGGCGGTGAAGGAGGTGGCAACAGCCATCAGGGAGTGCAAGCCCCTCGACATCCACCCTAACATGTATGGCGTTGTCATGACCCAGGGTGGCTTCCACGAGGAGGCTCTCATAGCAGCTCTCAACTACCTGCTTGATGACAAGTCCTAGGGTGTTGGGTTCGTTGCCATGGCAGACGCTCACAAGGTGCTGTGGCTCAGGAGCTGGTTGGGCAAGCACTACTACTAGAGTAGTGCTGCCTGTGAGCGTGCATGATGCCCAACGGCGATGGCGGTGGCAACAACGACGACGATGAAGATGATGACGTACATTTTGTGTATCTAGGGCTGGAAAACTATTTGATGGTCTGTACATTTTGGTGAGGTGGTATATACTAACCCCTCATGATGATGATGAACTTGCAGTGGTAGGATGACACCCTCTTTTGTAAGTGGTGGTAGGATAACACCATGGTAGTGCTAGGTAGAACTTTCTATGCCGTATGATCATGCATGCTTTACTTCTTCTCTTCTACTTGTGTGCTCCATTGATTTGCTGCTTCAACTCTTGCTCTTGTGCATTGCTAGGGCAAGTAGTATGTCGTATTCATCGGTAAGGCTCTAGGGGTTTACAGTTCATGGGAAGAAGCCAGTTGATAACCCACAAGTATAGGGGATCAATTGTAGCCTTTCTCGATAAGTAAGAGTGTCGAACCCAACGAGGAGCTAAAGGTAGAACAAATATTCCCTCAAGTTCTATCGAGCACCGATACAACTCTACGCACGCTTAATGTTCGCTTTACCTAGAACAAGTATGAAACTAGAAGTACATTGTAGGTGTAATGGGATAGGTTTTGAAAAATAATAAAGACCACGTAAATAAAAACTAGGGGATGCTTAGATAAATAAACAACTAAGTTAGTCTTAGTAGAGTGCTTTTTGTCACGAGAAAGTTATTTGTCCCTAGGCAATCGATAACTAGACCGATAATCACTATTGCAATTTTATATGAGGGAGAGGCATAAGCTAACATACTTTCTCTACTTGGATCATATGCACTTATGATTGGAACTCTAGCAAGAATCCGCAACTTCTAAAGATCATTAAGGTAAAACCCAACCATAGCAATATAAGGTATCAAGTCCTCTTTATTCCCATACGCAAACAACCTACCTACTCGGGTTTATGCTTCTGTCACTCAAGGAACCCACCATAGGCAAATCATGAACACATTGCAACACCCTAAAGCGAGGACCCTCACGCTTGTGAGACACGGAGAGCACCATATAACAACACCAATAATAAAACATCCAACTCAAACCAATCATGATCATCAATCAACCCATAGGACAAAACGGATCTACTTAAACATCATAGGATAGTCATACATCATTGGGAAATAATATATAGCATTAGGAACCATGTTCAAGTATATATTACAGCGGGGAGAAGGGGTGTTACACCGCTGCATAGAGGGGGAGAGAGTTGGTGATGACGGCGCCTAAGTTGTTGGTGTACATCGCCGTCACGATGATGGCCCCGACGGCGTTCTGGCGCCACTGGGAGAAAGGGGGAGAGAGACCCACTCCTTCTTCTTCTTCCTTGACCTTCCCCCTAGATGGGAGAAGGTTCTCCCCTCTGGTCCATGGCCTCCATGGTGGCAGAGGGGTGAGAACCCCTCCGAGATTGGATCGCTCTCTCTCTGTTTCCTTCTTTTTCTGCGTCCCCAGATTCTAGCCTTTCACCGTTTCTTAAATTCCCGGAGATTCATAACTTTGATTCGGTTGAAATTTTAACACGATTTTTATCCGGATATTAGTTTTCTTGCGGAGAAACAAGGGAACCAACCGCCTTAAGGGGTGACCACAAGCCACCCTGGCGCGGCCAGGGGGTAGGCCGCGCCCTGTGAGCTTGTGGGGCCCTCGGGCATCGTCTCGCGTTGATCTTTTTTCCCAAAAATCACCTATATTCCAAAAAAATCTTTGTAAGTTTTATTGTGTTTTTATCACGTTGGTGTGCTAGGTGTGCTCATTGCGAGTAAGCTCACCAACTAGGGTGCAAGGTAAGCACACCATGTACGCCATATGCAACCAAACACCGTGTCCATGTGCCGCATGGGCCAATGGAGGCAACCAAGCAAAGTGCACTTGCGTAATACCTAATGCAGGGACCCTAGATGTAGGCAACCAAACAACTTGCACATGGCGTATTTGGGGCTGTTTTTGCTCAACCAGGTTGGGTTGAGATGTGTATAAAATTGCAACTATTGTTCACTAATGTAATCAAACACGTCCAAGATGAGTTTGCTTAACCAGGACAGGTAACCAGTGGCATTGTACAACAGATGAAGCTCCCATAATACATTTTTATCAAATTAAAGAAATATAACACCATTTTTCTTTTTTTCAAAAATATTACAGCATCGGCCGCATCAAAGCCGACTCGCTTCACTCAGTTTCGCTGGGGCTGACAGTTCCCATACGTCCACATCGAAGCTCATTAATGTCCCATCACACACGTGTAAGTCGATGATAGGCTGCACCACGTCACCCTCCGGCCACTCATCTTGGCGGGCATGCAGTCGGCCGTGCCCAGGCCAACAGGGCCTAGTCGGACTCGGCGAAGCCGATAGGCGGCTGAGAAGCCACCATCCGCCCCGCGCCCCTTTCCTCCTCCTCCATTCTTCTTCTTTCCTTCTTTCCTTCTCTCCTTCTCTCCCCACGGATAAAACTCTAATTTATACACGAAAATTACCTGATTTCTTGCCCATTTTCCATTATATTTGCATTCTAGAGGGTTGGGGGATGATACTTGTGATCTGCGATGAGTTTGCCACAAAGAGGAGCGGGTGATGCAGCACACTATAGATAATTATTTCCTTTAGTGAGAACCAATATTGTTGAACAAATAGGAGTAGCACGCAACTCCCTTCTTTAGTGACTGCACACATAGAAGCAAACACTTGCAACCAACGCGGGCAAGAGGGTTGTCAATCCCCTTAGACTTGTTATTTGCAAGAAAATGAAATGTATAGATGATAGTTTATAATTGTAAATTGCAAAAGAAAATAAAATAAAATAAATGGCAGCAAGGTAATGATAGTGTTTTTAAATATATAAGTGAAGAGACTCAGGGGCCATAGTTTTCCGTAATGGTGTCTCTCATGTAGAAAGCATTTGGTGGGTAAACAAATTACTGTTCGGCAATTGATAGAAAAATGAATAGTTATGTGATATTCACGGCAATGATCATGTATATATAGGCATCACATCCATAATCAAATAGGCCGACTCCTGCCTGCACCTATTACTATTACTCCACCCATCGACCGCTATCCAACATGCATCTAGAGTATTAAGTAAAACAGAGTAATGCTTGGAGAACAATAACATTATGTAGACAAAGAGAATTCAATTAATATGAACTAAGTCCATCGCTTTATACTTAGTGGCAACAATACAAAGTCGTGTCTTGTCCCTTTCTATCACTTGGATATAGAGCACCAGCAGATTGAACCCACAACAACGCACCCCTCTCGCTGAAGAAATATCAATCTAGGTGGCCAAACTACTTCAATAGATTGGAGAGATTTATGAAGTTGTGATGACCATGCAAATAAGAATCATAATATTCAGAGGTGACTCAAATAATTTTCATGAATAATCTGAACATAAACCCACAATTCATCGGATCCCAACAAATGCATCATACAAAAGAATTACATCAGATAGATCAAAGCGATGGTGCGATGATTATTGTATTAAAGATCAAAAGAGAGAGAGAGATAGGCATCTAGGTACTAACTATGGAATCGAGGTCTGTGGTGAACTACTCATACATCACCATGGGAGAAGCAAGAATGATGTAGAGGCCCTCCGTGATTGATCCCCCCTCCGGCAAAGCACCGAAATAGGGCTCCAAATGGGATCGTGGAGGAATAGAGACTTGCATCGGCGGAAAAACTGTTTTGGGATGCTCCCTAGGGTTTTTCGAATATATGTGAATTTATAGGCCAGAGAATGGGGTTGGGAGACCTGCCAAGGAGAGAGAATCCGTCAGGGCGCGCCGAACCCCCTAGGTGTGCCCTGTTAGCTTTCGCCTCCCTCATGCGACCTCTGTTCTCCTCCCAAAGCTTCGAGGTCTCCTTTTGGTCCACAAAAAATCATATAAACGTTTCCGGGCAATTGGACTTCGTTTGGTACTGTAAACCTGAAAAGCCAAAAACATGTAGAAAATAGCAACTAGCAACTAGCACTAGGCACTGGGTCAATAGGTTAGTGCTCAAAAATAGTATTAATTGGTAAATAAACACCTAAAAAGTATCCTAGAATGATAATATAATAGCATGGAACAATAAAACATTATAGATACGTTGAAGATGTGTCAAGATATTTGATGTAGTGAAGTTTGTTTTTACTATGGTCCTAGTACCGTCCGAACAAATGAGATGGGAGAAGATCTAAGTGAATTGTAGTACATCGAGGTGCCACTGACTGCCCCTCAAACATGGTATGTTAGTCAGTTGAAAGACAGGTTGACAGGATGTTTAGGGATTAATACTGAAAGACACACCATCGGTGTTCATGCATTGTGGACATGGTCAAGTTCAACCATTTACTTTTATTTGAGGCCAATTGAGCGGGACTCTCAGTAGGTGCACTGGTTACAAGGTTGTGAAAGCAGAGGATGCCATCCTATCGCATTAGTGCTTCCCGTCGTGAAGGAGTTCAGTGCAACTTAAGGTGAGGGTGGTTATGACCATGGCAAGAGCGGTGAAGGGATGCATTTATCTATGTCAAATTTTGTGTCCAATGCTGGATTTGATGGTTACGAATCAGGGAAGAGTAGTCAGCTCGAAGGAGGAAATACCGATGGTTATTACTATGGTGAGGTAGACGTTGACGAGTTAGATGGGCACATGCGTAACTAAATGGAATATGAAGATACAGATGTTGATAATGGTCGTGCCGATGATTTCGACGAGTCGGATGAAGAAGAGAACACAGAGGAGGTACCTAATCCTGCATCATGGAATCATAAATTCTCATTTGCAATGACCATGAACAATGGCCATGATTCTGTCTGGCAATATCAGCAGAACAACATTGCGACGGGTGCTATGTATCCCAATAAGGAAGCTTTGAAGGATGCAATCCTTAAATGGGCAATGTCCACACAAAGGGTTTTCACAGCTGATGTGTCAAGTCAAAAATACTTGACAATGGTATGCACGTGCACGAGGGTGTATGGCTATCTCCCTGAGTATGGCACAAGTTGGGTGATCAATAACTTAGTACGTCACACTTGTGTTAT
Organism: Hordeum marinum; assembly: GCA_022496015.1. Taxonomy (NCBI): domain Eukaryota; kingdom Viridiplantae; phylum Streptophyta; class Magnoliopsida; order Poales; family Poaceae; genus Hordeum; species Hordeum marinum. Next base: position 491,119,213 of record CM039678.1, read on the forward strand.
TCCGAATACCCCTCAAGATCATCGTAACCTTATGTCCGTGCTTATTTCTTGGTTACTTTACAACGAGATAGTGGAGAGCAAGGCGATGGAAGTAAAGGCTATTCAGACAAAAGTCTTCGTCAGGATCAAGCACAAAATTTCTTATGGCAACGCTTGGAGGGCTATGCAAAGGGCGCTTGAGACCAGATTTGGTTTGTATTTCGATGCATATGACTCTTTTGTTCGGCAGCTCCACACACTACAGGACTAGAATCCAGGCACCTATATCGACATCCAAGATTTTTTCATGCTAGAGTTCCCAACTGTGAGGGTGTTGCATCGACTGCTCTTCTCTTTTAGTGTATGCATCAAAGCTTCCAGTCATTGTCGATCGGTGATATGTGTAGATGGCACTTTCCTCACTTGCAAGTACAAGGGTCAGATCTTGACCGCCATTGGTTAAGACGGTGAAAATCAAGTCGTCCCACTGGCATTTGCATTTGTGGAGATAGAGAACATTGAAAGTTGGACATGGTTATTCAGGCAACTGAAAATATAAGTTGTGAAGGATAAGTCGAATGTGTGTGTACTTCATGGCAGGCATACACGTATAATCGGTGTGATAAAAACACTAACAAACCTTGGTCCTGAGGAACAAACTCCGTGGTAGGACTTGTAGAGTTGTTGGTGCATGCATGTGTCATCTTGGGGTCAATTTCTTCTCGTAGTTGAGAAAGAAGAACCTCGTGAATCTATTCAATAATCTCTGCAATAAGAACCAGCTATGGAACTAAAATTTGATACGTGACATACTTAATGTGTGCATGCTGAGATATGTTAGGGACATGAAAGATGCACGAGATGCAGCTATGAGGACACATGTTTAAGCAGTAGTTGCAAAGTTAGCAACTGGAACAATGGCTGTGGATGAGGAGCTTGTTGGGCTTTGTGACTTGCCAGGATTTGACCCATCTGGTACTTGGAGAAGGCTTGGGAGGACGATTAAAACCTTTGATCAGTGGATAGAGCATGAACCACTAGAGAGGTGTTCTTTGCTGCATGACACACATGGAACAAGGTACGTATGGTGTCATGACTACAAATCTCACTGGAACATATAATTTTTTCCAGAAAGAAACCGGGCTTTGCCACTTACATCCATCACTAAGGGGATTTTCTATGGCACGGTGAAGTATTTCAGATATAGATGTCAAAGCGCTAAGCTGCATATCACTAACAACCCAAACACACGCTACTATGAAAGGGTTATGAAGTACATGGATGAAAATATGGAAAAATCCCAATCACACACTATTGTCTCCATCAAAAATCAAGAAAGACGATTTGAAGTCCACTTAGCTAACAAAAAATTCAAGTGTCCAAATGAGGTGAGGATGCATGAGGTGAAAATTGGAAATGAAGTCTAGCCAACGTGTGAGTGCACATGCAATAAACCGAAGTTGCTTCACCTACCTTGCTCGCTTGTACTTGTTGTTTGCGAGCAGCTAGGAGTTGAGGCAATCTCGTTCGTGTCTCCATAATTTCTGTAAGAGTCCGTCCTCAATACCTGTATAGGTGATTTGCTAGGTTTTCGATCAATGGGTAACTTCAATATCGTAAACCTTGTTGAAAGGTGGTACATTCTAGACCCCGATACTCTGCATACAAGTAGAGGGAGACGGCAGAGTCAGCGCATCCGGAATGATATGGATGAACCTTAAGCCGGAGACCCCACAAGGCAATCCATTTGATGCAATCAATTTGGCCATAGGGACCATAATTGTCCGACTTTCGTCATTGCATGGATGGATGAGGCATCCGGGGACGAAGAGGAGGAAGAGAGAGAGCAAGAGGAAGAAGTTAGGCTATGTTTTAATTTGTAGTAAGTGTGGCACTGATACATCTCCAACGTATCAATAAATTATGAAGTATTTATTACATATTCACCTATTTTTAAAATACTTTTTTATGGTTTTGATGCACTTTATATGATTTATTTAGAACAAACCCGAACTGACGTTGTTTTCAGCAGAACTGATGTGGTGTTGTTTTTTGTGCAGAAAAGAAAGTTCTCGGAATCGCCCGAAACTTTTTGACAATTTCTTTTGGCACAAAATAGGCACTAGACGCTTCGTATGAGGTCCACGAGAGTCACGAGGTGGCCACCCTCCACCAGGGCGCGCTAGCCTGCCAAACGGTGCCCTGGTGGAGCGTGCTCACCTCGTGGCCCATCTCCATGGGAAACCAGCGCCAAAAATTCCTATAAATATAGAAACCATTAGAAATAATGCTAGACTCCTCGTTCCGCCACCGCAAGGCCTCTGTATCAACAAAAACCAATCTAGAGAGAAAACAGTACCCTGCCGGACACGGTAGATCATCTCCGGTGGCCATCTTCATCATCCCGGCGGAGTCCATGATTGGGATGGAGTAGTACACCCTCGGGGTTGACGGATTATACCAGTATCTATGTGTTCAATCTTTCTCTCTCTCTCGTGTTCTTTAGATGGCATGATCTTGATGTATCACAGGCTTTGTTAATATAGTTGGGTCACATGGTGTTTTCCCCTCTCTATCTTATTGCGATGAATTGATTTTTACCTTAGAAATTTCTTTATGTTGGATTGAATATTGGATTTGAGAACACTTGATAAATGTCTTGCATGCGGATACCCGTAGTGACATTGGGGTATTCAAGTGATTCACTTGATCTATGTCTTGGTACTCAACTTGCGGATTCCTGAGGTGACATTGGGGTAATCTATGCATAGGGGTTGATACACGTTCTTTTCCTATCTTCTCCGGTAGAAATCTTGGGGCACTCTTTGAGGTTCTTTGTGTTGGATTGACTATTATGAATCTGAAATTGTTTGATGTGTATCGTATAATTAACTCATGGATACTTGTGGTGACATTGGAGTATCTAGGTGACATTAGAGTTGGTTGATGCGTATCATATGGTGTTATTCTAGTACGAACGCTTAGATAAATCGATCGGAAAGGGTAACTTGGTTATTTTAGTACGAACTCTTGGATAGATTGATCAGAAAGGATAACTTTAAGGTGGTTTCGTACCCTACAAACAATTTCTTCTTATGCTCTATGATAGGTAAGAACTTTGGAGAGATTATTCGTTGCACATTGAGGGATGGTTATGTGATCCAATTATATTAGCATTGTTGAGAGATTGCACTAGCGAAAGTATGGACCCTAGGCCTTGTTTTCAGCATTTCAATATTGTTTGTGCGCACTTTTGTTACTTGCTACCTTGCTATTTTTTATTGTTACTATTAGAAAAATTAATATCTACTATCATTACTACACTTGTATCACCGTCTCTTCTCCGAACTAGTGCACCTATACAATTTGCCATTGTATTGGGTGTATTGGGGACACAAGAGATTTCTTGTATTTGGTTGCAGGGTTGTTTGAGAGAGACCATCTTCCTCCTACACCTCCCACATATTGATAAGCATTAGGTCATCCACTTGAGGGAAAATTGCTACTATCCTATAAATCTCCGCGCTTGGAGGCCCAACATAGTCTACAAGAATAAAGTTGCGTAGTAGACATCAGGCACTATAGTTTAATATGAATTAAGTATGGCATTATATTTTAATTTCTTTCCATTAACTGTGGCACTATGTTTTCATTCAATTTAACTGTGGCACTATCTTCTAATTTGTATTAAGTGTGAGCACAAAGTTTTAAATTTGTATTGTGTGTAGCACTATGTTTTAAATTTGTATTGTGCACGACACTATGCTTATAAATTTGTATAAAGTATGTCCCTATCTTTTAATTTGTATTAAGTGTTCACACTAAGTTTGAAATTTGTATTCTATGTGCACTAGTGTAGGAATGGAGGAAATGTGGTTTCTAGACATTGATGGTAAGCATCATGTTGCGATATTATGTGAGTGCAAGCTCGATCCCCTGGTCACTCGCACTCCTAAGGTGAACTGGAGGATACATCCGGAGTGGGTTCATAGGTATGTATTTTATTAGTTTATTTCCAACAGGTATATTAATGGGAGACACTAACTGAATTGTTATGTTTTCTGATAGACAGGTTGAAATGAGTTGGGATTTCACCTTTCGCGCATCTAGTTGAGGCCACTTATACCTCCACCCACCTCGCCATAGACTCCTCTTTGCTCACCTGCTTAGTGGACCAATGTAGACTTGAGACCCACATGTTTCACTTTTGCTGGGGAGAGATGGCTCCTACTCTAGAGGATGTCTCACTTTTGCTGGGACTACCATTGGTGGGTGCTGCAATAGGACCATTGGAGGCACCGACTGGTTGGGAGCTAGATATTGCCCAACATTTCCACGGTGTTTATGATGGGGCTCCGGCTCTTGGGTCGGAGCCTCACAGACCTAAGCATGATTGGTTTCTTAATTTAGGGGTTTGTTCCCCTGCCTCATATCTTTCATTTGTCATGCATATTGTTTTGCAGATGCCTTCGCTATTTACTAATACCTTCTTTTTACTCAATACAGATCCAAAATTTCCCGGGATATCCAGGAGTCCCTATGAATGTGACACGGATCACTCACGGCCAAGAGGCATAGCTAATGTGGCTTCTCAGGAAGGCGATGTTCATAGAGAACCATGTCACCACTATTAGCGCCTCCTACATCTCTATTGCATTGGAGATCGTGAGAGCTGAGATGCCGGATCAGATCAAAAAGAGGAGTTAGGGTTCGGTGGTCATAGGGGCTACATACCTATGTATGTGCAACGGTTGCCAGCTTGTGATGCCGAAATCAGCCCTTCTTAGATGCTCTCTATTATTACAACTGTTGTCATGGGAGAGGTTCTTTATAGGTCGATCGAACATACATGCCGATGATGGTTACTCTTTGGGCCAATTGTTCGATGTTGAAGGTATCGACATGCCTACTTTTGGTCTATGCTAGACACATCGCAAGGTATGTCTCGTCTTATAATTTAAGGCATCTTTTGTACCAACTTTGCACGTTCACTATCATCTGGACCTCTTCTGGTACCTAGGCCTTAGCTCTAGCCCTAGGTGACGCGCATGGAGCAGAAGATACGAGTTTTCTACATGACTATCATGTGCACCCATTGAGGGAGTCCTATATTAGGGGGTCCTCGGATAGCTAACGTGCGATGTACGGGCCAGACTATATGGGCCACTTGTCGAACACTGGATAATCTGAAGGCCCGGTTACCAGGATGGAAGCTTCGAGGAGCATGGCTTGCACTCCATGTTTGATGTAGTAAATAGGCATGTTTATCTCTTCGGCATGTAACCGACCATGTGTAAACCCTAGGCCTCCTCGGCATCTATATAAGCTGGAGGGTTTTAGGGTATAGAGAGAACAACTCATCTAGGGTTAGACATACGATCTCGAGGTAGATCAACTATGTAACCCCTTACACCATCAATACAATCAAGCAAGACGTAGGGTATTACCTCCATAGGAGGGCCCGAACCTGGGTAAACATGTGTCCCCTTCGTCTCCTGTTACCGTCGATCCTAGTCTCACAGTTCGGAACCCCCTACCCAAGTTCTGCCGGTTTTGAAACCGACATTGGTGATTTCATTGAGAGTTCCTATGTGAGCGAGATGGGATCGACACCTCTCCTTTTCATCAACGAAGAGGTCCACAACATGGAGGTTTCATCCCCAGGCAGATCTTCACCTTCGGCAGCGTTGCGCTGCATGCTGGTTCCACCGGTCATCTAGACCGCGTTGAGAGCCTCGCCTCGAATCAGGAAGTTATATTTCGAAACCTAGAGTTTTTTGTCGACCCTCGAGGTGACTTGTCACTAATCGTCCTCACAGCTTTGCCCGTAGCCCCCGAGGACTCTAAGGCCTTAACCTCGAACCCCTTCGTCAAACACGCCAATGGGGTCACCCATGGAGGCAGTCCAATCTCTAACCCTAGCCTGGCCATGAAGCCATATGACCGTACATGTGTTCCTACCGAACACTCCCCATGGGTGAGCTTCATGGGGGTTGACTCCACGAGTTTTGAACAGCTGGATCCAATCGGTCCCTCGGCGGTCGACGAAGCCTTGGAGCAATTCTCATCTTTGAAAATCGCCGACAATCCAACCCCGATCTATGTCCATCCCGGTTAAAGTTCGGACAAGGGTGGATTTTTTGATCCACCCACCACCCACTTGATAGCCACCATCGAAGACTTAACCGACATGCTAGACTATTCCTCCGAGGAGGCAGAATACATGGATGAAGAGGACCGTGCTCCCACCCCTGTTAATACCGGGAGTTGGACCGCTACTTCTATGTACAACATTTATAGGGTGGATACTCCTGCCACCAATGGGGACAACACGCCTCACAACGATGGTGACAAACCGAGCGACATGCCATCAAGGCGCCAGAGATCACTTAAGCGGTCCAAAAGCAAAAAGGGAATACAAACTATTATCAGCAGCAGGGATGGTAACACCCCTGCCAATCATGATCATCCCGATGTGCCCGAGAACCTGTTCGAGGGTCCAGACGAACCCGCGGACCAAAACGATCCTGATAACGTCAAACACCCTGAAGGCGACGATTACCTTCCGCCCCCGTCGAGGAGGAAGACTTACCAGAAGTCGATGACTTGTACATCCTTGATAACCTTGAAGAACAGGAAGAAATCAGGCAGCGGCTCATAGCAACGGCTTGCAGCCTGAAGGCCAAAGAGCGGCAACTCAAAGCCGAACAGGCCGACATCACTGATCGATGGACGAAAGTCCTCTCAGCCGAAGAAGCATACGGCACTGGGTTTTTCAAACCAGCCCAAAAGCTACCCTCACAAGTGGCTGCTACCACAATTGGACGATGAGATCACTGACACTTCGTCTCTGCATCGGACCGCATATGATGAGCCGGACCGCCCTCCTCGTGGGCGAGACAGAGTGGCTAAAGACACCGATTATATACCTGTGATGCCACGAAGACAAGGTAAGGAGCCATTCGAACCCAATGATCCGTTCGACCTGCACAACGACTTAAATCACAGAGCAGGCCGTACGAGATCCATCTATGGATCCTGAGATTACTCGCCGGATAGAAGGGGAGAATATAGACCATAGTTCGACCAAAATCATAGAGGCTGGGAATGCAACTGGTCCCATACAAACGCCGAATACAAGCGGGACATAGCTCGGGTCAGAGGTGCCGCTCACCCACCGTGCTTCACAGATGAAGTAATGTGGCATTAGATCCCTGAAGGGTTTAAACCCATAAATATAGAACAATATGACAGGACCACTGACCCAACTGTATTGATCAAGGACTTCCTCCTCCATATCCATATGGCACGAGGAGATGATCTCCATGCCATCAAATACTTACCTCTTAAGCTTAAGGGGCCAGCTCGGCACTGGTTAAACAGCCTCTTCGAAAACTCCATAGGATGCTAGGAAGACTTGGAAGACGCGTTTTGCTCTAACTTCTAGGGAACCTATGTCCGCCCGTCAGACTCTTCCGACCTCAGCAACGTCGTCCAGAAGCCCGGCGAGTTTGCCTGGCAGTTCTGGAATCGGTTCTTGACTAAAAAGAACCAAATTGTTGACTGTCCAGATGCGGAGGCTATAGCTTCCTTCCGGCACAATATTTCGGACGACTGGCTGGCCTGCCAGCTAGGCTAGGACAAACCTCGGACTATGTCCGCCCTTAACTCCCTCATGACCTGCTTTTGCGCGGGCGAAGATAACTGGCTGGCAAGACGCAACCACAATTCTGAAGACCCAGTGGCACCTGAAGCCCGGGATAGCAACTCAAAGCCGACGCGCAATAAGAACAAATGCCGGCACAATAGTAATGATCCTGATGACACAGCGGTCAATGCCAGATTCCGCAACTCTCAACCCGGGAAGTGAAAGAAGCCCCCTAAAGGCAATAGTGACGGACCCACGCAGCTCGAGAAAATCATAGACATGACTTGCCAAGTCCATGGAACTTCGGAGAAGCCAGCCAATCACTCACACCGCAAGTTCTGGGTGTATAAACAAGCCGACACGATACAACCTGAAGACCAGCGCAAAAGTTCACGCAACAAGGACGAAGATGAGCCTTAGGGTCCAATTGTTGGAAATATGCCCTAGAGGCAATAAATAAAGTGTTTATTATTGTATTTCCTTGTTGATGATAATCGTTTATTATCCATGCTATAATTGTATTAATTGGAAACATGGATACATGTGTGGATACATAGACAAACACAATGTCCCTAGTATGCCTCTAGTGAACTAGCTCGTTGATCGAAAGATGGTTAAGGTTTCCTAGCCATGGACATGAGATGTCATTTGATAACAGGGATCATATCATTAGGAGAATGATGTGATGAACAAGACCCAAACTACAAACATAGCTTATGATCGTGTCAGTTTATTGCTACTGTTTTCTGCATGTCAAGTATATGTTCCTATGGCCATGAGATCATGCAACTCACAGATATCAGAGGAGTACCTTGTGTGTATCAAACATCGCAACGTAACTGGGTGACTATAAAGGTGCTCTACAGGTGTCTCCGAGGGTGTCTGTTGAGTTGGCATGGATCAAGACTGGGATTTGTTACTCCATGTGACGGAGAGGTATCTTAGGGCCCACTCGGTAATACAACATCACAATAAGCCTTGCAAGCAATGTGACTAAGTGTTAGTTACGGGACCTTGTATTATGGAACGAGTAAAGTGACTTGCCAGTAACAAAGTTGAACTAGGTATGGAGATACCGACGATCGAATCTCAGCCAATTAACATATCGAAGAACAAAGGGAACATCATACAGGATTAACTGAATCCTTGACATAGAGGTTCGACCGATAAAGATCTTCATAGAATATGTAGGAACCAATGTGGGCATCCAGATCCCGTCATTGGTTATTGACCGTAGAGGTGTCTCGGTCATGTCTACATAGCTCTCGAACCCGTAGGGTCTGCACACTTAAGGTTTGGTGACGTTTCGATAGTATAGAGTTATGTATGGTGGTGACCGAAGTTTGTTCGGAGTACCGGATGAGATTCCAAACATCACGAGGAGCTCCAGAGGTAAATATTCATATATAGGAAGTCCTATTTTGGTCACCGGAAAAGTTTCGGGCTCATCGGTAGTGTACCGGGAGTGCCGATAGTGTACCGGGAGACCTTCGGGAGGGGTATTTCGACCCAAGAGGCTTCATGGGCTGTGGGAAAGTGAATATCAGCCCTTAGTGGGCTGGTGGAAACTCCCACACAAGGACCATGTAGCTGGAGAAGAAAACCCAATAGGAAAAGGTGGAAAAAAGGCAAGATTGGGTGAATCCTAGTCCTACTAGGAGTTGAGGTGGACTCCACCTCCACCACCTGGTCCGGCCGAAGCCTCCAAGGCTTGGATGCCAAGCTGCCTCTCCTTCTCCCTCCCTCGTATATATACTAGTGGATTTCTAGGGTTTTGCACTTAATTTTTCAGCCACATGCAAACCCTAATCTCTAGTGCATAGTTTGTCCTCTAGATCGGTTTTCTGCAGTGCTTAGGCGAAGCCCTGCCGGAATTGCTCCACCACCATCACCGGAGCGCCGTCAGGCTTCTAGAGAACTCTTCTTCCTCTCCACTCCTTCTTGCTAGATCAAGACGGTGCAGATCGTCATCAAGTTGTACGTGTGCTGAACACGAAGGTGTCGTCCGTTCGGTGCTACATTGGAAGGATCGTGATCAAGTTCGTGAGACGGATCGTGATCAAGTTCGTGGGACGGATCATGATCGGATCGCGGGACGGATCATGATTGGATCGTGGGAAGGATCGTGATTGGATCGTGGGACACATGGCGATTTGGATCGCGAAGACGTTCGACTACACCAACCGCGTTTCTTAACACCTCCCGCTTAGCGATCTACAAGGGTATGTAGATCCACTCCCCTCTCATAGGTGCTCATCACCATGGATAAATCTGCATGTGCGTAGGAAAATTTTGTTTCCCATGCAAGTTCCCCAACAGTGGTATCAGAGCTAGGTCTATGTGTTGATGAGATCTTGAGTAGAACACAAAAAGTTTGTGGGCGTTGATGCTTAGATTGCTTTCCTCCCTTGGTCGGATTTTGGCTCAGTGGTATTGTGAGATGAAGCGGACCGGACCAACATTACTCGTATGCTTACGAGAGACCGGTTCCCTCGACGCAACTTGTTGCCTAGATGGCTTGCGGGTGGCAGATTCTCTCACTTTAGTTGGATCGGATTCGAGAAAGGCGGTCCTTGAGAAGGTTGAAAAGGAAATTATGTATCACCATTGTGGTTTATGCGTCGGTGAGAATCGTTCTTGCTAGAAACCCGTAGCAGCCACGTAAAACATGCAAAAACAATTAGAGGACGTCTAACTTGTTTTTTGCAGGGTATGTTGTGATGTGATATGGCCAATTACATGATGTGATATATGTGATGTATGAGATGATCATGGGATGTATAGAATTTCATGACTTGCATGTCGATGAGTACGGCAATCGGCAGGATCCATAGGGTTGTCTTTAATTATTGTATGACCTGCGTGTCAATCATTAAGCGCTATGTAATGCTTTAGTTTATTGCTAAATGGTAGCAATAGTAGTAGAACAAGTCAGTCGCCGAGCTGTTTGCGATGCTAAAAGTCGCTGAGTCTGAAATCAGAAAGAACATCAAGTGTTGATGGTCAATAAAACCACTAGTTTCAAGAAAAATGTCAAGGTCAAGGGCAAGAGCAACAAGGGTAAAACCAAGAAGGATGGCAAAGCAGTTGCTACTCCTAAAGAAGCCCAAGCATGGACCCAAGCCAGAAACTGAGTGCTTTCATTGCAAGGGAACTGGTCACTGGAAGCGGAACTGCCCCAAGTACCTGGCTGACAAGAAGGCGGCCAACGACAAACAAGGTATATATGATATACATGTTATTGATGTGTACCTTACTAGCTCTCGTAGTAGTGCCTGGGTATTTGATACCGGTTCGGTTGCTCACATTTGCAACTCAAAGCAGGAACTACGGAATAAATTAAGGCTGGCAAAGGACGAAGTGACGATGCGCGTGGGAAATGGTTCCAAGGTTGATGTGATCACCGACGGCACGCTCTCTCTTCTATTACCATCGGGATTAGTGATGAACCTGAATAATTGTTATTTAGTGCCTGCGTTAAGCATGAACATTATATCTGGATCTTGTTTATTGCGAGACGGTTACTCATTTAAATCAGAGAATAAAGGTTGTTCTATTTATATGAGTAATATCTTTTATGGTCATGCACCCAATGTGAGGGGTTTATTCATATTGAATCTTGATAGTGATGATACACATGGTCATAACATTGATTCCAAAAGATGCAGAGTTGATAATGATAGTACCACTTTCTTGTGGCACTGTCGTTTAGGTCATATTGGTGTAAAATGTATGAGGAAACTCCATGCTGATGGACTTTTGGAGTCACTTGATTTTGAATCACTTGACACATGTGAACCATGTTTGATGGGCAAGATGACTAAAACGCCGTTCTCTTGAACAATGGAACGGGCAAGTAACTTATTGGAAATCATACATACTGATGTGTGCGGTCTAATCAATGTTACAGTGCATGGTGGATATCGTTATTTTATCACCTTCACTGATGACATAAGTAGATATGGGTATATTTACTTGATGAAACACAAGTCTGAAACGTTTAAAAAGTTCAAGCAATTTCAGAGTGAAGTTGAGAATCATCGGAACAAGAAGATTAAGTTCCTGCGATCTGATCGAGGAGGTGAATATCTGAGTTATGACTTTGGCAGTCACTTAAGACAATGTGGAATTGTTTCACAGTTGACACCGCCCGGAACACCACAGCGTAATGGTGTATCCGAACGTCGTAATCGAACCTTGTTAGATATGGTGCGTTCTATGATGTCTCTTGCTGATTTGCCACTATCGTTTTGGGGTTATGCATTAGAGACAGCTGCATTCACTTTAAATAGGGCACCATCAAAATCCGTTGAGACGACGCCATATGAACTATGGTTTGGCAAGAAGCCAAAGTTGTCGTTTCTTAAAGTTTGGGGATGTGATGCTTATGTCAAAAAGCTTCAGCCTGAAAAGTTGGAACCCAAATCGGAGAAATGTGTCTTCATAGGATACCCGAAAGAGACAGTCGGGTATACCTTCTATCTCCGATCCAAGGCAAAGTGTTTGTCGCTAAGAATGGAACATTTCTTGAGAAAGAGTTTCTCTCGAGAGAATTGAGTGGGAGGAAAATAGAGCTTGATGAGGTTATTGAACCTTTACTTCAACTAGAAAGTAGTGCAACACAGAAAGATGTTTCTATGGAACCTACGACGGTAGAAGAGGAAGTTAATGATGATGATCATGAAGCTTCGTATCAAGCTGCTATTGAACCTCGTAGGTCGACAAGGCCGCATTCTAACCCTAAGTGGTACGGCAACCCTGTCTTGGAGGTTATGTTGTTGGACAACAATGAACCTACGAGCTATGGAGGAGCAGTGATGGGCCCGAATTCTGAGAAATGGTTAGAGGCCATGAAATCCGAGATGGGATCCATGTATGAAATCAAAGTATGGACTTTGGAAGTATTACCTAAAGGGCAAAAGGCCATTCAGAACAAATTGATCTTTAAGAAAAAGACAGACGCGGACGGTAATGTCACCATCTATAAAGCTCGACTTGTGGCAAAGGGTTTTTCACAAGTTGAAGGAGTTGACTACAATGAGAATTTCTCACCCGTAGCGGTGCTTAAATCTGTCAGAATCATGTTAGCAATAGCTGCTTATTTCGACTATGAAATTTCGCAGATGGATGTCAAAATAGCGTTCCTTAACGGTTTCCTTGAGGAAGAGTTGTATATGATGCAACCCGAAGGTTTTGTCGATCCAGAGAATGCTGACAAAGTTTGCAAACTCCAGCGATCCATTTATGAACTGGTGCAAGCATCTCAGAGTTGGAATAAGTGCTTTGATGAGGTGATCAAGGCGTTTGAGTTTATACAAGTTTACGGAGAAGCTTGTATTTACAAGAAAGTGAGTGGGATCTCTATAGCATTTCTAGTATTATATGTGGATGACATATTGCTGATTGGAAACAATATAGAAATGCTGGAAAGCGTGAAGGAAGATTTGAACAAGAGTTTTTCAATGAAGGACCTAGGAGAAGTTGCTTTCATATTAGGCATTAAGATCTATAGAGATAGATCGAGACGCTTAATAGCACTTTCACAGAGCACATACCTTGATAAAGTTTGAAGAAGTTCAAAATGGAACAGTCCAAGAAGGGGTTCTTGCTTGTGTTACAAGGTGTGAAGTTGAGTAAGACTCAATGCCCAGTAACTGCAGAAGATAGAGAAAAGATGAGTGTCATCCCCTATGCTTCAGCCATAGGCTCTATCATGTATGCAATGTTGTGCACAAGACCCGATGTCAGCCTTGCCATAAGTATGGCCAGAAGGTTTCAAAGTGATCCTGGAATGGAGCACTAGCAAGCGGTCAAGAATATCCTTAAGTACCTGAAAAGGACTAAGGAAATGTTTGTCGTTTATGGAGGTGATGAAGAGCTCGTCGTAAAGGGTTACATCGATGCAGGCTTTGACACTGATCCGGACGACTCTAAGTCAAAAACCGGATACGTATTTATTACTAACGGGGGAGCGGTAAGCTGGTGCAGTTCCAAGAAAAGCATGGTAGTTGATTCTACGTGCAAAGCAGAATACATCGCAACCTCAGAGGCAGTGAAGGAAGGTGTCTCGATGAAGCAATTCATGACAGATCTTGGAGTAGTGCCCAGTGCACTGAATCCAATGAACCTATTCTGTGACAATACTGGTGCCATTGCTCTGGCCAAGGAACCAAGGTTTCACAAGAGGACCAGACACATAAAGCGATGCTTCAACTCCATCCGCGATTACATCATGGAGAAAGACATAAATATTTGCAAAGTGAACACAGATCTGAATGTTGCAGACCCGTTGACTAAACCACTTCCAAGAGCTAAACATGATCAACACCAGAACTGCATGGGTGTTCGATTCATTACAATGTAAATCACATAGTGATGTGAACTAGATTATTGACTCTAGTGCAAGTGGGAGACTGTTGGAAATATGCCCTAGAGGCAATAAATAAAGTGTTTATTATTGTATTTACTTGTTCATGATAATCGTTTATTATCCATGCTATAACTGTATTAATTGGAAACATGGATACATGTGTGGATACATAGACAAATACAATGTCCCTAGTATGCCTCTAGTGAACTAGCTCATTGATCGAAAGATGGTTAAGGTGTCTTAGCCATGGACATGAGATGTAATTTGATAACAGGGATCACATCATTAGGAGAATGATGTAATGGACAAGACCCAAACTACAAACATAGCTTATGATCGTGTCAGTTTATTGCTACTGTTTTCTGCATGTCAAGTATATGTTCCTATGACCATGAGATCATGCAACTCACAGATATCGGAGGAGTACGTTGTGTTTATCAAAGGTCGCAACGTAACTGGGTGACTATAAAGGTGCTCTACACGTGTCTCCGTGGGTGTCTATTGAGTTGGCATGGATCAAGACTGGGATTTGTTACTCCGTGTGACGGAGAGGTATCTCAGGGCCAACTCAGTAATACAACATCACAATAAGCCTTGCAAGCAATGTGACTAAGTGTTAGTTACGGGATCTTGTATTACAGAACGAGTAAAGAGACTTGCCAGTAACGAGGTTGAACTAGGTATGGAGATACCGACGATCGAATCTCCCGCAAGTAACATATCGAAGAAAAAGGGAACATCATACGGGATTAACTGAATCCTTGACATAGAGGTTCGACCAATAAAGATCTTCGTAGAATGTGTAGGAACCAATGTGGAAATCCAGGTCCCGCCATTGGTTATTGACTGTAGAGGTGTCTCGGTCATGTCTGCATAGTTCTCGAACCCGCAGGGTCTGCACACTTAAGGTTTGGTGATGTTTCGGTAGTATAGACTTATGTATGGTGGTGACCGAAGTTTGTTTGGAGTCCCAGATGAGATCTTGGACATCACGAGAAGCTCCGGAATGGTCCGGAGGTAAAGATTCATATATATGAAGTCCTATTTTGGTTGCCGGAAAAGTTTCGGGCTCATCGGTAGTGTACCGGGAGTGCCGGTAGTGTACCGGGAGACCTCCGGGAGGGGTATTTCGACCCAAGAGGCTTCATGGGCTGTGGGAGAGTGAATATCAGCCCTTAGTGGGCTGGTGGAAACTCCCACACAAGGCCCATGTAGCTGGAGAAGAAAACCCAATTGGAAAAGGTGGGAAAAAGGCAAAATTGGGTGAATCCTAGTCCTACTAGGAGTGGAGGTGGACTCCATCTCCACCACCTGGTTCGGCCGAAGCCTCCAAGGCTTGGAGGCCAAGATGCCTCTCCTCCTCCCTCCCTCCTATATATACTAGTGGATTTCTAGGGTTTTGCACTTGATTTTTCAGCCACGTGCAAACCCTAATCTCTAGTGCCTAGTTTCTCCTCTAGATCGGTTTTCTTCAGTGCTTAGGCGAAGCCCTGCCGGAATTGCTCCACCACCATCGCTGGAGCGCCGTCAGGCTGCCGGAGAACTCTTCTTTCTCTCCATTCCTTCTTGCTAGATCAAGACGGTGGAGATCTTCATCAAGCTGTACGTGTGCTTAACGCAGAGGTGCCGTTCGTTCGGTGCTAGATCGGAAGGATCGTGATCAAGTTCGTCTGACGGATCGTGATCAAGTTCGTGGGACGGATCGTGATCGGATCGCGGGATGGATCGTGATTAGATCGCGGGATGGATCGTGATTGGATTGCGGGACGCACGGCAATTTGGATCGCAAAGACGTTCGACTACACCAACCGCGTTTCTTAACGCTTCCCGCTTAGCGATCTACAAGGGTATTTAGATCCACTCTCCCTCTCGTAGGTGCTCATCACCATGGATAGATCTGTGTGTGCGTAGGAAAATTTTTGTTTCCCAAGCAACGTTCCCCAACACCAATGGGCGGTGGTCAGAAGAAATTCCCTCCCGAAGTTAAAACGGTAAATATGATATACGCCACCCACATACCTAAGAAAGAGAGGAAGCGGGCCCTTCGGGAGGTCTATGTTGTGGAGCCCGTAGCTCTGAAGTATAACCCCTGGTCAGCATATCTGACCACCTTTGGCTAGTGCGACCATCCGACCAGTATTCGTCATGGGGGCTCAACTGCCCTCGTCCTAGATCCCATTATAGATGGGTATCACCTCACCAAAGTCCTAACTGAAGGAGGAAGTAGCCTCAATTTGATTTACTCGGACATGGTGAAAGTGATGGGTATAGATCCATCACGGATCAACCCCAGCAGCACTACCTTCAAAGGGGTGATCCCAGGTGTTGAGGCCCGATGTACGAGATCCGTAACCTTGGAGGTTGTGTTCGGCTTGCCCGATAACTTCCGCAACAAGGACTTGATCTTCAACATCGTGCCCTTCCGCAGCGGCTATCACGCGCTGCTCGCCCGGACAGTGTTTGCTCGGTTCAACGCAGTCCCGCATTTTGCATACCTCAAGCTCAAGATGTCAGGCCCCAAGGGGGTCATTACTGTAAATGGCAATACTAAGCGGTCCCTTAGAATAGAGGAACATACATTGGCACTGGCGGCCGAATTCAGCTACACAGAGGACCGACAAGCGTCGGCATTCGCCGTAAAGGCACCAAAGGCCAGGAAGCGAGTTTGGACTCAGACCAAACACTCCGACCCTCAATAGTGACTGTCCCCCCACTACACGACCTCAAGACTGGCAAAGTATGTATCGCGGATGCACAACTTTGTACTTAAGATTCCATGGGTAGCGGTGGGGAACTTACGATATGCGTTCGGTGGTTCCGAACTGTTACCATCAACACGTCTTCGGACAAACTACAAGACCTCCTAGAAGAGCTTGCCCATGGCGTAAAGCTCACCTTTAACACAGCAGCCTTTCAAGATTATGTTCGCAAAGTACGCCCGCACCAACGCCCATCAAGGTACATCGAAAGAAGGAGTCAACTAGCAACAGGGCATATCGAAGGCGGCTGGTCACCAATTGAAGACCCCTGGTACAACAGCTCTTGCAGGATTTTATTTCTTATTACATACTTGTAAACGGCTGCTTCGGCAATCCGAGTTATAAGAGTTGTTGAGGAAATACAGAATTGCTTGGCGCACGTACGCCTTATTTGTCATGTTTTTGGCAGATAGTTTTTCCCTCCCTCTTCTCGTGAACCTGTTCAGTATGACTCAAGGTCACCGGCTAATAGACCGGAGGCTCGATTTCAAACACAAATCGCCTTAACCATTGTGTGTTCGGTGTCTTGGCATTCGCTTTATATGCATCGGTTCCAAACTATGTCTTTGGTCATTAAGTTAGGTTGCCCGGCTCATGTGCTTGCCCCTTTATGTTTCACTCGTTCGGCTAAAACAGCAAAGGGAGCACCCCTGCGATTGTGCTTTTGGATAGTCCGGTCAAGCACCTCAGGGGAAAAAGCCGAAAACAGACTATCATAGTATGCGCGACCCGATCTGTGAACCCCAAGTTAGAAGTATTACACTTCAACCTCCAAAAGCGGTTATTCCGTGTTATACGAGGAATTTGCCCTTTGTGCAAACACTATGATGTCAGCTTCGGCCTCGGCTCATCCGAACATTGAAAAAAAAAACGGTGGCTAATCATACACTTCCCGTAGTCCTTTTCGCCCCCGTCAGTTAAGTGAAAGAAATAAAGCATAATAGTCTGATTGCCTAGTCTACCACACTAAATCGCCTTTGGGTTCCTATATTTGGCTAAGGAATGTAGTGCATTGGCATAGACACCCCATGTAGTATCTACATGGGGGTTGAAGCCGACGACTCGCATCTTTCAGTATCAAACAACCATACAGGAGTTATAAAGGAAGGCAAAAACAATATAAGTGCGGATACTAATATCATTGAAAATTATAAACAAGTCTTCAGACATATTACAATCTCATTCAAATATTTTTTGTTGCCCGAACACTCCGACGCTATCACCCGCGCACTCTCCATTACTCCATCGAAGTAGAGCTCGGGGCGTCAGTGCTCCTTTTTGGGCGGTGGTGGATCGGTGGAAACCTTCATCCGATTGAACCCCGGCCAATACACTTTGGCCTTGGCAAGGGCCATACGGACTCCTTCGATGCAGGAGGAATGTTTGACAGCGTCGAGGCGGGCATCGCATCAATTAGCCGTTGCACCAGGCCGAAGTAGCTGCCTGGCAATGGCTCTTCGGGCCATAGATGGATGCAGAGGTCCTTGATGGACGGCTCCGCCATCCGGTGCATGTCCATCAGTTGTTTCAGCTGCTCCACCAGAAGAGGAGGATGCTCGGGGGCTCCGAATATTGCCCAGAAGATCCGAGCTTCGTATTCCTCTACCCGCAAGGCAAGCAGCCGAGTGGCGTTTGCCACGCCTTCTGGAGATTGGCGGCCACGCCTGAGGATCGCCACACCCAGGTCAGCAATTTGAATTTGCTGTTCCCGTATACGCATTTTAGGGAGTACAGCTTACCATCGGCTATCTCCTTGGCCTGCCGAACTTGTTCCTCAAAGAACCGTCAGTCCATCCGCTCCTTCTGGATATCGGACCTCAGGGAGGACAGTTTGGCCAAGACCGCCTTGTTCTTCTCCAAGGCATCACACGTGTTGCTGGCGTCCTTGAGCTCATCCTCAGAGCGCTTGAGCTTCCGATGTATCTCGTCCAGCTCGGCGCCGTTTTTTGTCGCCACCGATGACGAGTCCTACATCACACATACAATACAAATATCACATAGGCACTTACTTCCCGAACTATAGAGATGACCCCTAGGCAAGTTTTCTCAACTCACCTAGGGCTCGGACGCTGCCGTGTACACAATACGACTAAATGAAATCTCAACAAAAACAACGGGCAACTTACTTGAAAGCCTGCAAGGAGACCTTTGAAGGCCTCCTTCAGTCCATTGTCAATGGACTGGATGCTTTGTAATACCGCACCCATAAGGGTGCGGTGCTCCTCGGGGATGGAGGCGCTTGATAGAGCCTCCCCCATGGCCGACCACTCGTTGGTTGGCAGTGCCGGGGATGATCGGTTTTCCCAATCACCCACCGGGGATTGGACCGATGCCTCCGGAGGCACCATGCACTCCGGAGGCGTTCTCGAAGGGTACTGATTGTCCGCCCGTCCAGTCTCCTTGGTGTCCGGGCAAAGGATTGTACCCTATTCTTTGGGGGCCGAAGCGTAGCTTCGGCCATGGGGGTATCCTCCGTGCCCCTTGTGTTCGCCTCCATTGGAGTGTGCTGGGACGACACCTCCACGGTGCCATTTGTAGCGCCTGGAGTGGTGGCATGCGATGTATACCCGCTCTCCGCCAGTTCGGCAGGCGGGGTCTCCCCATCTAATATAACCTCGGTAGGGATGACACACGGAGGGATGTTGGACCGACAACCTGCGTGTTAGCAAACTCTGAGCCTACTGGCGACAGAAAGAAGGGTCTTCGGATCCTAACCGGGATGGAGGAGGCTTGACCCCGAGGCTCCTTCGTGGAACCTCTTCGGCATCTTTGGATGCAAAGCTTGAGTCCAAGCTGTCAGACAGGACCATCCGCGCTTGCCACGCCCTCTTAGGGGCAGGAGAAGCTGCCTGCCCGAGGGCGTCCGAAGACGACATTCTCTTCTTGGTGCGGGGGGGGGGGGGGGTCGCCTCCCCCCTCGCTCTCGACCTCCTCCTCCTCCTCTTCTTCTTCCTCTTCGGCCTCCTCTTGATTCAAGGAGGTCGGCGTGTTTTTGGAAGCATCATGAGGCTGATCCTTGATGCGAAGACCAGCCTAACCTGGTCTCTTCTTCTTCTCCTTCTTCGTGGGAGCCTCATAGGGCTTCTCCACGAGCATCTTGGCTAGCATCCTAGTCCACTCATCTTCAGACTCAGGAGCCGGACTGCGGATGTTGATGGCTTTCTTCAGCCATCTCTGCATAAACATATCGAACACAGGGTTATGGACCTTCCATGTATAGAGCTAATCAGGCTAGGATGAGTCGTACCTCAGAGTCCAGCTTGTCGGCGTGTAGGCCCTTGTCCTCCTCCTCGGCTGGCCAGATCTTCATTGATTTGAAGAATGCCTTCCACAGCTTCTCCCATGTAGTGTGGAAGAGTTTCCGGACTGTGGGCGTGGCGTTGAGTTTCCAAGCCCATAGGGGAGTGTCCCGGCGCTGGCAGGGGAGGATGCATCTTCCAAACATTACCTGGACCACATCGGCCAGTTTGGTGCCATTCTCGACCAAGGAGAGGATTTGCTTTTGTAGATCGGCCACCTCCTTGCTTGACCCCCAGACGAGACCCTTTTCGATCCATGAAGCTAGTCTGGTCGGAGGACCGGATCTGAATGCGGCGGTAGGGTCCAAACCTTCTTCCTGTGGTTCGATGATGTAGAACCACTCCTTCTTCCACCCCTTGATGGTGTCAATGACGGTGCCCGCCGGCCATTCGATGCGCGTGAGTTTGCCGATGACGGCACCATTGCAGTCGGCATGCTTGCCGCCGACACACTTCGGCTTGATGTTAAAAACCTGCAGCCAGAGCCTGAAGTGCGGCTCGACGTGCAGGAATGCCTCGCAGAGGAGGATGAAGGCAGAGAGGTGCATGATGGAGTTCGGCAAAAGGTCGTGGAAATTGAGGCCTTAGAGGAACATTAAACCCTGGCAAAGGGATGGAGCGGAAAGCTCAAACCCCTGATGAAGTGGGGGATGAACACAACCCGCTCGCCTGGCTTGGGGTGGGGATTACTTGCCCCTTCTCCGCCGCACGATGAGGAATATCGGTAGGGAGGTAGCTGGCCTTCTTAAGGTCGAGGATGTCTTGGTTGCAGACTGTGGAAATCTCCCACTAGTTGTTGGAGCCCGCCATTGTTGAGCTCGGAAGCGGGGGTGGAGGAAATCTAGATCTATGCTCTGGAGGCATAGGGGAATAGGAGGCGGAGACATCGAATGGAGAGCATGAGGGGCCTCTGGGGTTTTCTTTCTCCTTTTATGAGGTGTGTCGATTCGGGGTCCCCTTCCTCCGCCATGATTCCCTCCACTTCTCGAGACGCAGGAGGAGCATGGCCTGCGCTCCATGTTTGATGTAGTAAATAGGCATGTTTATCTCTTTGGTATGTAACCGACCATGTGTAAACCCCAGGCCTCCTCGGCATCTATATAAGCCGGAGGGTTTAAGGTACAAAGAGAACAACTCATCTAGGGTTAGACATATGATCTCGAGGTAGATCAACTCTGCAACCCCTTACACCATCAATACAATCAAGCAGGACGTAGGGTATTACCTCCATAGGAGGGCCCAAACCTGGGTAAACACGTGTCCCCTTCGTCTCCTATTACCGTCGATCCTAGTCTCACAGTTCGGGACCCCCTACCCGAGATCCGCCGGTTTTGACACCGACACCAGCACTTCGTACATTGTTCACCACCACCACCACCACCACCACCACCAGCCGCGTCTCTCCATGCACCGACATAATCCACGTCCACATCTAGCGTAGCAGCCAACGACCAGGCCACCCCCTCTTGACTAGGCTGGCAGTTCGACGTGGCAGCACCCACAATAGCATGGTCCAATGCTGAGCTTCGTGTTTCAACGACACCCACAACAGCAGAGCCCCACATCGGGATTCGTGTTCCAGCCACAGCCAGTTGTATGTCTGTACATATTAATTCTTTTCAATATCAATTGAAAGTACATATTTCTTCATGCCTTATATTCCCTCCTGCAGGAGCCTATGGATAACAGGAGGCGTCTATGTCCAGATCCCCGTGGGGGAGTGATCAGGAAGGCGGGGAGAACATACAAGATTACATGTCACCACACAACAACTGGATGGACATGTATTCGATTCCTCCACCAGGACCCACACAGGATACACTGTATGACCATGACGGGTCCGAGATTCCTCCTCATAACATTAGGACACCCCAAAGGTTAGCCTGGAGTACGCCTAGCACCCCACCCGATCGCTAATGCAGATAGTGACGCTTCTCTATCATGCCTCTACTTATGTATGAGACATATGTCTATTCTATGTATGAGACAAATGACTATCTACTTATCAGACATATGCCAATTATATTTTAGTGCTCAGTTAGTTTAGCGGTGATAATTCTGATACTACAAACCTATTATCCAACGTTGAGCAACAACTACAACATCATATTTACATACAACATAATGCTCCTACAATAAGAAAGTACAAATAAATAATACAAGTACATCTGAATTAAAAGCTATGACTGAACTTGTAAAATACATTTTTAAAACTATTCGAAGATATCATCATGATCCTCCATCAATGCAGAACTCTTGCCCTTTGACGATGCGGAACTCTAGCCCTTTGACAATGCAGTAAAAAAATATGTTTTGTTGCGTACTTTATGTATGATTTGCTCTTATGCTTTTACATCTTCCATTTTTCTTGCAACCCGAGAACTACTTTTCGTATCTCCTCAAAGTTCTTTGAAGGTCACCCACATCTACTTAATGCATCACCCAACTCATTCAGTAGGGTGTCACTATTGATGAGTTCGTCCCATGGAACTATTCTATTGTCTCTACTGAAATCACCGGCCAAAAGCAGAAGACATTGGGATATAATAGGATGAATATTACGATCAAAAGGATAAACGGGCATCTTGACGAGACTACGAGAATATACTAGACTGCTTCCCACCTTAGTGTGGAGGCATTTTTATAGGTTCAAAAGATAAGAATAGGCGGAAACTTAGCAGAGGGAAAATATAGGCGAGAAACCGCGATGCGAGATATACACGGGAACTCGGTGGTGGGAAATTATGGCGGGAGATATACGTAGGAACTCTGAAGCGGGAAATTATGATGGATATATACTCGGGAAACAGAGCTTCCGTCTGGTCTAGTAGCGACAGGTGTCATTCGGGAAACGAGGGGGTCTTTTTTGTCCACGAGATCTTTTTTCTCAATTATGTTTGTTTGCACAAAAAATTATAATTACAATGCACAATATGGTTGCATGCGCTTAACGATTTTGCCAAAGACAAAAGCTCCTAATTGGTTACGGCAAAACCTATTAGACCTAATTAGACACACTCAGGACGACTGGTGCATTAGCCTGATGCTAAGGGCCTATCATGTTCACTGAAGCCGATAGGATGCTAATCGGCTTAGGCGGAGCCAACGGGATTCCAATCGGCTTGGGCACAACCAACATGATCCAATCGACTATAGTGTCGCCGATGTTGTATTATTTCTTGACAAATTCAAAATGTTGTAATATTTCTTTAATTAATTAAAAAAAGTATACACCGCGAAAGACACAACATGGGGCTTCGCTCAATTCATCAAAATAAAGGACTTGGATGAACCCCCTTACCTTAGGATGATGTTTTCAGCATCAGGTGCGATGTCACCGTGTCAAAGAATCTCTTCACCGAGCCAATATTATCGCATGTGGCGGTCCCACCGTCCAACATGCACCAATATCTTGGACAATTGGTTTTGGCCAGCGAGGTTGCCGATGTTACTTTCGAGGTCGGCACGGATACATTTGCTGCACAGAGGTGTGCTACCTCTTGAGCTTGCGTTAGTTTTCCCATGAAGAGAAAAGGGTGATGCAGCAAAGTAGATAAATATTTCCCTCTGTTGTTGAGATCCAAGGTATCAACCCAGTAGGAGGAACAAGCAAGTCACCAATGGATGCACCTACACAAAAAATCATACTATTGCACCCAACGCTATAAAGGGGTTGTCAATCCCTTCACGATTATTTGCAGGGATTAGACCCGGTAGAGATAGATGTAAACGAGAACTAAAATTAAAAGGTAAATAAATTTCAGCAAAGTATTTTTGGTATTTTTGGTTTATAGATCTGAAAGTATATTATGGAAAGTAGAGCTGGGGGCCATAGGTTTCACTAGAGGCTTATCTCTTGAAGGAAAATATCATCGTGGGTAAACAAATTACTGTCAAGCAATTGATAGAAAATCGAATAATCATGTAGTTATCCAAGGCAATGATCATGCATATACGCATAACGTCTGTTTCAAGTAGACCGAAACGATTCTCCATCTACTAGTATTACTCCACACATCGACTGACTCCTGGCTGCATCTAGAGTATTAAGTTCATGAAGGACAGAGCAACGCATTAAGAAAGATGACATGATTTAGAGGGATAAACTCAAGCAATTTGATGAAAACCCCATCTTGTTACCCTTGATGGCAACAATACAATACGTGCCTTGCTACCCCTACTATGTCAGTGGGTGAGAATAGAACACTGCAAGATTGAACCCAAAACCAAGCACTTCTCCCATTGCAAGAATTACCAATCTAGTTGGCCACACCAAACCAATAACTCGAAGAGACTTACAAAGATATGAAATCATGCATATAAGAATTCATAGGAGATTCTAATAAGATTCATGGATAATATGAACATAAACTCACAACTCATCGGATCTTGACAAACACACCACAAAAGAGGATTACATCGGATAGATCCCCATGAAGATCATGAAGAACATGGTATTGAAGATTCATGGATAATAAGATTCATGGATAATATGAACATAAACTCACAATTCATCGGATCTTGACAAACACACCACAAAAGAGGATTACATCGAATAGATCCCCATGAAGATCATGAAGAACATGGTATTGAAGATCAAAGAGAGAGAAAAATCCATATAGCTACTAGCTATGGACCCATAGGTCTGTGGTGGACTACTCACGCATCATCGGAGGGGCAATGGAGTTGATGTAGATGCCCTCCGTGATCGAAACCCCCTTCGACAGATTACCAGAAAAGGCTCCAAGATTGGATCTCTCGGGAACGGAGGCTTCTGGCGGCAGAAAAGTATTTGCATGGCTCGTTCTGATGTTGGGGGAATATTTAGGTATTTATAGGCCAGGAATTAGGGTTAGGAGACCTGCCAGGAGACGGCAAGTCTGCTAGGCGTGGCCAGGGGGGCCACGCCTTGGCAGCTCCCCTGACATGCACTCCAATCTTCGATGGCTTGTTTCCTTCCAGAAAATTTCCCTCCGCAGGTTTTATTCCATTTGGACTTCATTTAATATTCCATCTCTGTAAAACTCAAAAACAAGGGAAAAACAAAAACTGGCACTTGGCTCTAGATTAATAGGTTAGTCCAAAAAATAATATAAAATAGCATATTAATGCATATAAAACATCCAAAACATATAATATAATAGCATGCCATCATCAAAAATTATACATACGTTGGAGATACATCAGCATCCCCAAGGTTAATTCCTGCTCGTCCCCGAGTAGGTAAATGATGAAAACGGAATTCTTGATGTGCAGTGCTATCTAACATATTTATCCAAGTAATATTCTTTATTGTGGCATGAATATTCAGATCCATAAGACTCAAAACAAAAGCTTAATATTGATATAGAAACAATACCATTTCAAGAATACTAGGAAAGCAATTGTATCTGTTCAAAATATAATGGCAAAAGAAAGTTATCCCTACAATATCATATGGTCATGCTATGCTCCATCTTCCCCACACAAAGTATTGATATCATGCACAACCCCGATGAAAAGTCAAGCAATTGTTTTCACACCTTTATTTTCTCAAACTTTTTCAACTCTCACGCAATACATGAGCGCGAGCCATGGATATAGCACTATAGGTGAAAGAGAATATGATGGAGGTTTTCAAGGAAAGGGAGAAGACAGTCTCACATCAACTAGGCATATTAACGGGCTATGGAGATGCACATCAATAGATATCAATGTGAGTGAGTATGGATTGCCATGCAATGGATGCACTAGAGCTATTAGTGTATGAAGGCTCAAAAAGAAACTAAGTGGACGTGCATCATGAAGAAAAAATCCACTAGCTATATGAAAGTGACAAAATAGGAGACTCTACATCATGAAGATCATGGTGCTACTTTGAAGCACAAGTGTGGCAAAGGGTAGTAGAAATGTCCATTCTCTCTTTTCTCTCATTTTTTGGTGGGCATCTAAGGCCTCTTTCATCCATTTTTATTGGGCTTCGCTGGCCTCTTTTATTTTTCATAAAGTCCGGAATCTCATCCCCACTTGTGAGGGAATCAAAGCTTCCATCATCCTTTCCTCACATGGGACATGCTCTATAATGAAAATCATCACACTTTTATTTACTTACATCTAAAAAGAAAATTACAACTCAATACCTATGACAACATATGACTCTATATGCAATATAGAAGTGATGGTGCATGTCATAAAAGGAAACAATGGAATTTACATGGCAATATATCTCGGAATGGCTATGGAAATGCCATAATAGGTAGGTATAGTGTGGCTGTTTTGTATATGGTGGCTGTTTTGAGGAAGGTATATGGTGGCTGTTTTGAGGAAAGTGTTTGTTGCACCGGCGAAAGTTGTGCAGTACTAGAAAGGCTAGCAAAAGTGGAAGGGTGAGAGTGCTTACAATCCATGGATTCAACATTAGACATAAAGAACTCACATATTTATTGCAAAAGTCTATTAGTCATTGAAGCAAAGTGTTAAACGCATGTTCCTAGGGCGAGGTTGGTAGGAGTTAACCATCGCGCGCCCCCAACCCTCACACAAAGGTCGACAATCTATACACAAGTCATGCTCCGACTTCCTTACATAGCGGTTCACCATACGTGCATGCTATGGGAATCACAAACTTTTAAACAAGTATTCTTACCAAATCACAATTTACTTCCTAACATGTCTCTTAACATTACCATCTTTATATCTCAAAACTTTATGCAAGGAATCAAACTTCTCATAAATACTCAATGCACTTAATATGGAAGTTTTTCTTATATCCCTCTTGGATGCCTATCATATTAGGACCAAGTTCATAACCTAGACCAATTACCATGATGTTTTTAGAAACTCTCAAATAATATAAGTGAGGTACGAGAGTTCAAGTATTTCTATAAAAACGCAAACACCACAGTGCTCTAAAGGATATAAGTGAAGCATATAGAGCAAAATTGCCCAACTGAAAAGATATAAGTGAAGCACATAGAGTATTCTAATAAATTCACGATTCAGCTTGTCTCTCTCAAAAGCTGATTGCAGCAATGATGATTGTGGCAAACTAACAAGCAAAGACTGATATCATACAAGACGCTCCAAGCAAAACACATATCATGTGGTGAATAAAAATATAGCCTCAGGTAAATTTACTGATGGATTGAAGACGAAATAGGGGATGCCTCGGAGCTTCGGCTCTTTGAAATCCTTGAATACGACTTTGGGTGCCTTGGGAATCCCCAAGCTTAGGCTCTTGTCACTCCTTATTCCATAGTCCATCCAATCTATACCCAAAACTTGAAAACTTCACAACACAAAACTTAACGGAAAACTCGTGAGATCCGTTGGTATAAGAAAGTGTAACATCCCAATTTTATTAAATTAGGATGTTAATAGAATCATCATATTGCATGTCATATTTTTATTGCATTTGGAGTTTATGATGTTCAAGTTTTCCACTCACATAAAATCATAGAGAGGGGATAATATGACTTCCTCAAAATTATATATATACGAGTGGGAAAGTAGTTGCTTTACATTTGATGTTTTAAAGTTGCATTGGAAAATTATATTTGTTAGCCTAAAGTTAGATTATTGCACTAGAAATATAGATATAGAATTTTTCTAAAATTATATGAGCAGGAATTAATGTTCCTTGTGCTCTATTTTACAAATAAGAATTTTAGGATTTTTTTCGGATTTTTCTTTTTCTTTTCTGTTTCAGATCTAATAAGAAAGAGAGAGTTAAAAAAACTCATGCACACACATAGGCTCGCGAGGCCACCCAGCCAGGCCTGCCAAGCCAGCCAGCCTGCTCGCCCGAGGCCAGGCCGAGCGAGGCGCTTGCCCAGCGAGAAGCTCGAGCGCTCATCGTTTTCCCTTCCCCTCGGTCAAGTCTCTCTCTCTCTCCCTCTCTCACGCAGCCTGCAGGTGGGCCCCCCCATCGTCTCCAACCTCCAGCTTAACCCGCACGAGATAAGCCAGCGCCGTGCTCGTCCGCAACCGCCGGCCGAAGCTCTCGGGATAAAGCTTATCCCGTGCTCCCGGACGCCCTAGCCGCGCCTATAAAAGGCCCTTGACCTCCTCTTTCCATTCAGCTAAGCCGCGCCTCCTTTGCCGCTCGTAGCCGCCGCAGTTGCCGTTCGCATCTCGCTGGAGCCGAGTCCGTTCGTCGGAGAAGTCTGATGCCGGTGAGTCTCCCGGTCCCTTCTTGCTTCGGGAATCGGATCCCCTCGCCGTTGCGCACCTCCCTGACAAGTTTTTGCGCCCCTAGGTTCGCCGGAGTCGACGCCCCGACAACCTGCGTCGCCGGAGTTCACCGGAGCTCCGCCCTCGCTTCACTCCCTTCGGTCGTCGCTGCCGTCCGCCGTCACCACCGCAGGGAAGCCCTCGCCGAGCCGCACCTCACCGGAGCCGCTACCCCGTCGTCGCCGAGTTCCCTGCCAGACGCACGCTCGTGCTCTCTACAAGCGCCGCTCCTCTGTAGATTAGTTTTAGTTTTTTTTCTTTTAGGTTCTTTTATTTAGAACAAACCGGTATGCGGTTAACCGCGTTTTAACATAAACCGTGCGATTTATTTAATACGAATGTCGGTTTTCCTTTTTTAGTTTAGCCGAACCGGTGATTTCCTTAGTTCACGAACGTTCACCGCGTACCCGCCGCGGCGAACGCAGCCAACCAACCAGAGCCATTCACGCGCTCTAATCGCGAACGTCCACACTTTAGAATTTTCAGAAAACGTTCCTCTAGCAGTTTTTTCAGATTTAGTTCAAATCTTCAAACGGCCTTAACTTTTTAACCGTAGGTCGAAACGCGATGAAACAAGCGGCTAAATTTTTGTCTCAAATAGCCCTAACCAGTAAACCCATAGTTGCAGATTTTTGCAAGTTCAAATTTAAGATTATTTCAGATTTGAATTTAAATTTCATTAGGCCATATCTTTCAAAAAGTATACCCGTTTCAAGTGATTCTTTTTGCACCACGTCACACGAACTAAATCCTTTGCCATGATATTTTGCCACTAAATATTCTACACAATTATTTTCTGTTCACTATAATTTTACTAGAATTCCATGTAGGGACACTAGTGCACATCAAAAAAATTTGAACACTATTCATATTTTGAAAATTTTCATGTTAATGACTTGTGTTGGATTTTGATTTGGCTTTCGCAAATATTTTGTGCATGTCTACTTTGAGTTGTGTGAATGCTTGTTTATGTGTGTTTTTATTTACCTTGCGGTAGATTGTCCGGAGTGCAAAGCAGACTACTACCATTCGCTGGAACTTCACTCCCAGCAAGAAGGCAAGTTACATTTTGATCATGTCAGTTTTTACCTATGTTTTATTTTTGCACTTAGTCCTTTGATGTAGGAGTACATGATAGGAGTTTATACTTGTTGGATTTACTATCACCCAGTAGTTCATTTGAGGTAGGTCTGAACCATGCAAACTTTGTCGCCACCGTGTTATGTTACAATGCCTCGCCAAAGTAGACGTGGATTGGGGAGTGCTATCACTTTGAGATGTGAGTGACCAAGTCGTAACTAGGACCAACTTTAATGAACAACCTGGGTGGAAATTGGTTTGGATGGTGGCGAAGTACAGTGGGAGCATTCATGGGAATCCATGGGAGTGCACACTAGTGGTCTGTCCACCCAGGCTCAAAGGGATCAACCGTATGTTCATGTCTATAAGCTTCTGTGTGCAGCCGCAAGCCAATATGGGCTCTGGCTTAGTTGAGTAGATGGTGTGACCTCTTCCGGGATAGGCTAGCAGATGTAGATGATGTAGGTGTACCGGCCTATCCGTGGGTTAGGGGAAATGTTTTCGAAAGACTATGTCTTGGTCTTCCGATCAAGGATGCGGTCGAGTCTTGTGGGGAAAAGTGCACAACCTTTGTAGAGTTAAAACCTAATCGATTAGCCGTGTCCCCGGTCATGGACAACTTGAGCTTTTAGTTGTGGGAATATAGGGAGATCTCATCACTCTTAATTAATCAACTGGGTATAAACTGTTGGAACGGTTGAGATGGGCATCATCTCAGACTTATGATATTTGTAGAAATAGAGCAATCATTTATGATAGGGAAAAACTAGCTTTATGCAAAACTAAACTTAGAGCTTTCCACTAGCGAAATTGCATGTACTATGTAGGTTCATTACACTGTATGATGTGACATGCCAGTACATTCCATGTACTCACCTACACGGCTGCAACCTATCATGTTGCAGATTTATCCGACGACGAATAAGGTGTGATAGGTCGTTGTTCTACACTCAGCTTTCTCGTGGAGTTAATGGACCCGTTACACTTTTTGCTTCCGCATGTTTTTGTTTTACTTGGCCTTAGGCCACATTATTGTAATAAGTACTCTGTGAGGATTCTCGATGTAATAAATGTGTGATTGAACTCTATTGTAAATCCTCAAGTACTGTGTGTGTCAGCATACCGATCCAGGGATGACACTTAAGCACAGAGACTCCGATCCCTTGAGATCGGGTCGCTACAGAAAGTAAATAACCACTTTAGGTATTGTTGTGAACTCATTCTTTATTTATATTGATGTTATACGTACTGTAATATATCTTCTCCATGGATCATACCACATGATACTACCCATAGATTCATCAAAATAGGCAAACAACTCAAAGAAAATAGAATCTGTCAAAAACAGAACAGTCTGTAGCAATCTGGAGGTCAAAGAAATGAACTTAACTTTCAGCCCCGCGCCCCACGCCTCTCTCTCACACACATCTCTCTCTCCCTTTCTCTCTCAGCGCCGCCTCCCCGCCCTCCCGCCGCCGCCCCCTCCCCGCAGCCCTCCTCCACCACCGCCCCCTCCCCGTGGCCCTTCTCCACCACCGCCGGAGCCAGGCCGCGACGCCACCCGCCCCCTCCCCGTGGCCCTCCTCCACCACCTCGGCCCTGTCGCCCCTACCGCCGCCTGCCCCGCCGCTCCGCCGCGTTGGGTCGCCGGCGAGCAGGCACCCCCGGTGACCCAGCTCCGCCCCTCCCCCTCCGCCGCCCCGCGCCGCCGCCTCGACCCCCCCTCTGGTGAGCTCCACCCTCCCCCCTTTTATGTTTTTTCTGTTTTTATTAGTTCATATTCATTAGTTTATATTGGTTACTTATTAGTTCATATTAGTTAGTATATATTAGGTAGAAAAAACTTAGATAGAAAAGAAGAAAAAACCTAGAAGAAAAAAAAAGAAGAAAAAAGAAGAAGAAACAGAAGAGGAGGAGGAGGAGAAGAAAAAATAAGAAGAACAAGAACAAGAAGAAAAGAGGAGAGGAGGAGAAGAAGAAGAGGAAAAAGAAAAGAAAGAAGAAGAAGAGGAGGAGGAGGAGGAGAAGAAAAAAGAAGAAGACGAAGAAGAAGAAGAAAAAAGAGGAGAGGAGGAGAAGAAGAAGAGGAAAAAGGAAAGGAAGAAGAAGAAGAAGAAGAAGAAGAAGGAAAAAAAGGAAGAAAAGGAAGAAAAGGAAGAAGAGGAAGAAGAAGAAAAAAAGAGGAAAAACCCCGACACCGACCTTGACCCGACACCCCGACCCCGACCCCGACCCTGACCAGACACCCCGACACCGACACGACACTCAGACCCCGACCCCAACGCGACACCGACACGACACCCTGACCCCGACACCCCGACCTCGACACGGCACCCCGACTCTGACACGCCGACACCCCTGACACCCCGACACCATGACACCCAGACATGACTGTTGGGGAACATCGCATGGGAAACAAAAAATTTCCTACGCACACGCAAACCTATCCATGGTGATGAGCATCTACGAGAGGGAGAGTGGATCTACATACCCTTGTAGATCGCTAAGCGGGAAGCGTTAAGAAACGCGGTTGGTGTAGTCGAACATCTTCGCGATCCAAATCGCCGAGCGTCCCGCGATCACATCACGATCCGTCCCACGAACTCATCACGATCCGTCCCGCGATCTCATCATGATCCGTCTCACGATCTTGATCATGATCTGTCTCGCAAACTCATCACGATCCGTCCCGTGATCTCATCACGAACTGTCTCGCGATCTCGATCACGGTCCTTCCGATCTAGCGCCGAACGGACGGCACCTCCGCGTTCAGCACACGTGCAGCTTGATGACGATCTCCACCATCTTGATCCAGCAAGAGGAGGTGGAGAGGAGAGAGAGTTCACTGGCAGCGTGACGGTGCTCCGGTGATGGTGGTGGTGGAGCAATTCCGGCAGGGCTTCGCCTAAGCACTGCGGAAAACCAATCTAGAGGAGCACCGGTGGAACGGGTAGCACGTGGCCATAATTTCTATGCGAAAACCCTCTATTCCACCAGTATATATAGGAGGAGAGGAGAGGAGGGCTGGCGCAAGGAGAGAACTCCAATAGGAGTCGGTCGAAGCTAAGGGGGAGGAGTCCTACTCCTCCTCCACTCCTAGTAGGAGTAGGACTCTTCCTTTTTACCCTTTTTTCCACCCTTTCCTTTAGGACTTCTGTCTCCTGCGCCATGGGCCTTATTGTGGCTGTTCCTACGGACCAATAAGGGCTGTCTATCGCTCTCCACAGCCCATGGACCCTCTGGGGTCGAAATACCCCTCCCGGAGGACTCCCGGTGCACTACCAACACTCCCGGTACACTACCGATGAGCCCTAAACTTTCCCAGCAACCAAACTGGGACTTCCTATATATGAATCTTTACCTCCGGACCATTCCGGAGCTCCTCATGACGTCCAGGATCTCATCCGGGACTCCGAACAACCTTCGGTCACCACCATACATAACTCTACACTACCGAAACGTCACCGAACCTTAAGTGTGCAGACCCTGCGGGTTCGAGAACTATGTAGACATGACCGAGACACCTCTATGGTCAATAACCAATGGCGGGACCTGGACGTCCACATTAGTTCCTACATATTCTATGAAGATCTTTATCGGTCGAACCTCTATGTCAAGGATTCAGTTAATCACGTATAACGTTCCCTTTGTTCTTCGGTATGTTACTTGCCCGAGATTCGATCGTCGGCATCTCCATACCTAGTTCAACCTCGTTACTGGCAAGTCTCTTTACTCGTTCCGTAATACAAGATCCCACAACTAACAATTAGTCACATTGCTTGCAAGGCTCATTGTGATGTTGTATTACCGAGTGGGCCCTGAGATACCTCTCCGTCACACGGAGTAACAAATCCCAGTCTCGATCCATGCCAACTCAACAGACACCATCGGAGATACCTGTAGAGCACCTTTATAGTCACCCAGTTACGTTGCGACGTTTGATACACACAAGGCACTCCTCCGATATACGTGAGTTGCATGATCTCATGGTCATAGGAACATATACTTGACATGCGGAAAACAATAGCAATAAACGGACACGATCATATGCTACGTTTGTAGTTTGGGTCTTGTCCATCACATCATTCTCCTAATGATGTGATCCCGTTATCAAATGACATCTCATGTCCATGGCTAGGAAACCTTAACCATCTTTTGATCAACGAGCTAGTCTATCAGAGGCATACTAGGGACATGGTTTTGTCAATGTATCCACACATGCATTTAAGTCTCCAATCAATACAATTATAGTATGGATAATAAACGATTATCATGAACAAGAAAATATGATAATAACCAATTTATTATTACCTCTAGGGCATATTTCCAATAATGACACGCCCCGACACCCCGACCCCAACACGACATGCTGACACCACGACACCCTGACACCACGCCACCCAGACACGACACCCCCGACCCCCGACACCTCTTCGGCCTCCTGTTGACCGAAAACATGCTCTTCTGCCTTCCATATGGCCGACGGGGTCATATATTTGTGAATTATGAGTTAGGAAGTATATTTCCCGATTTTGTTAAGAAAACATCATATATATTTGTGTTGATCGGGTGGATTTAAATGTGCAGTTCTTTCATTGCTGTGAGGGTCTGGTGTTCAACGACCTCCCCGTGCATTCGACGAGCTTCGCCCATGCGTTCATGGGTGACTACAAATGACATCTCCTCCTCCCCCCTTCATTTTATTTGTTCTGGTCTTCGTGTTGATGAAACTTTCTAGCTATAGGTGTCAATCGTCAGTATGCGTGACCACTATGCGTCTCCCATTCGAAAGGGTTACATTTATAAATATGCTTATCTGCATATTTGTAACCGTGATTCTTTCGAATTGTCCAACATTATCCATGGACAGCCCGAGTATGTGTAGATTGGGTTCGTTTTCCCATATGCTCTGCTTCGGATCCGATGCAGAATTTCATCAGTGCCTCCCTGTTGTTCACCGGGTACACATCCTCTCTGCTTATTGTCGAGACGTGTATCAGGAGAACAGCGGGGAGGTGTTGCCGTAATTTTGCGTCGGATCCGGAGCAGAGCATGGGAAAACGAACCTAATCTACACATACTCAGGTGGGATTAGGACCTATCTTTACCTAGTAGCATCTAGGTTGCATGGACATAATAAAACTGACAAACTCTATTAACTGATGAATATGGTTTGCTGACTTATGTATATATTTCTTGTGTGTCCAGTAGCTAGGAAAGATGAGTGATCGTGCGTGGATGTACACCGTTCACACTAGTCAGAAAGACATGACCCATGAATGGAGAAAAAAAACCAAGGGGTTTGTGACAGCCGCATTTGCAAATGGACAGAAAATAACCTGGTGCCCCTATGCCGATTGCGACAACTATCATCGGAGGTCAGAGTTTGAAATGATCAAAAACCTGCAGAATTTTGGTTTTACGCCTAATTATACGGTCTGGACATTTGATGGTGAGTCTGCCCAACGTGCCAGAGCTAAGGTGGTTCGTCGTCGCACCGACGAGCATGGTACCGGGATTGAAGACATGGTGCAAGACTTTGATGATGCTCGGGATTCGGGCGATGAGATGGTGGAATCTGCAAAGGCCTTCTATGAAATGTTGGAGTCTTCAAAACGTCCTCTCCACAAGCACACTGAGCTTTGTCAGCTGGATGCCATCGCGCAAGTAATGGCTCTCAAGGCTCAGTTCAACCTAGGCAGAGAATGCTACGACGCGATGATGACGATATTTGGATGCTTTCTACCCAAAGGCCATGTATTGCCAGCAAACCTGTACCAGTTGGACAAAATCCAACGTGCGCTTAAGATGCCCTATGAGAAGATAGATGCGTGTGAGAATGGATGTGCCTTATTTAGGCTTGAGTATGCGGGCTTCAACTATTGTCCCATTTGCAAGTCTTCCAGGTATGTTGTGGTAGACAACGGTATGGGTGAGAAGAGTCAGACCAAAATCCCAAGAATTCATTACTAAGGAGGCCGCAAACTTCGTGACAGCACACTACAAAGCGAAGAATTGTCATTTGCATAATACGAAGCCTCGGTACAATGATGACGGCCGTGAAAAAGGTCGATCCAACCTCAGCCTATTCAAAGGGAAGCTCGCACCAGCCGGTGCTTCGAAAGCAATAGCGTTGGATGTCGAAGAATGGCTGACCATTTCATTGTATATCTTCAACAACCTAATAGAAGTGCAGTCGTACATCAAGTAAGTTCTCGGTACATTGTTTTGCAACTTCTAATTCCTTTGAAATGCTCTTATTCCCGGATATGTGATACAGTCGATATGTCGCCAAATTCTTGGATGGAGCGGTGATCCAAAAGGATTCCATCAAAGAGTATGAGCTTCTGGCAAAGCATGGAGGAGGCTATCCTGGTTTCATCTCTTGGTTCAAACAAACGGTAATTTCCATTAGACCATTTCATTTCTTCGTCTAGTTTGCGGCTAATGCAACAATCCTTTCGTATTAAACATGTTGGCTCATGTCTATGGACTCCGAATTGAGACAAGTCGCAAATGGTTTTGACTATAAGGTCCATTCATTTGACAAATACGATATCAACGGGTATCACTTTTGTACTTTTGGCAAAGAGTTATCTATGGCCAACCGAAAGTATACAAATTGTTCTGTCTCCGCTGTCGGCGAAGGAGGGGTCGAGTATTATGGAAGAGTTGAAGCAATTTATGAACTTACATTCTTTGGTGAAAACCCACCAAACGTCGTAGTCTTCAAATATTATTGGTTCCAGCCAAAGGAGACTAGAAGGACTCATGAACATATAGGGCTAGTCGAAATCAAACAAAGCACCCATTTAGATGTTCTCGATGTCTATATTACGGCTCAACAGGCGACCCAAGTTTTCTATCTACCGTGGGCCTACCAAACTGATCCAAATTTGAATGGTTGGGATGTCGTTTATGATGTGTCGCCACATTTTAGACCACCTCCCCTCAATGAAGATGATTATGACCCTCACATTAACCCAGACACATATGAAGGAGAATTCTTCCAAGAAACACGTGTTTCCAAAAAACGTTTCAAGAACCGCTCTACTTCACCCCAGAACATTGAGGTAGATAGCGACAGTGAATCCGACTTCACCCCTGAGCCGGAACAAGAGATGGAAGAAGAAGAGGTTACTGCTGCGGATGACCTGTCAATGCTTGACCGATTACATAAAGGAGGCCTTCCACATGTTGATGCATTTATTGATGATGCTGATCAGCACGTCATTACTGATAGTGATGATGATTCTGCATTTATTGATCCCGGAGCATATATAGATGATGAAGGATAATATTAGTAATGTCAGGTATTCAATTATTATTATGTACATATATACTATTAATTAGTTCATGTTATTAGGTATTCAACAAAATGACATTGACTTAGCTTATTTTCCTCGAAAATGACATAATAACCTTACTTAGCTCCAAACTGACATACTTTACCTAGGATAGCTATAAAATGACCTATACTTAGCATTTTTCCTCCTAAATGACTTAATATGCTTAGTTAGCTAAAAATGGCATAACTACCTAGGATAGCTCCAAAATGACCTATACTTAGCTTCATTAATTCATTTATGACATACTTAGCATACTTAGGTAAAAAATGGCATGATAACCTTGGTTTAGCTCCAAAATGACATTGACTTAGCTTATTTTCCTCCAAAATGACAAAATAACCTTACCTACCTCCAAAATGATCGATTTTAACTAGGATAGCTCTAAAATGACCTA
The DNA here is from genome assembly GCA_022496015.1 of Hordeum marinum. Lineage (NCBI taxonomy): Eukaryota > Viridiplantae > Streptophyta > Magnoliopsida > Poales > Poaceae > Hordeum > Hordeum marinum. The sequence goes on from CM039678.1 coordinate 491,156,302, forward strand.
CACTTGCCATTTTCTTCTATGATTGTATGATTTATATAGTTACTTGTGTAATTTTCTTACTTTGTATGATTGTTTCTTATACATAGTGCCATGGTCTTGAAATCCGTCCCCGTCGGCCCTCGCCCATTTTATTTCTCGGATGTGGTAAATTCTCTTTTATAAATATTTGTTGCATTTCGCATTTATGACAATTATGGCCATCAAGTTGACATAGAGATATTTTAATCTAGGAGGTATGTGAACCGGAATTTGCAACCGACCCTCTTGTCTAGAAGTTAAATTTAGTTGAAAAAGAAAATGAGTATTTGAAAGAAAAAATTAAAAGAATTGAAAAAGAGAAGATGACATTGGAGTTGTGTGTTGTCAATGTCGTCGATGATCACAAGATGAAGATGAATGCAATGCGCTTGAAGATGGATGCAATGCGCTTGAAGATTAAGAAGATTAGAAAATATGCCATTGATAATGAGGCTTGGTATCATTATGCCGTTGGATCAATTGTTACCTTAGTTGCGATCTTCATCACATTTGTTGTGATGAGGGTACATTTTCTTTGTACTTAGCTTATTTTCCCTCTAAATGGCATAATTACCTAAGTTAGATAAAAAATGATCTATACTTACGTAAGTTGGCTCCAAAATGGCATCATCCTCGAAAATGACATAATAACCTTACTAAGCTCCAAAATGACCTATTTACCTACCTTAGCTCTAAAATGACCTACACTTAGCAGTTTTTCCTAGCTTAGGTAAAAATGGCATTTTTACCTACTTTAGTTAGAAGAAGAAGAAGAAGATAAAGAAGAGCAGAGGAGAAAAAGAAATAGAAAAAAATTCTTCTTCTTCTTCTTCTTCTAGTCTTCTTCTTCTTCTTCTTCTTCTTCTAGCTAGTCTTCTTCTTCTAGTCTTCTTCTTCTTCTTCTTCTAACTTTCTTCTTTCCCAATTTGCAGATTTGCGTTGATGGAGTCTACTCTTATTCTTGTGCTTCCTTTTTGTTTTGATTTTGTAGGATGAACAATGTGAAACTTGCTACCTATATATGTATGTATGGATGAAACTATATGGACCTTTTGCTTAATTTTTGGATATGTTGGACTTTTCGTTTGGTGTATATACGTGTTGGATGATCATATCCATATGGCAGGGCTATGTTGGCTATATGTACTTGTTGAAATATTTTGAAATGAATATATATATATGTGTGTGAAATTGATTGAATTTAAAAAAAGAAACAGCGGCACTATAGCCACTTTGCCGTCTGCTAGCAGACGGCAAAGGTCTTCGCCGTCTGCCAACAGACGGCAAAGAGGCCACATCGCAGCAGCATGTGCAACCTGGGCTGGCCTATTTGGACTCTTTGCCGTCTGCTGGCAGACGGCAAAGACCTTTGCTTCTTTGCCATCTGTTGGTAGACGGCAAAGAGCCTGCGTTGGCCCAGCTAACGCCTGACGTCAGCTACAGGTCTTCGCCGTCTGCCAATAGACGGCAAAGAGCGCCGTTAGCCCCCTAACGGGGCTGGCACCTCTTGTCTGCCGTCCAGGAGCTTTGCCGTCTACCAGCAGACGGCAAAGAGCTTGGCTTCTTTGTCGTCTGCCAGCAGACGGCAAAGTGGCCTTTGCCGGCAGCTATTTGGTCGGACTGTTCGCCATCTACTGGAGGACAGCAATGGCTTTGTCGTCCGCCAGGCAGGCCTTTGTTGTTTGCTATGGCATATGGCAAAGCAGCTAATTCCTGTAGTGTAGTTAACCATCGCGCGCTCCCAACCCTCACACAAAGGTTGACAATCTATAAACAAATCATGCTCTGACTTCCTTACATAACGGTTCACCATACGTGCATGCTACGGGAATCACAAACCTTGACAAAAGTATTTTACCAAATCACAATTACTTCCTAACATGACTCCTAACATTACCATCTTTGTATCTCAAAACTTTTTGCAAGGAATCAAACTTCTCATAAATACTCAATGCACTTCATATGGAAGTTTTTATTATATCCCTCTTGGATGCCTACCATATTAGGACTAAATTCATAAAATACACCAATTACCATTCTATTTAGAGACTCTAAAAATAATATAAGTGAGGTACAAGAGTTCAAGTATTTCTATAAAATGCAAACACCACCATGCTCTAAAAAATATAAGTGAAGCACATAGAGCAAAATTGCCTAACTCAAAAGATATAAATGAAGCAGATAGAGTATTCTAATAAATTCACGATTCAGCGTGTATCTATCAAAAGATGTGTGCACCAAGGATGATTGTGGAAAACTAATAAGCAAAGACTCATATCATACAAGACGCTCCAAGCAAAACGCATATCATGTGGTGAATAAAAATATAGCCTCAAGTAAATTTACCGATGGATTGAAGACGAAAGAGGGGATGCTTTCCGGGCCATCCCCAAGATGAGGATCTTTTGCATCCTTGAATATCACTTGGGCTGCCTTGGGCATCCCCATTCTTATGATCTTGCCACTCCTTATTCCATAGTCCATCAAATCTTTACCCAAAACTTGAAAACATCACAACACAAAACTTAACAGAAAACTTGTGGGATCCATTAGTATAAGAAAGTAAATCACCAACTTAGGTACTGTTTTGAACTCATTCTTTATTTAGATTGGTGTTATACCTACTGTATTCTAACTTCTCCATGGTTCATACCCCATGATACAACCCATAGATTCATCAAAATAGGCAAGCAACTCAAAGAAAACAGAATCTGTCGGAAACAGAATAGTTTGTAGAAATATTAAAACTCAGTATGCTTATGTAACTCAAATAGTTCGGAAAAATTGGGACAGCCTGAGGAATTTACATATCAATATTGTGTTGAAATTTCAGACTCATTCCATCCTCTGGGAAATTTATAAAATTGCTGGACTGAGCGCAAAAGTTTCTGCTTTTCAGCAAGATCAAATCAACAACTACCATAGATCACCCCAAAGGTTTACTTGGCTCAAACACTAATTAAAACACCAAAAAATAATTACCACAGACGTAATAATGTGGGAAACACTCAAAAACAGAAGCAAAAACAGAACACAAAAATAAAATTGGGTTGCCTCCCAACAAGCGCTATTGTTTAACGCCCCTAGCTAGGAAAAACGCAAAAGATCTAGGTATTGTCATAATAATAAGGGAGATCATCCATTCTCATCTCATACTCCTGTCTTTCAGAAGCAAGTTTACTTTGTGGCCAGCAAAAATAATCAAAAGCGCTGAATTTAATAGCATAAGGATCCTTAAGATCAAGCGCGGGAGGGATAGGTTCCTCCTTTGGTCCCTTATAGTGTATTATCAATTCATCATTATAAGCTTTCCTTTCGGTAAAGGTCATAACCCCTTTTCTAATAATGAACTCTAATCCGTTATTTTGTATAGCAAAATTATCATTGGGTTCAGCAATCTTATCAACCAAAACCTCGATAGGGACCCTTTTTCTCAAATTTTCATTATAAGCAACATAATACGGAGATTGTAATTTCATTATCTCTTCTTGATTAAAAAGGATATCCTCAAGGGGGGAAATCCACCATTAACTTTATAATGAGCAAAAATTTCACTAGCCTCTTTCATCATAAATCTAAACTCGTGGGCTAGGAATATAGTTACAGCACGCTTAACAGAAGAATGTTGAATATTAGAGAACTCAAGAAAGTCCTTTGTATGCAGGGGTGCATATGAACGAATTGTCTCTCAAGTTAAATTATTAACAAAGTTATAGCATCCGCGAGACTACTAGTTTTATTGAGAATGGAACCTCCTAAGGTACGAAGCGTTCCCGCACAAGTAAAAAAATCTTGAATAACACCATTTCCAATGATATTACTATCTATGCGGATTTTTTTGTGTATGAATGATAGTAGGTTCTTTTTTAGGGTTGTTATTAGCAAGGTCATCAAAATTCCCCTCAAGATTATTACTATACTTTTCATTGAAAGTCCCCCTAGATTCCGGCGCGGTGGCAATAAAGCAATCAAGCACACAAACAAACGAAAGGCAAAAGGCAAAAAAATTGGTGTTTACTCAAAATCGTTTTAGAAGTGGGAGAGAGAAAAACGAGAGGCAAATGGAAAATAATATAAATTCAAGAGATGAGTTTGTGATGGGTACTTGGTAAGGTTGATGTGTATCCTCCCCGACAACGGCGCCAGAAATCCTTCTTGCTACCTCTTGAGCTTGCGTTGGTTTTCCCTTGAAGAGCAAAGGGTGATGCAGAAAAGTAGATAAGTATTTCCCTCAGTTGTTGAGAACCAAGGTATCAATCCAGTAGGAGGAACCAGCAAGTCACCAATGGATACACCTACGCAAACAATCAAACTCTTGCACCCAATGCTATAAAGGGGTTGTCAATCCCTTCACGATTATTTGCAAGGATTAGATCCGATAGAGACAGATGTAAACGAGAACGGAAAGTAAAAGGTAAATAAATTGCAGCAAAGTATTTTTGGTATTTTTGGTTTATAGATCTGAAATTATATTATGGAAAGTAGACCCGGGGGCCATAGGTTTCACTAGAGGGTTCTCTCTTGAAGGAGAATATCATGGTGGGTAAACAAATTACTGTCAAGCAATTGATAGAAAAGAGAATAATCATGTAGTTATCCAAGGCAATGATCATGCATATATGCATCATCTCCGTGTCAAGTAGACCGAAACGATTGTGCATCTACTACTATTACTCCACACATCGACCGACTCATGTCTGCATCAAGAGTATTAAGTTCATGAAGACATCATAATGCATTAAGAAAGATGACATGATATAGAGGGATAAACTCAAGCAATATGATGAAAACCCCATCTTGTTACCCTTGATGGTAACCATACAATACGTGACTCGCTACCCCTACTATGTCACTGGGTGAGGACACCGCAAGATTAAACCCAAAACCAAGCACTTCTCCTATTGCAAGAATTACCAATCTAGTTGGCCAAACCAAACCAATAACAAGAAGAGACTTAGAAGGATATGAAATCATGCATATAAGAATTCAGAGGACATTCAAATAAGATTCATGGATAATCTGAACATAAACTCACAATTCATCGGATCTTGACAAACACACCACAAAAGAGGATTACATCGGATACATCCCCTCATCCCCATGAAGATCATGAGGAACATGGTATTGAACATAAAAGAGAGAGAAGAAGCCATATAGCTACTAGCTATGGACCCGTAGGTCTGTGGTGGACTACTCACACATCATCGGAGGGGAAATGGACTTGATGTAGATGCCCTCCGTGATCGAAATCCCCTCCGACAGATTACCGGAAAAGGCTCCCAGATTGGATCTCTCAGGAACGTAGGCTTCTGGCGGCGGAAAAGTATTTGCATGGCTCATTCTGATGTTGGGGGAATATTTTGGTATTTATAAGACAAAGAATAGGGTTAAGAGACCTGCCAGGAGACGGCAAGCCTGCTAGGCGCGGCCAGGGGGCACGCCTACCATGCTTGTGACTCCCTGGCAGGTGCCCTGGCGTGCACTCCAAGCCTGGTTGATTTGTTTCCTTCCAGAAAAAATCCTTCCGAAGGGTTTATTCCGTTTGGACTCCATTTATTATTCCATATCTACAAAACTCAAGAACAAGGAAAAAACAGAAACCGGCGCTAGGCTATAGATTAATAGGTTAGTCCCAAAACTAATATAAAATAGCATATTAATGCATATAAAACATCCAAAACAGATAATATAATAGCATAAAATCATCAAAAATTATAGATACGTTGGAGACCTATCAAGGTGCAAACTCGCAGCTCGATCACCGGTCTTCAAGGCGGAATACCTTGTCCCCATGAAGGAGAAGACCATAGTTTGGGTGCCCATTGACGACATGGAAGGACGGGTGTTCAAGGTTTTCCTCCACTTCATCTACACCATCTCATTGCCCACCATGGGCGAGGGCGAAGCAGCGGTGACTGCTCAACATTTGCTCGTAGTGGCTTACATGTATGATATGGATCGGCTGGAGCTGATTTATGAGGGGAAGTTGTGCGATCACATCTGCAAAAGCACGGTGGCAACAACGCTGACACTGGTTGTGGTGCTCTGAAGAAGGCTTGCTTGAAGTTCCTGATGTCTCCGATTAACCTGAAGGTAGTCGGAGAGAGTTCCCACCTCGAAACCCTATCCCCACCCATGCCACTGCCCGTGTGGCGACGAGGAGGACTCACCGGTCTCTGCACCCATCCCCCGCTCCTCCTCCCTCCCCTTCCCCCGCTGCTGCCAGGGGGCTCGGCCAAGCAAAGCTCGCCCGGAGCCGGCGATGGCGGGGTGCTCGTGTTTCCTACTGGATGTGGCATGGCGTGGGCCATCTTCTCCTGCTAGGGAGTGGCGAGGGCGTCGGTCGCCACCACGCGGTGGTGTGGTGGAAGGCTTAGCTCTGTTGATGCATCCCTATGCTTCGGGTGGCGTGGCTGGTGGTGGTTCGCGCGGGCGTGCCGTCACTATGGATCTGGCGTATGGTGGCTCCCTATGACGAGGGCTGGGAGCAACGCGGCCTGGCGACCCCGGTTCATCGGGCGGTGGGTGATGGTGGCGGTGATGCTTGGCTTGGTGGCAGTTTGGCGACCCAGCGGCGTGAGTAGTGGCAGCACTGCTCTTTGGTTACGGGGCGGAGTGGTGGCACAAGGTGGCTGGCAGCACGCCCCCAGCCCAGATCTGGGCCATAAGCCCCATCTGGGTCCCAGCGGGCCGTCCCACGGTGCGGCTCCGATGTCCTCGGTGTGGTGAGGAGGAGGGGCAGCTTGGACGAGGGTGGTGACGCCCACGGCGTGCCTGTTGCAGCGCCATCTCACTCCAGGGTCAATTTTACACATCTCATGCTTTGTCGCCCTCTGCGAGATGTTCTTAGGGTGCGAAGCTCATTCCGATCTTTGGAGGAAATACTTCTGCCTCGTCCCCCGAACTCGGGACAAGACAATCTTAGAGGTCGGCATGGCTGAAGTATGCCGCATAGCGGGAACGGGGTATCCGCGGCTGGCACACCGATGAAATTCGAAGAATGGACCTCGAAGTGGTTCTATATTGAAGATGTCCCCTATTTGAGCCAACTTGGATAGGTCTTCCCGAATACTCCGACCTCCTCCCGAAGAAGAGGTACAATTGGTGACCCAAGAGCTCATCTCAGGAGGAAAGCACCGAGGTGCAATGCCTGGCCGCACAGGTGCGGATGCTTGCCCACCATCGACTAACCATGATTGATGCCATGGCCACCGCTATATCATGGTGTGTGCGGTGCCTCCAACAAAGGGTACACCCCTTATGGCGGTACAATGGGACAAGCGATGCCACGCGCTCCCAAAAACTAGGTCCTGCCAATCCAACAGCGTTGGCCGCCGCATTTTCTGACATGTACAAAGGAGAGCAAGAAGACTTCATTTGGCCCACAATCCCATTGAACAGGTAAGCCTTTCTTTTTCAATCACGAAATAGTTTGGGGTTTCATTCTGCACTCTATTTGACCGAGGTCTTTGCGTGAATAGGAATGGAGGAGCTTCGTCAAGACAGTCAACTGTTTGGCTCCTCAGCCCGAGAACCACTCACGCGACAACAATCCGGGCTTCAACGAGGACTCGAATCTTCTCCTTGACTACGAAAACGGAGTCTATTTCCAGGACAACATCGTCCAGAACCCCGGTGGCTATCATAATTGATTACCCCGAGTCATTCTCTATTCCATCTGTGGGCAAGAAGAAAAGTTCCTCCCGCAAGAGGTCTGCTACCAAGAGCGCCCCAGATGTGCCGGTCCCGACCCCCAAGCACCGCCGATCTGCGCGCCATGCGCCAGCAGCCAAAGCTGCAGGCGAATCGGAGGCCAACCGGGACCCCGCGAAGGAGCCGGACATGGGGACGAATCCACCCGTCCGCTCATCCGGAAGGTACATTGTTCGGATATCCGCTTTATCGTTGTAATCAGCAGAATCTCATAGCCTCTCATTTTATACCTAGGAAAAACACCCAATCCTCTCCTACTAAGGGGGCTGGCCGGGTGTCAGGAGACGCCCGAAGCTCTTGGGACACGACCCATGCGGCTTCCTCTACGGAAGCCCCCATGGCCAATCTGGGGCCCGCCGAATCTAGTGATGGAGTATCCATCACCAAATCAGAGGTGGAGAGTTCCATGCATCATCGGCACTGATGGGAGGCCATGTGGCATCCAATTTTCTCTGACCAGGAGTTCGGCGCCCTATGCTCGGCGGATGCACACCTCGGGGCCGCCCGAACTGGATTCGACAAAGCTATGAAGCTGATAACAACCAAAATTCAGGTAAGTGATCGGATTTTATAGAATCCGCATACTTGTGTAAGCCTCGTAGCCCCCCGAGCCTTAATTTGTTTTAAAACAAACGAATTAAGGATCTCCGCACTGTTTGACTACTAACGCATGCCTTAAAGCAACAGTCCGAGCAATTAGCCAAGGAACTTGAGGAGAGCCGCACGGAAATACAATCCGTGAAGGTGGAACTACTACCAGTGAAGAGCTTCACGCGAGAGGCCCATGGTGAGTATGCATTTACTACTAATCTTTTTATATCATCGTGCCTGACATATGGATTCCATGTAGCAGACGAATCAATAGGACATATGGAAAGGCAGCTAGAAGAATCCCAGGATTCTCAAAGGTATGCGGAATCCCAGCATCAGGCTGGCTGCCTTGTTACACAAAAATAGGCTAAGGAAATAAAGATTTTAAAGACTCAATTGGCCCAAGCTCAAGAAGAGAATCGAAAGCTTCAAAGGGACGTATTTGGTAAGTACAATTCCGCTATCAGTAAGTATGTCTGATGTAGGGAATGATAGTAATTGCGCTTGTTATCTTATGTGCAGGTCTCTTGTCCACACATCCTGAAGAGGAGATCAAATCATACCAAGAAGACCTGCTGAAGGATCTGACCTCTCTCTATAAGCGCGTGCAAAAAGCAATGAAAGGGATGGTGGAGGCATTATGGCCCACCGAACAGCCACATGAAGGGCTAGCCACACTTATGGATCGATTTAGGCGGGCTCGGGATAGGATTGAGCTGTGGAAGACTTTGTCATGTCGCAAGGGAGCACGGGAGACATGGGCAATGGTCAAGACCTATTTCACCATACTTAACCCCGAGCATATGGCGCGGGTTGGTCCTGTGGGATCTTGTGGAAAAGAAGTGCCACTCCACTTGGTATATGACCAGGTGATGTCAGCCACCCATCTTTCACAAGCAGACTGCCCCCTCGACACGATAATCGATGATCTTGATCAGCAGGCGCACATGTAATTTATATGTACATGTGTATAAACAATCTGTGTTGTAAACTTTGTCTTAACCGGCCATCGGATTCTCCCTCCCGTGCGAAGAGCTCAGGAGTGTTCCTCCTTATTATTCCCTCGCAAAAGAGCGAACTATATTCAGGGAACCAGGCAATCCGTCCATGTGGTGTGAACGGATAGAAAGCACACAGAAAGATATGTTATATTATAGCGTAGCGTAAGAAACATCTTCCGTTGAAAATAGTACCTCTATCGATACCTTTCGTAGGGGTCCTACAAAGAGCGTAGATAGAAATCTGCATACTCGTAGTATGCGGCTAATTGTTCTTTGGGAAGAAAAGACTGAAACAACGGTAATAGCAGCCAGAGCCATATAAGGTGTTTCCATCATAGCCGACCAATTTTCTACATAAGATAGCTAGCTTTCGGCTTCACACATCTGAGGTACGTGTTCGGATGACCCGGCCGTAACAATCATAGAGGTGCTCCCTTTACTCTCTAGCCGAACAATCGGGAACGTAGAGAGTAATCAGAGGAGAGAGGAAACTAGCTTGGCAAAGTCTTAGTTCGAATTGATGCATATGATGGCTAGAACATGAAAAAAGAAACATGTGCCCGGTAAGTATGAGCAAATAAAATTTCGGCTATTGAAAGAAGCCCCCGCGTGCTTGTGTTCGGATTTAACACTTTATGGTTTATGCCGATAATCTATAGTACAAGATTAGTTCAACCAAACAGAGGGTAAGAAAAGGAATTGCCCCTATCGAACAGCAAAGTGGGAAGGGAAAAGGCAATAAAGGAAAAAATAACGAAAAGGAAAAAATGTAGGGGAGTATAGACGACACCGGTTTATCCGTAGAAGAGCCGAACATGAGCTGCGTTCCATGGGTTTGGTTCAAGGTGGTTATCGGATGGACTCCGCGAACGATAAGCCCCTCCCGCAAGCACTTCGTCGATGATGAAATGACCCTCCCATTTGGGGTTGAGTTTGTGCTTCTATTTCTCCTGGAGCCGTAGGACGAGTTCTCCTATGTTGTATGCTTTTGGCCCTGACCTCCCTACTTTGGTACCGCCGAGCTTTGTGTTGATAAAGAGTTGATCGAGCCAGAGCTATGTCCCGCTCCCCCTCCAAGGCGTCTAAGTCGTCCTGTCGATCCAACTCGGACCCCTTTTCCTCATACATGCGCACTCTTGGTGCGTCGTGGATAATGTCATAGGGGAGAATTGCCTCTGCCCCATAGACCATAAAAATAGTGTGTAACCCGTTGATCTATTCGAGGTGGTATGCAGGCCCCATAGAATGGAGTCGAGTTCCTCCACCCAATGACAGTCAGACTCGTGAAGAGATCGGACCAAACGTGGCTTGATGCCGTTCATAATGACACCGTTTGCTCACTCGACCTGTCCTTTGGTCTACGGATGATAGACCGATGCATAATCAAGCTTTATGCCCATTTTTATGCACCAGTCCTTGATATCTTGGGCCATGAAGTTGGATCCATTATCCATTATTATACTATGCGGGAAACCGTAACGGTGTACTACGCTAGATATAAAGTCAATCACGGGTCTGAATTTAGCTGATTTAACAGGGTTTGCTTCTATCCATTTGGTGAACTTGTCAACCATGACCAGTAGGTATTTATTTTTCTTGGTTCCCCCTTTAAGGGGTCCGACCATGTCTAGCCCCCAGACCGCAAAAGTCCAAGTGATCAGAATAGTGCAAAGAGCTGTAGGGCATGTGACTTTGATTTGCGAAGAGTGGACACCCAACGCAATGTTGAACAAGTGACCGGGCATCCGTCGGAGTTGTAGGCCAAAAAAAACCGGCTCGGAAGGCCTTGCCGACAAGGGATCTTGCCACGGCGTGATGCTTGCCCATGCCTGCATGGATTTCAGCAAGGAGCTCTCGTCCTTCTTCCTCGGATATGCACCTCTGTAATACTCCGGTGGTGCTTTTCTTGTATAAATCACCCTCGTGTACTTTGTAGGCCTTAGATCGCCGAACTATGCATCGCGCCTCAGTTTGCTCGTCAGGGAGTTCCTTGTGAAGAAGGTAAGCAAGGAACGGCTCTGTCCATGACGCAATTACTGCCATTGCATCATCGGCCAAGGGCATCTCATTCATCATTGAGCCACCGATAATGCCATCATTTGGCTCATTTATAGGGGTAACAACTTCGTCTGCCGTATTCGGACTAGCGCCATTATTGTCATCATGTCACACTATAGAGGGCTTGAAAAGCTGCTCCAGGAAGGTGTTTCTCGGGACGGGATTGCGCTTGGCTCCTATAAGGGCCGGTACATCGGCCACTTGGTTGTTGTCTCGAACAATGTGGTGGAATTCCAGCCCCTCGAACCGAGCAGATATCTTGAGGACGGCATTTCTATATGCCGCCATCTTTGGATTTTTGGTGTCGAACTCGCCATTAATTTGGGATATGGCCAGATTTGAGTCTCCCCTTACCTCTAGCTGTCGTATGCCCATCAACACCACCATCCGAAGACCATGAAGAAGACCTTCGTATTAGACGGCATTCTTGGAATCGGCATACATGATTTGCAACATGTATCGTACATTGTCACCTGTGGGGGATATGAGGATAACTCCAGCCCCCAGACCAGCCAAGGTCTTGGATCCATCAAAGTACATTGTCCAATGGGAGTATGCTCTATACTCCTTGGGGATCTCGGCGTCTGTCCATTCAGCTAAGAAGTCTGTCAGTACCTGAGATTTAATGGTGCGATATGGCTTGTAGGTTATTTTGAAGGGAAGGAGCTCAATGGCCCATTTGGATATGCGACCGGTGGCATCCCTGTTGTTGATTGTATCATTCTAGTGGACTTCCGATGCCACTGTTACCGTGCACTCCGGGAAGTAGTGCCAGAGTTTCATAGATGCCATGAATACTGCATAGCCTATTTTTTGATAATGTGGGTATCTGGACTTGCACTGCGTTAGCACCTCTGACATATAATATACCAACTTCTTGTTGGGGAACATTGCATGGGAAACAAAAAAATTCCTACACACACGCAAGATCTATCCATGGTGATGAGCATCTACGAGAGGGAGAGTGGATCTACATACCCTTGTAGATCACTAAGCGGGAAGCATTGAGAAACGCAGTTGATGTAGTCGAACGTCTTCATGATACAAAACACCAAGCATCCCGCGATCCCATCACGATTTGTCCCGTGATCCAATCGCGATCCGTTCGGCGATCTCATCACAGTCCGTCCCGTGATCCCATCACGATCCTTCCGATCTAGCGCCGAATGGACGACACCTCCATGTTCAGCACACGTACAGATCGATGACGATCTCCGCCTTCTTGATCCAGCAAGAGCGAGCGGAGAGGTAGATGAGTTCTCCGGCAGTGCAACGGTGTTGCGGCGATGGTGCTGGAGCAATTCCAGCAGGGCTTCGCCTAAGCACTTTCGAAACCGATCTAGAGGAGAATACACGAACTAGAGGAGAGGCAGCACGTGGCTTAGGGTTTCTCGATGTATCCTAAGTGCTAGCCCTGTCCCTTTATTTATATGCTGATCCCGGGGGTCGAAACTTGGAGAAAAATCCTCCTCAAGGTCGGTTTTCCCGCAAGGGAAGAGTCCTCCTCAGACTCTAGGACCAGATGCCAAGGTCCTTGGCGTCTAGCCCAGACGCCAGGGTCCCTGACGTCTGGCCCCTGGCCTCGGCAAAGCACCTCTTGCACCTTCCTCAAGCCTCATGGGCTTTACCCCTTGGCCCAAAAAAAGTGTCCTTGTACCCCAAACTTTTCGGGAAACATCCTAAACTATTTCCGGTGAATTCCGGAACACTTCCGAAGACCAAACACTAGTATCCCATATATCAATCTTTACCTCCGGACTATTCGGAGCTCCTCGTCATGTCTGGGATCTCATCCGGGTCACCACCATACATAACTCTATATTACAGAAATGTCACCGAACCTTAAGTGTGCAGACCCTGCGGGTTCGAGAACTATGTAGACATGACCGAGACACCTCTACAGTTAATAACCAATAGCAGGACCTAGATGCCCATATTGGTTCCTACATATTCAACGAAGATCTTTATCGGTCAAACCTCTATGTCAAGGATTCACTTAATCCCGTATGATGTTCCCTTTGTTCTTCAGTATGTTACTTGCCCGAGATTCGATCGTCGGTATCTGTATACCTAGTTCAACCTCGTCACCGGCAAGTCTCTTTACTCATTTCGTAATACAAGATCATGTGGCTAACTCTTTAGTCACATTGCTTGCACGGCTTATAGTGATGTTGTATTACCGAGTGGGCCCTTAGACACCTCTCCGTCACACGAAGTACCAAATCCCAGTCTTCATCCATGCCAACCCAACAGACACCCTCGGAGATACCTGTAGAGCACCTTTATAATCACCCAGTTACGTTGTGATGTTTGATACACACAAGGTACTCCTCCGATGTCAGTGAGTTGCATGATCTCATGGTCATAGGAACAAATACTTGACATGCAGAAAACTATAGCAATAAACTGATACGATCATATGCTACGTTTATAGTTTGGGTCTTGTCCATCGCATCATTCTCCTAATTATGTGATCCCGTTATCAAATGACATCTCATGTCCATGACTAGGAAACCATAGCCATCTTTGATCAACGAGCTAGTCTATTGGAGGCATACTAGGGACATGGTGTTGTCTATGTATCCACACATGTATTTCAGTTTTTGACTAATACAATTATAGCATGGATAATAAACGATTATCATGAACAAGGAAATATGATAATAACCAATTTATTATTGCCTCTAGGGCATATTTCCAACAGTTTCCCACTTGCACTAGAGTCAATAATCTAGTTCACATCACCATGTGATTTGCATTGTTATGAATCTAACACCCAATGAGTTCTGGGGCTTGATCATGCTTTGCATGTGAGAGAGCCATTTTAGTCAACGGGTCTGCGACATTCAGATCCGTGTGTACTTTGCAAATCTCTATGTCATATCGTAGACACTGCTACCACACTCCACTTGGAGCTATTCCAAATGGTTGCTCCACTATACGTATCCAGATTGCTACTAAGAATCATCCGGATTGGTGTTAAAGCTTGCATCGACATAACTCTTTGCGATGAACTATTTATCACCTCCATAATTGAGACACATTTACTTAGTCTTTTAGTTACTAAGGATAATCCTTACCGTTGTCCGGTGATCCACTCCTGGATCACTCTTGTTATCCTTGACGGACTCATGGCAAGGCACACGCAGGTACGGTACACAGTATGGCATACTATATAGAGCATATGGCTAAAGCCTAGGGGACGACCTTCGTACTTTCTCTTTCTTCTGCTGTGGTCGAGCTTTGAGTCTTCCTCAACTTCACACCTTACAAATTAGGCAAGAACTCTTTCTTTGACTGGTCCATTTTGAACTCTTTCAAAATCTTGTCAAGGTATGTACTCATTCAAAGTCTCATCAAGCATCTTGATCTATCTCTATAGATCTTGATGCTCAATAATTAGGTAGCTTTATCCAGGTCTTCCATTGAAAAACTCTTTTCAAACAACCGTTTATGCTTTCTAGAAATTCTACATTATTTTCAATCAACAATATGTCAACCACATATGCTTATGAGAAACTCTATAGTGCTCCCACTCACTTTATTGTAAATACAAGTTTCTCATAAACTTTTTATAGACTCAAAAACTTTAATCACCTCATAAAAGCATATATTCCAACTCCGAGATGCTTGCTCCAGCCCATAGAAGGATTGCTGGAGCTCGCACACCTTTTAGCATCCTTAGGACTGACAAAACCTTCTAGTTGTATCTCAAGTAAACTGTTAAGGAAACGATGTTTTGACTTCCATCTGCCAGATTTCATAATTTAAAAATGCAGCAACTGCTAACATAATTCCAACAGACTTTAGCATTGCTACAAGTGCGAAAGTCTCAACACAGTCAACTCCTTGAACTTGTCGGAAACTTCTTTGCGACAAGTCGTGCCTTACAAATAGTGACATTCACCATCAGCGTCTGTCTTCATCTTAAAGGTCCATTTGTACTCAACGACCTGCCATTCAACAAACAAGTCTACCAAAGTCCATACTTGGTTTTCATACATGGATCCTTCCTCGGATTTCATGGCTCCTAGCCATTTGTCGGAATTCGGGCCCATCATCACTTCTTCATAGCTCGTAGGCTCATCGTTGTCCAACAACATGACCTCTAAGACAGGGTTGCCATACCACTCAGGAGTAGCATGCGTCCTTGTCGACCAACGAGGTTCGATAGTAACTTGATCCGAAGCTTCATGATCATCATCATTAACTTCCTCTTCAACTACGCTCCACAGAAACAGCTTTCTGCGCTGCGCTACTCTATGGTTGAAGCAAAGGTTCAACAAACTCATCAAGTTCTGTGTTCCTCCCACTCAATTCTTTCGAGAGAAACTCTATCTCGGGAAATGTTGGGGATATAACCCCGCGGTATGACCCGCCCTAAGGGCTCTGGGTTATGATTGACGGTTCATACACAAGCCCAAGGTGAGCCGGTGGTCCTAAAGCCCAGGAAGCTTGGCGGCTCATAAGGTGGGCCGAACAGTGGCCCAGAAGACCCGAGAGTGTAAGCCGCCCGGGACAACTTGGACAAGAAGATAGAGGAAGACTAGGATAGACAATGAGAGTCGGGACCCAATTGTATGACCCGTGGTCTAGACCTCCTATATAAGGGCAGACCCGGGGCAACTTAGAGATCAGGTTATCGAATATTAGGCCAAGCGTTTGCTACCTTGTAATCGATACATCAAGCAATAAAAACACAAGCAGGACGTAGGCTATTACCTCGAGTTGAGGGGCCAAACCTAGATAAATATGTGTCTCTCGTCCCTATCAACCCCTTTGAGTCCATCACGTTAGCGATGGCCTCGAACCGAAGTCCGTTCACCCGGACATCTGCCGTGATAAAACCACGACAGTTGTCTACCAACCACGTATCCCTCAAGTCCTGGGAGAGAGCCCTTTGAGAACTCAACACCACCGAGCGCAATGGAGCAAGAGTCGCCGCAACCAGCTCTACATCGACGACGCCGGCTAGGGCCTTGATGTCGGCTCTGTGGAGTATGGCTTCCGGGTTCCATTCGGTGGGATCCACGTGTTCATCGGAAAAGTTGATGGAGCAACACCCGGGCCGGACGTCTGCACCAACCTCATCGAGCCGGCTCGGTGTCTGCAACCTGCTCGTAGCATGCCACCCGCCCGCGTTAGCCCGGGCCGGAAGCACGTTTTCATGGGATTTACTCAAGGTATGGATCTAGAAGCTTCCGGATCACAGGAAACTCTCGTTTACTCAGAGGACAAATCTTCAAGCGGAGAAACAGAGTCGGTCTAAAGTCTTCACAACAGCGGGCTCGGGGGCATTGATGGGCTCTGCCCTGAGTTGGATCGCTTTGAGGCGGACGATCTTGGGCCACCGGTTCATGCTGTCGTGTTCATGGCGGGGTCAGTCTCAGGCACAAATAGTACGCCCGCAGGGGCCGCCACCTTAGGCAATAACCCGCCGCCGGCGGCTCAAGTTCTTTTGGAGCTGATGGACGAGCTCGCGTCCCTAATGGCTACTGATGTTGCACCGGACAATCAAGCGGCCAGAAACTTGGAAATTGCAAGGATCAAGGACCGGATGGCGGAAGAGCAGCAGAGGATCGCTGAGTTAAAAACCCAGATGGAGCAAGAGGTAGAACGCATCAAGACAGAAGCTTTCCGTCTCGGACTGGAGCAACAATCGGCAGCCGCGGTTCATCAGATGAGGCATCAATACCGTCTGCCGGAACGTTATGAGGCAAGAAACCTCTTTGACACAACAGGGACAGGGCGAACAGCGGATGCACCTAGAAGCCGCCCGGCGGCTCGGCTAGTGACTCAGCCGACCCGGCGAAATCAGGCCTCGCCTGCAGCCTTTCCAACATCGGCGGGTCATTATTCTAACCCGGCCGAGAATATGGTGGCAGCGGCCACCTGGCTCGAAACAATTCCTATTCCGGATGAAGCGCCCTTTGCGGAGGATGTGCGAAACGCCATTGGATACTTGCAGACGACGATGGCCCAGCAGGAAAAGTACACCTACAGCTGGAGCCGTGTTCATTCAACCCCTCTCCCTAGCCGGAGTTTTAGCCGGTGTTACGAGTCGCCGGCGGGTTCCAGCAGCAATCGGCATCGAGAGATTCCAACGGGTCATCGGCCGACTATGGATACAAGAGGCCAGCAAGAGGTGACAACTTTAGCAGAGGCGGCTCGCCAGGAGCCCGCGCCATCCGTGTTAGTAGGAGTTGGAGGAACCACCAGTGTGGGGGGTGCCATGTTTATCACCAGCTCTGCAGAGTGGGCGGCTGGCAAAGGATTTCAAAGGGCCCTGCAAAGTTCCAAATTGCATCGCTGATTTACCCCTAAAGGCTTGGGCGGAGAGTTATGAACTAGCCATGGAGATGCTGGACGTTAGTGAGGCGGTTTGTGCCAAATACTTCATCATGATGCTTGAAGGCCCGGCCCGCACATGGTTAAAAGGATTGCCACCCAATACCATCAACTCATGGGCAGAGCTGAGAGCCAGATTCATTAAAAACTTTCAAGGAACGTGTAAACAGCCCATGACCATCGTGGATCTTGATCACTATGTTCAACAGGAGAACGAGTCAGCTCATCATTGGTACGGCGGGTCTCGACCATCATCCACTCTTCGGAGCAGATCACGGCGGCTCAGGCAGTACTGATCCTAGAGAAGAACTACCACTTTGTCCCACTAAAGCAGAAGCTTGGCTGGCTCAAGCGTACATGTCAAGATATGGGAGAGTTCATGACGGCTCTCACGAAATACGCCAACTCTGACAACACGAAGGATCCGGGCTCCGGCGAGGAGAAGGCCGGCCAAGGCAAGAAGGGCAATCAGAGCAAGGGTACGGTAAACAATGGTAGCCAGAGAAAACGTAAGAATCCTGAGGCTGGGTCAGAACTGGTGGCCAATGCAAGTAACAATTAGAATCACCCCAAGGGCAACAGGAGGTTTAGGCCACCTTTTAATAAGGACAGGCCTGCCTTTAATTTGGAGGAGGCATTAAAGGGTCCTTGTCCGGATCACGGCCAGCCCGATAAGCCGGCAAACCAAAAATGGGGAGAGTGTCGTTTCATGCAGAAACTTAAGAATCACTTTACACACCCCAACAATCAGGACGGTGGCCCGCCAGGCGGCTCTGGACACGGTGGGTCAGGGGCCGGTTTTGGGTCCGGCGGCTCAGGGTCTGGTCACCCAGGTCAAGGTAATCAAGGAGGACACCAGCAGCATTCTGGTAACAACAATCAGCAACAGCGTAATCAGTCTGGTTATCAAATTAACCCGAAGCAGCTCAGCTCCGGTCAGTATCATGTTTTCACGACCAGCCGCAACAAAAGGGATCAGAAGTTGCGCAAGCGGGCGGTCAATGCAGTTGCACCAGTCCTACCATAGTATTTATGCTGGTCTGAGTATGATATAACATGGAGCCAGGAGGATCACCCGCCGCGTGTCGATGACCCATGGCGGTTGGCTTTGGTTGTGGCCCCCCAAGTGGGAGGGTATATGGTGAATAAGGTGTTAATGGATGGAGGCGGCGGTATTAATATCCTCTACTACGATACTTTTCGGCGGATGAAATTGCTAGACAAGCATTTAAAACCCTCATCCACCATTTTTCATGGTGTGGTGCCAGGCAAGTCGGTGTATCCGGTGGGCAGGATTTCTTTAGAAGTGGCCTTTGGCGACGAGTATAACTACAGGGTTGAGTCCTTGTGGTTTGAGGTGGTAAAAATCAAGAGTCCTTACCACGCACTGTTTGGGCGTCCGGCTTATGCAAAATTCATGGCTAGGCCTTGCTATGTATACCTACAGCTCAAGATGCCCAGCTTAAAAGGTACCATTACTATTCATGGCGACCGAAAGACGGCCATTGAGTGTGAGGAAGGAGATGCGGCTTACACAGAGTCCAGTTGTGCTCAGGAGGAGCTTAAATTTTACAGGGAGAATGTTGACCCGGAGGATATGACCCCGCTGAAAAATCCTACCATGGAGGTTGAGCCGCCCCTTAAGTTTTCAGCAGATGATACTAAGGCGGTAGATTTCACTCCGAGCAACTCATCCAAACAGTTCATCATTGGAGCTCACATGGATCCCAAATAGGAAAGCGCTCTCATCGAATTCATCCATGAGAATCGGGACATCTTCGCATGGAAACCTTCTGACATGTCGGGTGTACCGAGAGAGTTCACTGAGCACAACCTTAATGTGGATCCGAAGTTTAAGCCAATTAAGCAGTTTCTACGGCGGTTTAATGAGGAGAGACGCAAGGCCATTGGGGAAGAAGTTGCCCGGCTCTTGGCAGCGGGTTTCATTGTTGAGGTTTTTCACCCGGAGTGGTTGTCTAACCCGATGCTGGAGCTCAAGAAGAACGGCACATGGCCTATGTGTGTGGACTACACGGACCTTAACAAGTCTTGCCCGGCTGATCCGTTTGCCCTCCCTCGTATTGATCAAATCATTGATGCTACGGCAGGTTGTGAAAGCTTGGGTTGTTGGACGCTTACTCAGGCTATCATCAGATCAAGATGGCGGTTAAAGACCAGGAGAAGACAGCTTTTATTACACCTTTCGGGGCTTTCTGTTATGTATCTATGCCTTTCGGGCTCAAGAGTGCCCAGGCGACTTATGAGCAATGTGTGTAGAACTGCCTTCACAGTCAGATTGGCCACAACGTCCATGCTTACGTAGATGACATTGTGATCAAATCCAGGAAGAAGGAGACCCTTATGGGTGACTTAAAGGAAACCTTTGATAATCTCCGGGTCTATAAGATGATGCTTAACCCGACTAAATGTGTCTTTGGTGTTCCGGCTAGCAAGCTCCTCGGGTTTCTGGTTTCTGAACGTGGCATTGAAGCTAACCTGGATAAAATCAAGGCTGTCACTTTTCTGGTAGAGCTAGCCTATATTAACGACGTCCAGCGCTTGGCGGGGCAGATCTCCGCGTTGAGCCGTTTCACAAGCCGCCTTGGAGAGAAGGCGATTCCTTTATATTAGATGATGAAGAAGACGGATAAATTCGTCTGGAGTAAGGCGGCGGCTGAAGAACTTGAGGTGTTCAAGAAACAGTTGACTGAGCCGCCAGTGCTGGTTGCTCCTGTTGAGAAAGAACCGTTACTTTTATACGTGGCGGCTAATAATCGGGCAGTAAGCGCTGCAGTTGTGGTCGAGCGCAAGGAGTCTGGAAAGGAGTATCCGGTTCAAAGGCCGGTTTATTATATCAGTGAGGTACTGACGGAGTCTAAGGAAAGGTACCCGCATTGGCAGAAGCTAGTATATGGGGTTTTCATGGTCAGCCGCAAATTAAAGCACTATTTTTTAGGGCACCAGATAACCATGGTTATTTCTACTCCGTTGGGGGACATGATCCAAAACAGAGAAGCCACCAGAAGGATTGCTAAGTGGGCATTGGAGTTGGGATCTCTTAATATCAATATGTGCCTCATACGGCCATCAAGTCCCAGGCTCTTGTGGATTTTATAAATCATTGGACGGAATGTCAAGCCCCTGAGGAAAAGCCGGATGATACATACTAGACTATACACTTTGATGGATCCAAGCAGCTAGAAGGGTCAGGCACAGGAGTTGTTTTGACGTCTCCTAAAGGTGATAAGTTTTGTTATGTGCTTCGGCTGATGTTCCCATGCACTAACAATGCGGCTGAGTATGAGGCTCTGCTTCATGGGCTTAGATTAGCCAAGGAGGTGAATTTAAGCCGGGTAAGGTGTTTGGGCGACTCAGATTTGGTGGCTCAGCAGGTTTCGGGTACTTGGGACTCCAAAGACCCACGGATGGCAGCTTATCGGTAGGCGCTTGATATCATAGCCGGCCACTTCAAGGGGTATCAGGTGGATCACATTGATCGTCACAAGAATGAGGCGGCAGATGCGCTGTCACGGCTAGGCTCCCAACAAAAGCCGGTGCTGCCCAATGTATTCCTGGATGTCTTACATCATCCGACTGTTAAGTTACCTTCGGAAGAGGATTTGGCTATTCCTGACCCGAAAGGGGAGTTAGTGGCGGCTTTGCACGCTATCCCAGATTGGACTGTCCCCTATCTGGCCTATCTGACCTGAGGCGAGTTACCTGATGATGAAGACCTCGCAAGACAGATTACCCGGCGCTCCAAATGAATAACGATAGTTAATGGTGAGTTGCACAAGTGCAGCATGACTGGCGTTTTTCAACGTTGTGTCTCACCTGAGGAGGGTCAGTAAATCTTAAATGAAATTCATGCCAGAGATTGTGGACATCACGCCAGCTCGAGGTCGCTGGTAGCCAAGGCCTTCCGGCACGGGTTCTTCTGGTTGACAGCTCGCAAGGATGCAAAGGACTTGGTTCGCAAATGTGACGGCTGTCAGAAGTTCGGCCGGCGTGCTCATGTTCCGGCTCAAGAGTTAAGAATAATACTAATTACATGGCCATTTGCAGTCTGGGGGCTAGACATGGTAGGACCTTTCAAAAGATCCAAAGATAAGAAAACGCACCTCTTGGTGGCGGTCGATAAATTCACCAAATGGGTGGAGGCAGAGCCGGTTAGCAAGTGTGACGTGGCTACGGCGGTTCAATTTGTTAAGAAGCTGATTTACCATTTTGGTTACCCTCACAGCATTATCACCGACAATGGCACAAATCTATCTAAGGGGGCTATGAAAGAGTTCTGTGACAAGGAGCATATCTGGCTGGATGTTTCAGCAGTTGCGCATCCACAGTCTAATGGTCAGGAGGAGCGTGCTAATCAAGAGATTTTAAGGGGCATCAAGCCACGGCTTATGGTTCCTTTACAACGAATGCCCGGTGTTGGGTAGAAGAATTGCCTTCCGTCTTATGGAGTGTCAGAACTACCCCCAACAGATCTACAGGCTATACACCTTTCTTTATGGTGTATTGCCGAGTGACATCCGGCATGATTCGCCACGTGTAGCAGCTTATGTTGAGACGGATAATGAGACGGCACGTCAAGACGCGTTGGATGCTTTGGAACAAGCACGGGAGCTGGCGGATGCCCGATCGGCGATCTATCAGCAAGACCTGCGCCGCTACCACAGCCACAGAATCAAGACCCGGACATTCCAGGAAGGCGACTTAGTGCTCCGGCTGATTCAAGACCAGACAGGCATGCATAAGTTATCTCCTCCTTGGGAAGGATCCTTTGTGGTCAGTAGAAATCTCAACAATGGGTCATACTATCTCATCGGTATCAGGGATGACTCAGAGACGGCGGGTCAAGAAACCCGCTGGCCATGGAACATAGCACATCTACGGCCGTATTACACATAAGGGCGTTGAGACTTGCCATTGTATACTATCATTGTACATACCGTATACAAATAAGATAACATCCCCGCAAGACGGGGCCTCTTTTGTTACACGCATTCTTGTTCATACAAGAAGAGTTCATAAAAATTCCAGTTGATAGATCAACTGCGGCGGAGGGCGGCTTCTTACCTTCGGGTATCGCTTCTAATGCTTATCAGACGGCTCTATGCCAAAATCTTCGGCTAACATGATTATCCGCGATGGAGGGAGGCTTCTTACCTTCAGGTATCGCTTCTAATGCTTTATCGGCCAGTGTTTACGCCATATTGCTGAAGGGGGCTTCTTACCGACGGGTATCGCTTCTAACACCCTATCGGCCGGCTTCATGCCAAATCTTCGGCTAACATGATTACCCGTGGTTGTAGGACGTTTTTTACCGACAGGTATCTAAGCCTAACAACCGGCGGAGGGCGGCTTCTTACCTCTGGGTATAGCTTCTAACGCCTTATCGGCCAGGCTTTATGCCATCTCCGGCTAACCAGATTAGCCATGGTTATCAAGGGGGCTTCCCACCTCCGGGTGTAGCTTATCTAACCTTAAACAACCGGCGGAGGGAGGCTTCTTACCTCCGGGTATAGCTTCTAACGCCTTATCGGCCAGGCTTTATGCCATCTCCGGCTAACCAGATTAGCCATGGTTGTCAAGGGGGCTTCCCACCTCTGGGTGTAGCTTATCTAACCTTAAACAACTGGCGGAGGGCGGCTTCTTACCTCCGGGTATAGCTTCTAATGCCTTATCGGCCAGGCTCTATGCCATCCTCGGCTAACCAGATTAGCTATGATTGCCAAGGGGACTTACCATCTCCGGGTGTAGGCTACCTAGTCTTGGCTACCGATGTCTTCTATATTAACAAAGCAGCATAAGGGCTCAAGATAGCATACAAAGGCAATGACAATTGAGCCGGGTCATTTTATACAGTAGAATAGAACAAGATTCAGCAGAAGCAAAAGTGGCATCTAGTCTATTACATACACTCCCTGAGGAGCTCAAAATTTTGGACAAGTTTTGTTTCAACGCCACATGGCGAGTCATGGAGAGTCGGTTGTTACAAGTTTTTCAAGGTAAGGGATAGCTAGTTGCCGGGTCATCCAACTCCGGCTCTTCGGTGGCCCTGATCTGGAGATTGTCCAAGTCCCAGTTGCAGTTTGTTAGAGCCGCAAAAGAGCCTTCTTCAAAGTCAGGAGACGGATCGAGGTCAGGAGTGAAGAGGTCCTTATTGCGGGCAGGCGTTAAGTCCTTGCACTCGTAAAGCGGGCCACGGATTCTCTTTTGGTCAGGGCCATAAGCCGCCTGGTAGGTCATCAGGTCAGCTTCTTCCGCTAAGACGGAACCCAGTACTCTGGAATCTTTTATGCACCGGCTGTAGTCAGCATCGGTGAACTCAGAGCCATCGTCTTTCTTGGAAGGGAATCCATCCATCATCTCGGCTGAGGTCAGCTCCGGAGAGAAAGCCAAGGCCCGGCTAATGCCCGCAATCGCCCCTTGGCGGGCGGCTGATTTCTTTAACTCGGCAATCTGCTTGGGCATGGTGGACAAGATCTCCAAGACGCCCTTGAGAGTCGCAGGAATCTTGTCTTTGTACTACACAGCTTTGATGGTGCACACTGCACCGCAATAGAGTTGCTCTATCAGGGTGTAGACGGCTTTCAAGGGCAGCAGGCTGTCAGAGGCCAGTTGGCGGCTCCTAGGGCCTGTATAAGTCGGAGATTTCATGGTAAGTCGCCAGCACAAGTATTATATGCCAAATGAGTGAAAGTCGCCGGAAACTCACCAAAGAGGGCAGCTATCATTTTGGTGATGTGGCATTTCAAAGATTGGAGCTCATCTGATACGATCATCAATTGCTGGTTAGCATCATCCGCCCGCTTGGTCAATGAAGCTTTTTCAGAGCCGGATGACTCTTTGAAAGCGGTGGAGTCGGCCTTGATTTTAACCAACTCCTCGGACAGGAGATGGCATTTTTTGTCAGTGGCGTTCCGGGCAGCTTGTTGTGCAGCCAAATTGGCTTTTAAGTCGGCCAATTGTGACCCGGCTTCAGTTAAGGTTTCCTGTGACACATCAAATCATAGAATAAACGGGCAAGTCTCAAACAGATTGCAAGCAATATGCGTGACACTTGGGGGCTAATGTCTATTTTCAAAAGTTCGGCATGAAAGTCCCGACTCAACTTTGAACAAGATTGAGCCGACCCTTGGGGGCTAGTATTGGCTCTCTTATTTATCTTCTAAGAAGTTCCGGTTCAAAATTATCAATCATTGAGCCGGCCCTTGGGGGTTATATACTGGTTTTTTCATAGCGAGGATGATCATAAAAAGTCCCGGCTCAACCTTTGGAAAGATTAAGCCGGTACTTGGGGGCTACGTAAGGATATAAGGAAAAAGGAATACCTCATATTTCTTCTTCATGAGGTTAACTAGCTGGAGCTCCAGATCCCGGCTAGCGGCTAGTCGGTTCATATAGCCAGCATGAAGCTCCTTGGCTATCATCTTCTCAAAAGCAGAAGATTCAAACTCCAACTTCTATGAGGCTTCAGACGGTTCTTTATGCTTGGTCAGCACGTGAGCCGGGGAGACTGGAAGCCAGAGCCGGTAATCATGACGTCTGGAGTGGCAGTGTTCTTGGTCATCTGGGGAGGACTTGGTGGCTTCAAAGGATTTCTTGGAGGGCTCTCTAGGATGATGTCTTCCACAGCCAGCCCAGTAGATGCGGCTGGCAGATCCACATCCGGTCGTGACTCGTCCGGTTGTTCGTGGTCCAGCTCTCGGGCTACGGGGCTAGGTGAGGACTTGTTCATCTTGTGACGCTTTGCTTGAGCCCTGGAGAGCACGAACATCAGAACCCAAGGATTACAGCCGCCAAAGGGAACATAAGTGCACGGTTAAAGGAAGTACTTACAACGGATTGATCTTAGGAGGCGGCAGGGCAGTTGCGAGAGGAATCGCCAGAGGAAGGTGACCTATGCGAAATAGTTGAGAAAAGATAAGACAGTATTGAAATGGCAAAGCAAACCAGTCAAACAAGAGATATATACCTCTGTAGGGCGTTTCTTTGGAGCTGGGGAGTTCGATAAACCGGACACAAGATCTGTAGAGCCGGCGCTCCGGGTTTGGCGATGATCAGCCTATTGTTGCTTCTTTTTTTAAATTGAGGGTCCAGATAAGCAAGAGGGTGAGAGAGAGGAACTTTCCTAATAACCCGTTGCGGCTTCTGGGGGAGAAAGTATTCTGAGCCCAAAGAAACATAGATTACCTCAGGGGCGTTGGCACGGCTGGTCTCCACGTCATCCTGTGAGTAAAACAGGTGTTAGTAAAATGAGAAAACAAAGTCTCAAAAAACAGCTAAAATTGTACCTCTGAGCCGGATGATTGTGGCGGGTCAACCCGTCCCTCTTGCGAGGCGTCCTTCCTGGGCTTCTTAACCAGGGCCTTTTTCTTGGTCTTTTTCAAGGGAGGGATGTATTCCTTCTTCCAGAAATCAGAGTAGGCCTGAAAGAATAAGCCAGTAAAAAGGCAGTAGATCAGCAAGATACAAGTAAAGTCCAAGAGACGGATGGGAAGAAATTGCCTTACATCTGGGGCTGGATTAAGGGCACTAAAGGGGATCAACCCGATAGCGTTGCAGGCGCCGGATGTCTCATGAACAAGACTCCGGATAGCAGTGGTGATGTCGTCTTCTATCAAGGTTGACCGGCTGAAGCAGAGCTAATTGTCGTATTCGCCCTTGTACTCGCACATAAGACGGCTTCTGTGGCTTAACGGCATCCTCCAAGAGATCCAGCAGTGGATCAGGTCCAGTCCGGTTAAGTTGTTGGCCATGAGGGCCCCAATCTTGGCATGAGCCGGCTCGTATCTTGTGCGCTCTGAAGCTGACAGCCGGCTAGGAAGCTCTGACGTTGTCTTGAGTCGGGAAGGACGGTAACCCGGCAGTGGATGTTCACCCTCTGGAGAAGTATCTTTGCAATAGAACCATGTTTTATTCCAGTCCTTTGGGTTACTCGGCAGATCCATAGCCGGAAAGGTGATGTCCCAGCGCCTTTGGATGGAAATTCCGCCCAGCTCGAGACTCGGACCAGCCTTCACTTCAGTTTGACGGTTGGCATAGAAGAACTCCCGAAACAGGCCTACTGATGGCTTCGCCTGCAGATAGACTTCACACAACACTTGAAAGTTGCTGATGTTTGAGACGAAGTTGGGGGCGAGGTCTTGAGGATGGAGTCTGTAAAAATGACGGACATCGCGGAAGAATTTTGAGCCGGGAGGCATGAAACCCCGTTCAATATGGTCCAAGAAAACAACCACCTCTCCTTCTTGGGGAACGGGCCTTAGCTCATCACCCGGGACCCGCTAGTGAATGGCATCTTTGGAAGGGAGAGTGCCAGCATGAACAAAGTCCATCAAAAACTCTTCTGTAACGCACGACCCGACCCAGTTGCAGGAGTTCGAGGCATGAGACATTCTGTCGGTTCAAAGATTATGGAAATTAAAACACGGTGAGTCAAGAGGATATTAAAATCCTTGGCGGCTTACGAGCTTAAAGATTCTATGTATAAGATGCTATACTCCGGCTGATGAGAGTCGGTGCAGAGGGGGGAAATTTGGCTAAGTCCCGGAAAACAGGTTTCACAAACTACTGCTATATTTATGGATCTACAAAAGCAGGAAAAAGGTTCCTATTTTTAGACCTAACGAAGAACAGACGAAGCAGACGAAAACTGAAATGATGAGAAGGAGCCGCAATGGGCCCGTGCATTGTGCACGGTCGCCCCGCACGCGGCGGCACGGCCGGCGTGAGCGTCAAGGGTGCGGCCGACGTCGGAGGACCCCGAGCAACGGCAGCGGAAGAACCCGCACGAGGGCGACGGGCTTCCTGCAAACCCTACCGGCGCGGTAATGGATCTAAAGAGAAGCATGGGCTTACCGGTGATGGCACAGTGAAACACGGATGAAGCTCTGGTTGATGCAGCAGCCTGGCATCGACGGAGCGGAGGTGGCGCCGGAGCTGGAAGTGATGGAAGCGGTTGCATCAAAGGAGGAAGACGAGGAAGCGAGCGGGAGAAGTAAAAGACCGCCTGGGGCGGTCCTATTTAAAAGGAGAAGGAAGAATGAGCGCGAAAATCCAGGCGACGGAAATGTTTCGGCCGAGGCGGACGCCTTGATTTTCGGGATAATCACTTAATGCGAAGATTTGATGGGTACGTCAGTGAATCTTTCTTGCAGGACTAACAAGACATCATAGCGGGTCATCCCAGGCGACTCGCCAAAAGAGCAAGACAAGAGGGTGAAGTGAGCAAGCTCAAATCAACCTGGGGCCTAATGTTGGGTCTATAACCCCGCGGTATGACCTGCCCTAAGGGCTCCGTGCTATGATTGACGGTTCATACACTAGCCCAAGGTGAGCCGATGGTCCTAAAGCCCAGGAAGCTTGGCGGCTCATAAGGTGGGCCGGACAGTGGCCCAGAAGACCCAAGAGTGTAAGCCGCCTGGGGACAACTTGGACAAGAAGATAGAGGAAGACTCGGATAGACAATGAGAGTCGGGACCCAATTGTATGACCCGTGGTCTAGACCTCCTATATAAGGGTAGACCTAGGGCAACTTAGAGATCAGGTTATCGAATATTAGGCCAAGCGTTTTCTCCCTTGTAATCGATACATCAAGCAATAAAAACACAAGCAGGATGTAGGCTATTACCTCGAGTTGAGGGGCCAAACCTGGATAAATCTGTGTCTCTCATCCCTATCAACCCCTTTGAGTCCATCACGTTAGCGATGGCCTCGAATCGAAGTTTGTTCACTCGGACATCTGCCGTGATAAAACCACGACAGGAAAGGACCCGTTTTTAGCAACAAACACTTTGCACTTGGATCTGAGATAGAAGGTATACCCAACTGTTCTTAGGGTACTCTATGAAGATGCATTTGTCCACTTTGGGTTCGAGCTCATTAGGTGAAAACCCTTTTCACATAAGCATCGCAGCCCCAAACATTAAGAAATGACAGATTAGGTTTCTGCCAAACCATATGGTGTCATCTCAACGGATTTAGATGGTCCCCTATTTCAAGTGAATGTAGTTGTCTCTAATGCATAACCCCAAAACGATAGTGGCAAAACGATAAGAGACATCATAGTATGCACCATATCTAATAGAGCACGGCTATGACATTCGAAAACACCATGACACCATGGTGTTCCAGGTGGAGTGAGTTGTGAAACAACTTTCACATTGTCTAAAGTTGCATGCCAAAATCGTAACTCAGATATTCACCTGCATGATCATATCGCAGACATTTTATCTTCTTGTCATGATGATCTTAAACTTCACTCTAAATTTGCTTGAACTTTCCAAACGATTCATACTTGTGTTTCATTAAGTAAATATACACTATTATCTACTCACACTACAGGAAACAGGTACTTTGCTGTCCGCCATCCTGGACGGCAAAGGCATGAAACACGGATGACAAAGGCTTTGTCGTCTGCCAGCAGACGGCAAACCATCCGGCTAAATAATCCACGGTAAAGACCGCTTTGCCGTCCATTGGCGGACGGCAAAGACCTTAGGCTCTTTGTCGTCTGCCAGCAGACAGCAAAGAGCCTGGACGGCACACGTGTGCACTTAGCTCCGTTAGGGGGCTTAACGGCGTGCTTTCCATCCGCTGGCTGACGGCAAAGACCTTAGGTTCTTTGACGTCTGCCAGCGGACGGCAAAGCACCTTTTTTTATAGCTGGGGCTGTTCTAGGTGGGTTCTTTGCCGTCCGCTGGCAGACGGCAAAGAATCTTAATAGCGGACGGCAAAGAACCCACCTAGGCCAGCCCCAGTTTGCACAGGTAGCTGCCACGTGGCCACTTTGCCGTCTACCAGCAGACGGCAAAGTGGCTAAATAGCCCCTATTTTTTTTGTTTTTTCTTAAAATCATTCAATTTGACAGAATATTCATATATATCCAACATATACATATCCAGAACATACATATCATTCAACAAGTTCCAATAAGCATACCAAATAAGTTGAAACAAGCATATATATATACCAATAATTAAGTTCCAACATACAAGTCCAACATATATACAAGTTTCCAACAACACATAATATGGTTTCCAACAACATATCCATACATATGTATCCAAAACAAGTTTTCCATAAACATAAAGGTAGCAGAAGTAGAAGAGTACAGTCCATCAATGCACTCTTCCTCATCTATAGCAAATCTGCAAAGTAGGAAAGATATAGTTAGAAGAAGAAGAAGACTAGCTAGAAGAAGAAGAAAATGAAGAAAAAAAAAGAAGAAGAATGTATCTTCTATTTCTTTTTCTCCTCTCCTCTCCTCTCCTCTTCTCCAAGGTGGTAATGCCATTTTGTAGCTAACTAATCATATCAAGTAATTTTGGAGGAAAAAATGCTAAGTATAGGTCATTTTATAGCTATCCTAGGTAGAATATATCATTTTGGAGGTAAGTAAGGTTATTATGTATTTTTGAGGAAAATAAGCTAAGTATAGGTCATTTTGGAGGTAAACCAAGGTTATTATGCCATTTTTTACCTAAGTGAGCATATTATGTCATAAATGAACTAGCTAAGCTAATTATAGATCAATATTGAGCTATCCTAGGTAGTTATGCAATTTTGTATCTAAGTGAGCTAATTATGTCATAAATGAACTAGCTATAGATCATTATTGAGCTATACTAGCTACTAATGCCATTTTCTAGCTAACTAAGCATATCAAGTCATTTTGGAGGAAAAATGCTAAGTATAGGTCATTTTATAGCTATCCTAGGTGAATATACCATTTTCTAGCTAACTAAGCATATCAAGTCATTTTTGATGAAAATAAGCTAAGTATAGATCATTTTATAGCTATCCTAGGTGAATATACCATTTTCTAGCTAACTAAGCATATCAAGTCATTTTTGATGAAAATAAGCTAAGTATAGGTCATTTTATAGCTATCCTAGGTAGAATATATCATTTTGGACGTAAGTAAGGTTATTATGTATTTTTGAGGAAAATAAGCTAAGTATAGGTCATTTTGGAGGTAAACCAAGGTTATTATGCCATTTTTTACCTAAGTGAGCATATTATGTCATAAATGAACTAACTAAGCTAATTATAGATCATTATTGAGCTATCTTAGGTAGTTAAGCCATTTTGTACCTAAGTGAGCTAATTATGTCATAAATGAACTAGCTATAGATCATTATTGAGCTATACTAGGTACTAATGCCATTTTCTAGCTCACTAAGCATATCAAGTCATTTTGGAGGAAAAAATGCGAAGTATAGGTCATTTTATAGCTATCCTAGGTAGAATATACCATTCTCTAGCTAACTAAGCATATCAAGTCATTTTTGATGAAAATAAGCTAAGTATAGGTCATTTTGGAGCTAAGTAGTTCATTTCTTAAGATAAGTATGCATTTGTTAATGAAAACACTTGGGAAAACTTACCATCAACATGGAGGTGAAGGACCGGTAGGGTTTGGGCCAGGGTGAGACGTAGAAGGACCGGTCGGGGTTGCGGCAGACGCAGAAGGATCGGTCGATGCTTGTCGGAAGGCACGCTGCACCAAAGATCATTTGCAATGTCTCCTTAGC
Source organism: Hordeum marinum (assembly GCA_022496015.1). Classification (NCBI taxonomy): domain Eukaryota; kingdom Viridiplantae; phylum Streptophyta; class Magnoliopsida; order Poales; family Poaceae; genus Hordeum; species Hordeum marinum. The sequence continues at coordinate 491,187,578 of CM039678.1, forward strand.
ATGATGCAACTCAAATGTGAATAATAGTCACTAATGACCATTTAAATGAAACTCACCGTGGGTGTTATAGCAATATGGGGCATCGACGGAGGGGTCTGACCATTGTTTTGGCACACGGTCTGCACATTTTGTTTTCACGAGTCATTCATATTAGTTAGTGATGAAACGAACATTACATGCATGATTTGGCTAATATGCAGGAGAAACTTACCACGAGGAGCTCGTATAGGGCCTGGTGAGACGCGTCGTTCCGGTTCCTCTCCTTCTCCAACACCCTATTCGTGCTCTCCTCCATCTCCCTCTCCCTCTGTGCCGCCTGCCTATTTGCCTCCGCCAGAAGCTCCTGGGCCCTAGCCTCAATGGCGAGCTCCATTGGCCGTGGAGGAGGCCTTATCTCAGGATCAGAGCTCGTCTGGCGCTTCTTGATCTCTGGGAGAGTTCTAGGACAACGTGTCAGTCCATCCCCAATGGCTATCGACCCATGGGGCCTCCTACCACAAAATATCATCACGAGCTCTGGATCAAAAGGAATCTGGCTCAGGTTGAAGTCCTCCCCTTTCCTCGCCTTCCCCTCATCTCTGTACCTCACGAGCTTGTTGTGGAGGAGATGTTGCTGAAGCTCTCTGGATGATCGAGGTCATCCTCAGAGAATGCCTTGGCCTTCTTGTACGAGGCAGTATGGGCCATGGCATAGAGGTTGAACAAAGGTGGCACCTCCTTCTTGTTTTCTCGCGCCTAAAAGAGGTGAACAAAATATTGGTTAAGGGCTCAAGCTAGCATGAAGAATGAAATTGCATGAATCATGAAGCAAACCACATACCCAGTTATCCCTGTACTCAAACAGGTTGGAGCTCCCTTGATGGTGTGGCACACCTCTCATTTGGGCACGCTTCTCCTTGGCCTTGTTGTGTTTGGCTAGCCATTCAGGAGAGCACCACTAATCCACCAATGCCTCCCAACAGTCCATCCTATCCGCACACCATCTCGGGGGCAACTAAGTTAGACAAGAGAAATTTCAGCGCTACGCCTACGAATCAAATCAAAGAAACTAAGTACAAGGCCTTAAGAATAGATAATTACCTTCATAAACTTCTCCTTACTCAGATAATTTTTGCGGCACTTCTTCTTGGCCCTCTTAATGTTAGTCGAGGCGTAGTAGTCTCGAATAGCCTGCACCCGAGCCTCGTGTCGTAAGTTCTGAAGTAGGCGCTTGCACTCGGCTTCGAGAACAACAGCCGCTCTCGCCTCGTCTTCCTCAAGACACCTATAGAAGGTGTACAATCAAACAAGACAACACATTAGACACTAATTAGTACAATCACTAGGTGTTGTTGATTTTTAATTCTGTAAAGGAGAAATTACCCAAAAGCGACAGATCACAATGTCAGCCACCGTCTCGCACAAGACACCATCGACCATCTCCTCCGGCGGGGCCGGGGCAGCCTTGTACAGCTCCCGGGTCAGTGCTACCTGTGGAGACTCACCCTCACCGGGCAACTGGACCTTCCCCGGGAAGTGGTGCCGGAGAAGCACACCAAGGACCTGGTTGGGCCTATAGACACCACCACGCTCGTATTTCCAACCCCTGCAGTAGGACAAGGCCAACACATTAGATATTAATTTGAAGAAACATGAAGGCAAAAGGTTAAAAAAGAGTAAATGCACTTACTTCTCCGCATTAGGCACAATCAACCACCTCTGCTCACGGCTCGTCAGCACGGGAGGCAGCTTTGTACAACCACGTTGGTAGACCTTCTTGCCCTCCTCAACCAGATCACTCTCGCTATAGGTGTCCTCAGACAATTAATTGTCCTCTCCACCATCAGCATGGCCACTAGCCTCCGGAGTCACGTGGGACGAAGACTCTGGGACCCGAGTCTCCTGGGACGAAGACTCTCGTACCCGAGTCTCCTGGGACGAAGGCTCGGTGACCCGAGGCTCGTCGACCCGAGGCTCATGGACCGGAGTCTGAGACGGGTCCAAGTCAGACGGGTCCACCCGAGACGGAGCACTCCTGTGGTCAGGAGAATCAGCTGGGGGTGGCGGCGAGGAAGGTGCAGTAGCCTTCCTACCTCTAGCACCTCTCTTTGTCTTCCCCCGACCTCTCCCGGTCGAAGAAGAAGCGCCCGCTGGTGTCTGCATGTTGTGTACCGGCGCTCTACGGAGTTGCTGGGGTGGATTAATAGCACCCCTCCCAGCACACGCCGAGGAAGGAGGCTCAGAGCGCTCTCGACCCCTGCCCACCATCTGTCAACACCTGCAACGACAAAGAGTGAACGAAGCATGTCGAAGATCTAGGAACTGTCTATGCATGTCGAAGCAAGAAAACTTGCGACCCGCCTCCACCCAACGGAACTAAAGAGCTGCCTTGCATGTGGGGCACGGAAACCTTCCATGCACACACCAGCCAACGAATAGCGCATACGCCGGCCAGCCATGCATCGAGTACATGTACCACACATGCATTTTGAAGTTCTTTTTTGTAGCGGTGTCGTATGTCTTGATCCCATTATCCCAGGCTTCTTGCAATTCATCCTTAAGCGGTTGCATGTACACATTCATATTCTTCCCCGAATATTTGGGCCCTGGAATTATCAGGGTCAGGAAAATGTTCTTTCTTTTCATAATCTCTCCGGGGGGTTGAGTGGAATGACAAATACAGGCCAACAATTGTATTGTGCTGCCATCATACCATACACATTGAACCCATCCATGCTGATGGCAACTCGAGGATGCCTTGGTTCTGTCGCTTTATCCTTATGTAATGCATCGAAGTGCTTCCACGCAAAAGCGTCTGAAGTGTGTCCCAACATCGGATTCCCATCTGCATCTAGTTCTGCTCTTTTGCCCAATTTATGCCACGTCATCTGTATAGCCGTCTCTTCGACCATGAAAAGCCGTTGAAGTCTTGGTATGATTGGCAGATACCGAAGAACATTAATGGGGATTTTGGTCTGACTCTTCTCCCCCATACCGTTGTCTACCAGAACATACCTGGAAGCATTGCAAATGGGGCAATAGTTCAAGCCCGCATACTGAAGCCTAAATAAGGCACATCCATTCTCACAGGCATCTATCTTCCAATAGGGCATCTTAAGCGCACGCAGGATTTTGTCCGACTGGTACAGGTTTGGTGGCAATACATGGCCTTTGGGTAGAAAGCGTCCAAATATCGTCATAATCGTGTCGGAACATTCTCTGCCCAGGTTAAACTGGGCCTTTAGAGCCATTACTTGCACGATGGCATCCAGCTGACAAAGCTCAGTGTGCTCGTGGAGAGGACGTTTTGAAGACTCCAACATTTCATAAAACGCCTTTGCAGATTCCTCCATCTCATCGTCCGAATCCCGAGCATCATCAAAGTCTTGCACCATGTCTTCGATCCTGGTACCATGCTCGTCGGTGCGACGACGAAGCACCTCAGCTCTGGCACGTTGGGCAGACTCACCATGAAATGTCCAGACCGTATAATTAGGCGTAAAACCCCACTTCTGTAGGTGTTTGATCATTTGAAACTCTAACTTCTTCTTATAGTTGTCGCAATCGACACAAGGGCACCAGGTTGTTTTCTGTCCATTTGCAAATGTGACTCTCACAAACTCCTTAGTTTTTGTTAACCATTCACGGGTCATGTCTTTCTGACTAGTGTGACCGATGTACATCCACCCACGATCACTCATCCTGCCTAGCTAATGGACACACACAAAATATATACATAATTCAGCACACCATATTCATTAGTTAATAGAGTTTTTCAGTTTCATTACGTCGATGCAACCTAGACGCTAGTAGGTAAAGATAGGTCCTAATCCCACCCGAGTATGTGTAGATTGGGTTCGTTTTCCCATGCTCTGCTTTGGATCCGATGCAAAATTTCAGCAGCACCTCCCCGCTGTTCTCCTGATACACGTCTCGGCAATAAGTAGAGAGGATGTGTACCCGGAGAACAACAAGGAGGCACTGACGAAATTATGCATCGGATCCGGAGCATAGCATATGGGAAAACAAACCCAATCTACACATACTCGGGCTGTCCATGGATAATGTTGGACAATTCAAAAGAATCACTGTTATAAATATGCAAATGTATGCATATTTATAGATGTAACCCTTTTGAACGGGAGACGCATAGTGTTCACGCATACTGATGATTCAATCTACCTATAGCTAGCAAGTTTCATCGGCACGAAGACCGGAACAGAGCAAATGAAGGGGGAGGAGGAGATCTCATTTGTGCTCACCCACAAACGCAGGGGCGGAGCTCGTTGAACGGACGGGGAGGTCGTCGAACACCAAACCCTCGCAGCAACGAAACAACTGCACATTTAAATCCACCCGATAAACACAAATATATATATGATGTTTTTCATAACAAAATCGGAAATTATATGACCTAACTCATAATTCACACATATATGACCCCGTCGGCCTCTAGAAGGCCGAAGAGCACCCTTTCGGTCAACAGGAGGCCGAAGAGGTGTTGGGGGTCGGGGGTGTCGTGTCGGGGTGTCGGGGTGTCATGTCGGTGTACATCGGTATAATGTGTGTGTGACTTTCAGTTCGTCGAGGCTTTCCTTAAGTAACTCTCATATCTCATGGTGTGTTGGTGCGCTCTACCTCACACTGATATGGTGGTGTATATATGTTGGTGGGCACTCTCTCACAGTAATAGTTCGACCGCCGGCAATGGACGCCTCACCTCTTCTCTTCTTGCGCAATATATCGATGAGTATATCACAAAGAAGAGAAGAATGATGAGGCGTCCCCCACGACTACAGTCGGGATTCCTCCATCAAGAACACACATGAAAGTTATTTACGGAAAGCCTCGACGGACCGAAAGTCACACACGCATTATACCGATGTACATCGGCCCACGATCACTCATCTTGTCTAGCTACTGGACACACACAAAAGACTGATGATTGAAGACACCTATAGCTGGAAATTTCCATCGGCACGAAGACCGGAATAGAGGAAATGATGTTTTGTATAACAAAATCAAAAAATATATGTCCTAACTCATAATTCACCAATATATGACCCGTGTTGTGTCGGGTTCGGGGTGTTTGGGGTGTCGTGTCGAGGTTGGGGGGTCGGGGTGTCGGGGTCGGGGTGCTGTGTCGGGTTCTCGGGGTGTCGGGGTCGGTGTGCCGTGTCGGGGTGTCGTGTCGGGGTGTTAGGGTTGTCGGGGTGTCGGGGTGTCTGGGTGTCGGGGGTGTCGTGTCTGGGTGTCGTGGCGTCTGCTTTCTCATGTCGGGGTCGGGGTGTCGGGGTGTCGTGTCAAGGTCGGGGTGTCGGGGTGTCGGGGGTGTCATGTCTTGGTCTGGGGTCGGGGGTTGAGGGTCTTCTTCTTCTTCTTCTTCTTCTTCTTCTTCTAGCCTCGGCTCCTCGACCCTCGACCCTCGACCCCTCGATCCTCGACCCCTCGACGACCCTCGACCCCTCAATCCTTGACCCCTCGACGACCCTCGACCCCTCGGTCCTCGACCCCCCCCCCCCGACGACCCTCGACCCCTCGATCCTCCTCCTCCTCTTCTTCTTCTTCTTTTTCTTCTTCTTTTCTTCTCCTCTCCCTTTTCTTCTTCTTCTTCTCCTCCTCCTCCTCCTCCTCTTCTTCTTCTTCTCCTTCTTCTTTTCTTCTCCTACCCCTTTTGTTCTTCTCCTCCTCATCCTCTTCTTCATCTTATTCTTCTTATTCTTCTTCTTTTCTTCTCCTAATAATTTTTTTTTCAAGAACTAACCTAACTAACGTAGAAACTAACCTACCAAACCTAGAACTAACCTAAAAAACCTAGAACTAATCTAACTAACCTAACTAACAGCAAAAAAATAAAAAAACTGGGGCCGGGAGAGCTCACCGGAGTGGGGCGGCGAGGCGGCGAGGGCGGGTGGCTGGGCGGCGGGGGCGGCGGGCCGCTGGGCCGCGGGGCGGCTGGTGGTCGGGGGGCATCGGTGGCGGCACGCGGCGGGAGGCGGGCCGGGGACGCGTGGGGTAGGGGCGGTCGACGGGGCAGGCTCCGGGGGACGGGGGGCGGTGTAGGGCGGCCGGCGACGGGGCAGGCGCCGGGGGGCGGTGCGGGACGGCGGAGGGTGGCGGCACGGGGTGACGGAGGGGGAGGGGCGGGGGAGCGAAGGGCAGCGGCGGCGGCGGCGGGAGAGAGAGAGGCAGAGAGATAAGAGAGAGAGGAGGGGGTTAATGGCCCGTTGTAGGAGTTATTCTCTTTGCCGTCCGCAAACTTTGCCGTCCGCTAGCAGACGGCAAAGAGGTGGGGTGGGCCCTTGCAGTCAGCCCGCCCATGCCGTGACGTTTGTGGGCCCTCCTCACTTCTTTGTCGTCCGCCAGCAAACGGCAAAGAAGTGAGGAGGTTGACCTAGCCAGTGTCGTGCCCTGTGGGGCCCACTCTGGTCTTTGCCGTCCGCTGGTTGACGGCAAAGAATTATTTGCCGTCCGCTAGCGGACGGCAAAGAGGGTCTTTGCCATCAGCTGGTTCTGTGTCGTCTGCTTTGGGAAGATAGAGGGCAAATAGACTCTTTGTCGTCTGCTAGCAGACGGCAAAGCACTGGCAGACGGTAAAATGTCTGATTCCAGTAGTGTCAAATCATCAGTGAAGGTAAGAAAATAACGATATCCATCGCACTCTACAAGACTCATTGGATTGCATACATCAACATGTATCATTTCCAATAAATCACTTGCCCGCTCCATCAAACTGGAAAACATGGTCCTTAGTCGTCTTGCCCAAGAGGCATGGTTCTCATGTCTCGACCAATTCGAAACAGAATGAGCCCAAAGATCCATCAGCATGGAGTTTCTTCATGCGCTTTAGACCAATATGACATTTAGCCGCAGTGCCACAATTATGTGGTACTATCATTATTAACTTTGTATCTTTTGGCATCAATGTTATGAACATGTGTATTACTATGATCAAGATTCAACAAACCATTCTCATTGGGTGCATGACCATTGAAGGTATTATTCATGTAAACAAAATAACCATTATTCTCTAACTTAAATGAATAATTGTATTGCAATAAACACGATCTAATCACGTCCATGCTCAACGCAAACACCAAATAACATTTATTTAGGTTCGTCACTAATCCCGAAGGTAGAGAGAGCGTGCGATGTTGATCGCATCAACCTTGGAAAAATTTCCAACACACATCGTCACCTCACCCTTAGCAAGTTCTCCGTTTATTCTGTAGCTTTTATTTTGAGTTACTAACATTTAGCAACCGAACCGGTATCCAATACCCAGGTGCTATTAGGAGTACTAGCAAGGTACACATCAATAACATGTATATCAAAATATATTTCTGTCGACGTTGCCAGCCTTCTTACCTACCAAGTATCTAGGGTTGTTCCGCTTCAGTGACCGCTCTCCTCATAATAGAAGCACTTAGTCTCGGGTTTGGGTTCAACGTTGGGTTTCTTCATTGGAGCAGCAACTGTCTTGCCATCCATGAAGTTTACCTCCTGGCCCTTGCCCTTCTCGAAACTAGTGGATTTACTAACCATCAACACTTGATGCTCCTTCTTGATTTCTACCTTCGCGGTGTCAAACATCGCGAACAGCTCACGGATCATAATTTCCATCCCTAGCATAATTATAGTTCATCATGAAGTTCTAGTAGCTTAGTGATAGTGACTCAAAGAACTATATCAATCACTATCTTATCTGGAAGATCAACTCCCACTCGATTCAAGCGATTGTAGCACCCAGACAATCTGAGCACACGCTCAAAAATTGAGCTATTCTCCTTCGTCTTGTAGGCAACGAATCTTGTTGGAGATCTCATATCTCACAACACGGGCACGAGCCTGAGATCCCAATTTCAGCTCTTAGAACATCTCATATGTTCTGTGACGTTCAAAACGTTTTGGAGCCTCAATTCTAAGTCATAATGCAAACGCACTAAACTATCAAGTAGTCATCGGAACGTGTCTGTCAGATGTTCACAACATCTACAGACGATGCTAGAGGGGTGGCGCACCGAGCGGTGCATTAAGGACATAAGCCTTTTGTGCAGCAATGAGGACAATCCTCAGATCACAGATCTAGTCCGCAATATTGCTACCATCATCTTTCAACTCTATTTCTCTAGGAACATATAAAATTCAAGGGAGCTACAGCGTGAGCTAGTAATCTACAACATAATTTGCAAAGACACTACTGACTATGTTCATGATAATGAGTTCAATTAATCATATTACTTAAGAACTCACACTCAAATTGAGATTCCTCTCGTCATTCGAGTGATACATGATCCAAATTCACCAACTCATGTCCGATCATCACGTGAGTTGAGGTGGTTTCAATGGTGAACATCATCATGTTGATCATATCTACTAATATTCGACCTTTCGGCCTATTGTGTTCCGAGGTCATGTCTATACATGCTAGGCTCGTCAAGTTTAACCCGAGTGTTCTGCATGTGCAACACTGGCTTGCACCCGTTGTATGTGAACGTAGAGTCTATCACACCCGATCATCACGTGGTGTCGTGACATGACGAACTTTCGCAACGGTGCACACTCGGGGAGAACACAATTTATCTTGAAATTAAGTGAGGGGTCACCTTATAATGCTACTGTCGTCCTAAGCAAAACAAGGTGCATAAAAAGGATTAACATCACATGCAAATCATAAGTGACATGATATGGCCATGAACTTATGCTTTTGATCTCCATCTTGAAAGCACCGGCATGATCTCCATCGTCACCGGCATAACACCAAGATCTCCATCATCATGATCTCCATCATTGTGTCGCCATCGGGGTTATCGCTCCCACCATGCTCATACTACTATTGCTACCGTTTAGCGATAAAGTAAAGCATTACATAGCACTTAATGATTGACATGCAGGTCATAAAATAATTAAAGACAACCCTATGGCTCATACCGGTTGCCGTACTCATCGACATGCAAGTCGTGATATTCTATTCAAAACATGATCATCTCATACATCACATATATCTCATCATGTAATTGGCCATATCACATCACAACATACCCTGCAAAAACAAGTTAGACGTCCTCTTATTGTTGTTGCAAGTTTTACGTGGCAGCTACGGGTATCTAGCAAGAACAATTCTCACCTATGCAAAACCACAACGGTGATACATAAATTGCTTTTAAACCTTCTCAAGGACCGCCTTTGTCGAATCCGATCCAACTAAAGTAGGAGAAACAGACACCCGCCAGCCATCTTTGTGCAACGAGGTTACTCGTCAGTCGATGGAACCGGTCTCTCGTAAGCATATGAGTAAGGTTGGTCCGGGCCGCTTCATCCCACAATACCGCTGAACACAAACACGACCAAGGGAGGAAGCAATCTAAGCATCAACGCCCACAAACTCTTTGTGTTCTACTCGAGATCTCATCTACACATGGACCTAGCTCATGATGCCACTGTTGTGGAACGTTGCATGGGAATCAAAAAATTTCCTACACACACGCACGATCTATCCATGGTGATGAACATCTACGAGAGGGAGAGCGGATCTACATACCCTTGTAGATCGCTAAGCGGGAAGCGTTAAGAAACACGGTTGATGTAGTCGAACATCTTCGCGATCAAAATCACCGAGCGTCCCGCGATCCCATCACGATCCGTCCCGCTATCCAATCACAATCTGTCCCATGATCTCATCACGGTCCATCCCGTGATCCCATCACGATCCTTCCGATCTAGCACCAAATGGACGGCACCTCCGCATTCAGCACACGTACAGCTCGATGACGATCTCTGCCTTCTTGATCCAGCAAGAGGGAGCGAAGAGGTAGATGAGTTCTCCAGCAGCGTGGTGGCATTGCGGTGATGGTGGTGGAGCAATTCCAGCAGGGCTTCGCCTAAGCACCGTTGAAACCGATCTAGAGGAGAAACTACAAACTAAAGGAGAGGCAGCAGGTGGTTAGGGTTTCTCGATGTATCCCAAGTGCTAGCCCCACCCCTTTATTTATATGCTGAGCCCTGGGGTCGAAACTTGGAGAAAAATCCTCCTCAAGGTCGGTTTAACCGCAAGACAAGAGTCCTCCTCAGACTCCCGGACGAGACGCCAACGTCCTCGGCGTCTGGCCCCAGACACTAGGGTCCCTGGCATCTGGCCCCTGGCCTCCGCAAAACACCTTTTGCACCTTCCTCAAGCCTCATGGGCTTTACCCCTTGGCCAAAATAAAGTGTCCTTGTACCCTAAACATTTTGGGAAACATCCGAGACTATTTCCGGTGAATTTCGGAACCCTTTCGGAGACCAAACACTATTATCCCATATATCAATCTTTACCTCTGGACTATTTCGGAGCTCCTCGTCATGTCCGAGATCTCATCCGGGACTCCGAACAACCTTCGGTCACCACCATACATAACTCTATACTACTGAAACGTCACCGAACCTTAATTGTGCACACCCTGCGGGTTCGAGAACTATGTAGACATGAACGAGACACCTCTACAGCCAATAACCAATAGCGGGACCTGGATGCCCATATTGGTTCCTACATATTCTACCAAGATATTTATCGGTCGAACCTCTGTGTCAAGGATTCATTTAATCCCGTATGTTGTTCCCTTTGTTCTTTGGTATGTTACTTTCCCAAGATTCGATCGTCGGTATCTGTATACCTAGTTCAACCTCGTTACCGGCAAGTGTCTTTACTCATTCCGTAATACAAGATCCCGTGGCTAACTCTTTAGTCACATTGCTTGCAAGACTTATAGTGATGTTGTATTACCGAGTGGGCCTTGAGACACCTCTCCGTCACATGGAGTAACAAATCCCAGTCTTGATCCATGCCAACCCAACAGACACCCTCGGAGATACCTGTAGAGCACCTTTATAGTCACCCAGTTACGTTGCGACGTTTGATACACACAAGGTACTCCTCCGGTGTCAGTGAGTTGCATGATCTCATGGTCATAGGAACGGATATTTGACATGGAGAAAACTGTAGCAATAAACTGATATGATCATATGCTACGTTTATAGTTTGGGTCTTGTCCATCACATCATTCTCCTAATGATATGATCCTGTTATCAAATGACATCTCATGTCCATGACTAGGAAACCATAGCCATCTTTGATCAACGAGCTAGTCTTTTAGAGGCATACTAGGGACATGGTGTTGTCTATGTATCCACACATGTATGTGAGTTTCCGATCAGTACAATTATAGCATGGATAATAAACGATTATCATGAACAAGGAAATATGATAATAACCAATTTATTATTGCCTCTAGGGCATATTTCCAACACTTCTCAGTCCGGAATTTATATCCCTCCTCATCTCATTCAACGACGAGCACCACACTGACCACTTTGTTGGTGGCCGATATGTATAACAACATGGGCTCACCGGTACCTAGTGCCGTGAGTATGGGGTTGGTTGCCAGTATTGGTTTGATTTCTTCCAATGCAGTCGCTACTTCATCGGTCCATTGGAAATTGTTGGTCTGTTTTGGCAGCTTATAGAGCAGCAAATCTTTTTCTCCAAGGTGGGAGATAAAGCAGCTTAACGCCGCTACGCACCCAGCTAGCCATCGGACATGCTTCAGCTCTCTAGGGATTGCAAGTTCTGATTGAGCACGAATTTTAGCTGGATTTGCCTCTATTCCTCTATGGGAGACGATGAATCCAAGCAGCTTACCAGAGGGAACTCCGAATGGAGATTTTTTCGAATTGAGCCGTATATCATATTCACGTAAATTGGTGAAAGTTTGACGTAATTCGTCGATCAACTGGTCGACGTGTTTGGTTTTGATTACCACATCATCCACGTATGCCTCGACAGTGTTTCCGACCTGTGTAAAGAGGCAGGTTTGGATCATGCGCTGGTATGTGGCCCCGACATTTTTTAGCCCGAAGGGCATCGTGTTGAAGCAAAATAGCCCGTAGCGGGTGATGAATGCGGTATCCGCTTGATCGGATTCCTTCATTTTAAATTGATGGTACCTGGAGTAAGCATGGAGGAAACACAACAAATCGTGTCCAGCTGTGGCATCAATGATCTAGTCTATGTGTCGTAACGAGAAAGGGTCCTTGGGGCATGCTTTGTTGAGGTCTTTGAAATCGACACACAACCGCCAAAACTTGTCTTTCTTAGGTACAATCACCAGGTTTGCTAGCCACTCGGGGTGTTTAATATCCCGAATAAATCCGGCCTCGAGCAATTTGGCTAATTCTTCACCCATGGCTTGCCGTTTAGGCCGGGAGAAGCGGCGCGGGGTCTGTTTCACGGGCTTAAAGCCCGGTATAAAGTTTAAGCTATGTTCAGCAAGCCACCGTGGGATTCCAGGCATATTGGAAGGATGCCAAGCAAAAATGTCCCAATTGTCGCAAAGGAAATTCTGCAATGCTTCGTCCATAAGGGTATCGAGCTCGGCTCCGATGGACGCTATTCTATTGGGGTCCGTTGGATGCACCTCAAATTTGATGATTTCCTCTATGGGTTTAAAGGACGTGGAGTTAGGCCTTTTGCTAAGGATTACATCGTCCCTATTAACTTTCGACCATAAAGTGGTCAACTCTTCGGCGGTGAAAGTTTCCGTTAATGCCTCGAGGGCGAGTGCTGCCTTTTTGTTTTCGGCTCGATGGGCTATATTCGGATCGCTGGAGATCGTGATCACTCCATTTGGTCGCATTTATCAAACCAAAGGGCATCCGCTTGTAGCTGAAGGAAGGGGCGATAAAACTCGTTTTTTCTTTGTCTTCCTCAGCCATATAGACTTGCGGATACCCAGAGTAGGCGTCGAGGAAGCTCAACATCTCGCACCCTGCGGTGGAGTCGACCAATTTAGTCCTTGTACTTCGGTGGAACCAAATTCCAGTATATGGATTCCAAACCTTTTCTGCTTTGCGTCTTTTGAGTTTCATGTACCCATAATGGGGTATAGCCTGGAACTTTGTAAAGGCATCATGTCCCAATAGGGCATGATAGCCACTTGGGAAGGGGACGATGTGGAAGAGATGTTCTTTGGATTGGTAGTTTTTAGGCGTACCGAACACAACGTCTAGGATGATACATCTAGAACAATGTGCCTCTTTCCCTGGGATAATTCCCCGGAAGGTTGTGTTGCTATGTTCGATGTGGGATCGGTCGAACTGCATTTTTTCCATAGTGGCCTCGTATATGAGGTTAAGACCACTGCCGCCGTCCATTAGCACCTTATGTAGCATGTATCCATCAATGATGGGTTTCAAGACTAGAGCGGCCGGTGAATGACCGGGAAGGATGGGCGGCTGGTCAGTGTCCCTGAAAGTAATCGGTACGTCTGCCATGGGCTAGTAGCTGTCACATGGTAGACTTGCTCGTGCTCCCTAAGAGCTCTTTTACGCCTGCTCCTCGAGGGGAAGATCTCATAGACCGTCAGGACTTCGTCATTAAATCCGGTTGGTGAAGGAGAGCGCCTGTTCGACGGAGGTCTATCGAGGATGGCCTCGCCACTTTTTGCGACTTGCCTGATGACCCACCAAGCTCAAAGGATATGAGTAGGGTTTGTGTTCAACAACACGGAATGAATGGGACAGGGTTTATCCAAGAGTCTGTCGAGGACGGTGCCAGTCACAAAAAGGGACTTGTTTATTTTTTTGACGGGTTCATATGTGGCTGGCCGCTTTGGAGGTGTCCTCTTTTTCCGAGCTCCTCTAGGGTGTTTGGAGAAGATTGGTTCCGAGAACAATCGTTCGGATTGCCAGACACTCTCCATGGCATAGTACTTCTATACCAATTCGGATAACTCCAAAAAGTCGCTCATGCATCAGCGGGCCAGGGCATTGAGAATCCCTTCATCATGGAAATTACGAATGAAGATTTCCATTACATCGTGGTCACTAAGACCTTTTACTCTACTCCTAGGGAGTAGGAGTCTTGCCCAAAAATAGTGGACTGATTCCCTTGTATTTGCTTGATATCCCTAAAGTCCGAAGACATGGACTTTGGCGCGGTACTTGGATGATCATCTTGGGTGGTGGGTGGGAAAATTTTTGGTTTCCTGTTGCAACGAGTGTTCGGAATTGCCGTTCTCGAATCGTGTGACGGATCCTGGACCGGTGACGGTCTGGTTTTAGAGCGATTCCCTGCCTCTGATTCACCGACGGGGTCTTGGATATCGAGGACTGGGGTATAGACGGTTTTCAATTCTGGCTGTCGGGCAGAATCCGCGGTCGTACACTCGACGGGAGCGACAAGGTGGGTGACCAGAGGGACATGAATCTCCCTTTCATCAGGTCTGATACCGAGCCGATCATAGATCGGAATCTGGTCATCCGATATACGCATAGCTTTGATCCGATGGAACAACTCATTTAAGAACAAGGTGATGATCGGATGCGTGTCGCTGATACGAGTGGATTTGTCAAGCGGTGTGACGGTTCCAGAGTTACGCAGAAGTGGATCCGTGTTCTGTTCCATCGTGGGGCCTGATGTCCTGGACGTCAAAGCATTTGGACTTACAGGTTCTTCTTCGAAGGTTGAAGGTTCCATTGGCACGAGTGTTCCCCGTGAATCAGCCACGAACTCTAGCGTTCCAAACTTGATACTCTGATTGGGGGGAAACCTTCCAATCTGGCCTTGACGGCCGACCGGGTCGGCATGCGACAAGATGTCGTTGCCGATGAAACTCTGATCGGGGGCGAGAATTCCCTCGATATAGATCTCGCTACTTGCGACGGGGTGAGCCATCGATTCCTTTGGCGCTCATAGAGGAACTCTCAATGAAAGCACCAATGTCGGTGTCAAAACCAGTGGATCTCGGGTAGGGGGTCCCGAACTGTGAGACCAGGATCGACGGTAACGGGAGACGAAGGGGATAGGAGTTACCCAGGTACGGGCCCTCCAGTGGAGGTAATACCCTACGTCCTACTTGATTGTATTGATGCTATAAGGGGTTACAGAGTTGATCTACCTCGAGATCGTATGTCTAACCCTAGATGAGTTGTTCTATGCTATACCCTAAAAACCCTCCGGCTTATGTAGATGCTGAGGGTTCCCTAGGCTTACACATGGTCGGTTACATACCGAAGAGATAACATGCCTAACTACAGCTAATAACTTGGAGAATACGTTACGACTCCTCGAAGCTTCCATCTGGCGCAGGCGGTCTTCGATCATCCGATGCCTGCCTTGCAGTCCACACAGTCTGGCCCATGAACAGGCCGGCTATCTGAAGAACCCCTAATCCAGGACTCCCTCACCAACCCCTTTTTGTCTATGTGCAGGCCTCACCTTGCAGTTCCGTGGTGAGAAGGCGTGGAGGCTTCTAGACCGTGTTGGCGTAGGGTCGAGGTCGGATTGGTGGCAGTCTTTGGAGCACCCTAGGTGCACGTTCGGATTGGGGAAAACCCTTGTCGGCCTAGCCGACACCGTCGCGGTGGCGCCTATGGGTGCCGCCGATAACCTTCCTGGAGGGCGTCGGGGCTACCTTTCCTTGCGCCTCATTGTGTATCGGGGGAAACCCTTGATAGCAGCGGCGGCATCGTCGCGGTCCTTCTTAGAGGTGTTGATTGGTACCGGCGCTTCGGAGGCCTGGAGCTTGGTGGGAGGTCTTTGGTGGGCACAGCGGTCGTGAGGATTCTTCGTCTTTTGTCGATCCGTCGATGTCGGCATTTGTTTCTTTTGTTTTTTCTCTTTCGTTTCTTTTTGGGCATGACGGTGCTGTTTCTGTCCCGGCACCTATCGTTGGATATATCGGTTGGTTGCTATGTAATACAAAGCAAGGAGAAACCCTTTTTCGTGACCTGAAGGTAGTCATGTCATCTGATGGATATAAGCACATGAGGAGCAGCTGCCCGTCTGTTCTGGACGAACTGGTCGCCAAGCTTGCGCGTTGATCTCTCTGAGTCTAAATATCTGGAGCGATACTTATCCTTATATTTCTGTTTTCAGAAGTGATGATATCTTACTAACCGGTAGTCTATTAAGGATGGTTAATTCTATTAAAAATTAAGGTTGCTTGCGTTGCTGCATCTTTTGATTCAAACAGTCTTCTCTAGATAATGAAAAAGCTTTATAAAATAAAGATTTGAAAGAGAACCTTCTGTTTAATCAGAAGAAATTATTTCAGAGTTCTCAAAAGAGTAAATTCTGTTTTTTACCCCCTATTTTGACATTATTGACTGTAGCTACCCTATTTAGCGAGATTTCATCCGTTTTACCCTATTTAGTAAAAGTTTTTCCACAATTTACCATGTTTAAAATTTTGTGAGCGTTTAGACTGGCATGTCCCAATTGTTAGGTCATGGTGGCATGTCACATTGACTGTTTTTTCTTGACTATTTTTCTTCCCGTTCAACCAGTTCTCGCAGCTTCTTCTGACCGGGACCGGCCCGATGGATGTCGCTCGCGCTGTGTCCAATGCACAATGTCCTGTGCAGCCTGTCATCATCACTGCTATTGTTTGGTGTATTGTGTAGCTTGTGTAGTTGTGAATTAGTGAAGCTATCTATATATATGATGCTATTTAGTTGCACTATAAGGTCCCGGTGCTATATATAAGTGGGAATCATTATTCAACCTGTTTTGAACATGTGAATCCAAAGAAATACTCCCTCCATTTTTGTTTAAAGGGCGCAGCTCCAAATTCAGTCGTTTTCACAATCGAAGCATGCAAAGGCGCAATACATTAATTAGAGTCTTAATTTCTCTCTTTCCTCTTCCCTTCCGAAGTCTGCATGCAAGTGGGAACAAGTTTTGGCTTGTAGAGGTATGAACGCAGATTACTTTAGTTGCATGCCGTCGTCTGTACTCCCTTCGTGTTGCATGCAGAAGCTGTTGCTCTCCTTTTTCCACCGCCTCCTCTTCCTCTTGTGTATAAAAGTGCAGACATTGCTTCCTCTTCCTTGAGCCAGCGAGCAGGAAGGCAACATGGAGAAGCTCGGTGAGGTTGAAGAGGTGCAGGGCGAGGTGGAGGTTGTCAAAGAACTCGAGGATGACGAGGTGGAGGTAACACATGGCCAGGTGATAGAACTCGAGGATGAATTCGAGAGGGTTTATGCAACCATCCAAGATCTTTTCCAGATAGTTGATCGTGCAACCAATGTCGGAGCTGGTGAATCAAGGATTTCGGCTAGGGCAAGGTACATCCGCAGCACTAACCTCGCGCTGCGACGCAGGGATACGTCTTCATGTGATGGATGCATCTTCCCTGCAATGTGCCGCAACCGTGGTGTGCGTCGTGAGGCATCAATTTTTTGCTGTCTTGCTTGCTCTCTACCGGTGCCAATGGACGTGGTACCTTGTGAGCTGTGCGGAAATCCACTTCTGTGTGATGATTACTGGTTCAAGGACTGCGCAACGACTGTGGGAATTGGTGAAGATGGTGTGTGCTCTCGTTGCGGTCGCAACACCTCAACCGTTGCCGAAGATGACAATGCATTTGTGCCAGACACCGAGATGAACTAGGCTTCATGTTGAACAAGAAATAGCCATGTTTAAGTGGATCTTGGTTGTGAATGATGGATTGAAATAAAAAAATCTGTTAACCTTGATCTTGGTTGTGAATTATGCTAATGTTACAACTCATGTTCTTGATGATCTCTATGAGACAATGCTAATGTTACAACTCATGTTGAGTTCAAGTACTGAATTGCCTGCTCAACATATTCTCTGTCAATCGTCAAACGAACCGGGAGAAGACCTTGTCTCTCTAGTGCTTTTTTCTTCAAGTGAGGAACAGCATAGTGGATAGACCCCTTGTGCTTGATGATCTCTCTCATGCACGCTTGATGACTCAACCAGATCCTATTGAGCCTTTCATGGGGGTACTCAGCTAGGGATTGATTAACCTATGACACATGACATGAAAAACTCAAAACAGTTCATACACAAATAGGTATATATCACATATAACATAAAAAGAATACCAACCAAGATCTAATCAGTGCAATACCTTTTGGACAATCTCGGGTAGGGTCTTGGGCATCTTTCTATGGAACATTGCTTGAATTGAGGCAAACCAACCAAGATCTAATATGTTTGTGTCAGGAGACTTAGGTGGTTGGTATATCATCCTAATATCCCAACCACCCCAAGTAGCTTCCTGCAAAAAAAGTGGATCATCTGGTTTTATATGAGTCTTAGCATTGTCCTGTTGTACGTAGATGGTATTCCATCTATCGCTCTCAGGCCACTTCTCCTTTATAGCCGGCAATACGTATTTCACTAAGTACTCCCGACTTTTCTCCCTGTCCACTGTATCTGCAGGCTTCAGCTCCCATGCCCCCCTCAACCTATGGATATAGAAACAAATATACTCAAACATAGCACAAAGTAGTGAATAATGTGCACAAAAATTTTTAGCACAAAGTAGTAACAAGAACAAGTACCAACCTATTCTGACTTCTCTTTTTAGCTTGCACCCACTCTATGTAAGCCCAAACCCCTATCTTGCCATCAAACACACAATTGCCTTGAGCATCATACCTTGGTCTAGCCATTGCGGATAAGAACATAATTTTGTGAATGTGGCTTTTATTTTTACATTCCCGGTGTGGTGCCTCCTCTCTATGACTCAAATACATGTTCTGGGTCTTCCGCGTGCGATAAAACCATTTCTCATCTATATGAACCACATCCATATCAGCCCTAAATGTGGGATTAATACCACCTAGGGATGTTATGCTACATGGTTCAAGATGCATAAGAGCATACTCCAGACGAGCCCTTTGGTTTGCATCAGTCAAGGCGGGCTTCAATTCACTTGTTATTCGTCGAATTTCCTTCATCTTCAACCTATCATTCAGAAATCCATAAAATAAAGGAATGTTGACATGTAGAAATTTGACAACAATTCAGTAGTAGAACTCTCACCTCCTCCAAACAGTGGTAGTTGACAAGTTTAGATGTCCAGCAACTTGTTCTAATGTTGTTCTCTCTCCAGGTGGGATGGCCTCCAATGCATCTATGTTTAAATTTATCTTTTTCCTTCCTGATTTGACCTTCCGATTGTTTTTTGCCCCTGTAATACCTCCACCATTTTTAGCCTGCTGTCATACCCTTTGCACTATTCTCCTTGGACATTCACAAGCTAGTGCAACAGCTTTAGAAACTCCATGCTTCAACCTATTACCCTCACCATTACGGGCAAGGATCTCAGAATATATGTGTCGCTTATCATCTGTACGGTAGTGCGTTCTTGTCTCCTTGTTTGACATAACATCTAAATGCATTGGACAAAATAATTAGATGCGAAAAATATTGAATATTACTGAAACACACAAATATGATCAAAATGTGCTTACTCAAATCGATAGGTTCTTTTTGGATTTGAACATGCTCTTGACTAGGAGGGTATTCGTCGGCATGGGCAAAATTTGGGTTGTATCCAACCCCTCGGTAGCCAATTGTTGGAGTGTCTCCGTTGGTCATCTCCTGCCCATTCTGTCCAGCAAGGCCGAACCCAGTTCCTTTGATCATGCACACGTGACAGCAGACAAGAGTTTAGGGTACATGATCATCTAAAAATAAAAAAACTATGAGTACATGATCTACAACTAGGGTTTAGGGTTTACCTTCTATGGTGGCAGCACGGGAGGATCCATCTCTGATCTGTATGCCACCGGCGCCGGAACTGAAAGTGAAGCCCATGGACTCACTGCCGCCACTGCCGAACGAGATCCCGCCGCCACCATTGACGAGGCTAAACCCCACGAACGAAGATCTTACCATCTCTCCGCTACCTGCCACGGCTCCGCCAATGGAGACACTCCAGTTCGAGGAACCGGCCTCGTTAGGTGCCGGAGGACGAGATGGGCGTGCGAGGCCGACGCGCCGTCGAGGCAATGTCGTTGGAGGAGGATGCGGCTCCGAGCGAGCGGTGCCAATGGAGAAAGCTGGCATCGACGCGCGTCCAGTGAGACCAAGAGGAGGAGGAGGAGGAACTGCTCCTGGTGGCGGCGATCTAGGTTGGAAAGCCATCCGCGAAAGCCCACGGAGGCCAAGAGGAGGAGGCCGGCGATCTGATCCCCCTGGCTGTGGCGGCGCCATTGGAGTGAGATGGAGGAGAGATGCAGACCGATGTCTGTTCGTGTGCCTCCATCTGCACACATATATAAAGAGAGCACCGGCGGGAAGATCGGCGGGAACTATTGATCGGTGAAAATTTCGTTTACAATTTGGCAGCGGGGAAGATCGGCGTGAGTTTTCGATCGGAGATGAAATTTTCACTTGCGTTTTTGATGGAAACTGAGCGGGGAGAAAGGAACGAGTGTGGGAAGAAGAAGAACGAGAGGAAATCGCGGCTGGAATTGGCTCCACCAATGCATGCGAGGAGATGGCTCGCTGATTGGGCGTGGGGGTTACTAAGCGTTTTTAACGCGATTAGTTAGGCGCAGAACCGTAACTCCTCAAAAATCTCTGGGACAAAGGTGCCTAGCAATTGGACGAAAATTGTTGACGTGGGACGTGAAATTAGCATTGGGAGTTACGGTTCTGCGCCTAACTAATCGCGTTAAAAACGCTTAGTAACCCCCACGCCCAGTCGGCGAGCCATCTCCTCGCATGCATTGGTGGAGCCAATTCCAGCCGCGATTTCCTCTCGTTCTTCTTCTTCCCGCACTCATTCCTTTCTCCCCGCTCAGTTTCCATCAAAAACGCGAGTGAAAATTTCATCTCCGATCGAAAAATCGCGCCGCTCTTCCCCGCTGCCAAATTGTAAACGAAATTTTCACCGATCAATAGTTCCCGCCGGTGCTCTCTTTATATATGTGTGCAGATGGAGGCACACGAACAGACATCGGTCTACATGTCTCCTCCGTCTCACTCCAATGGCGCCGCCACAGCCAGGGGGATCAGATCGCCGACCTCCTCCTCTTGGCCTCCGTGGGCTTTCGCGGGTGGCTTTCCAACCTAGATCGCCGCCACCAAGAGCAGTTCCTCCTCCTCCTCCTCTTGGTCTCACTGGACGCGCGTCGATGCCAGCTTTCTCCATTGGCACCGCTCGCTCAGAGCCGCATCCTCCTCCAATGACATTGCCTCGACGGCGCGTCGGCCTCACACGCCCATCTCGTCCTCCGGCACCTAACGAGGCCGGTTCCTCAAACTGGAGTGTCTCCATTGGCGGAGCCGTGGCAGGTAGCGGAGAGATGGTAAGATCTTCGTTCGTGGGGTTTAGCCTCGTCAATGGTGGCGGCGGGATCTCGTTCGGCAGTGGCGGCAGTGAGTCCATGGGCTTCACTTTCAGTTCCGGCGCCGGTGGCATACGGATCGGAGATGGATCCTCCCGTGTTGCCACCATAGAAACTCAACCCTAAACCCTAGTTGTAGATAATGTACTCATAGTTTTTTGTAGTTTTAGATGATCATGTACCCTAAACTCTTGTCTGCTGTCATGTGTGCATGATCAAAGGAACTGGGTTCGGCCTTGCTGGACAGAATGGGCAGGAGATGACCAACGGAGACACTCCAACAATTGGCTACCGAGGGGTTGGATACAACCCAAATTTTACGCATGCCGACGAATACCCTCCTAGTCAAGAGCATGTTCAAATCCAAAAAGAACCTATCGATTTGATTAAGCACCTTTTGATCATATTTGTGTGTTTCAGTAATATTCAATATTTTTCGCATCTAATTATTTTGTCCAATGCATTTAGATGTTATGTCAAACAAGGAGACAAGAACGCACTACCGTACAGATGATAAGCGACACATATATTCTGAGATCCTTGCCCGTAATGGTGGGGGTAATAGGTTGAAGCATGGAGTTTCTAAAGCTGTTGCACTAGCTTGTGAATGTCCAAGGAGAATAGTGCAAAGGGTATGGCAGCAGGCTAAAAATGGTGGAGGCATTACAGGGGTAAAAAACAATCGGAAGCTCAAATCAGGAAGGAAAAATATAAATTTAAACATAGATGCATTGGAGGCCATCCCACCATAAGAGAGAACAACATTAGAACAAGTTGTTGGACATCTAAACTTGTCAACTACCACTGTTTGGAGGAGGTGAGAGTTCTACTACTGAATTGTTGTCAAATTTCTACATGTCAACATTCCTTTATTTTATGGATTTCTGAATGATAGGTTGAAGATGAAGGAAATTCGACGAATAACAAGTGAATTGAAGCCCGCCTTGACTGATGAAACCAAAGGGCTCGTCTGGAGTATGCTCTTATGCATCTTGAACCATGTAGCATAACATCCCTAGGTGGTATTAATCCCACATTTAGGGCTGATATGGATGTGGTTCATATAGATGAGAAATGGTTTTATCGCACCCGGAAGACCCAGAACATGTATTTGAGTCATAGAGAGGAGGCACCACACCGGGAATGTAAAAATAAAAGCCACAATCAGAAAATTATGTTCTTGTCCGCAATGGCTAGACCAAGGTATGATGCTCAAGGCAATTGTGTGTTTGATGGCAAGATAGGGGTTTGGGCTTACACAGAGTGGGTGCAAGCTAAAAAGAGAAGTCAGAATAGGTTGGTACTTGTTCTTGTTGCTACTTTGTGCTAAAAAAAATTGTGCACATTATTCACTACTTTGTGCTATGTTTGAGTATATTTGTTTCTAAATCCATAGGTTGAGGGGGACATGGGAGCTGAAGCCTGTAGATACAATGGACAGGGAGAAAAGTCGGGAGTACTTAGTGAAATACGTATTGCCGGCTATAAAGGAGAAGTGGCCTGAGAGCGATAGATGGAATACCATCTACGTACAGCAAGACAATGCTAAGACTCATATAAAACCAGATGATCCACTTTTTTTGCAAGAAGCTGCTAGGGGTGGTTGGGATATTAGGATGATATACCAACCACCTAATTCTCCTGACACAAACATATTAGATCTTGGTTGGTTTGCCTCAATTCAAGCAATGTTCCATAGAAAGATGCCCAAGACCCTACCCGAGATTGTCCAAAAGGTATTGCACTGATTAGATCTTGGTTGGTATTCTTTTTATGTTCTATGTGATATATACCTATTTGTGTATGAACTGTTTTGAGTTTTTCATGTCATGTGTCATAGGTTAATCAATCCCTAGCTGAGTACCTCCATGAAAGGCTCAATAGGATCTGGTTGAGTCATCAAGCGTGCATGAGAGAGATCATCAAGCACAAGGGGTCTATCCACTATGTTGTTCCTCACTTGAAGAAAAAAGCACTAGAGAGACAAGGTCTTCTCCCGGTTCGTTTGACGATTGACAGAGAATATGTCGAGCAGGCAATTCAGTACTTGAACTCAACATGAGTTGTAACATTAGCATTGTCTCACAGAGATCATCAAGAACATGAGTTGTAACATTAGCATAATTCACAACCAAGATCAAGGTTCACAGATTTTTTTATTTCAATCCATAATTCACAACCAAGATCCACTTAAACATGGCTATTTCTTGTTCAACATGAAGCCTAGTTCATCTCGGTGTCCGGCACAAATGCATTGTCATCTTCGGCAACGGTTGAGGTGTTGCGACCGCAACGAGAGCACACACCATCTTCACCAATTTCCACAGTTGTTGCGCAGTCCTTGCACCAGTAATCATCACACAGAAGTGGATTTCCGCACAGCTCACAAGGTACCACGTCCATTGTCACCGGTAGAGAGCAAGCAAGACAGCAAAAAATCGATGCCTCACCACGCACACCACAGTTGCGGCACATTGCAGGGAAGATGCATCCATCACATGAAGACGTAGCCCTGCGTCGCAGCACGAGGTTAGTGCTGCGGATGTACCTTGCCCTAGCCGAAATCCTTGATTCACCAGCTCCGACATTGGTTGCACGATCAACTATCTGGAAAAGATCTTGGATGGTTGCATAAACCCTCTCGAATTCATCCTCGAGTTCTATCACCTGGCCATGTGTTACCTCCACCTCGTCATCCTCGAGTTCTTTGACAACCTCCACCTCGCCCTGCACCTCTTCAACCTCACCGAGCTTCTCCATGTTGCCTTCCTGCTCGCTGGCTCAAGGAAGAGGAAGCAATGTCTGCACTTTTATACACAAGAGGAAGAGGAGGCGGTGGAAAAAGGAGAGCAACAGCTTCTGCATGCAACACGAAGGGAGTACAGACGACGGCATGCAACTAAAGTAATCTGCGTTCATACCTCTACAAGCCACAACTTGTTCCCACTTGCATGCAGACTTTGGAAGGGAAGAGGAAAGAGAGAAATTAAGACTCTAATTAATGTATTGCGCCTTTGCATGCTTCGATTGTGAAAACGACTGAATTTGGAGCTGCGCCCTTTGAACAAAAATGGAGGGAGTAGTAACAATATAGTGCAATGGTGCTTGATTCGAATGTGAAGATATAATTCATTATTACATAGTCATGGTCAAAAGTATGTGTGCCAAAAAATTATTTATACTTCATACATAATGCATAAATACTTGATTAGAGATTTGCTGCGAACCACAATCTTTTTTAAAGAAGAAAGGCAAAGAATGCATCCACCCAAGTTTACATGTCCATCGATACAACGTTACTCCTCACTACTCGCCCACCTCTTTACCCTACGGAAGAAAGAGTCCACGTTCCCTTTCAATATTCCGGCGGACGACCACACCATGCCTTCGGACCTCACTCTTTGTAGTAACAACTCAATCGATGGAGATGCGCCATGAAACACGATAGAATTCCAATGTTTCCCATCTCCCAAGTTGTTAGCGTGAAGATGGTGCGAAGATCTTTCAACTCATATTGTTGCGAGCCACAAGCGCCAAACAACAATTGAACAATGAATTATTTGTATGCACGTATGCAAATATCTTTTATTGACACTTGTGGAACTAACTTGGTTGCAGAGAGAATTACATAGTTGAGGCTATATTTGTTAACGAAACCATGAGCATGGAGTTCAGTCTGGATGTAAATTCTTCTCTTATGCACCTGGACTGAGGGATATACTATTGACCTACGTCAGTAAATTTATGCATTGCACTATTTCCGTCCAGGCCATACAACTCGCAGCGGGTTGTCATCGTTCATGGCCATGCCCGCTAGTTGACTCTTGTTGAAACTATTCACAGTAAAAATAATATAAGTAGTAACATAGATGTTATCTAAACAAAAAAATATGATGTGATAACTAATTAATAAGAAAAAAAATTAAGTAACTTAACATATTACTTTCCATTGTGGATAGTCTGAAAAACGGCGATCATGCCTGACAAAACGCCACCGGTAGTTAGACTCGTGTTGTTTGCTAACAGGAAATAAATCAGTTACGCGCGTACATACATCTCGCGGCGCCTCGTTTCCTGTCTCTCGCCTCCTCGAGTCCCCGCGCGAGGGACGTAAATTACGCCGGCGAGTCGTACGCATGCGTGCGTCTCCTCGCTGCTCGCGGAAGTAAGTAAATAGTACGCGGAGACTGCTCGGGCATTGGGCACGATGATGAATGCACAGCAAGTCAGCAACCATCACCGAATACGATACTCCACTATACAAGAACATCCATATGTGCGATCGCAACTCCATACACACAGGACACATCTCGATAGCTGTTGTCTCCATTCACAATGTCCTCTTCGTCCACGGTGGGCAACATCGCTCCCGACAGCGGGTCGTCGTCGCCGCCTGCGTCGGCCATCGTCGCGCAGGCCTTGTCTGGGTCGCACGTCGTCAAGATAGACGGCTACTCCCGCACCAAGGGCCTTGGCAACGGCAAACACATCAAGTCCGAGACCTTCACCATCGGAGCCATCGATGGTATATGCTCTACTAACCAGACGGCGATCGGACTGAAGACGCAGATTGGATAGCCATCTATCTGCGCCATACTGATCCCAACTGATGCTAGCGAACTCAAAGCAGAGTTCAAGATGAGTTTGCTTGACCAGGACAGGAAACCAGTGGCTTTGTACAGCAGATGCAGCAGCCAGATACGCACATTCTCCATGAAACAAGCATCATGGGGCTTCGCTCAATTCATCAAGAGAAAAGACTTGGAGGAATCCCCTTACCTTAGGAATGATGTTTTCAGCATCAGGTGCGATGTCACCGTGCCAAAGGAGATCTTCACCGAGCCACTCCCACCGCATGTGGTCGTGCCACCGTCCAACATGCAGCACCAACTCGGACAGCTGCTCTTGGCCGGTGAGGCGGCTGATGTTATTTTCCAGTTAGGCGTGGAGATATTCACTGCACACAGGTGCATACTCGCAGCTTGGTCATCCGTCTTCAAGGCAGAGCTCCTCGGTTGGATGAAGGAGAAGGCCCCAGTTTGGGTGTCGATCGACGACATGGAACCCAGGGTGTTCAAGGCTTTGCTCCACTTCATCTACACCGACTAATTGCCCACGATGGACGAGGGAGACGCGGCGGTGATTGCTCAACATTTGCTGGTAGCAGCTGACAGGTATGATATGGAGAGGCTGAAGCTGATCTGCGAGGGGAAGCTGTGTGATCACATCTGCAAAAGCACGGTGGCGACCACGCTGGCACTGGCTGAGCAGCACGGTTGTGGTGCTCTGAAGAAGGCGTGCTTCAAGTTCTTGACGTCTCCAGGTAACCTGAAGGCAGTCATGGCATCTGATGGATATGAGCACCTGAGGAGCAGCTGCCCATCTGTTCTGGACGAACTGGTCGCCAAGCTTGCTCCTTGATCTCTGGAGTCTAAGCTCACGATATCTCGATATTTATATTTCGGAAGTGATGATATCCTACAGCTGGTAGTCTTTTAAGGACGGTTAATTCTATTAAAGTTGCTTACGTTCCTGCATGCGTATGTTTGATTCAAACAATATTTCCTACTCCAGAGATCTTAAGGAGTAGATATTAAAAGGCTTTATAAAATTTCAATTAAAAATAAATTTTAAAACTGAGAGAAGCTTCAGTTTAAACTGAAGAAATTATTTTCGAGTTCTTAAAATTAGAGGAAATGTTTAGAAATCCTAAGGAATATCCTCAAACTTACTAAGGTACAATCTATCTGAGAGTATCTGTATTGCATCTCTGAAAATTGAAAACACATGTCTGCATCGTGCCGAACCCTGCCGCCATCGCCGCCGCCACTCCCCACCTCCTTCCTCTCCCATCGTGGCCGCTGCGTGGCGTCGACGGTCAAAGCCTGTGCGGCGGCGACATGAGGTGGGGATCGCCGGCAAGGTGCCCTTGACCGAGGTGATCTGGGCCATGAAGTGGCTGGAGGGGGGCGGCTCGGCGTTGGTTCGCACCATTTGGCCGGACGCGATGGAGCCGTGCTCCATGAGCCGATTGTCGAGGTGGCTAGAGGTCGGGTCCGCGCGGGTGAATGCCTGGAGGGCTTCCGCCGCGCGCACCGGAGCGGCCATGGCGCTTCGCGTCGTGAGGTCATGGTACCCCGAGCTAGACTTGGGGCTACTTACAGCCTAGCGTGTCGGCACTGATGCGGAACTGGAGGTGGTTGCCGCACGCTGACCGTGCGGGCCAGTGACCTTGTGTCCTTTGCTCCGTGGGACGAGTATGTCCTGGAACGTACGACAGACGGTGAGGTGTTCCCGAAGGATGGGTACACTCTCGCCCTTGACGATCCGGAGGATAGCGCCAGTGAGATGGGCGATGAAGACCTTTGCTCCGTGGGACGAGTACGTCCCAGACCTTGCGTCCTTTGCTCTGTGGGACGAGTACGTCTCGAAACGTACGCCGGACGGTGAGGTGTTCCCGAAGGATGGGTACACTCTCGCCCTTGACGATCCGGAGGATAGCGCCAGTGAGATGGGCGATGAAGACGCCGAGTCCAGCACCGATGACTACGTCGACTCTGAGCCGACTCAGGACTTGGACGCAGTCGTCGACACGGAGCGTGCCGTGGCCAAGGACGGGACTTCTACCTCACCCGCCGCGGAGGGCGCCGGGGGAGCAGACGGTGCCGCCACCAACTAGGGTCCTTTTGTTTTCCTGCTCTTTGTTCAACGGCAGTTCCACCACTGGGGGTGTAAATGTAATGAACATGTGGCGGTGGGCCGTTATGCTTTTGTATATAAACTTATGCTCTTGTTTTGCCAAAGTTTTTTGTGCGTGCCGACTCGGCCTTAGCTTTTGGTCCCTTTGACTTCTTCTGCCCAAAACGTTGTCCCCTTTGGCCCCGCCAGTCGGATAGTCGGGAGCCAGTCTGTGGCCATCGTGGTCGAGGCAGAGGTGCCGGCGCTTGACCTCCTGGCGGAGCTTCTGCTCGGCCCTAGGACCAGCTACCGACGGTGGAGCTCGTCAACCTCCCCGCGCCGCACCAGTTTGTCTAGATCCAGTCGGGATTGGGGCATCCCCGTCGGATCCACACAACTAGCCTGCTGCTCGCCGCCTCGACAGCTCGACCGGTCAAGGATCCGACTGGTGCGGCCCATTGGCCCTAAATGGTGGGCCTTGCTGACGACAAGCGGACTCGGGCATGGCGGCTGATGTGACTGCTTCGGCTTGGTGGTTGTCGTGGGAACGAGCCTGACAGTAGATGGTAGGGGTATGAATGGAGAGGGCAGAGTCCTAGCTACGGCGAGGGTGTACACACAGATGTATGAGTTCAGGCCCCTCTCGTGGAGGTAACAGCCCTACGTCTTAGTGCTCGGGAGCTTTATGTCGAGTGGAATATAGAGATTACAATAGTTTCTTAACCCTTGTGCAGGAGGGGAGGGGCGGCATATATAGAGTTCGCTACCCCTCATAACGACCCCGCATCAAAGGGACTGGTCGTGGGGTGTAAAGTCTGCCGTTACAGGTAACATACGTAGTAAAAGCTATTAAGGGCCAATAAGCCAGCGTCTGCCCGTTGGGCTCTTGATGATGGCTCCTAGTCTTATGGCGTCGAGTGAAGCGAGGTCTATCGAGTGGCACGCGATTGCCGAGTGAGAGTGGGAGTCTCCGAGTGGATTACTGTCGGGTGACACTGAACGTCTCCAGGGATCCACTCGGAAGTTCATGCTTGATCTTCAAGTCCTCCCATGTGGTGTCCTTAGGTAGGGTATGTGGGCCTTGCCTAGGACCCTACCCTAGGTACATATCCTCGTCATTAGCCCCCAAATGGATCAGGGTTTGAGTGGTGGAAGGAGGTATCAACGTAGACCTTGAGTTAGTGCATCAAATCCTCCGAATGATATTTGGGATTTCCATGGAACTTGCATCGATTGAACTCTGAGCATTGGCGTTCATTCAGGATCGACACGCAAAATCTTCCGAATTATATTTGGGTCTTCAACAAAATTTACGTCGATTGAATTCTTCTCCGCTCGCCTGGATCCATTCAGACTTAAAAGTGTCCGAGTGAATCGAGCGCATCTTGGGGAGGTGACGGGTCGGTCTGACGGGCCCGGATTCTCCGAGATACGAAAATTTGGGAAGCGCACGCATGCGCAAAGATGACGCCACGATCAGGGCAAGTGGAGGCACGACGCCTCGATTCTCATGCCGGTCATCTCACCACGCACTGGGCGTCGTCAGCGGTTGGCGTGTGCGGTTATCTCGCAGGCCCACTGGTCAGTGAGACACTCGACAGCATATAAAGCTTCCTGAGCCGCGGATTGCACAGTACCTTCCGCCGATTCTCCCTCTCTTCCTCCGCCTCCTCTGCTCCCCAACGCAGCACACCGCTCTCCTCCGACCAGAGCCGCCGCTCCGATGACGAAGAACACGACAGAGAAGCTGGAGCACGCAAAGAAGGGGACGTCAAAGCTCAAGGGCAAGAAGCCCTCGAGTGCTCGGTTCACCGCGCCAGCGGGGTGGATGCAGGTGGATTTTCTCCCCTCTGTTGTCACTCGCTCCAACCTCGAGGGCCTCATCTCCGACGGGCTGGTGGCGGACGGCGCCTGGAGGCTGTCGGGGGAGGAGCGCGAGCCGGAGCCGCGCAACGGGGAGCAGGTTCTTCTCCTCTCCCATGTAGAAAGAGGTTTCTCCATGCCACCCCACCCATTCTTTCAGGGATTTCTGAATTTCTTTGGTGCGCAACTGCATCACTTTCCGCCGAACACCATGGCGTACTTGTCTACATTCGTCACCTTGTGCGAGTGTTTCCTAGGGTGCTCTCCCCATTGGGGGTTGTTTAAGCATCTCTTCACGGTCAGATCACAGACTGTGAAGAAAGTCCTTGCCGCCGACGGGAAGACTCATGTGCTCCAGTTGTGTGGAGGTTTAGGGGTCTAGAAAAGGCAATGTAGTTCCTTTCCTTCCATTACTCTTCCTGAGTCTGTCCGAGGCTGGCAGTTGACCTGGTTCTACTGCAAAGATGTGGCGCCACCTAACATGTCGACTGGTCTTCCTCCGTTTTCATCTGACCGACCCGCTGTCCCCAAGTCCCTGAAGGTGACCAACGAGGAGCATGTCCAATTAGGTATCTTAGTTGAGGCAGTGGTTCAGCTGATCCGGGGCGGGGTGAGAGGCATGGATCTGCTTGAAACATTCCTCGTTCGACGTATACAGCCACTCCAGGCCAGAGACCACACCATGTGGCACTACGCAGGTCCGGGGGACTCGACCAGGATGCATCCAGAAGAAGTTACATAGGAGACTGTCGAGCAGTGGCTTCGGAGCATCACTGGGGCTTGTGACAACCCCTCGGGAGCCAAGAGGATCCGGCCTTACTCGGCTGAAAATCCACCGAAGAACCTGGTGAGACGTGTGATGTCGACTGATACATTTATATCGTTGAGTGATGTATTGACTTGTAGTCTGACTCTCTTGTTTCAATTATGCAGGAATGGACGAACATGCACTCGCCTGTTCCCAACGGGAACCATGTGCATGACGGCGTGGTGAGCGAGGGCGGCAGCATGGACGGCGACGGACTTTCCGACTCTGAGGATGAATATGAAGATTCTGGCGAAGAGGAAGGAGTCGAGTCGCCCCCTCATCGCGAAGGCCGCACTAAGGCCCTCCATGATCCGGCAGCTGCTGAGGACAAGGCCCCGGGCCAAAGCGAGAAGAACCCAAAATGGATCCGCCCCTCAACTGTCGAGTCGAATGAAAGACTGGCCAAGCATCCCAAGCAAGCCACCTCCAAGCCTCGCAAAGCACTGCCCCGCATGAGGGTGGCCGTACTTGTCGTCTCCACGTAAGTGTTCATTTCCAAATTGTTCTGTCGACTGCGGTCTTGAGTTATATCTGAGTGAAAGCTGTCTAATCCATCAGAGCTACAACATCTGTGACCTCGCCTCATCGAGATGAAGAGGACGCGATGGATGTTGATACCGCTAACGCTGCCACTTCTCATAGAGGTAAGAAAGTTTTTAGTTTGTCCGAATAGGACTCGACACATGCAGGTGTTGATGCTCTCGGTTGTTGCAGAGGTCATTCAAGTGGAGGATGATGAGGGGCCGCTGGACACTTCGTGTGCTCGCACCCGAAGGGAGTCATCATCGCAAGCACCTCAGCGCTCAACTACGGAGTCTTCCCAGAGGAGAGGTGACTCGATGCGACCCAGGGTTGAGCATGCAACGCCTTTGTCGCATGCTCCTCCAACCGTCTCGACCGTCATGACGTCGACTCCGACCGGACCTCTTCAGGCTGCCTCAGCTGCTCCAGCGACTACACCGACCCCACTTGTGACGGCCTTCCCTCTGCATCGCACCCCGGAACACCAAACTGGAGCTGTAAAGGAAGCCATGATCCAGGCAGAGCAGCTCATGCTGAGGACCAAGGAGGCGTACGAGGCCAGCAAACTGGCTTTTGACGTCAGCGCAGCCCTCCGCACCAATGTCCGAGTAAGTTCGATTGTAAGTCCATTGTCGATTGAATTCTTGTCTTTTCTTGGCTGCCGTACACCCACTGGGTGATCGCCGTAGAATGTTTAAATTTTCTCCAGTCGAATAGATCGGATCGTAGTCGAGTAGGACTAGGATTGGTAGTACACGCGGTACTATTGTTGCTCGACATGTCGAGTGTGTTTTCTGACGAGTTACTCGACGGATCGAGAGTTAACCGTCTCAGTGGGGCCGCTCTTAGCGCACCCACTGGGTGTAGTCCCCGAGACCGTTGTCGATTGCTTGCATCGGCAGGGGTCTTAGAGTCTATTGTATACAGGATACACTTTGTCTTCGAATCTCACCACTCCATAGATACCTTGCAGGTTTCATGGATATTATTATGAAACCATTATATGACGCTGCATAGGGATCGACTGCACTTCATAGAGTGGGGGAGGTGCGTCGCTCAACGGGTTGAGTGTCACGACAGGGCCAACCTTGTCGAGTGTTTTTTTTCTCTGACGAGTTACTCGACGAATCGAGAGTTAACCGTCTCAGTGGGGGCGCTCTTAGCACACCCACTGGGTGTAGTCCCCGAGATCGTTGTCGATTGCTTGCATCGGTAGGGGTCTTAGAGTCTATTGTATACAGGATACACTTCGCCTTGAATCACACCATTCCGCATCTACCTTGCCGGTTTCATGGATATTATTTACAAACCATGATATGACGCTGCATAAGGATAGGCTGCACTCTATAGAGCAGGGTGGGTGCATCACTCGACGGGTTGAGTGTCACGACATGGCTGACCTTGTCGAGTGTGTTTTCTGACGAGTTACTCGACGGATCGAGAGTTAACCATCTCAGTGGGGGCGCTCTTAGCGCACCCACTGGGTGTAGTCCCCGAGACCACTGTCGAGTGCTTGCGTCGGCAGGGGTCTTAATAGAGATAGCTTTCTGTTTGAATTTGTTTGCGGCATGCGGAGCGCCAGAGCCACTCGATATGGCGAGTGGACTTTCTGTTTGAATTCTTCCAACATGGGCATTCGCCGGTTTTAATAACTCAATCGACTGTCCAAGAACTACCTGCTGATTGAACTCCTATCTTTTGTTGGTTCTAGACGGCTTGCGAACTTGGGATGCAGTACAAGGAGATGGAGGAGGAGAAGAACCAATTGTAGGTGGACTTGGCAGTTGCCAACAACGCCCTGGAGCGAGCACGTGCTGAGCTGAAGTCTCTAGGAGGTAATAAGTGCCGACTGTGAGCATTCCCATCTTCCCCTTTTCATGTTTTAAACCGAGTGCTCTCGCTCGAACAGACGTGCGCAATGAAAACCGTCGACTCCAAGCGCGACTCAACAATGTTGTTTCTTTAGATTCCATTAAGAGGGCACTGGAGGAGGAGGACAAAGCACTTGCTAACGCCCAACAAGTGACCAAGGACAAAACTGAAGCTGCAGAGCAGAAGTTGGCAGCCGTCCAGAAGCTGGAAGAGGAGAATGCCAAGCTGAAGTAGGAGCGTGCAGATCTTGTCAAGAAGGCCGAGCAACTAACCAAGAGGAGTAATGGCCTGGAGAGGCATCTGGGTGAATTCTCGAGGAAGATGTATCTTTTGCTCGACGGTGAGTATTTCTTGTCGACTGACATTTGCAAAAAAAAATTGAGGGTTGGAGTTCACCGATTCCCCTTCTTCAACAGAATTCTGCCAGGACTTTGAAAAGGAAACAAAGGAGATTGAGCTCATCATGCTTGACCCCACCAAGTCGCCAATTGCTGATGCGGTGGCGATGAACATGTTGCAGCTCAACTTTCGGCTCCAGGGTGCCCATGCCTATATCGCTCAATTGAAATATGTCATGGAAAGAATCGACAAGGAGCTATGGCCTGAGGACACTCTTCAGCTCGACCTCAACTCCATGATGGCTCGCCTGAACGAACTTCCCAGTCGAGTGCAAGCTTGGAAAAAATCTGCTGCTCGTTGCGGGGCCGACGTGGCGTTGTCACTAGTCAGGGTCCATTGTAGGGACGTGAGGGAGGAGAAGCTGAAGGAGCTCCAAGTGGTAAACACGAAGAAACTCCAGTTCGAGGACTTCATGGAAACCTTTATCGAGGCGGCCACCAGAATCGCCGACAGCATCGACCTGGACACTTTTGTCGAGCCCGCCAGTCCGTCGCCTGCCTAGAAACTTGAGTCTTTGGAAAAAACAGTTAAATTTGCCTCGGTATGCTGAGTGAAACTGTATCCCTTAAAACTTTATTCAGGCCTTAGGCCTGAGCATATTTGCTTCTGCACAAGACGTTTATCCGCGGTTTTATCCTTTGGATTTTGCTCGCGCTTTGGCTTTCAATCGTCTGTTCGACTGCTTTTTGTTTTTAACTTAGGCGAAGTGCTTTCGCAGCCAAACCCCCCGAGTGTGAGGATCGCTCGTCACTCGGAGTATGTTGAACTTGGGCGAATGTCGATTCGCATCTAAGTTGTCGAGTGGATTGATTACTATCCAGTCGACGAGGTTTTTAACTTAGGCAAAATGTATTCGCAGCTAAGCCCTCGAGCACGAGGATCGCTCATCACTCGGAGTATTTCAAACTTAGGCGAATGTCGATTCGCAGCTAAGCTGTCGAGTGGATGGATTACTATCCAGTCGACGAGGTTCTTAACTTAGGCAAAATGTATTCGCAGCTAAGCCCCCGAGCCTGAAGATCGCTCATCACTCGGAGTATTTCGAACTTAGGCGAATGTCAATTCACAGCTAAGCTATCGAGTGGATGGATTACTATCCAGTCGACGAGGTTCTTGACTTAGGCGAATTGTATTCGCAGCTAAGCCCCCAAGCGTGAGGATCGCTCATCGCTCGGAGTATTTTGAACTTAGGCAAATGTCGATTCGCATCTAAGCTGTCGAGTGAATGGATTACCATCGCCTCGACGAGGTTTTTAACTTAGGTGAAATGTATTCACAGCTAAGCCCCCGAGCGTGAGGATCTCTCATCACTTGGAGTATTTTGAACTTAGCGAATGTCGATTCGCATCTAAGCTGTCGAGTGAATGGATTACCATCGCCTCGACGAGGTTTTTAACTTAGGCGAAATGTATTCGTAGCTAAGCCCCCGAGTGTGAGGATCGCTCATCACTCGGAGTATTTTGAACATAGGAAAATGTCGATTCGCATCTAAGTTGTCGAGTGAATGGATTACCATTGCCTCGACGAGGTTTTTAACTTAGGCGAAATGTATTCACAGCTAAGCCCCTAAGCGTGATGATCGCTCATCACTCGGAGTATTTCGAACTTAGGCGAATGTCGATTCGCAGCTAAGCTATCGAGTGGATGGATTACTATCCAGTCGACGAGGTTTTTAACTTAGGAGAAATGTATTCACAGCTAAGCCCCCGAGCGTGAGGATCGCTCATCACTCGGAGTATTTTGAACTTAGGCAAATGTCGATTCGCATCTAATCTCTCGAGTGGATGGATTACTATTCAGTTGACGAGGTTTCTTACTTAGGCAAAATGTATTCGCAGCTAAGCCCCCGAGCGTAAGGATCGCTCATCACTCGGAGTATTTTGAACTTAGGCGAATGTTGATCCGCAGCTAAGCTGTCGAGTGGATGGATTACTATCCAGTCGACGAGGTTTTTAACTTAGGCGAAATGTACTCGTAGCTAAGCCCCCGAGCGTGAGGATCGCTCATCACTCGGAGTATTTTGAACTTAGGCAAATGTCGATTCGCATCTAAGCTGTCGAGTGAATGGATTACCATCGCCTCGACGAGTTATATATATTTTTTGAACCCAAGCGAAAACGAATTCGCAAATAGGCCGTCGAGTGAATGGACTGCTATCCACCCAATAGGGTTTTTAACTTAGACGAAACATGTTTCGTAGCTAAGCCCCCGAGTGCGAGGATTGCTCGTCGCTCGGAGCATCCCCATGTAAATAACTGCACGGTTGGAATCGACGAGGTATTAATTGCAGAGACACAAATTGCATTGATGAAGTACTCTTATTACATCAGAAAACTAATGTCTCAAGTGTAAAAACGTCGAAGCATGTCTACATTCCAAGCTCGTGGCTCATCCATCTGCTTCATGAGATTATATAAGTGATAGGCTCCATTGTTTAGCACCTTGGAGACTACAAAAGGGCCTTCCCATGCAAGAGCTAGCTTGTGAGGTTGGTGCTGATTCACTCGGAGCACCAAATCTCCTTCATGGAACGCTCGGCTTCTAACATTCCTTGCATGGAAGCGCCGCAAGTCTTGCTGATAGGCTGTGGTCCGGATCAGAGCCATCTCACGCTCTTCTTCCAGAAGATCTACCCCATCTTTCTTGGCCTGCTCGGCTTCGGCCTCAGAATACATCTCCACTTGAGGAGAATTATGGGCCAAGTCACTCGACAGTATAGCTTCAGCACCATAGACAAGGAAGAAAGGAGTTCGTCCAGTCGACCGATTAGGCATTGTCCTCAACCCCCACAAAACAGACGGCAGCTCAGTTACCCACGCACTAGCGGCATGATCCAAATCGCGCATGAGACGAGGCTCCAGACCTTGCAGAATGAGACCATTAGCCCGCTCAACTTGCCCATTGGTTTGAGGATGTGCAACGGAAGCGTAATCCACTCGGGTGCCTTGGGAGTTACAGAATCTCATGAATTCTTCCGAGTCAAAATTAGTGTCATTGTCCGTGATGATGTTGTGGGGAATGCCAAACCGGATAATGATCTCCCTCATGAACGTGACTGTCGTGCGGGAATTCAGCTTCTTGATGGGCTTGGCTTCAATCCACTTGGTGAATTTGTCGACTGCTACCAACAGGTGGGTGAATCCTCCTTTTTCGGGTCGAAAAGGACCAACCATGTCGAGCCCCCAAACCGCAAATGGCCAGGTGAGTGGAATTGTCTTCAAAGCAGATGTTGGCTTGTGTGACAGGTTTGCATAGAACTGACAGCCCTCGCAATGATCAACAATGTTCTTAGCCATTTCATTAGCCCGTGGCCAATAAAAACCCGCTCGGTATGCTTTAGCGACGATCGCCCTTGAAGACGCATGGTGCCCGCAAGTTCCCAAGTGGATTTCATCTAGAATCATTCGACCTTCCTCGGGTGAAATGCAGCGCTGGGTGACACCAGTCACACTTTCTCTGAATAGCTGACCTCCCATCACAGTGAAAGCCCGTGACCTGCGCACAATCTGTCGAGCATCTGCTTCATCTTTAGAAAGCTCCTGTCTAAGGATATAGGCTATGTACGGTACAGTCCAGTTAGGAATGATAACTAGCACCTCCATGACCAGGTCAATCACAGCAGGAACATCGACTTCAATCAAGTCAGAGGAGCTTAAGGTTTGCGGGGGATCTTCAGTGAAGGGATCCTCTTGAATCAAAGGAGTGTGCAAATGCTCCAGGAACACTCCGCTAGGGACAGGCCGTCGAGTGGAACCAATCTTGGATAGCTCATCAGCTACCTGATTTTTCAGTCGAGGAACATGGTGAAGTTCCAGACCTTCAAATTTCTTCTCCATCTTCTGGACTGCATTGCAGTATCCAGTCATAGCAGGGTTTCTAACATCCCACTCTTTCATCACTTGATTCACCACCAAATCTGAGTCGCCATAAACTATCAAGCGCTTGACGCCGAGCGAGATAGCCATGCGCAACCCATACAAAAGTGCTTCATACTCCGCCTCATTGTTGGAGGAATCAAAGTGAATTTGCAAGACATAGCTGAGCTTGTCACCTCTGGGGGATATCAAAACAACGCTAGCACCGTACCCATTCAACATTTTGGAGCAGTCGAAGAACATTGTCGAATGCGCCAAGTGAACTTGGATAGGTTGTTGCTGTTCGATCCACTCGGCCATGAAATCTGCCAATGCTTGGGACTTGATTGCCTTCCTGGCCTCGAATCTGATGTCGAAGTGTCCCAGCTCAATTGCCCATTTAGCCATTCCAATTGATGCATCGCAATTATTGAAAATCTCTGATAAAGGTGCATCACTGACGACTGAGATCGAATGGTCTTGGAAATAATGTGCCACCTTCTTCGCTGATAAGTAAATACCATACACCAGCTTCTGATAATGAGGATATCTCTGCTTTGAGGGGGACAAAACTTTCGAGACATAATAAACTGGCCGCTGAACCTTATAGGCTTTGCCTTCCTCTTCTCGCTCGACAGTCAGCACTGTACTGATGACCTGATTTGTGGCCGTGATGTATACGAGCAAGGGCTCTTTGCTGGCAGAAGCGGCAAGCACCATTGGGTGGATAGCAGGGCTTTGATCTCAACAAACGCTGCTTCGACTTCAGGAGTCCAGTCGAATGTGTCTGATTTCTTCATCAACTGATACAAGGGCAGAGCCTTCTCACCAAGACGAGAAATGAATCGACTCAATGCCACCAAGCAACCTGTGCGCTTCTAAACATCATGCACTCGCACGGGAGTCTTCATACGGGTAATGGCACTGATCTTCTCGGGATTGACATCAATTCCTTGTTCGGAAATGAGAAAACCGAGTAACTTGCCGCCAGGGACACCGAAGGTACATTTGGCCGGATTCAGCTTTATGTCGAATCGCCTCAGATTGGCGAATGTCTCAGCCAAGTCAGCCAGCAGGTCGGAACCTTTGCAGGACTTGACCACTATATCGTCCATGTACGCCTCGACATTCCGAGGGATCTGGTCGAGTAAACATTTCTGAATCATGCGCATAAAAGTAGCGCCGGCATTCTTGAGACCAAAAGCCATGGTGATGTAGCAAAAACACCCAAACGGGGTGATGAAGGCTGTTTTTATTTCATCTGGGCCAAACAGACGGATCTGATGGTACCCAGAATAGGCATCCAAAAATGATAATCGCGCGCACCCCGCTGTCGAGTCAACAATTTGATCTATGTGGGGGAGCGGAAAATGGTCTTTCGGACACGCCTTATTGAGATGTTTGAAGTCAATGCACATGCACAATGACTTATCTTTCTTGGGCACCATCATAACATTCGAGAGCCACTCGGAGTGGTAAATCTCCCGAATGAACTTGGCTTGCAAGAGACGGGCCACTTCTTCTCCGATTGCCTTGTGCTTCTCAGTCGCGGATCGACACAAATGCTCCCTGACGGGCTTGGCCTTCGGATCCACTCGCAGACGATGCTCAGCCAGCTCCGTGGGAATCCCCGGCATGTCAGCAGGCTTCCATGCAAAGATATCCCAGTTCTCATGGAGGAACTGGATGAGCTCGGCTTCCTATTTGCTGTCGAGTGTTGTCGAGATATTCGTCGGGGCAGCGGTTGGATCCGTCGAGTGGGTGTGCACCTTCTTCACTTCTCCTGCCAACTGAAATGCTGACTCGAAAGCCGGCTTTTTTGTGCGGAGCAAATCAGCAGGGTCAGTGGTTTTCTTGTACTCCTCCAGCTCGACCATGGACATCTTTTGATCGGCGATCTTGGACCCTTGCTGGAGACACTCTTCAGCCCGCTATCGATTGCCAGTGACCATGATCACGCCCTTAGGGCCCGGCATTTTCATCTTGAGATACACATAACATGGTCGGGCCGTGAAACGTGCATAAGCGGGTCGACCCAAAATGGTGTGGTAAGCACTCTTGAAATCCACGACTTCAAACGTCAACTTTTCTTTTCGGAAATTTTTGTTATCTCCGAATGTCACATCCAATGCTATCTGGCCGAGTGACTTGGCCTTCTTTCCTGGGATGACCCCATGGAAATGCATGCTGCTTTCGCTGAGATGGGACATAGGAATGCCCATTCCCTTCAGGGTATCCGCGTACAGAATGTTTAGGCCATTGCCGCCGTCCATGATGACCTTTCTGAGTCGAGTCCCCTGCACCACCGGATCAACTACCAGAGCCTGTCGACCGGGTGTGGCCACACGGGCGGGATGGTCAGTCTGGTCGAATGTGACAGCATACTGAGACCATTTGAGGTAGGTGGGGGTATCTGGCACAACCATGTTGATCTCTCTATTTATGACTTTCAGATGGCTCTTGCTCTCGACGTCAGCAAAGATCACTAGTGTAGCAGTGACATCGGGGAATGTTTCCTTTTCTTCATCTTCATCTTCTTTTTCAGGAGATTTCCCACTCGACTGGTCTCCCTTGAACTGCTGGATGAGGGTTCGACACTGTCGAGTGCTGTGCTTGGGCAAAATCAGGTTACCTTCTGCATCTTTCTTCGTGTGAATCAGACGTGGCTGATCCAAGATATCGGTTCCTGGCTGACCCTTCCCCTTATTGGGGGCATACTAAGCTTTGTCCTTGCCCTTGTTCTTCGACTGAGTCGCCAATGCTGCCGCCTCTACCGAAGCTGGGTCTTCAGCCTTCCGCTTTTGTTTCCTATTGTTGCCGCCGCCAGACTCGTTGGCGACCGCTTTTCCTTTGCCGCTACGGAGGCGGTCTTCTTCCTCGTCATTGGCGTAGCGAGTGGCAATTTCCATCATCTTGTCGAGTGAAATATCACCAGTGCGTCCGAACTTCAAGTACAACTCTCTCTATCTCACATCGGCCTTGAAAGCACAAACAGCCTGGTGTTCCGACACATTTTCCATCCTATGATGCAAGGTGGACCATCGCTGAATATAGTCCCTTAAGGTTTCACTAGGCTTCTAAACGCAGTGCTGTAAGTCGACCAGACCTGCGGGGCGCTTGCAAGTGCCCTCGAAGGTCCGGACAAACACTCGGGCAAGATCTTCCCAACAATGAATGCTGGAAGGAGCCAAACGATTCAACCAAGATCAAACTGGACCATCCAACATAAGAGGCAGGTGCTTCATCGCGACATTGTCATTCCCGCCGCCAATCTGCACAGCCACTCGGTAATCATCTAGCCAAGTCTCTGGTTTTGTTTCACCAGAAAACTTTCCGATCCCCACTGCCATTCTGAAGTTGGGGGGAATCTCCACAGAACGTATAGCTCTGCTAAAACACTCTGGACTAGACACTACAGCTGAGCTTCCGCTCGGGACATCTCTGTCGTGTCCTTCTCTATAGGCTCTGCTCTTGTCGATCCGCTTCTGAAGAAGGTATGCACGGGCATCAAAGTCCACGTCCCGCTCATCACCGAAGGAGTGCCTGTCGTCTTGGCGCCAGGGCGTGTACGGACCACTCCGCGGAGGAGTGGGCACTCGACGGTGGTCTTTGCGGTGATGCTAATCTCTGTCTTGCCCTTCAAGATAACCGCCACCTCGACGACATAAGGGCGACCCAGGACTATGTGCCGACTGAACGGTCTCTGCCTTGGGTGAATTGCTGTGTATCTTGTGGCGAGACTGAGAAACTGCTGAATTCTGACGTTGTGCTGCATCTAACAGTGCTCTGATCTGCAACAGCCCTCTACCAGTCTCTGACCGGGACGGCTGAATGGAATCTGCTATCCTAGTAGCAGCAACAACATTAAGCACGGGAGTTCGGTATACCTTGACGCCATCGTGAGATCCAGTCGGGAACAGCTGTCGCTGACGTCGACTGGGGCGCGACGGGTGTGGACGGTCGCACTCGTTGATCTCTGCCTGGAGCTCTTCTAGACGAACGTGCGCGGCCTCCAAAGCCCGGGCCTCGGCGGTCGCGCCGACGATGGGGGTATGAAGGACCTTCTCATCGCGACGCGACTGCACATTCGACGGGCCACCAGCCTCGTGCTCGCCACGACCAAAGCCAGGCGGTGAGCTTTGATGAGAGCCCGCCATCAAGACCTCCGCTGTGGGATCGCAGCTCTCGCACTCGGAAGGCATGTCAGACGGATCGGAATCCGACTCGAACACGTCATGAAGGGATTCGGCAGGTTCGAGTGTTGCAACCTGTGAAGAAGCTTGATGCGCCGTTGCGTGTTCGACCCACTACTAGAGTCGTGAGCGGCCGGACCGCTTGCGACCGCGAACGGCGAGAGGAGCCGATGCGTAAGGGGTCGACGGCTGACGCAGCAACACGCCGCACGAACTTGCGCAGAAATGCGCGGCCCCGCGGATCGGGAGCGCCTTGACATCGAGAGGCGCCTCCTGGAGCCATGCCGAATCGTCGGCGATGAAAGTGAGCGCTCCGAAACGGATCTCGTGGCCCAGAGCAAAAAACACCGCCGGAAAACATGTTAAGGGATGAAAAACGCAACCTCGCCGGAAGTCGCTTAGACGCCTGCCCCACGGTGGGTGCCAACTATCGTGGGAACGAGCCTGGCAGTAGATGGTAGGGGTATGAATGGAGAGGGCAGAGTCCTAGCTACGGCGAGGGTGTACACAGAGATGTATGAGTTCAGGCCCCTCTCGTGGAGGTAACAGCCCTACGTCTCAGTGCTCGGGAGTTTTATGTCGAGTGGAATGTAGAGATTACAATAGTTTCTTAACCCTTGTGCAGGAGGGGAGGGGCGGCTTATATAGAGTTCCCTGCCCCTCATAATGGCCCCGCATCAAAGGGTCTAGTCGTGGGGTCACTGGTAGAAAACCCCCCTTTTGTCCCGGTTTTTAAGGGGCCTTTTGTCCCGGTTGCCCAACCGGGATGGGGCAGCCGAGACGAATGCCCAACCCATTCGTCCCGGTTGTACCAGGACCCAGGATGGATGGGGCGTCCATGTCGGGGCGTGGGCTGGTCCCTGGCCAGGACTATTCGTCCCGGTTCGTAATACGAACCGAGATGAATGCCCTCTGCCAGGGCAGAATTTTTTCTTCTTCTTTTTCTTGTTTTCCTTTTAGGGTTTGGTTTGTTGTATTTATTTCCTATGTGTTTCCCATAAGTATTCTGCATCTAATACACGACCACGTTTTTTTATTGTATTCCATTTTATTAGAATATACAAGTTTGCTGATCGCATTAGAATATACAACTATATGGTGATCGCATTAGAATATAGTTGAAGAATATACAAGTAAGTACGCACCATGAATCGAATATACAAGTAAGGAGTGAAGAATATACAAGTTTGTACTCTTTCCCATAATTATTCTAATACACCACCATGCACCATGACTCGAATATACAGGTAAGTACTATGCATCTAAGAATTCGAACATCAAGTTCGTCGAGCATAGTTGGTGCTGACATAGTATTCCCCTCCTGGTGTTAGGACCTCTACGTCTAAGAATCCGCAAATTTCCTCTTGAATTGCTCGTAGGCGATCCCTTGGTAGAAGACCGTACCGCAGCCGCTCGATCTAATATAAAGAAGAGTGGTCAATATCTAATTAAAGACAATAGATGGTAATAAGATAAAAGTGATGGTTGACGTACACGAAGTTTTTCTAAATCTCTGCCCAGCTTGGCGCATGTCGTCTGACGCATGAACTCGCAGACATAGTATCCACATAAGTTATTCCCATCTCCCTGGTTCAAGCACTTTACAAGAACATGGTTTCAATCAAAATTATAATATAACATTATAATGGTATCGAAACTATAATCAAGGAGATGCGTGGATATAGCTAGTACCACTTACTTTCAGATGTTGAAATTTAAGCTTCTCCTTCCATTCACCCCTAGCCTTTGCTGTGAACCGTTTCCAAGCGCTGTCCGGCAAAGAAAATGAATTAAGTGAGTTATCAGAAAATAAACGAAACTTGTCGATATAGTGTCATAAAGATTGAAATTACCGTTGGATCAGTTCCTGCATGTCCTCCCAGTCCTTAAGGGGTTTATGTTTTGAGTCCATTACCAGTACTTTTCCTTTGTCAGTTTCAAATATTAGAAGAATATAGTGGAAGCTGCGCAAACATAACT
Organism: Hordeum marinum; assembly: GCA_022496015.1. NCBI lineage: Eukaryota > Viridiplantae > Streptophyta > Magnoliopsida > Poales > Poaceae > Hordeum > Hordeum marinum. The sequence continues at coordinate 491,230,876 of CM039678.1, forward strand.
CATCAGTTATACACTTATCATCGAGTAAGCAAAAAAAAAGTTTACCGGACAAATAACACTCACTTGAAGTTGTAAGGAAAAAGTATTTCCCTCTTGGTTTCCTGAAACCTTAACGCCTTCACAATTGAATCTTCTGTTTCCTTTGGATTTATGAGAAGAGTTGCTTCATTAACCCAATATGGGTCAATGAACCCAATGTCATAGATGTGTCCTCTTTTGCATTCGAGAATCTTCATTCTGCAATTATAATATAGTGAGTATTATTATAAAAATGTAATGAACGAGATGAGCTAGCTAGAGACTTAACTATAGCGAAATAAATACTTACAGACAATACGCACTGACGATAGATTTGTCGAGGGCCTTTAGCGAGAATAACTGATATAGTTCGTCAAACTTAATCAGATTTAACCTTTCTCCATAACCGTGATGCTCGTTTCTAACTTCCATCGTTATCCATCCCTCAGAGTGCTCTGAGGCTTCAATGTACCAATTATGCACTCTTCGCATTTTTGTTGGTAGATCATTTTCCTCCCCAGGTTTGACTAGAGGATGCCCGTGCCGATATGGGTGCTCGAAATCAGAAGAGGGGAAGACATATAAGGTTTGGAGATACTGCGCAATGGACATACCCGCAGCAGCGGCCGCTTCTCTGTGCAGTGCAATAAACTCCGGGTCAAGTTCCTCGCCTGCGCCTGTGCTCGGCCCCACCTCGGGATTGGAATGCACTATGAGCGGGGGGATGGATTGATTTTTCTATTGTCCGAGCTGGTCAACTGTTTTCCCGCATTTCCCGCTTCCGGTACTACTCTTCTTCGACCACTTCTTTTCATCGTGTGCCTTAAGAATAGAGCGGTCATAGTCAGGAACGAGACTCGGCTCGGGCTGATGAAGGGTCTTCACCATTTTCAACGCTCGGGCTTTGTCTTCTTCGGTGTTTGGGAAATCTGGCTCTTTCGGCGACTTCTCCTTAGATTTCCACGCCTCATATTCGGCCTTTGCGATCTCCTAGGTTTCCTTAGGAGTACAGTGGTAAGGTAACTTGGGTAGATTCGGATGTGGTACTCTTGGGAGGGGCGACAATCGACGCTTCGGTGATGCGGTGGTTCTCCTCCGCTTTGAGCTGCTCTGATCAGACTTCATGGGCGGAGACGGCTGCCGCCGCGGTGTAGACTCACGCGCTGGAGACGGCTGACGTGGTGGTGTAGACGCACGCGCTGGAGACGCCGAGCGCGGCAGAGAGTATGAAGACGACCGTTCCGCTGGAGACTGGTCTTGAGGCGGCGGCGAAGGAGGATGGCTACTCCGATCAGTTGTTGGCCTTGGCGTCCAATTAGGAAACACGATGTGTTCCTTTAGCCATAGAATGCTCAAGTTCTTGGCGTCTCCTAGTTAAGTCACCTCCCCGTCTTCACCTTCAGGATAGTCAAGCTGCACCCGCTCGAATCCGGTCATAACTTCATCCACCCCGACAACAGCGTAGCCCGGTTGAACTGGCTGACAATGGTGTGTTGGTTCAGGGCCAGCTGGTTTCACATAGCCAACCGCCGCCTTAATGGTTATATTGTTGACGACTTTCACATGCAGCTCACACGATGTCATCTCCGTTATATGATCCACCGGGTGCATCATCAGCTGTGCATCTTCACCATCATCACCCTGGAGCTGCGTGGAAGCAACACTACTCTTCCGATTAGATGGTGCGGCTTCCATTTCCTGCTGAGATTGGGTGTTACCTTGCTGCTGGCTAAGTCTGTCAATTTGCTCCTGCTGCCGCTCTGATTGCTCCCGCTGCCGCTTTAATTCTACTTCAATGCTAGTCCACCGGTCTACCCGATTACGTGCTTCAGCTGCCTCCAAATCCTTTCTCCTCTGACGGCTTCTATCCGGATATTTCTTCTTCTCCTGGGGAAACCCATGTTTCCATGGAACAGAGCCTTTTGTGGCTCATGTCCATCCATAGTGTTCCTTATTCCCAAGGGCGCGGGTGAGCTCGTCGTTCTCTCTATCTGGATGGAACTTCCCCTCTTTAGCAGCCTTTATTGCTTCTCTGATAGCATCGATGGGTAGAGGATCTTCTTCATGTCTTACATTATAGATGCATTTCCCTTCTGAGTCCAACGTGCCCCCATGGCCGAAAAACCAAGACCTTGTCCGTTGGTGCCAGTAGAACGTCTCTGGAACGATGTCCTTAGCAAGCAAGTCGTCCTCAAGTTTATTCCACTTAGGCATGTTACCCTTGTAGCCAGCTTGCCCCATAGTATGGTGATAGATCTTTTTAGCGGCGTTTATCTTAATTTTTTTAGACTTTTCCAGAGCTTCCTCCGACTTCTTGTACTCAACAAATTCTTCCCAGTACGGTTTTATCTTCTCATACGTTCCGGTGAAATCCGGAGTCTTGTTTTTCTGGATAAAGTCAAGGTTCAATCTTTTCTTCCAGCTCTTGAATTGCTCGGCCATCTTCCTAAAAGTGAATGCCTTGACCAAATTCTCTAAGGCTTTGGTCTTTCGCTCTAAGATCAATTCAGGATCCTCCTCATTCTCATCCAACTCATCTTGAGTAACCTTCGGCGTCGGTAGGGTGAAATTAGCCAACATCTTTTCAAAAAGTTTTTCTTTGGCTTTGTCGCCGACATATGAAATTCCGAGAGCCTCCTTTGGCTTATGCCACTCCCGAACGGTGATCGGGATGTGGTCCCTAACAAGCACTCCGCATTGCTTCACATATTTTTGGGCAACAACTTCGGGAAGCTCTGGCGCGCCGTCTACAGCGATCTGTTCGATCCTGTACCTTACATGCTCTTTCAACTTCTGGGCTCCGCCTCGTTTAGTCTTCTTTCCGGTGGATTTGCTAGATCCGGATGGCTAAAATATATAAGAAAGAGTGTTAATACATGTATATAGAAAACAAATGCTTCATTTAATTAACATATATATATATATGCACCTCGCCGGAGTTTCTAATTTGTAAGGTTCGACCGGAACCGTCGGCTTCTCTCTCATGGGAGCCCTCGGCTTCTCCCCCGACGATGTCGTAGGCTTCTCCCTCACCGGAGCCGTCTCTTTGGGCGAGCTCCAGATCTACCTCACCAGAGCCGTCTCTTCGGGCGAGCTCCGGATCTCCCTCACCGGAGTTGTTCATCCACTCGGAGACATCTGGATCTCCCCCGGGCCCGCGGATAACATCCGCGACCATTTCTTCCGCATCTTCGTCTCTGAAGTTTGGGTCCATAATTTCTGCAAATTAAAAATTGCAAGTTAGTGTCAATGCACAAGAATTCATAATTCGACATTCATAATTGCAAGTTTGGGTCCATAACCTAAACAACTAACTAAGATAACAACTAAACTAACAACTAAACCTAAACTAAGCTAACAACTAAACTAACAACTAACAACTAATTAAACTAAACTAACCTAAACTAACAACTAAACTAAACTAAATCTAAACAACTAACCTAAACCTAAACTAAACTAACAACTAACACAACTAAACTAAAAACTAAATTGAACCAAAAACTGAATTAAACTAAATCTAAACTAAAAACTAAGAACTAAACTAAACTAAACTAAAAACTAACACAACTAAACCTACACCTAAACTAAAAACTAAACTAAACTAAAAATTAATTAAACTAAATCTAAACAAGGATGGATATGGAGAGGGGGAGGGAGGGGGAGGCCTTTACCTGCGGGAGGAGGCGGCCGCGGGGGAGAGGTGGCCGCTGGCGAGGTGGCCGCCGGCGACGCGGGCGAGCACGGTGGCGCGGCGCCGCGACGACGTACGTGCGGGCGACGCGGGGGCAGAGGCGCGACGGAGAGAGAAAGGAGGGTGGCCGCGGAGTGTGCGAGGGGGGTGGCGACGACGGCGACGGCGAGGAAGAGGCGGCGCGCGGGAGTTGGGCAGCCTGCCGGCATCGAGTCATCCTCCTCGCGCTGATCCTTGCGACAGAAGGGGAGGGGGCCACTTAAGTACGTGGGGAGGGGCATCCGTCCCGGTTGTTTCCAATAACCGGGATGAATGACCCATTTGTCCCGGTTGTTGGCAATAACCGGGACAAATGCCCCACCCATTAATCCCGGTTGTTGCCTACAACCGGGACGAATCACCTAGATCTGGAACGACGCGAAGAGGGGCATTCATCCCGGTTGTTAGCAATAACCGGGATGAATGCCCTGTTTTTTTTAAAAAGTTTCATATTTTCAAAAATTCCCGCCAGATTATCTGCTAGTTCAATAATCAGAAAAATATGAAAAAGCTACCAAAACATTTAGAAAATTATAAACTAACTAAGTATGTTACTTTCAAACATATTTAGTGAAATTCAAAATTCAAAATTATTTGAATTTGAATTAATTCATTTAAGAAATGGAGAAAATATCAAATAATTCAATAAATTCTGAAAATTGCAAGTTTTATATCAAAATGATCAGAAAGATAAATTAAACTCACTTATGATGTTTTGGTACTTCCTAGGGCTTCACCAGAGAGGGGTTGTTCTCTCCAGCGGGGCTAGGGTTTCACCGGAGAGGGGCTGCGGAGCGTCGGGATGGCACCAGAAGCAAGGATTTGGCATACCAATGTGTTTACAAGTGTTCTTAGGGTTGTACATGCCAAATATTCACTCACTCTTGTTGTTGGGTCTTCACCGGCATCGATTTCTCTCTCCGAGTCTGAGTACTTATAGGCTGAAGGTCCCCGAACCGACGAACGAGAGAGGATCTTGTGTACAGGTGGTTCATGCCATTGTTTTGGGACTTCATGCCATTGTTTTGGAGCGTCGGGATGGCACCAGAAGCAAGGATTTGGCATATCATGTGTTTACAAGTGTTCTTAGGGTTGTACATGCCAAATATTCACTCAAAGGTTCAACACCCTAACACAACTAATAACATTACATAGATTTACATTAGAGGTTCAATACATTATTATACATCACTCCGTTAAGTCCATGAACCCTTGCTTACGATTGCTTCGGACGTAACCATGGAGAATCTTCTTTATTTAACGGGATGGTTGGGTCAGCTTTCACTGTGAAGGGCGAAATTTCAGCAAACTTATCATAATCTTCAGACATGTCTGTCTTGTCCTCGACTCCCACGATGGTTCTTTTCCCTGAAAGAACTATGTGACGCTTCGGCTCATCATATGATTTATCTAGTTGCTTATTTTTTCTTTTCTTCGGTCTGGAGGACATGTCCTTCACATAGAAGATCTGAGCCACATCATTGGCTAGGACAAATGGTTCGTCATTGTAACCAATTTTGTTGAGATCCACTGTTGTCATTCCGTACAGCGGGTCTACCTTTACCCCTTCTCCATTCAGGTTGACCCATTTGCACTTAAACAAAGGGATCTTAAAAGAAGGTCCATAGTCAAGTTCCCATATCTCCTCTATGTAACCATAATATGTGTCATTTTTCCCATTCTCGTTTGTTGCATCAAAGCGGACACCACTGTTTTGGTTGGTGCTCTTCTTATCTTGGGTGACCGTATAAAATGTATTCCCATTTATCTCCTACCCTTGAAAAGTCCCAATAGTCGAAGATGGTGACCCGGCCAACATGTAGAGCTGATCTTCAATAGTGATGTCATTTATAAGATGTGCTTGCAACCAACTTCCGAAAGTCTCCATGTGTTTGACTTTAATCCATGTGTCATCCTTCCCCGGGTTTGTGGAGCGTACAATATTCTTGTGTTCCTCGATATACGGAGCCACGAAGGTGGAATTTTGTAGAACCGTGTATTGTGCTTTAGTGAAAGAATGCCCGTCCCTGGGTATCATTGTTTTCTTTCCTAGCATTCCTTTTCCCCTCAGTCTCCCCTCATGCCGCGATTCAGGAACACCAATCGTCTTAAGGTCAGGAATAAAGTCAACACAGAACCCAATGACCTCCTCTGTTCCATAGCCCTTGGAGATGCTTCCTTCTGGCCTAGCACGGTTATGAACATATTTCTTCAAGACTCCCATGAACCTCTCAAAGGGGAACATATTGTGTAGAAATACCGGACCGAGAATATGAATCTCTTCTACTAGGTGAACCAGGAGATGCGTCATAATGTTGAAGAAGGATGGTGGGAACACCAACTCAAAACTAACAAGACATTGGACCACATCCCTATGTAACCTTGCCACACTACCTGGATCGATTACCTTCTGAGATATTGCATTGAGGAATGCACATAGCTTCGCAATGGGTACTCGAACATTTTCTGGTAGAAGCCCCCTCAGTGCAATCGGAAGCAACTGCGTCATAATCACGTGGCAGTCATGAGACTTCAGGTTTTGGAATTTTTTCTCTACCATATTTATTATCCCCTTAATATTTGACGAGAAGCCAGACGGCACCTTGATACTGTAAAGGACTTCAAAAAAGATTTCCTTCTCTGCTTTGGTAAGAGCGTAGCTGCTTAAGAAATGACGCCCTGTATCCATGTGCTTGTTTTTTGGGTCTTTCATACGTTGCTGGTCCTCTCGTGCTTCTGGTGTATCTTTTGACTTCCCATACACGCCCAGGAAGCATAGCAGGTTGATGCAGAGATTCTTCGTCACGTGCATCACGTCGATTGAAGAGCGGACATGTAGGACTTTCCAATATGGTAGCTCCCAAAAGATAGATTTCTTCTTCCACATGGGTGCGCGCTTATTAGGGCCGTTCGGAACAGGTTGGCCGCCATCACCCTTCCCAAAGATTACTTCTAGGTCCTTGACCATACCGAATACATCATTACCACTACGGAGGTCAGGCTTCTTCCGGGTATCTGCCTCACCTCTGAAATGTTTGCCTCCTTTCTTTCTTACGGGATGATTCATCGGAAGAAATCTACGATGCCCCAGGTATACAACCTTCTTACATTTATCCAAATATACACTATCAGTCTTATCTAAACAGTGTGTGCATGCATTGTATCCCTTGTTTGTATGTCCAGAAATGTTACTAAGAGCAGGCCAATCATTGATGGTTACGAAAAGCAACGCCCGTAGGTCAAATGGCTTTTGTTCCTTCTCATCCCACACACGTACACCTGGTTTGCCCCACAACTGTAATAGTTCTTCCACTAATGGTCTTAGGTACACATCAATGTCGTTGCCGGGTTGCCTTGGGCCTTGGATGAGCACTGGCATCATAATGAACTTGCGCTTCATGCACAACCAAGGAGGAAGGTTGTAGATACATAGAGTCACGGGCCAGGTGCTGTGACTGGAGCTCTGCTCTCCGAAAGGATTAAAGCCACTAGACTGAGGATGATAAGGAGATACAATTCTATGATTAACATCATATTTAGCGAGCAATTTATGAAAAGCACCATGAATAAAGTGTGAACCGCCATCAGTCATCGAATATCTAGGGACTCCAAATATAGGGAAAATAACTTCTTTAAGCATTTTAATAAAAGTGTTATGATCACCGCGACTAGTTGGAATAGCTTCTACCCACTTAGTAACATAATCAACCGCAACTAAAATATGAGTATACCCGTTAGATTGTGGAAAAGACCTCATATAATCAAAACCACAAACATCAAATGGTTCAATAACAAGAGAGTAATTCATAGGCATTTCCTGACATCTACTAATATTACCAGTTCTTTGACATTCATCACAAGACAAGACAAACTTAAGAGCATCCTTAAAGAGAGTGGGCCAATAAAACCAAGACTGTAGTACCTTATGTGCAGTTCTATCTCCAGTGTGGTGTCCCATGTAGGCTTCGGAGTGGCACTTGCATAAGATCTATTCCTGTTCATGCTCAGGTACACAACGTCTAATAAGACCATCTACTCCTTCTTTATAAAGGTGTGGATCATCCCAAAAGTAATGTCTTAAATCATAGAAGAACTTTTTCTTTTGTTGGTATGTGAAACTAGGAGGTATAAACTTAGCAACAATGTAATTGGCATAATTAGCATACCAAGGACCACTATGTGAAGCATTGACGACAGCCAAATTGTTCATCAGGAAAGCTATCATCAATAGGCAGTGGTTCATCAAGAACATTTTCTAACCTAGACAAGTTATCTGCCACAGGGTTATCAGCACCCTTTCTATCAGTGATATGCAAATCAAATTCTTGTAGCAGAAGGACCCACCTAATAAGTCTAGGTTTAACATCTTTCTTTTCCATAAGGTACTTAATAGTAGTGTGATCTATGTGAACAGTTACTTTGGAATCAACAATATAAGGTCTAAACTTATCACAAGCAAACACGACTGTTAAAAATTCTTTTTCAGTAGTAGCATAGTTTCTTTGAGCACAGTCTAGAGTTTTACTAGCATAATGGATAACATTTAATTTCTTATTGACTCTTTGTCCTAGAACAGCACCAATAGCATAGTCACTAGCATCACACATAATTTCAAAGGGTAGGCTCCAGTCACGTGGTTGAACAACAAGTGCGGTAATTACAGCATTCTTAAGAATTTCAAATGCTTCCACACAATCATCATCAAAAACAAATGGGACATCTTTTTGCAAAAGATTTGTGAGAGGTAGAAATATTAGAGAAATCTTTGATAAACCTCCTATAGAAACCAGCATGACCAAGAAAACTTCTTATACCTTTGATATCCGTAGGGCACGACATTTTTGAATGGCATCAACTTTAGCTTTATCAACTTCAATACCTCTTTCGGAGATCTTGTGCCCCAAGACAATACCTTCATTAACCATAAAGTTGTAGTTTTCCAAGTTCAAGACAAGATTAGTTTCTTCACATCTCTAGAAAACTCGATCAAGGTTGCTCAAACAATCATCCAATAAAGTTCCGTAAATGGAAAAATCATCCATGAAAAACTCAAGAATCTTTTCAGAAAAGTCAGAGAATATAGCCATCATACATCTTTGAAAGGTAGTAGGTGCATTTCATAAACCAAAAGGAATACGTCTATAAGCAAAGGTACCGAAAGGACAAGTAAAAGTGGTTTTTTCTTGATCCTGGCTTGATACAGGTATTTGAGACAAACCAGAGTAACCATCTAGAAAGCAAAAATGAGTATGTTTGGATAATCTTTCTAGCATTTGATCAATAAAAGGTAAAGGGTAATGATCTTTCTTAGTAGCTTTATTTAATTTCCTAAAATCAATTACCATTCTAAAACCTGTAACAATTCTTTGCTGGATCAATTCATTTTTATCATTAAGAACAACGGTAATACCTCCCTTCTTAGGGACACAATGGACGGGACTAACCCATCTACTATCAGCAACAGGATAAATTATACCTGCCTCCAGAAGCTTTAGTATTTCTTTTCTTACCACTTCTTTCATCTTAGGGTTCAATCGTCGTTGGTGATCAATAACTGGTTTGGCATCAGGCTCCATATTAATTTTATGCTGACATAGAGTGGGACTAATGCCCTTAAGATCATCAAGAGTATAACCAATAGCAGCACGGTGCTTCCTCAGAGTTCTCAATAATCTCTTTTATTCTACTATCAGCAACAGGATAAATTATACCTGCCTCCAGAAGCTTTAGTATTTCTTTTCTTACCACTTCTTTTATCTTAGGGTTCAATCGTCGTTGGTGATCAATAACTGGTTTGGCATTAGGCTCCATATTAATTTTATGCTGACATAGAGTGGGACTAATGCCCTTAAGATCATCAAGAGTATAACCAATAGCAGCACGGTGCTTCCTCAGAGTTCTCAATAATCTCTTTTCTTCATGCTCTAAATGGTTAGCACTAATAATAATAGGATATATCTCCTTTTCATCAAGATAAGCATATTTCAACGTATCGGGTAATTGCTTGAGCTCAAACACAGGATCATCCTTGGGTGGAGGACAATCCCCAAGTATTTCAACAGGTAAGTTGTGTTTCAAAATAGGCTTCTAATCAAAGAAAATTTCATCTATTTCATTCCTCTCATTCATATGCATGTCATTTTCATGGTCTAGCAAATATTGTTCTAAAGGGTCAGTAGGAGGCACAACAATAGAAGCAAGAGACCAATAATTTCATCTTTACTAGGCAAATCTTTGTCATGGGGTTGTCTATGAAATTTAGAGAAATGAAAATCATGAGACACATCCCCAAAACTCACAGTAACTATTTCTTTCTCACAATCGATCTTAGCATTAACAGTATTCAAGAAGGGTCTACCAAATATAATGGGACAAAATTATCTTGTGGGGAACCAAGAACAAGAAAAACAGTAGGATATTTTATTTTCCCACACAATACTTCAACATCTCTAACAATCCACATCGGTGCAATAGCGTCTCTGTTAGCAAGCTTAATAGTAACATCAATTTCCTCTTGTTCAATTGGTGCAATATCATGCATGATTTCTTTGTATAAGGAATAGGGAATTGCACTTACGCTAGCACCCATATCACACAAGCCATGATAACAATGATCTCCTATTTTAACAGAAACAACAGGCACGCCAACAACTGGTCTATGTTTATGCTTAGTATCAGGTCTAGCAATTCTAGCCGCTTCATCACAGAAATGAATGACATGCCCATCAATATTATCAACCAAGAGATCTTTCACCAAAGCAATACTAGTTCAACATTAATTTGTTAAGGGGGTGTAGGTGTTCTAATACAACTCTTACGAACCACAGTTGAAGCTTTAACATGTTCCTTTATCCTAACAGGAAAAGGTAGTTTCTCAATGTAACCAGTAGGAATAACAGGATCAACATTATAAGTAATAGTTTCCTCTTTAACTTTAATAGGTTCAACTACTTTCACTTCAATGGGAGGATGATATTTAAACCACTTCTGCTTAGGGAGATTAACATGAGTAGCGAAAGATTCACAGAAAGAATCTACTATCTCAGAGTCAAGTCCATATTTAGTGCTAAATTCACGAAAAGCATCGGTGTCTACGAAGGATTTAACACAATCAAACTTAAGGTTCATACCTGACTCCTCACCTTCGTTGAGTTCCCAATCTTCAGAGTTGGGTTTAATTCTTTCCAATAAATCCCATTTGAATTCAATATCTTTCTTCATAAAAGATCCAACACAAGAAGTATCGAGCATGGATTGATCATTACGAGAAAGCCGAGCATAAAAATTCCGAATAATAATTTCTCTCGAGAGCTCATGATTGGGGCATGAATATAACATTGACTTAAGCCTACCCCAAGCTTGAGCGAATCTTTCTCCTTCATGAGGCCAAAAATTATAAATATAATTCCAATCACGATGAACTAGATGCATAGGATAGAACTTCTGTTGAAATTCCATTTTCAGTCGGTTGTAGTTCCATGATCCAATATCATCACATAGCCTCTACCATGCCAATGCCTTCTCCTTCAAAGATACAGGAAAGACCTTCTCCTTAACAACATCCTCGGGTAAACCTGCAAGCTTAAATAATCCACAAACTTCATCCACATAGATTAGATGCAAATCAGGATGTAGTGTTCCATCTCCTGCATAAGGATTAGCTAGCAGTTTCTCTATCATACCCGAAGGAAATTCATAATAGATATTTTCAATAGATTCAGTAGGTTGAGGGACAACTCTTTGTGTTTACGGTCTAGGTGAAGATACCCCGAACAAACCCCTCAAAGGATTACTTTCCATAGTAACAAGTGACAATAAATTTCAGCACACTATATAAATTTTTCCTTACCAAGTTCCACTCACCAAAGGCGCTTCACTCCCCGGCAACGACGCCAGAAAAGAGTCTTGATGACCCACAAGTATAGGGGATCTATCATAGTCCTTTTTATAAGTAAGAGTGTCGAACCCAACGAGGAGAAGAAGGAAATGACAAGCAGTTCTTAGTAAGGTATTCTCTGCAAGCACTGAAATTACCGGTAACAGATAATTTTGTGATAAGATAATTCATAACGGGTAGCAAGTAACAATTATAACAAAGGTGCAGCAAGGTGGCCCAATTCTTTTTTATAGAAACGGACAAGCCTGGACAAACTCTTATATAAAGCAAAGCGCTCCCGAGGACACATGGGAATTTATGTCAAGCTAATTTTCATCATGCTCATATGATTCGCGTTTGCTACTTTGATAATTTGATATGTGGGTGGACCGGTGCTTTGGTGCTTCCCTTACATGGACAAGCCTCCCACTTATGATTAAACCCTCCCGCAAGCATCCGCAACTACGAAAGAAGAATTAAGATAAATCTAACCATAGCATGAAACATGTGGATCCAAATCAGCCCCTTACGAAGCAATGCATAAACTAGGGTTTAAGCTTCTATCACTCTAGAAACCCATCATCTACTTATTACTTCCCAATGCCTTCCTCTAGGCCCAAACAATGGTGAAGTGTTAGGTAGTCGATGTTCACATAACACCACTAGAGGAGAGACAACATACATCTCATCAAAATATCGGACGAATACCAAATTCACATGATTACTTACAACAAGACTTATCCCATGTCCTCGGGAACAAATGTAACTACTCACAAAGCATATTCATGTTCATAATCAGAGGAGTATTAATGATGATCAAGGATCTAAACATATGATCTTCCACCAAGTAAACCAACTAGCATCAACTACAAGGAGTAATCAACACTACTAGCAACCCACAGGTACCAATCTGAGGTTTTGAGACAAAGATCGGACACAAGAGATGAACTAGGGTTTGGAAAGGAGATGGTGCTGATGAAGATGTTGATGGAAATTGACCCCCTCTCGATGAGAGGATCGTTGGTGATGACAATGGCTTCAATTTTGCCCTCCGGAAGGGAAGTTTGCCCGGTAGGATCGCACTGCCAGAGCTCTAGATTGGTTCTGCCCAAGTTCCGCCTCGAGACGACGGCGCTTCATCCTGAAAGCTCTGTTATGATTTTTTTTAGGATGAAACCTTCAATATAGTAGAAGATGGGCATCGGAGGGCTGCAAGGTGGGCCACAAGCCCCAGGGGCGTGCCCAGGGGGGTAGGGCACGCCTTGCAGGCTTGTGGCTTCATGGTGGGCCCCCTGGTGTATTTCTTTTGCCCAATATTTTTTATATATTCGAAAATAATTCTCCATGTATTTTCAGGACTTTTGGAGTTGCGCAAAATAGGTATCTAAGATTTTCTCCCTTTCCAGTTCAGAACTCGAGCTACCGACATTCTCCCTCTTCATGTAAACCTTGTAAAATAAGAGAGAAAAGACATAAGTGTTGTAGCAAAATGTGTATTGATATCCCATAATGCAATAAATATCAATATAAAATCATGATGCAAAATGGACGTATCATCCCATTGGAGCCAGGAGGCATAATCTGGAACAACCCGTCTGTACCTGTACCTATTGTGTTGTACTAATCTATGAGCCATGGGGACTCCACAATCTCATCACCCAAGGTGTCGAGGCTAATCACAAACTCCACTGGCCGGTGAGGAGGCATTCTTGGCAATTCTTCTGAAAAGACATCTTCATACTCACACATGATGGGGACTTGACATATAGCTGAGATTTCACCCTTCTCATTGAGAGCAAAGAGACGAATAGTGTTATCGCGAGCGGCGAAAATGATCACATCTTCGGAAGGATGAGTCAATTTGACTTCTTTGTCCACATAATCAATTTGAGCATCGGGTGCTCCAAGCCAATTCATGCCAAGAATTATATCAATATCGGAATTACCGAGAACAATTGGAGAAGCCAGAAAAGCATACTTGCCCATCTTGATAGAAGCATCTAGAACCATCAATCACGAATTCATCATTTTTCCTGGAGAAGTGATAGTCAAAGGCTTAGACAATTGATCCATGAACAAATCATGCTTAGCAACGAAAGTTCTCGAAATGAGTGAATGTGATGCACCAGAATCGAACAAAGCTTCTGCAGGAATAGAGTTGACTAAGAGAGTACCCATAATCACTTCTGAGGACTCCTTTGCTTGAGTTGCATTCACATTGTTCACCATTGCATACTTGGGATTATGCTTTACCATTGCATTTCCTTGGGGTGGTGGGGGCTGACTAGAGGAGGAGGCGTAAGACGCCTCTGAGGACACATGGGAGCATAGTGGCCCTTCTGATCACACTTGTGACAAGTAACCTTTCAGAATGGAGAGGACAAAGTGCGCAGGAAAGACTAGTGTTGATATGTGGGGCAAGTCTAGATCCTGCAAGGAGTAATGACCACTGGCGGTGTGTCCAGGGCATTACATAGATTTAGTCCCATGAGTTTGGCTGCTTTGACGGGTTTCTAACTAGAAAGGAGCCATAGGATGCATACTTCAGATTTGTCAGCAAAGGGGGGCATGTTCGAGGAGGCAATTCATGACATCTTATTGAGGGAGCAGAGCCAGGGTTCAGTGAACTAAAAAACTTTATAATCTTCGTCTAGTTTGTCATCATTGTGATGTTGATGTTATCGTACCTATGGTTAGCATCTTGGACAATGCTAATTCTTTTCAATAATACATAAGCCTCCATCACTATCTAATGCTCTTGTTTATTCCTATGACATTGTAGATGATTGCCTATTATGAAGCAAAGCATATCTAGATCTCATGTCCATCAAACAAATTATCTTACGTGTGCTTCTTCGTATGCTTGTATGAATATCACTTTGTTGCCTATATGGACTATTTATATGTTCTTTCATGACTATCTATGGATATCTGCTAGTATGATCTTTTAATTAAATATGATTTTGTGCTTAATTGTGTGTAAATATGACGCGAGTGTGAACAATCCTATCTATAGATTGTTATGTGCTAGTATGTATGTTTTGTTGTGCAGGAACTGTTTGAAAACCAATAAAAAAGAAAGATAGAACTGCATTGACTATCAACAATCTTCCATCATAATTGAGAAATTGAGAGTGGGTGCTCTACCTTTTGATGATTATATTAGGAACATAAAGAATGTTTATGGGCATCATGCTTTGATGTGTAGCCATCATGCTTTGACGTGTAGCAGTTCACCTGCAACCTAGAGGGACAAGCAAACAAGTCCACCAAAGATTTCAGATGGGATAGTTGGGCGAGGACGCTTTGCCCACAATTAAAGGGTCATCTACATATTGTATAACCGGGTAATCAGGATAGGACAACCTAATAGAAGGATGTTGAAGAAGCCCTGAATGCGTGTTATGGTTGATCACTAGTAGAAAACAAGGCTTTGGTCCAGGCCGGAAATGCCCTTAATCCTGGTTCACTCACGATCCGGGACCCATGGGGGCATCAGTCCCAGTTCGTGATGCCAGGGTGCCGGATGGGCCTCGTGGGCCATTGGTCCCGGTTCGTCTGACCCCTATAGTCTTGGTTCCAGACACAAACCGGGACCAATGGGCCTCGCTCCTGGCCCACAACCATTGGTCCCATTTTGTAGCTAGAACCGGGACGAAACGTGGTCCGTTAGTCCCGGTTCCAGCCACAAACCGGGACCAATGGTTCGCCTATATATACCAACTACCGGCGACCAGAGCAGTGCACAAATCTGGCTTCTTGCTGGTCGTGGGAGAGCTTTGGTGCTCTAGCTCACCTCCTATGCACATGAGGTGTTCGATGAAATGCTCGAGCCACACTTAAGCTTTCTCCTCTCGAAGCTCCTTGTCCAAGCTCCATTTTCCTCAAGATTTGTCTAGGTTTGGCGGTCCATCCTTGTTGGGGAACGTTGCATGGGAAAAAAAATTCCAATGCACACGCAAGATCTATCCATGGTGATGAGCATCTACAAGAGGGAGAGTGGATCTACATACCCTTGTAGATCGCTAAGCGGGAAGCGTTAAGAAACGCGGTTGGTGTAGTCGAACGTCTTCGCGATCCAAATCTCCAAGCGTCCCGCGATCTCATCACGATCCGTTCCGCGATCCAATCACGATCTGTCCCGCGAACTCATCACGATCTGCCCCGCGATCTCATCTCGATCCATCTCGCGATCTTGATCACGGTCCTTCCAATCTAGCGCCGAACGGACGGCACATCCGCGTTCAGCACACGTACAGCTCGATGACGATCTCCGCCTTCTGATCCAGCAAGAGGGAGCAGAGAGGTATAAGATTTATCTGGCAGCGCGACGGTGTTGCGGCGATGGTGGTGGAGCTATTCTGCCAGGGCTTCGCCTAAGCACTGCAGAAAACCGATCTAGAGGAGAAACTATGCACTAGAGGAGAGGGTAGCACGTGGCTGAAAATCTTGTGCCAAAACCCTAAAACCTCTAGTATAGAGGAGGAGGCTTGGCGCAAGGGCCAATCCCTCTAGGCTTCGGCTGAAGTGGGAGGAGAGGAGGAATCCTCCTCCAATCCTAGTAGGACTAGGACTCCTCCTTATTTAGGTCTTTTTGCCTTTTTTCACCTTTTTCTCTTTGGGATTTTCTTCCCAGCCGCATGGGCCTTATGTGGGACTTCCACCAGCCAACTAAGGGCTGGTATTCACCCTCCCACAGCCCATGTAGCCTCTTGGGTCGAAATACCCCTCCCGATGGTCTCCCGATACACTACCGGCACTCCCGGTACACTACGGATGAGCCCGAAACTTTTCCGGTGACCAAAACAGGACTTCCAATATATCAATCTTTACCTCCGGACCATTATGGAGCTCCTCGTGATGTCTGGGATCTCATATAGGACTCCGAACAACCTTCGGTCACCACCATGCATAACTCTATACTACCGAAACGTCACCAAACCTTAAGTGTGCAGACCCTGTGGGTTCGAGAACTATGGAGACATGACCGAGACACCTCTACGGTGAATAACCAATAGAGGGACCTAGATGCCCATATTGGTTCCTACATATTCTATGAAGATCTTTATCGGTCGAACCTCTGTCAAGGATTCAATTAATCCCGTATGATGTTCCCTTTGTTCTTAGGTATGTTACGTGCCCGAGATTCGATCGTCGGTATCTCCATACCTAGTTCAACCTCGTTACTGGCAAGTCTCTTTACTCATTCCGTAATACAATATCCCGTGACTAACACTTAGTCACATTGCTTGCAAGGCTTGTTGTGATGCTGTATTATTGAGTGGGCCCTGAGATACCTCTCCGTCACACGGAGTAACAAATCCAAGTCTTGGTCCATGCCAACCCAACAGACACCCTTGGAGATACCTGAAGAGTACCTTTATAGTCACCCAGTTATGTTGTGACGTTTGATACACACAAGGCACTCCTCCGGTGTTAGTGAGTTGCATGATCTCATGGTCATAGGAACAGATACTTGACATGCAGAAAACAGTAGCATTAAACTGACACGATCATATGCTACGTTTGTAGTTTGGGTCTTGTCCATCACACCATTCTCCTAATGATGTGATCCCGTTATCAAATGACATCTCATGTCCATGGCTAGGAAAACTTAACCATCTTTGATCAACGACCTAGTCTATTAGAGGCATACTAGGGACATGGTTTTGTCTATTTATCCACACATGCATCTAAGTCTCCGATCAATACAATTATAGCATGGATAATAAACGATTATCATGAACAAGGAAATATGATAATAATTATTTTATTATTGCCTCTAGGGCATATTTCCAATAGTCATGTCCCGTCCCTGCCCTCTACGCCATCGATGCCCGCGCCCATCTAGGCGTCGGCACCACCGTGGTTAGCCTCTTCTTCTTATCTTCTTTCTAAAAGGAAAAAGTTCTTACTTGTATGATTTAGATAGATACTTGTGTAATTTTCTTGCTTTTATTATTGTTTGTTATTATATAGTGCGATGGTTTTGGTATCCGCCTCCGTCGGCCCTTGTCCTATCTATGATTCGGATGTGGTATATATTATCTTTTATAACTATTTGTTTTATTTAGTGTTTATGACAATTGTGACGACCAGCGTGACATAGATTTTTTAATCTAGGAGGTATGTGAACCGGAAATTCCAACCGACATAGAAATTCTTGTCGAGAAGTTAAATTTGGTTGATGTCGTCGACGATCACAAGCTCAAGATGGATGCAATGTGCTTGAAGATTAGAAAGATTAGAAAATATGCCATTCATACTGAGGCTTGGTATCATTATGCCGTTGGATCAATTGGTACCTTAGTTGCGGTTATGATCGCATTTGTTGTTGCATTTAAATTTTTTACATAGTTTTAATGTATGTTTCAATTAGAAGCTCTAGAGAGCATTATGTTGTTCAATAATGAGAACTATGTATGAACGTTATGTATTTATTTTGATCACTACTATATTTTCTGCTGAGGCAAACAAGCAGAATGGTTTTATGCATTGTCCATGTACTGTGTGTGAGAATACAAAATGAAATTAGTAAATGCATGAAAAATACCAAATGAAGTCAGAAAAGGTTGAAAATTGATGATGTGGCTTTGAATAGTTCGTTTTGAACACACAAAAATTCTGGAGTCCAAATAAGTTCAAAAAAATGAAATCCCTTTGAAACAGATGAGTTTTCGTCCGAAACCCTGATACTTCGAAAGAGATTGTCCATTTTGCACACGAAGTGCATCTAGTTTTTGATCTAACCCTCTCAACTTTTTAGCACATGCTATGTGGGTGAAATGATGATAACATGCCAAATTTCAACCTTTTCAGAGTTCATTTGTAGTGCTTTTCAATTTCAGGGTCATTTAGCTCAAACAAATCAGGAAATGCATGAAACATACCAAATGAAGTCAGGAAGGGTTGAAAATTGATGACGTGGCTTTGAATGGTTCAGTTTGAACACACAAAAATTCTGGAGTCCAAATAAGTTCAAAAAATGAAATCCCTTTGTAATAGATGAGTTTTCGTCCGAAACCCCGACACTTCAAAAGTGATTGTCCATTTTGCACACGAAGTGCATCCAGTTTTTTGACGTAACCCTCTCAACTTTTTAGCACATCCTATGTGGGTCAAATGATGATACCATGCCAACTTTCAACCTTTTCAGAGTCCATTTGTAGTGTTTTTCAATTTCAAGGTCATTTAGCTCAAAAAAATGAGTAAATGCATGAAAAATACCAAATGAAGTCAGAAAGGGTTGAAAATTATTGATGTGGCTTTGAATGGTTCATTTTGAACACACAAAAAGTCTGGAGTCCAAATAAGTTCAAAAAAATGAAATCCCTTTCTAACAGATGAGTTTTCGTCCGAAACCGTGATACTTCAAAAGAGATTGTCCATTTTGCACACGAAGTGCATCCAGTTTTTCCCGTAACCCTCTCAACTTTTTAGCACATGCTATGTGGGGAAAATGATGATACCATGCCAACTTTCAACCTTTTCAGAGTTCATTTGTAGTGCTTTTCAATTTCAGGGTCATTTCGCTCAAACAAATGAGTAAATGCATGCAAAATACCAAATGAAGTCAGAAACGGTTGAAAATTGATGATGTGCCTTCGAATGGTTCATTTCTAACACACAAAAAGTTTGGAGTCCAAATAAGTTTAAAAATGAAATCCCTTTGTAACACATGAGTTTTCGTGCGAAACCTTGACACTTCGAAAGAGATTGTCCATTTTGCACACGAAGTGCATCCAGTCTTTGTCGTAACCCTCTAAACTTTTTAGCACATGCTATGTGGGTTAAATTATGATACCATGCCAAATTTCAACCTTTTCAGAGTTCATTTGTAGTGCTTTTCAATTTCAGGGTCATTTAGCTCAAAAAATCAGTAAATGCATGAAAAATACCAAATGAAGTCAGAAAGGGTTGAAAATTGATGATGTGGCTTTGAATGGTTCCTTTTGAACACACAAAAAGTATGGAGTCCAAATAAGTTCAAAAAAAATAAAATCCCTTTGTAAAAGATGAGTTTTCATCCGAAACCCTGACACTTCGAAAGAGATTGTCTATTTTGCATACGAAGTGCATCCAGTTTTTGCCGTAACCCTCTCAACTTTTTAGCACATGCTATGTGGGTGAAATGATGATATCATGCCCAATTTCAACCTTTTCAGAGTTCATTTGTAGAGCTTTTCAATTTCAGGGTCATTTAGCTCGAAAAAAAATCAGTAAATGCATGAAAAATACCACATGAAGTCAGAAAGGGTTATAAAACTCTAATAGCAAATGGAATCAACTAGAAAGCTTTTATAAACCTCTCGTATTTTTGAAACTAAAATTATATAAAATTTATGCAACTAAAATTATCAAAGTATTTATAAAATTCTAATAGCAAAAGGAATCAACTAAAAAGAATCAATACAAAATAAAACTTATGCAACTAAAATTATATAAAATTTATGCAAGTAATATTATATAACTAAATATAACATATGCAAAAAATAAATATTTTTTAAACATAATATGTGCGAAAAAATAAAAAAAATACCCGGCTACTAGGCACCACGGCCTGCATACGACTAGAAACCCTAGAAATGGGCTAGGATGCTGGCCCGTACTGCTAGCAGGCCCAACATGGTGTCAGATAGGCATGTACTACCTGCTTTAGAGAGGAGCTTAGAGTGCAGCGGCAGCTGTGCTTATAAACCACTATGAGTCCCTCTCGACTAGCGAGGTGGGACTAAAGCTGTGGCTGCGGGACGGAGAGACCTATAGTCCCGGTTGGTGGCTCCAATCGGGACCAATGCCACCCTTTAGTCCCGGTTGGTGCCACCAACCGGGACCAAAGGTCCCTTTTTCCTGCCGTTTGGGCTGCTGAAAATTGACCTTTGGTCCCGGGGGGCATTGGTCCCGGTTGGTGCCACCAACCAGGACCAATGGTCTGGCTATATAAGCCAACACTTAGAAATTTTCAGTTTCATCTAGCCCCCGCTGCCCGACGACGCCGACGACATCGATGCCGCCAGGCTGCCCCGATGCCGCCCCTGCCGTCACCGTCGCTCGCCGTCGACACCACCGTCACCGTCGCCCGTCGTCGACCCCGCCGTCGCCCGTCGTCGACCCCGCCATCTCCACTCCTCCCCCGGCCCCCTTCCCAAGCCCGTCATTAACCATGTCGTCTCCACTCCTCCCTCGGCCCCCTTCCCGAGCTCGTCGTCGCCCCCACCGTCTTTAACCCCAACGCCCTTGTCGCCGCTCCTCGACCCCACCACTCCCACGGTGAGCCATCGCCGCTCCTCCCCCACCCCCCTTGCCGTGCCCGTGGATGCCTGAGCGCGGCGGCGCCATGGTCCATGACCACAATTTTGTGGTTAGCATGGCCATGGTCGCCGGTGACCATTAGATGAATGAGATGTATGAGGTGCTTTTAGATGAATGAGATGTTTTTAGATGTATGAGATGTTTTTTTAGATGCATGAGATGTTTTTATATGAATAGATAGATGGATGAAATGTAATAACTCAATGTGATAGATAGATGTTTTGTGGAGATGAGATGAGATGGAAGAGAAATTTATTTAGGTTTTTTCGATAAGCCGTCCAGATGTCGAACATTCGTGAGAGAGGCGGTTCGGACGTCGTACATGACGGGGGACGTCGGACATGACATGAGGGGTGAGCATCGTTGTCATCTAGCCCCTCCCCGATAATTTCGACATGAGAGGGGACGTCGGACATGACATGAGGGGTGAGCGTCGCTGTCGTCTACCCCCCCCCCCTCCCCGATAACTTGTTCATATAGAAAACTCCGGTAGCATAGATTTATCAATAATGCCCCCATTATGGATGTGCACAAGTTGATCCAAATTTTTTTTGATCTCGTCTATATATATTCTTCTATATGTCATGTTATCTGTCAAAGTATTGAAGAAATCCATGGCTTCGTCATTAGCCAGAAGTAACAGGCTTATGATGCTGCGAAGCTCTTCAAAGGTTTTTTTGAACGGAGTTCCGGATAGAATAATTCTCTTTTTGGTACGAATTTCAGCAAAGGCCTTCCAAATAACGATATTAGGAAGGCTCTTGCTGAACTTCATACCAAAAAGCTAATTATCCTATCCGGGACTCCGTTCCAAAACAATTTTGGAGAGCTTGGTAGCATTATGCGCCTGTTACTTCCGGCTAATGATGAAGCCATAGTTTTCTTGAATCCTTTGACACTAGACAATGTGACATATAGAAGGGTAGATGAGATCAGGAAAAATATGGACCATTTTCTCCACATCTAGAATGGCACCATTTTGTTAAATCCCTTAAAGGTTAAGATAATCCCTTGTTTGACATTCATGAGATAGGTGATCCGGACATCAGACAGTCATGTGATAGGTAGTTTTTTTGTTCATAGAAAACTCTGGTAACTCTTCAACATGAGGGGGCACGTCGATCAACCCCCTCTCGCCCGACCAAACCCTAGAAGTGTTGAGGCCACCCCTAACCCTAGAAGCGTTGTTGAGGCCACCCCATACCGTAGAGAAGTATATCCATCTCTCATGTTTGTATATTAATTGCCATGCTTTAATATTTGCAGAAACTATGGATCAAAGAGACTTGGAACAAGACCAGTTGTTGGGGGACATAATTCGAGGCGGTCCTGATGTTGTCTTGTCGTTTCTCAACGACACCGATGGTCTTGAAGGAGAGAATTAGTGCCCCGGTGATCGAACAATGGAGGAGGAAGGACATGATCATGATGGCTACGGTCACCAAATGTCAGAGGAAGAAGGATACCATGGTGACGGCTCCGGTGACCGAACATAGGAGGGAGTTGTGGCAAAGTCCGGCGAGGTATATATATTAATTAAGCCTGTACTGACTAGCTAATTGATGCATTTATTGTTTTGGTATGTACATATATAAACTCTTATTTCTTCTTTTATAGCCCTCCGGATCGAGCCAAACTTAGGTAATGAGACGAGGCCAGAAGAGAAGGTTGGCCAAGGAAGAAAGGTTCATGATCACAACACTCGTGGACGATGGCCTACTGATTGAACCAAAGCGGACCAAGGACGCATTTGCTGCTCAGTGTGGAGCTATTGTTAGGGACAACATCCCAATCAAAATCAACCAATGGAATAAGCCTAAGGACAACAAGCCTGAAATTTCTTATGTCACCAATAGACAGAAAGATGACCTTTGGACATCGCTGAAGGCAAATTTCACCCTACCGCCAGAGGAGGATCCGAATAACCCAGCTATAGAGACAACGGTCAAGGCGTGTGCTCTTAAGAAGATGGCAGATGTATTCAGGAGGTGGAAGAATGAGTTGAAATCAAAGTTTGTCGACAAAGGGAAGACTCCAGAATTCATCGACCGATTTGAGAAGATAAGAGATTACTGGCCCGAATTTGTGGCCTACAAGACATCAGACAAGAGTAAGAAAATGTCTAAGACAAACAAGAACAATGCTGCAAAGAAGCAGTATCACCATCACACGAGGTCAGGTGGCTACCTCAAAGCCCTGCTGTTGTGGGACAAAGCTGAGAATGACCTGATTGCTAAAGGGGTCGAACCAGAGACATTGAACTGGCCAGACCGTTCAAGGACTTGGTTCTTCGGGGTTGGGGGAACTTTGGACCCTGAAACAGGGAAGTGCCGTTGGACGAACGAGCAACTTGCAATACCCATCAAGAAGCTTCAGAAGTATATCACTACAGCGCAGGAAGGGACGTTCATTCCCGACAGAGAGAAGGACGAGCTGACTGAGGTCCTCGGGAATCCTGAGCACCTTGGATGAACACGAGGCACACCAGGCTCCGTTTCATGGAAGGTTGGGTTTCCCGAAGCAGGCAGTTATAGAAGCCAGCAGAGAAAGAGGAAAACTGAGCTAAGCAACATGCAGAAGCTTAATGCAAGACTAGAAAAGCCAAAGGAACTTGAGAGCCAGCAAGCTGTCGGCCAACCATCTCAGCGGCACGAAGCTACCTAGAAGCTACCCCGCCATCTCAGCAAAGAAGCAGTGTGGTTTCCACGGAGCTCGTTCAGCCCGACTTCACGGCTCATAGCTACCTCGTGGATACTATCACGAAGGTTCAACATTGCGAGCTTGTGACGAAATTCTGAAACCTCACTTTCAAGGAGGTTGTTGGCTCTGTTGCACCTCCTCAACCCAACGGAACTTTTTACTACCTTTCGATTCCACATGGCTATGCCGTTGTGATGGTGGATGAAGTAATGGAGGGATTTGAGGATCTCGAGCTTGACCACCGTACAGGTGAAGGGAAGAATGTAACGCCCCGGACACACCCGCCGGTAGTCGTTACTCCTGGCGGGATCTAGACTGGCCTCACAGATCAATACTAGTCTTTTCTGCGCACTTTGTCCTCACTCATGCGCACCCGGGACCAACTTCCCGGTCGGTCACCCATCCTAGAACTACTCCAAGCCAAGCACGCTTAACCTGAGAGTTCTGTTCGAATGGGCTCCCGAAAAAGAAGGAATTCCTTATTGATATGAGTAGTCTATCATCCCTAATATGCCAGGCTATCACATACACCACCACTCAGAGGAACCGACGTCCTCGTCGGGTCACAGGAACGTTCCATCTTGGCACAAACGTTTGTGCTTCCAGTCCGATACATGTGTCATTCCGTGTGCCACGATAGGTCACAAACTTCATAAACAACACGACCACGCACCTGTCGGCAAACGTCCGTGTAACCGCGAGGGTCGGCTCTGATACCAACTTGTAACGCCCCGGACACACCCGTTGGTAGTCGTTACTCCTGGCGGGATCTAGACTGGCCTCACAGATCAATACTAGTCTTTTCTGCGCACTTTGTCCTTACTCATGCGCACCCGGGACCAACTTCCCGGTCGGTCACCCATCCTAGAACTACTTCAAGCCAAGCATGCTTAACCTGAGAGTTCTGTTCGAATGGGCTCCCGGAAAAGAAGGAATTCCTTATTGATATGAGTAGTCTATCATCCCTAATATGCCAGGCTATCACAAAGAATCAGCTGGTTCATGCTCTAAGGAGTACATGTCTATGGCAGAAGGAGTACATCAAGCTTCCAAACTGGACGCCTCCTCCTCCTCCTCCCCCGGCGAGTCAGGGCACTCCGCCTCCTCCTCCTCCTCCTCCGGTGAGTGATCAGGGCACTCTGCCTCCTTCTTCGGCTCCTCCGGCGCATGATCAGGGCACTCCACCTCCTTCTCCGGCTCCTCCGGCGCGTGAGGTGACTCCGCCTCCTCCTTTGCCTACTCCGGCGCATCAGAGCAGTCCGCCTCCTCCTCCGCCTCGTCAGCAACGGGGGAAGACAGCCGCCGCCGCTCCAGCTCCTCCGACACATCGGAGCACTCCACCTCCTTCTCCGTCTCGTAAGCAACAACGCAAGAGAGACACCACCGCTCCGGCGGCTAGCAGTACAAGCACAGGCAAGAGGCAATTCAAATACGGTCCATAACTCAAGGCTCCAGAAAAGTTACCATATGAGAGGACCGATAAGGAAAACGAGGACATAAGTAGTGCCCAAGTGAGGGACCATTTTGCAAAGAAAACTCCACCTGCGAAGGAGAAGCCAGATCCGGTGAAAGTGAAGCGCACTATCGATGCCCCGAAGCGACCACCACCGACAGAGCCGGATTCCAACTATGTCCATTGCCTTAAAAAAGACATATCAAGATGCGCGGCCGTTAGGAAGTACTTCCAGTGATGCAAGGTTAGCAAAACGAAGAAGTGGGAAAAAATCCCCAGCTCGGCGAACAGGCGAACCAATCGTGCCCCCCGCTCAAGGTGTCTAGCGATATCGTCGCTGATCATCTAGGGATGGTGCCCGGTACCAATCCTACTGATTACATGAGCGATGATGTAGTGTTTGAGCCGTTGGAGGTGGACGAATTCAAATACCGGTACGGGCAGCCTCTCGTCAAACCTGATCATCCTCCTCTAACAACGATGATGCGAAGATTCCATGATTAGTACCTAAAAACCTGCAACAAATCTAGGAAGGATAATGTGATGATGAGAATTAAAGAGGAGAACGACCTCGTTGGAATGGAGCAGTTGTCTGTTGAATTTGACGAGTTATTCCAGGTATACAATCAAAAGGCCATCGACAAAACAATCATGACTTCCTACTGTCTGTAAGTACTACTTCTGTAATTAAGTCTCTATATAGCTCAGCTCTTTCATTGCATGTATATATAATTATCCTCACTATATTATGCAGATTGAAGATCATCGAATGCAGAAAAACACAAATATATGACATTGGGTTCATTAACCCAAATATCTTACATGAGTTTACGGTTAAACACAATGCCAAACAAACCGAGGACAACTTGCTATAATCGTTGCTTGCAAATCAAAACAAAGAGACAATACTCTTTCCTTACAACTTCAAGTGAGTGTTACTATCTTGTGCATATTCGGGTTTCCTTATTACTCGAGGTTATAGTAATGTAATTGATGAGTTATGCATGCGTGCGTAGCTTCCACTTTATTCTTCTAGAGATTAAGGTTGAGCGGGGAGTAGTAACCGTCTTAGACTCGAAACGAAAAGATCCATAGGAATATGCGGACATGACTGAAATGCTCCAGAAGTAAGTTCAATCGATTATTATCGCATCATATCGGCAACTTTGTTCATTTCCTGATATCAAGTAATTATTTTCTTTGCCTGACAGGGTTTGGAAAGAGTTCACCATAATTGTTCCGACACTACCGACGGAGCTGCGATTTACACACCCGAAAGTAAATACTACTAGCTAGTTACGCACATCTCCCATTGATTCTAGTTTCATCAATACCATTTATCATAATTTATTATCAGTTTGATTGAACTCTTTTTCTCGTAAAGTGCTTGTGGCAGGAAGCCGGGAATGATTTTTGTGGATACTACATTTGCAAGTTCATCTACAACGCGATGACCCTAAGCGGGGCTACTCTCAAAAACAATATGAAGTGCGTAAGAAATAATATTCACAATTTTATTTTATTATAATGATTTGTGTTGAGTTTCATTCATATATATGTATTTACCCCCTTCTTCAAATTAGTTGTGACAGATGCGGGATGAACTCCTACCACATGATCGCATACGAGCAATTCAAGAGGAATTGGCAGGATTCTTTCTTGACCACGTCATAAATAAAGCTAGAGAATACCATCTGGAATTTGACATTAGATGTTAGGGATTGTAAGAGATCTTATATTGTATATATGTAGCTAGTAGCGTCGGATAGATATACGAAAACTTGTTGTTTGACCAATCTCTCGGAGAAAGAGAGGTCGATCACTTCTCTCTGTATATGTTCATGAGGATCTTGTGTACTTAATGGTTCCTTCATTTGCTTACTAGCTAGCATGTCGAGTTCTCTCTATAGTAGCTAGCGTTGACCAAGCACGGAGAAAGAGAGGACACTTCTCTCTATTAGCTAGCTAACACAGTATGAAATCCCTAAATTAACCCTACAAAAACCCGTAAACCCCACCCCTCCCCACCTTTAAAAAAAACAAAAACCCCAGCTCCTGCCAGATGCTGATGCGTGGATGCCTTTTGGTCCCGGTTGGTGTTACCAACCGGGACTAAAAGTCCTCCTGCTTGGGCTCCCCGTAGCGACCACGTGGAGCCCCTTCTGTCCTGGTTTGTAAGCGAACCAGGACTAAATATTTATGGCTTTAGTCCCGACCCTTTAGTCCCAGTTCCAGAACCGGGGCTAATGGGCCTCTGGAACTGGGACAAATGGGTCGTTTTCTACTAGTGGATGATGGTCTGGAGAAAATATGCCGCTAACACAAATAGCAGGGGAAGAGAGGATCTTCCTGCCCGACTCAACTTCTACATTTAAACAAAGATCCCGGAACCCCATTGAGCAGGACTAAGGATGTGCTTGAAGACTGGATGTCCTTTGATCCAAGCACATCATTTGGTGCCAAAAACTCTTTTCCTACACATAGCCAAGATCAAATTGTGCTTAATTTTATCAAAAGCTTTTACGAAGTCTAGCTTTTGGACCACTAGAGGCAGGTTTGATCTAGGACCCC
This sequence comes from Hordeum marinum, assembly GCA_022496015.1. Classification (NCBI taxonomy): domain Eukaryota; kingdom Viridiplantae; phylum Streptophyta; class Magnoliopsida; order Poales; family Poaceae; genus Hordeum; species Hordeum marinum. The sequence continues at coordinate 491,258,536 of CM039678.1, forward strand.
TATAAGTCCTGAACATTCGAATCTTGCCCATGGAAATTCTTTTGTGACAAATTTAATTGACGCGAGGCGGAAAGTTTAGTTGGTGAGCATGAAAATTCCACCCGCGATTTGTTTTTTGTCAGAAAATTGGCATGCATGTCAAGTAAACTTGTCATCTTCGCGTCAACGAAAATTGCCATAAGAATGTTCGATTTGCCATGAGCAAAATACGAACATTCAAGATTTATCTTTTCCATTGACCTATTACACCTGTGCAAATATTCGTAATCCCAAGCCATACAATCTAAAATTGTTCTGGCTCTAAGAAACCCATATTAATTGGACCATGATAAGTGTCATATGTGTGGCACGAAGCAATTCCCCCTGACGATTTTTATGGCAAGTTTAGTTCTCCAAGAATGACAACTTTACTTGTGCAGCATGACAAATTTTTGTTTGGATGACAATTTTAGTTTTTTGAGGTTTTCCAGATGAAAATTTTTAGTTGTAAAAATGTTAGGACAGTGCTAGGGCATCTTCAACAGTAACCTGCAAATGTTTTCCCGCATCCGTCCGCGGACATGGAGGACTAGTTCGTGGACACGGATGCGGGAGGACGACATCCAACCATAGCCGCATACATTTTAGCCTGCATTTAAACAAATCAGACAAAAATCATGCAAATCAGACAATATTAATCGAAGTTCGGATAAGAAATAGCATAAATCATTCATACATAACATGCAAGTTAAGTCTAGTACAACAAGGTCTCAATTTAAGAAGATTCCCTACAAGTTTTTGATCAAAATATCATGTCATCCCACACAAACTTTCCCTTCAGTTTCATCCAACAAATGTGTGCACATAAATGGTCGTCCCTCTTTCCTGTGGTACACCACGATAGCACGTGCGGGCTGCATATAAATGTGTACACCAACATTGAGTCAATGAATCAATCAATAAGTTGAGCAAGAGGAAGCAGAAAACTGACGAGCCCCTCATCTACCGCGTGTAATGGCCACCTTTCCTCGAGCTGACGAACCATGTTGCAAAACTTGGTAATGTTGATCTGGATCATGTGCCAGCGATAAGACAACGACTTCACGTTGCGTGGTTGAATGATGTACATGTCGTAAGACGCAATGTCCTTTCGTGCGTGAAACATTTCATGCACTTGCCTTTAGTAGGGCTCCCCTCTGGTACTGCTACAAAATCCGCGGTGCATCACACAACTCATCCTCCATGGCCGAGTAGCTCACCATCGTCCAAACTCTAAAAAACGACATATTATTTGAAAATAAGTTCAATGGCATTTGATCGAATACCTGTCGGGCGTGGTGATCGCCGTGAAGGTCAAAGACATGGTGCGGAGTGTACCTGGATACAAATGGCTCCAGGGTGGAAGGCTCCGCCGTAGACGGCGGTAGGGCGTGTCGGTGCTGGTTGCGGACGTTCGACAATGTCTCTCTGACGGCCGAAGACGGAGTATCAACGGTTGAGGTGAAAGGTGGAAAGCAAGGGGGTAGAAGGGGCGGAGTGCAAGAAAATAGGACCGGGAGGGGGGATTGGGTGGGGGTGGGTTGGATAGTGACGTTTCTCGTGTCCATACTCCTATAAACCTTCCTCTCTTTTTGTCTTCAATTTACAGAAAAAATCATTTTTACACTTTCATGGTCCAACCACGTAGTCTAGACTGTTGCGGAAGGTTTGTGGGTCTATCTTGGAGATCTCCTTGCTTCGTGCCACACGTGTCATTTCGGTATTAATTAGTGTAAACGAATTCAAAAATTACTTGCTGCAACCTACATTAGCAAGCAGTTTGGTAATCAGCTTGATTGGGATATTGGTCCGAATTGATTCACCGAAGCAGATATTGTCGGGCATTACCGCTCCCGGCGCCGGAGCCGAAGGGCGCGAACGCGTGCGCCGGCGAGACGGGCGTCCACCATCTCTTCCTCCTCCGCGCCACTGCTTCACGTGGGACCACGCTGTCAGTGTCAAACACTCCAACTCCCGGATAAGTTGCGGCTAAATATCTATAAAAAAATAATAATTCCCCAAACGAAAAAGAAAAAGGAGAGAGCACAGCAGAGGCCGGAGGCGATGGCCGCAACCTGCTCGTTCCGCTCCATCGTCCGAGCTCCGCCGCCTCCGCGGGGCCTCGCCGGGGCCAGGCGAACAGTGCGCTGCTGCAGCAGCGCCGCTCCCGCCGGCGCCTCCACCGCCAAGGTTTGCACTCGGTTCTCGATTGGGGATTTCCTCGATTGATTCCTTTGCTGCTGATCTACTTTGCACTAGTGATTCGTTACGAGGGCGAGCAGCGGCTAACCAGCCCGCTGGGCGCGGATCTCGCATTGGGTCTTCCTTTGTTTGTGCAGCTCGTCCTGGAGGTCAAGGAGAGGCTCCAAAGGGAGCATCCGGGCCTCCCGACGGGGACAAGCGGCAGGGATGACGACGAGATGATCCTCTGGTTCTTGAAGGACAGGAAGTTCGCCGTCGACGAAGCCGTCTCCAAGCTGGCCAAGGCCATCGTATCCTCCCTTACAAAATGCTGATACATACTCGTATTAGCTTAGCCTCTTCCTTTCCGGTTTTCACAAATATCCTACTAGTGTTTCAAGTTATGCTTGCTTCTGAGCTAACAATTTTACAGTCCGGTTGCTCATCACTTGCCTAAGTTCTCGTTGTAAAGCCTGATTATTTTGCTTGTTAGAGTCTCTCACACTCTCATTTAGCGGCTGCAGCAAAGTTATAAATATAAAGTATTCCAAAGTAAACTAGATTCTTGGGTATATATGCGAACATTCAATGTGTGCAACTTGCAACAGTCTCAACTTAAATAACAGAGACCAATTCCCCCAGGCAAGCTATAAAAATTATAATTCAGAGCAATTGTTTTGACCGATTGCACAATGTCTTTTTACTCAGAGGGGACTTCTTTCCCTGATTAAAGGAGCCGGATTGGTTCCCAGTGTGTGGATTTTCGTTTTTTAAAATGATGTGCCTTTTGTCAAATTTTTGCCTTTTAGTTTCATTGAGGCCCTAACATTTTGTTCATTGAATTATAATCAATGTGAATAATTGTTTTTAGTACTACTATTTTTCAACTTAAGCTTTTCCTTCATCTGCATTAGAAATGGCGTCAGGATTTCCGCGTGTCAGAATTATCAGAAGAATCAGTGCAAGGGTTGTACCAAACTGGCAAGGCATATGTGCATGATTCTTTTGACATCAACGGCAGGCCTGTGCTAGTAGTAGTGGCAGCCAAACATTTCCCTTCTGTAAGTTTCCCAGATCTGAATTTCAAGACAAGATTTTGAACAAACTGATGTTTCTTCCCCTGAATGAAAGCAGACACCTTTGCTAAATGTTAAGAGTATCAAATGAGAAAGTAATGATACAGAATTATGCATGACTAGTGATGAACAATAAGGCAAAACTTTTGAGAGTAAACAAATTTAAATGGTTCACTTCAGCCTGAAATGCCGTACATGTTGCCTCTATTTTATTCTGTAATATATCGTTATGATGCCTTTTGTGAGTTACTAGATGTTTTTTTTCCCTCAATTATATGACTGATGGGTGTACAATATTGCTATTACAGAAACAAGACCCACTGGAAAATGAGAAGCTATGCGCCTTTTTGGTCGAAAAGGCTTTACGTAAACTTCCCATGGGAACAGACAATATACTTGGAATTTTCGATCTTCGAGGCTTCGGTGTAGAAAATGGTGATCTCCAATTCTTAAAGTTTTTGGTGAGTTCAATCCTTTTCTTAGCTGATGCCATCATTTCCCCTTTATCATGTAAGCAGCTGCAAGACATTAACAAAGCAGTCCAGATGAGAGTGACATACATTTTGAGGATTATGCGTCCACCTTTCACTAGATCTATCGAACAGGAAATAAAAGTTGATTTGTTTGGATACATTGATCTGCAATGGTATATGAGATTTCAAATAATGTAATTGCCTAATTGTTATTTATATATCCATTTCCAGTAAGAAAATAATGATGGCTGAAATGCTTCTATATACCCTTGAACAGAAAATTTTGTCTACATGCAATTGCATCTATATTTATTTTTCTTATGGGGTCTTGCATGGGTACCCCGTACTTCCAAGATTGTGAGGCCTTAGAAGCTGTTTCACTTTTGCATACTTGCACATACAGCTAGTTCATTACTGTTGTGAATGGATGTTAATTTCTAGAGATTTTTCAGATCGATGTGTTCTACTATTACTATCCCAAGCGGCTTGGCGAAGTTCTGTTTGTGGATGCACCATTTGTGTTTCAGCCAATGTGGCAGCTCGTTAAGCCTCTGCTGAAACAATACGCTTCCTTGGTCAGCACTGTTTCTCTCAAGATATCTCATGAAATGAATTTACCTCTAATATGTCCCTAATTTGCTGTTGCTTTGTTCTGTATATAAGGTGAGATTCTGTGATGCCAAGTCCGTGAGAAAAGAGTACTTCACAGAAGAGACTGTGCCTCCTGATTTCCGGCGTTAGGCATCATGATTTCCTTTCGTAATACCGGGTGGGTTGTCATACTGTTAATGGCTGGTGGCCAGGTTCCGTGGAAGGTCAGTTCGGTGCCGTTTCCCCCTGTTTCCGACTTTCTTCGCCCATCTGCCGGTTTATTTTTCCTCTAGAAGAATAAAAACTCAGGCACTGCACTGAACCATGAGTGATGCATGCCAAGGCTGATGGATTACAGATCAGGGGGTGCTAGCTGATGTTACAACAATGCAAAGCATGGTGTCCACGAGAGCCCTAATCTATGCCCTCCCTCCGGAACGTTGGACGCCATATGCGAAGGCAGGACGGGGCCATGCTTTGCTAGTGCCACCGCCGGATGTTTGAAGAAACTTTCACCTGCGGGTTTTCAGGAAGTGTTTGGGGATTGGATCTTGGACGACCATCTTGTGAGCTACTGCGGCTGTAAATACTTTGACTATTATCAATGTAAAATAAGTTTTTTGTAACGAGTTTGTGAAATAAAATGGTTATCCCAGCAGTAATATCAATAATGCATTATTTCCTTTTTCCCTTTCTTACGGTTTCAGTAATATCGGGGTATACTCCTTTTTGACTCTACTATAATGTAAGATGTTTTTTTGACACGTGCTCTCACATTACATTATGGGACGGAGGGAGTTCAACCAGATGCACGTATGTATGGTGTGTCCCTGCATGAATCTTTCCTGACACGTACAGACAGACGTTGAAAGAGAGGAAAAGCAATCGCCATCAGGTGCTGCGGGGGGGAGGGAGCCGAACGCAAGCAATTAACCCCAGCAGAGGACGCCACCGGCGCAGCGCAGCGAGCGAACCCTGCGGTCGCCTCCGATCCGGGCGCTGTCCCACCGATCCAGGCATGCTTCACACGGACACCGCGGTGCGGTGCGGCCACCTCCGGTCTGGCCTGGGCCGTCGTCCCACCGATCCAGGCATGCTTCACACGGACGCACCGCACCGCACCGCACCACACGTCGGGCGGTGAGACGTGAACAAACGGCATCATGGGAGCTGCAAGGCTCACGGGCGGCCTGTGCGGCGCGCGCGCCTGGTCCCCCGACCACGCTCGCTCGCCCGCCTGCCATAAGGATCCCGCCCCGCGCACTGCCCTGGCATACTGCCGCGCTCTGCATCCCGATCCAGACACAGACACGCACACCGAGCGCTTTTGGCAGCACCCGCTCGGCTGCCGCTCCCATGGGGCTCTGCCTGTCCGTGGCCCTGTGGAAGGACAAGGCCTACGCCCGCCGCCGGGCCGTGCGGCACGACGGAGTCGTCGCCGTCGACGCGATGGTGCTTGGCGGCGGCGGCGGCGGCTCTGGCTACGGGCTTCTGGCAGGGGGTGGTGGACTGCTGGAGGCGGAGGAGGCCGTGGCCGTGGCGGCGCCGAGGGCCTCGGGCGCGCTGGGCACGCCGGCGCGGCCGATATGGCAGAGGAGGGTGCTCATGGGCGTCAGGTGCCAGATGCCCAGGTTCAGCGGCATGGTCCTGTACGACGAGCGCGGCCGGCCCGTGGGCGGCGGCGTCCGGGACAGGGCGCGTGACCAGGTACGTGGTGACCATCGTTTGCTCAACATATGGATGTACCATTGTATTCGTGCATCGATCACGCACAGTTCAGAGTTAATGTGGTGCTGCTTCATGTCTGTCTGCAGGAGAAGCACGCCGCTGCCATTGACAACATCCTCAGGGACCTGCACTGGTCTACCCGGTCGCCGGCGAGCAGCCTGATTCCGGCGTCGGCCCGGGCCAGCTGAATATCGCTCTGTCATTTCCAGTTTGTTAGGCCCATGTTATAAAGAATATATCAGAAATTTCATTTTGCATGCCTCATTATTTTGGGGAACAGGCAGCTACGGTGTGCCTACGCTTCCTAAATCCTGTCAAATTTTCCTTCTCAATGTGACATCAACCAAAGAAACTAGTTGAATAATGGATTCATATGCTTGGATAGTGGAACAGCTTTATTCGTAGAGATGCCAACATCCTGATTTATGCTTCTTTATGCTTGTCTTGATCAATCCCCAAACAAACTTCAAACTAACCAATTCAACACCATCTTACATTTGAAGCCATTTTGCTGTATGCTGTGTTTTGGCATGGTTTCCTAAGTATTGGATTGCGGGAAAAAAAATATCTCAGTTTCCAACGACAACAATAATAAAATAATCGATATAAAGCGTCACGTTTCCAACGATGAAAAAAGCAGTCATCATGCCAAACATAATAAACCTGATAACATTGTGACCAGCTGGGTGCATTTAGCTCAAGTCAAACACTCGAGCTAACTTGTAAAGCGCAACAATCGGGTTCAATCAGTCACATATATAGGCGATCATCCAACAGTAGCAATCAGTTCTACTGTTCTGTCAAATACTTTTAGATCAACCCAACAGAATAAACCCAGCACTACAGGTCCATTAGATAGTTGTTAAGATGAGCAGAAGACTATACTTTCTACTAGATCAATCCAACAGCATGAGTGACAGGAGTGGAATCTGAAGCAAAACTGAAAAATTGCCACTGGTTGCCTATGACATGGTGCTTCTCTATTGGAGAGTTCTTCCATGAAGGTCCGGTAAAATCCACCTATCCACCTCAAGTACACCATGATACCAATATGGCGCGGGCACGGGCCACCTAGTAATACGGCAATTTATTTTCCAGTGTAAGTTCAAAGTTGAATAAACAGTATATGCTACCACAAACAAATGGCATTGAGAAGGAGAAAGAATACCTATTTTCCTTCCACCTTCCTTGTATTTCCTCAGGCTGGTTCAATCCTCTGGCATCCAACATATTTTTTTCAATGTCAGTTAGCAGAATGAGTATATGCATGCCAACTACAACTAGCATTCAAACGTAACAGAAAGAAAATAAATACCTTTCTGATGGTAGTGGTAGACCAATCTTTTTCTTTAAAACGTCGACAATCTTACTCCTTGGCAGGAAAGGGGTTTCTTCACGACCATCGTAAAAGTTCATACCGACGAGATTCCCGCCAAAATTAATAAGAGGGCCTCCAATCCCAATCTAGCTAGTGCAAAATTATAAAAGGAAGGCTGAAGTTAGAGGAGAAATGGTAATTCCTAAGATATAGTTCATCACATGCATTGTGCTTATGAAGAGATAACTCATATTTGCTTTCTAGACTGCCTACCATGCAAAATGACATTGAGAGATTATTTTCTGTGGGAAACAGCAAGAGAAATCCACCACTGTACCTTCTTGATTTTACATGTGGACAGCTTAAGAGCTCTGCAATCAAGTTCGCTATCCTTGTTTCTGCTACGCTTCACTTCACCACGCGAGGCCATTAATAGTCCTTGGTTAGCTTCACGTCCTATAGCTACTACTAACTTCTCTGATGACCGACACGCTGTGTTGAAAATATCCTCTGGACGAATACGATGAAAACTCTTCCCGACGCTGACAATAGCGATGTTGTAGTTTAAGTTGTAAAATTCCAATCTCCCATTGGCACATTGTTTTGGCGGGAGAAACACCTCAATCTGCAATGGTAAAGTGAGCTCCAACCCATGAAGAAATCATATAACTGAACATACCATGAGAAATCATCAGGAGCACCAACCCTCAAGTCATTATCAATGTTGTCTACATTACGACGACTTCTAACCAAACTGGCCGAAGTCAGAATGACTGGGCGCGTGCCTCTGCTTCCAGGCCACTTTATAAATAAGCCCGTGCATGAAAAATACCTCGAGTATCCTGCACATCATAGTTTCAATCATTTGTTGCTGAAGAACAAGTATTATCAAAGAAAAGTGATGAGCATACAACTGTAAAAATCACCATCAAACGAAGAAAGTGAGACGACACGCCGGGATATATCAGAAACAACTATTTTTCGAAGTGACATCCAGACACAAAACTCCATGGAACGATGGAGCATTACATCGGAAGGATACCCTTTCCAAGCACGCAATTCACCAAATTCCTCTTCAAAATGCTCAAGCAATTCGCCATTGACTGGTAAAGAAACAAACTCAGGAGTTAGGTATAAAGAAGTGCACAACGGAGAAGTCAGCAAGACCGAAATCAATCGCTTACATTCGAGCACAAGTGGTACCGGCATTGGATAGCCCTGGGATCCCGGTCGGCGGTGGGGTGGGGCTGCTGCCTCGGTTGGCAGTGGTCGATCCGGGGCTGCAGGTGGCAGTGCGGATCTGGTCAGTGGCGGAGGATGGCGGTCGGCGGTGCACAGGCAGAGGGCCGACCTAGTTCGCGGTGGTGCTTGCCGTCGCGTTAGTGCCCCTTCTTGTTGCTCCTTCGTGACGTCGGTCCGAGTGGGCGCCCGTGTTGCTGCTATGCTGCGAACGGATCGACGACGCTAGCTATGGGTGTGGCGGTGTGTGAGTTTGTCTCGGGCTGGTTGCGGACCATGCCGGGGCTTGCTCGGCGGTGGCCGTCGGCAGCTACTAGGCCATGCTCCCCACAGTCGATGATGATTGTCGGGGGTCGCAGGCGTGGATGCCCCCTACTGTGGGGGCGTTCACCCAGGCCAGGTGGTTGATGCCGGGCTAGGAGCGGAAGGAGACACCTCCTATTTCTCCCACCATGGTTGCGCGTTGTGAGGTCGGCGGTTGGCGGTGACGACGTGGGTGGTGGCTGGGGGTCCGGCTTCGGGATCTCGGCGATTGCGGTTGGTCCCCTCCGTCGCGTGCGTGCGGCGGGGGTGCAGCTAGGCCAATGGCGGTCCGGCGCCTTGGTGGAGGTGGCCGGTGGTGAGTGTGGTGGTGGTGCTTCCACTTGGCGGCGGGGCGGACTGGTCGTGTTGCCGCGGCCATGATGCTCTCTGTGCGGAGGTGTGGAGGAGCGGTTTGGACCGGGGGGGGGGGGGGCGGCGTCGCAGACGGCATGCTTTTTGCAGCGCGACGGCAGGAGCTTTACGGGCATCTGAAGCCCTGGCCGGGCGTGTGTCCACGGGCCTGGTTTGCTCCTGCTATCGCGTCCGGTCGGTTACCATCCTTGAGGGTGGAGGCTGTGCCCTCCCGTGTGCCGTTGGTGATGCTGCCCCTAGCCCCGACTCCTCCTCCTCGTCGTGCAGACCCCTCCTTGTGTTGCTGTGGTGAGCCGGCGTTGAAGCTTCAAGTCCGTGTTGGCGCGGGGTGGTGGTCGGTTTGGTGGCGGGCTCCGATGCGCCCTGAGGTGGAGGTTGGGATCAGGAGAAATCCCAGTCGGCTGGGTCGACACCGTCGCGGTGGCGCCTGCGGGTGCCGCCAGACCTTCCCGGAGGGCATCGGGGCTACCCTTCCTTTCCCCTCGCCGCGTACCGGGGGAATCCCTTAGCAGCAGCGTCGTCATCGTCACGTCCCTTCTTGGAGGTGTTGATTGGTACTGGCGTCTTGGAGTGCAGGAGCTTGGTGGGTGTTCTTCGGTGGGCGCGGCGGTCGCGAGGCTTCTCCGTTTTCGTTGATCCACCGTTGTCGGCATTTGTTTCTTTTACTCTGTCTTTGTTGTTTCTTTTGGACGTGCATGTGCTGTTTCCGCCCCAGCACCTATCGTTGGTTGTACTGGAAGTGGTTGCGCTTTGTAATACAAAGCAGGGCGAAAGCCTGTTTCGAGGATAGCCCTGGGATTTTAACCGGTTAATACATTTCCTAAATCCTGGTGGAATAAAGTTATCACTATTAGCACTCAGATGACGTTCACATAACATTCCACGAGATCAATTGGTAACGTTTAGAATGACGACTTGCATGATTATTCGTTCACACCTGAAGGGACTATGGTAGATACACCTGAAGGCAATGAATATGTGCGGATGTCAAATTCTTCGGGACTGCAATAGAACACAGTAGAGTTGTTATGATAAATACTTCCCGTTCCATAATGTAAGACGTTTTTTAATACTACATTAGTATCAAAAAGCGTCTTACATTACGGGACGGAGGGAGTAAATAATATAACACAGAGGGACTAGAGATAGCAAAAACAGCAGTCACACCAATACATAAACCAAATGTTACAGAAGGAAATATACTCTGAAAGAAGACCTGCAAATCATGGTATAAACATTCAGCAAAAGAAAATGAGAGGATCAAACTTATTGAGACGTCAGAAATCTGAGTTTACTTGGTCACTTTAGTTGAGTTTAAACAGTTCTTTTGGTCTGTACAGAATTGTTTACGCTGTTCATTTTAGAGAAGTATATTAGCTCCATAATTAAGTGGGGAAGACACAGCTCACAAATACTAGAAGTGTAAGAGATATACTCGAGTATCTGAAAATGCTTCAGGCTTTGATAAAGTAACTCCCGTGATATGAAAAAGGAGTATGTCGCGTTCGCCTCACACTCCTTATTGCCAAGGTTCATACCAAGAAATCTTCCATCATCTGCTATCAGTGGCCCTCCTAGTGCAGCCTAAAACAGAAGTAAAATTGTAGGGTTCACAAAGGAAATACGGTACATTTACTTTGGTGCACAAAGTGATACCTCTGTGGTATGCTGTCCATCATCAGAAATCCACTTGGTGGGATGTTCCATACAGATAGACCCACGCATGGCCATCAAACCACGCCCGGCAGCTAGTATCTGCAAACCAGGGGAGGCAGGTAGTGCGGCTTGTGCCCGAAGATCCAGTTCTACGGAACGGACATTTGGGAGGCCCACCGTCGTGACAATAGCAATATCTCGATCATATAGTCCCCAAAACCCTTCTGTGGTTGCATTACTAGGACTAGGAAGGAGCACATTGATCTGTCGATGACGAAAACAGTACATCAGCGCAGAATGGCCACAATAAGCTTCGATTGATAAACAGAGCAAAATGCAGAATATACAGTGCTTAACTAGTAGCACTAACCCTCAAATTATCATCCCTATTCATGTTGTCATTATATGCAGTAACCAAACGTGCTGAAGTCGCAAATCTTGTCAGCTGAAATTGAGTTGAGCCGTATGATACACATATGCCCGAGCATGCAAATACCATCCTATCTCCTGCACAAGAACATGATTCAAATCATTACAAGACTAAATGCAAATTAGGAAAATTCGTAATTACATAAGTATGTAGCAGCACAATCACCATCCAACAAAGCAATCGAGACGACAATGGAAGACAGATCTCTGGTTATATTGGTGCAGGTTTTTTAGTACTCTTGACCACGTCCAAGCAAATAACCAAACTGTCTCTCTTCAAAGGTACCGGCCGAAGCATCTCGATCAGGAAGTCTGCCAAACTGTTCCTCCTCAAGAGCGCATCGTTTCTCCGCGGCAGCAGCGTACGCCGCCCGAACCGCGTGAACTGCAATTATGAACGAAAACGAGGGAAAGTTTTAACAAACCGCGTGAACCGCAGGAACTGTGAGTATTCTTCTAGCTATTAGAGCAGTATATACATGTGCACGGAAGAAAAGGGAAAACCCAAATATTCAGAACCAATGACTCACGTTTTAACATTGCTTTCATGTATTTCCTATCATCCTACTTTCAGTGGCTTTTGGGACATGACGACTCCCACTTGAAGCCAATAATGATGACTCGCGTCTGTTTCTTCTGTTTATGGCTCCCTGCTCCCTCTCCAAACTTGCGGCTGCAGTCCTGTAGCAGTAAAAAGTAAATCCAAAATGCTTAATTGCTAGAGCAACTAAGGCCTCATATAAGGTTTGATCATAAATTCAGAAAAGAAAACATCCCAGGTTCACTGATAGTGATAATACAAGCAGCTGCAATACTAACAGTATGGAATACCAAAGGCTCCAATTTAACAAAACGTAAGCAGATGAGTAAAAAAAAGACGGTTACATCACGCAGCTGATTCCGGTCGGCGAGCAAGGGAAGGGGTTTGGGGATCTAGGGTTGAGGGATCCATCCAATTCTAACCGGATATAAATAGGGTTCCCCTGATTTGTATGGGATCCGTCCAATTCTAATCGGATACTACTACATAGGAGGTCCGAGCCCGCCGGCGCCGTGGCATCCGCGAACCCCTGGCGAATTAAGCGAGTTTGTTTCCACGTCAAGTCTCTCAGACGAGACCTGGAGCGATCGAGGGTCGTCTCCATTGGCCATTGCCTCGTTCTTCGGACGCTACTCCCTCTCTTCTTCGGAGTACGTGTTTCCTGACATGAGTAAGTTTGGTTCCTCTTCCAACTACTGTTGGGGTGAAGGAACGCGCATGAATTCATCCTGTCATTTGAGCGGACCGTTCAGGATCTTGGGCTGCCCTGTCTGGCCAAGCAGGGTTGTGAGGGCGATCTGGCCAAGGATTCCTTGGCTCGTCAGCCTTCAAGTCATATTCTGCTGCCATAGCAGAGGCGCTCCCGGCTTGTATGCCGGCCTCGGCCATGCTTAAAATTCCCTACCTGAAGCCAGGTTGGGGCTTAGCTTCTGGATGTCAGGTTATTGGAATTCAACTTTGCTAAGCTGTGGACTGCTAAGGCCTTGTGTTCATTGTCTAGGGTGTGGCTCTGAGCAGAGTTGGAGATGTTGCCCTGTACGCCTTTTGGTTTGCTTGCTTCCTTTTCTTTTCTGGTTGAAACGGTTGTAGCACACTAGGCATTTCCTTTGAAAATAGAAATAAAGGAAACCTTTTATGTTATTATTAGGAAAAAATAAAGGAAGACCCGGGCTGATCCGGTGATCCACTGCTTCTTGATGCTCATGCCTTTCTCTGTTTGGTGCTTCTGTTTTCAGTTCAAGTTTATCTGTCGGTTAATCCCACCAAAATCAATTCATCGGTCAGAAACGGCAAGGCGTTGTGGTACGGTTAATCTCAGTTAAAGTTTATCTCTCGGTTAACGTTCAGCGTGATTTGGTGGACTCCATTGGTGCCTCCATTGGTCCAGCAACAAACATCAGTACACCACATCACACTCGGAATCATTCGTGGCGAAATAGAACCCCAAATCCTTGGCTAATTAACTTACCCATGTGACAAGGTGCCGATCCTCCAGGGTGTCCTTGGAGGGATCCATGGCCCTCCGCCCGGTGATCATCTCAAGCAGCACGAGGCCGAAGACGTAAACGCTTGACCCCGGGAGCACCTGCCCGGTCATTAAGGTCTCGGGGGCCATAGCACCGCATGTCCTTCTGGTCATAGCCCTGTTAGCCTCTGCCTCTGCGGACAGCCGGTCATGCTCCACCAGTCCGTACTGGGACAGCTTCGGGCGGTAGCCGTCTCCTAGCAAGATATAGCACATGCTTTGTCGAGCATATACTCTAACCCTCTGGCCACACCGGCGGCAATGTTCATCCTCGTGTTCCAGTCCAGCGGTGCTTTGCCTGGAGAGATAGATCTGATGGCCACAAGATCAGGTGGTTAACTTTTTTTCTGAATGAAATCAGGTGGTTAACTAACACAACCTCAAACGAATCATGAACCCAGTTATAAGCTTTGTAGCTAGATTGTTGGTACGCATATGAAGGGCAAGCGTATGCACTTACTTACCGTGGACGTGATCTTCCAGGGAACCCAATGGCATGAGCTCGTGAACCAGGATCCGGTGATGGCCATCCGCACAAAATCCAATAAGATTGACAACATTTGGGTGGCGCAGCCCGCTCATCGTCAGCGCATGGGCAAGAAACTCTCTGTTATGTTGCTCCGGTGAGCCACTTGGATCAACAGCATGCTGCAGCTTTATAGCAACGACCTACAGATGTAGATGTTGATTGATGAATCATTGTTTTTCCCTCACATCGATCATGTCGTCAACTTGTCATGGTACATAGGTACTTCCTCCTTTCCAAAATAAGTGTCGATAATCTAGTACAAAATTTGTACTAGTTTAGTACAAAATTTGCGACACTTATTTTGAGACGGAGGGAGTATGAAACTAAGTGAAAGAAGAAGATTTGGATCGTCACCTGATTGATGCTCTTGAGGTAGCCTTTGTAAAGACCATCCTCCCGACCAACAATGCGGCAGTCGTCGCTGAAGTTTCTTGTCGCCGCCGCGAGCTCCTTGAAGGAGAAAGTTCATGCCGCGGCGCCAGTGACGCTGCTGGTGTGTGGATTGTCCGGGGCAGAACGTGGGACCTCCTTCTTCCTCGCGCTCAAGCAGGGGAAACAGCTTGTTAGGCTGAAAGCAGCCATTGTTCAGCTTGACACCGGCTTAGCTTCCTTTTGCCAGATCTGTCTGTCAACAGAACAAGATATGTGCTGCATTTTCAATAGAAATAAGAGCAAAACTTATTAGCTTCACAGCAGGTTAGTTGACATATTATGTCCCTAAAAGTTCAAATAGCAATGCTATATATGTTGACAGGAGTTTTGTTAGACTGTCTCACGGGCGGAAGGGGGTTAAGTTGAATTCACAAGGTGTTAAGAAATAACATGAATCATCTTATAGACTGTTCTGTTTATATACTGAAAGTCTCATGTTGAATTGCTTCAGTGTTTTGAGTTATGTGCAATTTTGTTGTCTAGAAACGAGTTTGAATACAAGTTTCCCCGTGTGCCTTGAATGGAACCCCTGCTGGCCGGACATGGCTAAAATATGTTATCATCTTCAAGAAATGCACAGCGGTGTAGGTCTGGCACCTTTTTGTCCCGGCGCATTTTCATTTCTGAACTTGGCTCAAGTGCAAGACTATGAACATATATTGGTGATGACGTACGGGTGGAAAACTATCTCTGCCAATTGGCATTTGTTTTTCTGTTACACCGATGAATGAAGAATTGACAATTATTTCTGTCAATATTAATCTATGACTTAGAGTTTGTGTATGAGTATGATGGCACCGGTACGTACGTGTAAGCACTAAGCAGCAGCGTAGATTCTTGAAAAAATTAAACCAAAAAGAACAATTTAGACCATAACCTGGAGCTAATCAAGACCATAACCTGCCCAAATCCCTCTTTTCTATTTGCGAAATACAGAAGGGAAAAAAGGAGCAAAACCACGCTTTCAGTTTTCAGATCTTAGCCACGCACATGTCTTTTCCTTTCTTAAGACATCAGACCAAGCCGATTTATTGTTACGTACGTACGTACTACGTTGGATTGGACGAATTCAGACACCGTGCTGAAGGGAAGGGAGAGTAGAGCGGGGAATTTTGGGGTTTTGGAGGACTTACGCGCGTAATGATCAGTTGGGGCCGCTGGGCCTCCGATCGAGGGGGGGGGGGGGGGGGGGGGGGGGGAGACCTACTCGAACCGAACGTGGTTGGAGGAAGCCAGCGAGATCCAACCGCTCCGCCGGCCGGCTGGGTGATGATCAGCTTCAAAGTTCAGACCGCTGCTAGCTCCTCGCGCTTCCTCGGATTCGGATCCAGCGAGTCCGGATGAGCTTGGGCGTATTGCCCTTGTCATGGCTGACGATGGTGGCAGGGGCGTGTGCGTGCTTGGAATCGAGGCCGGTGGCCGGTGTTAGCTAGAGGGCGACGGAGGGGGCGAGACCGTGTGCCGCAGGCGATGGACGCACTCGTAGCATCAGCAACACGAAAACGGAAAGCCAGACTGCTTGCGAGAAAGGAAACAGGCATGTCACTTCCTTCCTGGAGTAGTCCGGCATGCCGAAAACGAAAAGCGAGACTGCTTGCGAGAAAGAAAACGGGCGTGTCACGAACAGTATGGCCGCCAATCAAAGAGGCGAGGAGGAGTGGGTGCGTGTGTCAGCATGTGTAACTTTGAAACTTTGGAATGTGATTTTCGATTATTATTATTATTATTTAGCCTAAAATCTACTTCGTGCGCGCGCACGATTTGGAGAGAAAGAGCGGCCGGCTCGTGGCCGCTCGATCTCGCCCCGCCTCGCCGCATGCGTGGACCAGGTGCTACCTGGTCGGGGGCTTTCAACTGCAGACCGACGCGTTTGTCGGACGCCCTTCGTCCCCATCTCCCTCGCATCAGCCGCCACCGCTATAGCTCGCGCCGGCCACCTCCGCCCCTCTCGCGCCGTTGCCGCAAGTTGGGGATGGGCGCCGCGCCGCTCGGCTGGATCTAGGTGCTGCCGGTCGGCTGGATCCGGGCGTCGATGCTCGCGTACATAACGGATATGGTCGCCGGCGTACCTACCCATGCCAAATCTGTTGAGGCTGTTTGGAGGACGAGGGGAGCTCTAGACAGAGGAGGGGGAAGGGACCAACTGACGCCGTGCGGTCTAGGCGTGGCTGCAGCGGCTTCGAGAGGAGGAAGCACATGCTTTGGGAGCGGCGGAGAAAGCACGGACGCACAAGGGGGAAAGGAGCTCGTCCTCGATTTGGAGCAACACGAAGACGACGACGGCTAGGGAATGGAGTTCTTTTTTTATGGAGAAGAGAAGGGGAGAGGAGGCAGGAGCTGGCTGACGACTGAATCAAAGCTGTGTGCTGCAAATCCAAAAGCTCCTCCACGCGAGGCGACGGATGGTTCTTCCTAGTGGTCAAATCAAGTCGAACTGGCTGGCTTAGACACCGCCGTCGGCTTCTGGAATACACACATGTACATTACTGGTATACACTCGAACCATCGTTTCATACCTCCACACTGGAACAAATTAGTTTGACGGGCGGCTGTGGTGTTGTTGATCATGCAGCTCCCTTTATGGTATGAACCAGGATCAAGTTGCTGGATGGAGAAATGAAACTTGTACAGTTATCTCATCTGATGTCTAATTTGTTCAGAGAAAGCAAACATACTACAAGACTAAATTCTAGTTGCACACAAGAGGAAATCTCTTCAAATTTTCTAGTCTCTACCCAATTGTGCACCGTCTGAAGTAATAAGAGTATCAGGATCTGACATGAGATTGACAATGTTTTTCCCGCAAAAATGTGAAAGTAGTATCTATGACATTTTTACATGAAGGAAGGAGAAGCTAATTTACAACTAAGTTGGCGATTTCTTTTGCTTCTGAATGTACATACAGACGAATACAGTGAACCTTTTGAGCCTTTGTTGGCATCTATCGTGGTTCTAGTTGCACACATAGTTATTTTCAAGAGATGCACTTGCACGTGTATGGCTGCAAAGTTGCTATCTTTCGTCGGTATAGTCGTACATGCATGACCGTGAAGTTGCGCATTTTTGTCTGCATAGTCGCACATGCATAACCATGGAGTAGCACACGTATGATCATGAAGCTACACACTCTAGTTGGCATAGCAACTCATGCACGGCCGTGGAGTTGCACACGCACAACATAGAGTTGCACATTCTCATTGTCATAGTCTCACACGGGAGGTCGCCGAGGGGCACACTCTCGTTGGCTTAATAGCTCACACACGACAACGGGAGTTGCACACACGTGGCGGCATAGTCGCACACGCACGATCACAGAGTTGCACATTCTCACCGGCATAGTAGCACACGCGCGGCCGTAGAGGGGCACACTCTCGTCGGCATAATAGCTCACACACGACAATGGGAGTTGCACACACGTGGCGGCATAGTCGCACACGCACGATCATAGAGTTGCACATTCTCACCAGCATAGTAGCACATGCACGGCCGTAGAGGGGCACACTCTCATCGGCATAGTAGATCATGCACGACAGCGGGAGTTGCACACATGTGGTGGCATAGTTGCACACGCACGACCACTAACTTGCACACTCTCTGTCGTGGTTTCGTCACGGCAGATGCCATGGATAGGCTTATCGAGAGGGGTCGAAGGACGCCGGCGGGCTCCGGGAGCGGGATTAGGCACAAGTGGTGACTGACACGCGATGTATCCAGGTTCGGAGCCCCCCGTGGAAGGTAATACCCCTAGTCCTGCTCGGTCTAGTTGAGACGATGGTCGAGTTACAATGGTACTTCTTGAGCTGTATGAAACGAGGAGGAAGAAGGAGCTAGCCTGCTCTTCCGCCTCTTTACGTGCGAGTGTGTGGAGGATGTGGAGGAACCGATCGATCCATCCCCCCTGCATGGGGTGGCCCGGGGTTTTTTATAGTCCAACCCCCCGAAATACAATACAAATAGAAGGTCAAAGGGGCCCCCAGCCGGCAGCCTCTCCGTCCGGCTGCGAGGGCCCGGCCGTGGGGTCTTGTTGCCGCCGGCTGAAGGGTCCCGTTAGGCACCGACGGGACCCGTGAGGCGGGCCCCAACACCGGTCACATCGCGGCATGGGCCGCGCCTTGTGGCGTCATCTTGCAATGGCCGGCCAGGGTCAGCGGTACGGCCGGCCGCCCTGTAGCCACGCCGGGGCAGGTAACGGAGTGGTTGAAGGCGTGCCGGCACTGTTGAACGCCCGGTCGCCATCCTCCGGGGTCAGAGGCCCTGACGCCTCCGCTGCAGCCATACCGGCGCTGACCCTCGACGGGACGGGAGCCACTGTTGTCACGCACGCCCCGCAGACGGTATCCAATGCCCGGCCGGCTAGGCGCAGACGGCGGACCACCTTCGACGGGGCATAGCCGGATCGTAGGAGGAGGCGGCCCGCCCTTTAAGCGCGTCGGGGGGAAAGGGGTGCTAGAGGCTACCCCGGGGTCATCCCCCCGTCAGTAGTCCCCGAAGCCGGGAAGGACCCGCCGACGGGCTGTGGCGGTCCTCGCCGGCTTGAAGATCGTTCTCATGCCAGAGGCGGCCTTGAGGGTCGGGCTGAACCAGAAAGCGAGGGCTGGCTCCGCAGCCGGCCGATGCTTCGCGCGCCGCCTCGGGCTCCCCGCCTGGTTGGGGGGACGCGCCACGCGACAGAAAAGACTGGGCAGCGGGGCAGGGCCCCCTGCGGCCGTAGCCTCGGCCCGCGCGCAGGGATCCTTTACGGCGCGGGGCGGACGGTTGGCATTCCCGAACGCCACGATGTCCGCCCCGCGTATTGCGGGAATCGTGGGGGTCGTGCGTAGTGAATCCGACCCCCACGATCGCCCATGCGGGGTATAAATGTCGAGAGGGGGGAGGCAGAACGGCCCGTTCGCTCCCCCTCTCTGCTGCCACATCGCCTTCGCCGCCCTCTGCCCTCCACCGCGCGCGCGAGAGAGAGAGGGAAAAACTGAAGCACGGGAACTAGCCACGCCGCCGTGCGCCGCCGAAGAGAGCCCGGACCGCCGCCGAACTCCCGCACCTATCGACGCGACCGCGCGCCCCCTCGGCGGCCATGGCAAGAAAGGGCGCCTGGGACGGCAGTGACGTAGACGAG
Organism: Hordeum marinum; assembly: GCA_022496015.1. Lineage (NCBI taxonomy): Eukaryota > Viridiplantae > Streptophyta > Magnoliopsida > Poales > Poaceae > Hordeum > Hordeum marinum. Next base: position 491,278,060 of record CM039678.1, read on the forward strand.
ACATTCATCGAGCACCTCCGCCACCGTCGCAAGCTCCCGGCAGAGGAGCACCTGGTGGCGCGCCCGGCCAGGCCAGAGAACTCCCCGGCCCCGCGGGAGGGCAAAGTGGTTGTCTTCGCCGACCACTTCCTCCGTGGGCTCGGGTTGCCGGCGAGCGCCTTCTTCCGCGGCTTTTTGACACGGTTCGGCCTGCAGCCGCACCACCTCGCCCCCAACACCGTCCTGCAGCTGGCGGCGTTCGTCACCCTCTGCGAGGGATACCTGGGGGTTGCACCGAGGCTTGACCTCTGGTGCCGCCTCTTCTTCCTGAAGAGGCAGACGGCGAAGGACCTGTCGACGAAACAGATGGTGATGACCGCCTGCGGAGGCGCTCTGATCCACATTCGCAAGGGAGCTGGCTTCCCGAAGCTCCCGCTGCACGAGTCGGTGAAGCGATGGCAGAGGGGATTCTTCTACGTGAAGAACGCGAAGCCGGAGGAGGACTACATCAACCTCCCCGACTTTGCCAACCACCCACCGACCGCGATGCTAAACTGGCGAGCGGCTGCATTTCTGGCGCCCGAGACGGCGGACCGGCTCTGCGAGCGCCTACTCGCGATGACCAGGTCGGAGGGGTTGAAGGCCACGGACTTGCTGGCCACGATGATGGCGCGCCGGGTGCAGCCGCTGCAGCGCCAACCGCATCTCATCTGCCAGATGGGAGGATGCCACAACCCCTGCTGGCTCTCCACCAAGGAGATAAAGCCGGCCTATGTGGCGAGGAGGGTGAACGCCATTTCGACGGCAAAGATGGCGGAGGGAGAGTGGCAATGGGAGAAGACCCCGTACAGCCGGAGCCGCCTGGCACCATGGGTAAGTGACAAGCCGGTTCCCCCCTCCATATTTTTTAGAGGTGATGCCCCTCCCCTCGATCTGACAGTGTGCCGCCCGGCCCGCCCACAGCCCTTCCCTCTGCTGCAGAACTACGGGGAGCCGGCCCCCGACACGGCGGAGTCGGACCCCGAAGAGGTCGAGGATGGCGACGACGTGGAGCCGACCGTCTCCAAGCGAGCCGGAGCATCTGGTGCCGGCGACGCGGAGACGAAGACAGAGGGGGGCGACGAGGCCGAATCAACGGGAGAGTCCCCTCCCCAGACGCGCGTCGCCGGGCCCCCGAAGAAGTCCGAGGCCTCGAAGGATGAGGTCACGGCGCCGCGGAGGCGCCAACCTCGAGCTAGCGGCGGCTCCAGCCGGGGAGGCCCGGACGCGGACGACAAGGGGAAGGGGCCGGCCGCCACCAAGCCGGCGCCAAGCGTGTGGCGGCCGCGCAGCTGGGCGGCAGTCACGGAGGCGGCGGCAAGAAGCAGAAGGTCGCCCAGGCGGGGCCTGTGAGGAGGGCGATCCTCGTCATCGCCGGGTAAGTCCGTCTTCTCCTCCACCATGGTTCGGCATGCCCCCATCCCCAATGTCTTGTCTCTTCGTGGCCAGGGATGCGCGCGCCCTGGGGAGAACATCGGGGAGTGGGACGGAGAGGGCGGCACCGCCGACGGCGGCCGAGGAGAGGGAGCGCCAGGCGTGGCTTGACTTCGAGGTGGCCGAGCGGGAGCGGCGTGCCCAAGAGCTCCGCCCCAGGGAGGAGGCGGCAAAGAGGCAAGGGGGAGCCAGCGGGAAGGCCGCTGGCGGAGCGTGGGAGCCGTTCCCCCTCCTCCAGGGAAATGGCAGGGAGACCGTGGGCAGAGCTTGGGAGCCCTTCCCTCGCGGCCGGGAGAAGAGGTCGAAGGGCCACCATGGCTCCGAGCAAAGGGCGGAGGCCAGCGCGACGGCTACGGGGGGTGAGGCGACAATGGGCCGCGACACCGCCCGGACGATCGCGGGCGACGAGTGGCCGAGGCCGGAGCTACTGGCTCCGGAGGTGCCACTACCGGACGTGCCGGCTTTAGAGGCGCCGGCTCCGGAGGCGCCGGTGTCGAAGGAGAGTGAGCCGGGAGCAGCCGGCGGTGGGGTGCCGGAGGGGGGAGCCATGGTGGCCATGAAAACGGCCGCCGCAAGTGCATCGAGGGCGGCCGCCTGCGCGGCGACGACAGGAGGGGCCGAACGCGTCGAGGTCTCTGATAAGGAAGAACCCGCAGACGGGGGCCGACCACAGCAGACCTGGGCCGCGGCCGGGAGCCTGTCGTCCGGTGGGACGTCGAGCTCCCTCGAAGCAGCGGTGGCCGCCGCCGTGGAAGCGTTTGTGGCGGCCCGCGTCCAGGCGACGCAAGACACTCGGGCTGCCAGCGATCGGCTGGTGAGTTTGGAGCGGGCAGTCGCGGTAAGTCTTTTTCCCTTCTTCCCTTTATTTGCATTCTTCTGTCTTTCCCAGTGGGGACGCGCCGGCGCACCCACTGGGTGTAGCCCCCGAGGCTCGAGCCGGCTAAGGCGCAGGCGGGTCGGGCCTAACGCTCTTGTTTTGCAGGCGGCGCATGACCGCCGGGTGGCAGCATACAACACCCTGCTGGGGTTGTACGAGGGGCCGAGAACCGGCTCGCCATCGTGTCCGCGGACCTACGAGGTACGTTGCCCTTACGAGTGTCTTGATCTTCCAGTGGGAGCGCGCAAGCGTACCCACTAGGTGTAGTCCCCGGGAGTCAGGCCGGCTGCCCCGGAGGCGGGCTGAATCCTTTCTGACTCCTGTGTCTTGTGCAGCCACCCATGCTGAGACGGTCTGCCTCCAGCGCCAGGTGGTGAGTCTTTACGAGGAGCGAGAACTCTTGACGACGGAGGGTGACCGGCTCCGCGAAGAGGCGGACCGGGCGAAGGTGGAGCGGGAGGACCACGAGGTGGCCCATCGTCGAGCGCTCGCAGACTAGGAGGCGGCCCATCGTCGAGCGCTGGCGGACCAGGAGGCGGCCCATCGTCGAGCGCTGGCGGACCAGGAGGCGGCCCTCCGTCGGGAGGCGGAGGGGAGGGAGAAGGCGCTCCGCGAGGAGCTAGAAGCCAAAGACGCCGCCCTGGCCAAGGTGGCCGAGGATGCATAGGTGGCCTGGGTTGAGCACGAGCGCCGGCGCCAGGAGTGGTTCGCCAGGGAGGAGCAGTTGTAGGAGCAGGGGCACGAGGTGGACGAAATGCTGCATAGTAAGTTTCCACTGCCCTGTTCTTCCTTCTTTGGTTTTCTGGTTCCCCCCGCTCATCCCCCAACCTCCTCTTAGGGCTCTTCCCTGGCACGCGGGAGGTCGCAGAGGCGGCCGTCGAAGCCGACCGTGAGGCCCGACGGGCACAAGGAGAGGCCGTTGGGCCGCTGGCCCCCTGGACCCTGGACGAGGTGGGGATCGCCGCCGAGGCGCATCTGTCGGAGGTGGTTCATGCCCTGATGCGGCTCCAAGCGGCTGGCATGGCGCTGGTCCGCACGCTCTGGCCCGACGCGGTGGAGCCGATCTCCATGAACCGGCTGTCGAGGTGGTTGGAGTTCGGGACGACGCGGGTGAACGCCTGGAGGGCCTCCATGGCATGAGCCGACGCGGGCATGGCGCTCCGCATCGCCAAGTCGTGGTACCCCGAGCTGGACCTGGGCTTGCTTACGGCCCAGCGCGCTGGCGCCGACCCGGAGCTGGAGGCGATGGTCGACGAGATGCTGGCGAGGGTGAGCGATCTCGCATCCTTCGCCGCGTGGGACGAGTACGTCCCGGAGCGCGGGGCAGACGGCGTGGTGGTCCCGGAGGACCAATACGGGCTTGCCCTGGACGACCCGGATGGGAGCGCCGTCGAGACGGCCGATGAGGGCTCCGACACCGACGAATACGCCGAGTCCGGGCCGACTCCAGCTGCGGAGGCTTCTGCCTCGGCCGCCCCGGAGGTGCCGGCCTCGAAGGCGCCAGCGCCGCCGGCTCCCAAGGCGTGAGCACCGCCGGCTCCAGGGGCGTTAGGACTTGGAGGAAAGCCGGCCCGATGCTGCCATTAGCTTAGGATTTTTCTTTCCTGCATTCCTTTTTTTAGACTGGAATTCCAGCCACTGGGGGTGTATATGTAATGAACACGTGGCCGTGGGCCTTTTATATGTAATGAACTTGTGCCATTTGTCCTAGAAAGAAAGTGCGTGTCGGCTCTTCTTTCACCCTTTGCCTTTTGACTTGTTTGCGCGCCATGATTCCTTCCGGCTTCTGCCCCGCCTGCCCGCTAGCCGGGAGCCGGTCTGGGGCAGGGACGGGGCTTCATCCTTAGGAAAAATAGCGGGCTCCTAGAGTCAACCGGCTAGGGCTAGGTTGAGCCGTAGAGGCTGATTACTAAGATTAACATAGCTCAGCAGGGCCGGTGCGGCTGCCTCGCACGTCGGCTGACCTTCGTGTGAGAGGTTCCTTCGTACCCCGTGGTCCCTTCAGCCGGACAGCCGGGGGCCGGTCTGTAGCTGGTTAGGGAAGGGGAGGCGAAGGGCTGCTTGCTCACGTTATTCGTCCGCCTCGGTGGGCAGCCGGACAAGCCCCTGGGCCCGGGAGCCGGACCCGAATGATGTGCCTCTAGTCAACAGAACTTTGTAGGAATCGAAAATGGTGTGCCCCTGGCGTCGGCTTGGGGGCCGCTGTTGCATTTATAAGCCCAAAAGAGGGGGGATACATACAATGGTTTTCAGCAATAGAACGGACGGAGGAGCGCCGCGTTCCACGGGCGCTCCGTCTCCTCGCTGGAGGCGTCTCTCTTGCGTTTCTGCGGTTTCTGAGCGTCTATTAGGTAGTACGCGTTGTTGCGCAGCGCCCGGCTAACGATGAACGGGCCCTCCCATGGGGAGGACAGCTTGTGCTGGCCGGCGGTTGCTGGACCCACCTGAGCACCAAGTCTCCTTCGCGGAAGGAGAGCGGCCGGATCCGCTTGCTGTGATAATGCCGAAGCTTCTACTGGTAGATGGCCGTCCGGCTCAAGGCCAGCTCGCGGGCCTCCTTGAGGAGGTCGGCGCCGTCTTCCCTCGCCTCCTTTGCGTCCTTCTCGGTGTATAGGGTGACCCGAGGCAAATCGAATTCGATGTCGGTTGGGATGATCGCCTCGGACCCGTAGACGAGAAAGAATGGAGTGTATCCGGTCGACTGGTTGGGCATGGTCCGGAGGCTCCAAAGGACAGCCGGCAGCTCCTCAACCCAACAGCCGACCGACCGGACCAATGGTGTCATGAGCCAGGGCTTGATGCCGGACCGAAGCAGATCGTTCGCCCTCTCAACCTGGCCATTTGACTGCGGGTGGGCGACAGACGCCAGGTCGAGCCGGATGACCCGCCTCGAGCAGAAACGTGCTAGCGCGCCCTTGGCGAAGTTCGTGCCGTTGTCGGTGATGATGTTGTGGGGGACACCGTAACATACCGTGATGTCTTTGATGAACCGGACGGCCGTGGGGCCGTCCAGTTTCTTGATTGGCCGGGCCTCGATCCATTTGGTAAACTTGTCGACGGCGACGAGAAAATGTGTCATGCCGCCTCGTGTGGTTTTGAAAGGTCCCACCATATCCAGCCCCCAGACGGCGAAGGGCCACGAAAGGGGGATGGTCTGGAGGGCGCTTTCTAGAAGATGGCTCCGCGTGCTGAAGCGCTGGCAGCCCTCGCACTTGTCAACCAGCTCCTTGGCCGCCTCCAAAGCAGTCGGCCAGTAAAAACCGTGATGGAATGCTTTGGCCACCAGGGACCTGGAGGCGGCATGATGCCTGCACTCGCCCTGGTGGATGTCGAAGAGGATTTCTTGCCCTTTCTCCGGCTCAACGCAGCGTTGGAAGACGTCGGTGGTGCTGCGATGAACCAACTCGTGGTTGATGATGCTATAGGCCGGGGCCCGGCACTGGATTTGCCTTGCGGTGGCCTCATCGGAGGGGAGCTCGCCGCGCAGGAGGAACGCCAAGATGGGCTGGGCCCATGAGGGAGCCGAGACAGGGGCCGGCCCAGCCCCCGGGACCGGCTTGCCAGCCCCCGGGAGCGAGACGGCGATGGGAGCGTTGATCGTCATTGCGACGGCGGTGAGGCCGGTGCCGGCGCGCGTAGGCATGGCCGACTCGATTGTTGTGGCGGACAGCGTCGGACCGGCGGCGGGTGGTGGCGGAGGCGGCGGGGCTTCCGCAGGCGGTGGGGCCGGTTGGGCGACTGGCTCCACCGGAGTGCCGGCCATGTTTGCCAGCACGAAGATGGACTCCGATTCGGGAGAAGGCTTGACCGAAGGCTTCATCAGTCGCTCGAGGGAGACGCCGGCTGGGATGGCTGCCGGGTGGAGCCGATCTTGGCCAGTGCGTCAGCCGCCTCGTTGTCCACGCGGGGGATGTGGTGGAACTTGCAGCCTTCAAAGGAGTCGGTGAGCTGCTGGACGAGGAAATGATAGCTGGCCATGTTGGCGTCCCTGGCGTCCCATTCGCCAGAGACCTGTTGCACCACGAGGTCAGAGTCGCCAAAGCAAATGATGCGCTGGATGCCGATCTCCTTGGCGAGCCGGATGCCATGGACGAGGGCCTCGTATTTGGCCACATTGTTGGAGGCGGCGAAGTGAATCTAGAGGGCGTAGCGGAGCTGGTCTCCTCTGGGGGACGACAGGACGATGCCGGCTCCCAGGCCGGCTCGCATCTTCGAGCCGTCGAAGTGCATGCGCCAATGCGTGGAGTCGGGCGGAGGCGGCACGAACTGGGTTTCGGCCCAATCGATGAGGAAGTCGGCCATCGCTTGAGACTTGATGGCGGTGCGTGGCTCGTACCGTATTTCGTAGTCGGCTAGGGCAATGGCCCATTTGGCGATCCGGTCGGTGGCGTCCCGGCCGACCATGATTTTGCCCAACGGCGTTGTGCTCACGATGGTGATGACGTGCTCCTGGAAGTACTGCTCCAGCTTATGGGCGGCGAAGTATTCGCCATAGCACATCTTCTGGTAGTGGGGGTAGTTTTGTTTGGAGACGGAGAGGACCTCGCTGAGGTAGTAGACGGGGCGTTGCGTCGGCAGCGCCTTGCCTTCCTCCGGCCGCTCCACCACCAGGACGACGCTGACGACGCGCGTGGTCGCCATAATGTAGGCGAGCAGAGGCTCCTTGTCAGCCGGCGCGGCCAGGATGGACGCGCTAGTGATAGCTCGCTTGAGGTCGCGGAACGCTGCGTCCACCTCGTCGGGCCAGTCGAACAGGGCTGGCCTCTTTGAGAGGTCTCGGTCCGGCTCGACCAAGGCCGACTTGCGTAGGAGCCCGTAGAGGGGCAAAGCCTTTTTGCCCAGCCGGCTGATGAACCGGCTGAGGGAAGCGAAGCAGCCGGTGAATTTCTGGACGTCGCGGAGCCGGACCGGTTTGGGCATGCGCTCAATCGCCCGGTCTTCTCGGCGTTAGCTTCGATGCCGCGGGTGGACACGAAGAAACCCAGGAGCTGGCCGGCTGGGACGCCAAAGAGACACTTCTCTGGGTTGAGCTTGATCTTGTATTCGCGCAAGTTGGCGAACGTCTCCCGGAGGTCGTCGAGAAGGCTGAAGTGCTTCTTGGATTTGACGACGATGTCGTCCACGTAGGCATGGACGTTCCTGCCTATCTAAGGCAGGAGGCACTTCTGCATGCAGCGCTGGAAAGTAGCGCTTGCATTCTTTAGGCCGAAGGACATGGTGATGTAGCAGTAAGCCCTGTAGGGGGTGATGAAGGAGGTCTTTAGCCAGTCGGCCGGGTCCAGCTTTATCTGGTGGTGGCCAGCGTAGGCGTCCAGGAAAGACAACAGATTGCAGCCGGCCATGGAGTCAATGACTTGATCGATCCGCGGCAGGGCGAACGGGTCCTTGGGGCACGCCTTGTTCGGGCTCATGTAGTCAATACACATGCGCCAGGTTTTGTTTTTCTTCAGCACCAGGACTAGGTTGGCCAGCCAGTCCGGGTGAAATACCTCCATGATGAAGCTGGCTGCGAGCAGCCGAGCGATTTCTTCTCCTATAGTACGCAGCTTCTCCTCGGAGAAACGGCGCAGGGGTTGCTTGACCGGTTTCGCATCCGGCCGAACGTGCAGCTTGTGCTCGGCGAACTTCCTCGGAACACCCGGCATGTCCTTTGGGGACCATGCAAAGATGTCCCGATTCTCACGGAGGAAGTCGACGAGCTCGCTTTCCTATTTGCTATCGAGGCGGGAGCCGATGGTCATGCACCGGGTGGGGTTGGCCGGATCGAGCAGCACCTGCATGGTGTCCTTGGACGGCTGGAACGAGCCTTTGCCAACCGACTGGGACGGAGGTGCCGGTACAGCCGGCTGGGCGGAGGCGAGGGCCACCAGCCGGTCGAGCTACCGCTTCTCTGCGGCTATCTCCAGGGCCTCGGCCAGCCGACTGCCATCTCGCGCGCACGCCATTGACATCTGGTACTTGCCGACGATGGTGATGATGCCCTTGGGTCCTGGCATCTTGAGCTTGAGGTAGGCGTAGTGGGGCACCGCCATGAACTTGACGAGAGCGGGCCTACCAAGAAATGCGTGGTAGGGACTGTCGAGGTCCACTACCTCGAACAAAACCGGCTCGCGGCGGAAATGACCGGCGGCACCGAAGAGGACGTCGAGCTTGATCTTGCCGACGGGGTGCAGTACTTTCCAGGCACAATGCCGTGGAAGACGGTCCGACTTGTTTTCAGGTCCTCCACCTTAAGCCCTAGCTTGAGCAGGGTCTCGAGGTAGAGAATGTTGATGCTGCTGCCTCCATCGATCAAAACCCGTGAGAAGCGGCACGAGCGCTTCTCGGAGGCGATGGTGGGATCGAGGACGAGGGCGTAGCTGCCGGGGTTCGGCATCACGGCTGGGTGGTTCACCCGGCTCCAGGGGATCGGCTTCTCGAACCAATGCATGAACTGAGGAGTCGCGGGCATAGTGGCATTCACCTCGCGATGGAGCCGGTGCTGGGCGTGCTTGTTCGTCTCTTCGCTGGTGAAGACGATGTAGCAGTCGTCGTGTTCGGGGAAATGGTCATGTAGCCAGCCGTCGCCCCGAGCAGGAGCGGGGTCCGCCTGAGCCGGACCGGGGGCCCAGCTCGAGCCAAGGCCGGCGCTGGTGCGGGGGCTGGCTACACGGGGGGAGCCGGGAGGCCATCCCCCGGGCCAATCGCTGCGAGAAGTTGCACTGTCGGAGCAGGCGTGTGGCCGGCTTGGCGCTGGAGTTGTTTTTGCAGGGGAGGTCGAACATTTGCCCGAAAGTCAGCTTGGGCTACCAAGCGGCCTTGCCAGTGCACTGGCGCTGACCGGAGGCCTGGCCAGCCGGCTGCTCCCCCTCGACGGAGGCAACCTGTCGGCTCCCGTAGCGGGGATCGGGCTGGTCGTTCTTGCGCTTGCCGTTCTGCGGCTGCCGGTTGTCGACCGCCGCCCACGTCGCGGCGGGAGGCGTAGCCGGCTTGGCCGGTGCCTTAGCCTTCATCCTCATCGAGGAGTCGGCCGTGGCGTATTTGTCCGCTTTGGACATCAGGTCCGCCAGGGAGGTTGGCTCGGAGCACAGGAGCTTGTGCTTGAGGGGGGTGCCATCGTGGCAGCCCTCGATGAAGTACTGGATGGCCTATACCTCGTGTACTCCTTCATAAGAGTTGCAGAGCTCGGTCCAGCGTGTGAGGTAGTCGTGGAGGGGCTCGTCCGGCCCCTGGACGCACATGGCCAGCTCGCGGGGCCGGCCAGGCCATTTGTAGGTGCCGGTGAAGTTGCGGACGAAGGCCTCCTCGAAGTCCGTCCAGGTGTTGACGCTACCGGCGGCCAGGCTGTTCAGCCAGGTGCGGGCCGAGCCGATCAGCATGAGGGGGACGTAGCGGACGGCTACGCGCTTGTTCCCCCTGGCGATCCCGACGGCGGTGGTGTAGTCGATCATCCAGTCCTCCGGCTTGGCGGACTCGGTATACTTCGGGGTGTCGCGGGGGAGCGTAAAGCCGGGTGGAAAAGGCTCGTTACGGATTCGTGGACCGAAGCAGGCCGGACCAATCGAGCCCTCCTCCTCGAGGAGAGTCGACTGTGCCAGCCGGTCAAGATGGAGCCGCGCGTCGTTGTCGCTGTGGGGGACGCGGGGCCCGAGCCGGGCGGCGAGCTCGGGGCGGACAGCCGGCGGGATGGACCGTGCGGGTTCCTACCGCGGGGGCGGAGTATGCCCGCGGGTGCGCCGGCTGCCGCCGGCCGGCGCCTCGTCCCGGCAGTGGCTGCCAGCCGGATTGCTGTTGCGCCGGCTATTCACCGCCGGCTGCTCGCTTCCGCGTGATGGGGCGCATTGAGGGTTGCTCCCCGGGCGTTCCGACCGAAGGGACGAGGGGTGCTGGAGCGCTGAGCCAGCCGGCGGTCAGCGGCCCCAACGTTCTCGCCCTCGGGACGGGGGTACTCGGAGACGGCCCCGCCGGGGGTGAGGACGACCTGTTGTGCGTTGGCGGTGTCGATGAGGTCCTTGATGTGCCGCTCTCGCGCGGCCCGCTCCTCGCCATCCAAGGTCGCCAAATCCTCATAGGCAACCTTGGCGGTGCGCAGGTTGGCTGTCGGGGTGTCATAGACGGGGAAACGGCCACCGAGGATTTCTGCAACCACGCGGCCGCGTTCTCGCACAGCACCACGCCGGCTGGGCTCAGGGCCAGCCGTGGTGAGACCGTACGCGGAGTTGTACTCCCGCTGCGTGGCCTCCATCCGGCGCCGCACGGCAGCGAGGGCGCGGGCGTCTTCGAACAACAGGCGACGGGCCGCCTCCAGCTCGGCTCTGGCGGCGACCGGGTCCGTCGTCGTAGCGATAGGGGTACCCAGACCCCGTAGGGTGGCGGCGAGTGGGTCGGAGGTGCCGGCGCGAGCGGCGGCTGCGTCGGCCTCGGCCGCTCGCACGCGGCCCGAAGTGATGGAGGAGACAATGACCATACCGACGCTGACTCTCGACGGGACGGGGGCCACTGTTGCCACGCATGCCCTGCAGACGGTATACAATGCCTGGCCGGCTGGGCGCAGCCGGCGGACCACCTCCGACGGGGCGTAGCCAGATCGCAGGAGGAGGCGGCCTGCCCTTTAATCGCGTCAAGGGGAAAGGGGCGCTGGAGGCTACCCCGGGGTCATCCCCCCATCACTCTCGTCGGCGTAGTAGCTCACGTGTAAGTGTGGAGTTGAACATTCACGTCGAGATAGTCGCACATGCGTGACAGCGGAGTTGCACAATCTTGCTCCCATAGTGGCACACACACGGCTGCAGAGTTACATACTTTCGTTGGCAGATGTGCCCGCTCTCTTTGGTCGCGGGAGTTGCACACTCTCATTGGTATATTAGCTCACGCAAGATTGCGGGAGTTGCACATGCGCGGCGGCATAGTCGCACAAACAAGACCATGAAGTTGCACTATCTCATTGGCGTAGTAGCTCACGCACAACCACGAAATTACACACTCCCGCGTTGGCATAGTCGCATATGCGTGGCCGTGAAGTTGCACACTCTCATGCGCATAGTTGCACACGTACTGCTACGACAGGTGCTCACACAGCCGTGGAGTCGCACACTCTCGACGGCATTAGTCGCACATGCGTGGCCATGGAGTTGCACAATCTCGTCTGCATAGTCGTAAATGCATGGCCACGGAGTTGTACACTCTCATCTACATAGTCGCACATGCATGACCACAGAGTTGCACATTCTCATCTGCATAGTCGCACATGAATTGTTGCGGGAGGTGCTCATGCCTGGCCACATAGTTGCATACTCTCGTGCGTATAATCACACATGTATGACCGCATAGTTGTACACTCACACACGCACACTGTTGCGGGAGGTGCTCAAGTCCAACCACAAAGTTGCACACTCTCGTCTGCATAATCGCACATGCGTGGCCACAGAGTTGCACATTCTCGTTCACATAATTGCACACGCACTGCTACGGGAGTTGCACATGCACAATGGGGTAGTTGATCACGCGCGATTGCATAGTTGCACACCCTGACCGACATAGTTGCTCACACACGGACCGCGGGTTGACACACTCATATAGGATAGTCCCTCACGCACGAGCGTGGGGGCTACACACGCACAACGACTACCAAGCAGTTGGTAGGGTAGTTGGTCGGGACAACAGACAAAAATTGCACATTTCACTGTTAGGTAGTAGTATGGGGTGATGCCATCAGTGAAAAATACATGTCCACGGTTAGAAGGAAAAATTGCACATCGACTATCAGCTAGTTGCACATGGACGGTTAAACAGTTGCACCAAACGGAGACTAAATTGCACATAAAAAAAGTTTGTTAAAATATACCCATGCAGGATCTAGTTTCGAAGAGCACGTCGTGAAGGCTCGAACGGTGCAAATGGATCTTAATTTCGACACAGGGTTTAAAAATTATGACTTTTTAAAATTTTGGAAATTCGAATTAAATGCGTTCACACTTGTTTACATGGATGATTTTGTAATACCTTTCAGTTTACATGATACCTTTTATAATATATGGACTATAATTTTCTTATATTAATTAGAGGAGACAAATTATTACCCTTTATAGATTGGGGGATAGAAAGTTTCCATTTTAGGCCGGCTGCTCGGGAAGGTTAACGAGCAGCCGGCTTCTCGCTAGATTTGTCCATTATTTAAAATAGCTTGGTGGACCTTGAGCACCAAATGGCATTTTTGTCCTTAACATACCCCCTTGAGAGTGCTCGAGAAATAAATATCAATGGACACATAATATATCAAACACATTGTATCATGTTTTTATAAAGTTCGTCAAACATAAAATTGTTTAGGTTAGGATGAAACAAATCCGACAACCGCGGGGGGGGGGATCCCTACCTGAATTTTCTCATTCCATTTTCTGAAAGAGTTGGTGTGAAATGACAGACTTCCACGCAGTGAGGCCACGTGAGAGATGGGGAGCGGAGCTACTAACCAGCAAGGTCGGAATGGGCAGGCCTTGCAAGAGCTTCATGGCGCAAATGGCAAGTCACCTTGTCCGCCGAGACCACAACATCTCCATGGCAGCCCAAGAGCAGGCTTTGTAAGACCGGTAGCTGCTCTTGGAAGGCCGCATTCATGTGTTTCCACGGGTTCCAACATGACAAAAGCGCGAGAATAGAAGTCGTGCGAACAACAACCCTGAGGGGGAAAATAATACACATGCATGTCAACGTCGGCGTCGTGAGAGAAGCTCACTCCCAAGGCAGCCTAGGAAGCATTTGGTTGCTCACATTTGGGCCAGCCAGGTCTTAGCGGGATGAAAACACATTGTTTGGTTGACTGTGCTACACGCGTTTCAACCCACGCGGACCTTAAAGCAGTTCCGAGCCTGACCCGCGAGCTACTGTCGAATTGATAGTTTCTTCGTAGCCATGCGGAGCGTGGCCACACGTGGCTCTTGGCTACAGGCCTCGGGGAGCGCGCGAGACGAACTGGATGTCTCATAACTCCCTCTCCCTCTCGTGTCACCGCCCAGTCCTCCATTCGCACCACTCCCTCTCACTCTCCTCACCGCCCGTTGCTCTCCTCTCCTCTCCTCTCCTCCAATGAGTCGCTCATCGTCGCGTCGTCCGCTGACCCTCATCAGTCACGGTAGAACCGCATCCACGAGCGGTGGGTTGCCTTGGCGAACTCCGGGTGGACCTGGTGCGAGCTCTGCGGACAACGTCTCAGCTATGTAGTAGGCCGCCACCTTCAGCCAATGCGGTCTCGGTTGCTCCGGCTCCGCCGCCGTATCCGGACCTCATGGTCATGGGTTCAGTGGCGCCGCCGGAGGGGACGGCCACCATGTTGCTAGTTCGAACCCTTCTTGGTGTGGGTTCCCCCCTCCCCATCTGAGGGTTTGCTTCATGGACGTCGGCACCCTCCTTCTCGACTACGCTCGTGTCCTCGAGCACCAGGCCAATGCCGATGGACGTCCGCATTGGCAGCTCCTCCTCCTCTTCATCGGCCATCTCCTTCTCGCCGGGGTTTTCTTCCCGGCAGGCGTACGCTCCAGCCGCTCCGGTAAGAATGAAATCCCCTCTATGTGTGTAGATGTGTAGATTAGGGTTTTCATCATTAGCATGCATTGGATTGGATTCGATTCGATACAATTCCAATCGAATCGATTGGATTCGATCCCTTCTTGCGTGGTACTGTTCATAGGCAGGATAGTAGTGTTCTTGCTTGTTAGGTGTTTGATGTGCATTCTTAGTAGTGTTCATAGGCATGATAGTTGTGTTCACATGCATGCTAGATTGTTGTGTGTTTCATGTTCAAGTGTACTGCGTAGTGCTTAATGCTTAGTGTTGCTCATGATGTACACTGTTGACGGGGGGATGACCCCGGGGTAGCCTCAAGCGCCCCTTTTCCCCCGCCTCCTAACGCGATTAAAGGGCGGGCCGCCTCCCCCTGCGGTCCGGCTGCGCCCTGTCGGAGGTGATCCGCCGGCTATGCCCAGCCGGCTGAGCATTGGATACCGTCTACAAGGCATACATGGCAATAGTGGCCCCCATCCCGTCGAGGGTCAGCGCCGATATGGCTACAGCGAGGACGTTATGGCCTCTGACCCTGGCGGATGGTGACCGGGCTTCCAACTGTGCCGGCACGCCTCCAACCACTCCGTTACCTGCCCCGGCGTGGCTACAAGGTGGCCGGTCGTACCGCTGACCCCGGCCCGCCACCGCAAGACGACGCCACAAGGTGCGGCCCGTGCCGTGATGTGACCGGCGTCAGGGCCCGCCTCGCACGCCCCGCCGATTCCTGACAGGACTCTTCAGCCGGCGGGACCTACCGGTGACAAGACCCCCCGGCCGGGCCCCCGCAGCCGGCCAGAGAGGCTGCCAGCTGGGGGCCCCTTTGGCCTTCTACTTGTATTGTATTCCGGGGGGTTGGCCTATAAAACCCCCCGGGCCACCCCCATGCAGAGGGGGATCGATCAGCTGCTCTCTGAGAGTTCCCTTCACATCCACTCCACACACACGCGTGTAGAGAGGCGGAAGAGCAGGCTAGCTCCTTCTTCCTCCTCGTTCCATACAGCTCAAGGAGCACCATTGTAACCCGACCATTGTCTCAACTAGACCGAGCAGGACTAGGGCTATTACCTCCCACGGAGGGCCCCGAACCTGGGTACATCGTGTGTCAGCCACCGCTTGTGCCTAATCCCGCTCCCAGAGCCCGCCGGCGTCCTTCGACCCCTCTCGATAAGCCTACCTATGGCATATGCAGTGACAAAACCACGACAGTTGGCGCCCACCGTGGGGCTCGCCGCGGCGCGGACCGGAGTCACGCTCCGGGCGGGACCCTTCACCACCTCCCCCGACCGCCTCGCGTCCGCGCAGAACCACGTGCTCGTGGGGCTTGCTCCGGCAAGCCTTGCGGGCAGCGCGGCCGGCATCTCTAACGAGTGCCTTGGCCGCAACCTAGCGCTCGACGTCGCCGCGCTCGCTGGGCGGTTCGGCAAGCTGAGCCTCACCGAAGAACCGGAGGCCAAAGAGTACCCTAGTTGGGTGTTTGACTGCACCGACCCTCCCTCGTCCATGGGCACGCTCGCCATGGGTGAGGCCATCGTCCCCCACACCCGTGTGGGAGTGATGGTCACCGTCTCCTCCACCACTTCAGGCCGTGAGCGGGCGGCTGAGGCCGGCGCAGCCACCGCCCACGCCGGCACCTCCGACCCACTCGCCGCCACCCTCCGGGGTCTGGGCACTCCTATCGCCACGACGGCGGACCCGGCCACCGCCAGAGCCGAGCTAGAGGCGGCCCGTCGCCTGCTATTCGAAGACGCCAGTGCCCTTGTTGCCGAACGGCGCCGGATGGAGGCTATGCAGCGAGAATACAACTCCGCGTACAGTCTCACCCCGGCCGGTCCCGAGCCCAGCCGGTGTGGCGCCGTGCGAGAACGCGGCCGTGTGGTCGCAGAGATCCTCAACGGCCGCTTCCCCGTCTACGACACTCCCGCGGCCTACCTGCGCGCCACCAAGGTTGCAAGATCAAGCTCGACGTCCTCTTCGGAGACGCCAGTCATTTCTGCCGCGAACCGGTTTTGTTCGAGGTAGTGGACCTCGACAGTCCCTAACACGCATTGCTAGGCAGGCCCGCTCTCGTCAAGTTCATGGCGATCCCCCACTACGCCTACCTTAAGCTCAAGATGTCGGGTCCCAAGGTCATCATCACCATCGCCGGCACGTACCAGATGTCGATGGCGTGCGCGCGAGATGGCGGCCGGCTGGCCGAGGCCCTGGAAATAGCAGAGGAGAAACGGCAGCTCGACCGGCTGGTGATCCTCGCCTCCGCCCAACCGGCCGTGCCGGCACCTCCGTCCCAGTCGGTTGGCGAAGGCTTGTTCTAGCCGTCCAAGGACACCAGGCAGGTGCCACTCGATCCAGTCGACCCCACCCAGTGCGTGACCATCGGCTCCCGCCTCGACAGCAAATAGGAAGGCGAGCTCGTCGACTTCCTCCGTGAGAATCGGGACATCTTTGCATGGTCCCCCAAGGACATGTCGGGTGTTTCGAGGAAACACCGAGCACAAGCTGCACGTACGGCCGGATGTGAAGCCGGTCAAGCAACCCCTGCGCCGTTTCTCCAAGGAGAAGCGGCGTACTATAGGAGAAGAAATTGCCTGGCTGCTCGCAGCCGGCTTCATCATGGAGGTGTTTCACCCGGACTGGCTGGCCAACCCAGTCCTGGTGCTGAAGAAAAACAAGACCTGGCCCATGTGTATCGACTACACGAGCCTTAACAAGGCGTGCCCCAAGGACCCGTTCGCCCTGCCGCGGATCGATCAAGTCATCGACTCCACGGCCGGCTGCGATTTGTTGTCTTTCCTAGACGCCTACTTCGGCTACCACCAGATAAAGCTGGACCCGGCCGACCGGCTCAAGACCTCCTTCATCACCCCTTACGGGGGCTACTACTACATCACCATGTCCTTCGGCCTGAAGAACGCAGGCGCTACCTTCCAGCTCTGCATGCAGAAGTGCCTCCTGCCTTAGATAGGCAGGAACGTCCACGTCTTCTCCACCACTTCGGGCCGCGTGCGAGCGGCCGAGGCCGACGCAGCCGCCGCTCGTGCCGGCACCTCCGACCCACTCACCGCCACCCTTCGGGGTCTGGGTACCCCTATCGCTACGACGACGGACCCGGTCGCCGCTAGAGCCGAGTTGAAGGCGGCCCGTCACCTGCTGTTCGAAGACGCCTGCGCCCTTGCTGTCGTGCAGCGCCGGATGGAGGCCACGCAGCGGGAGTACAACTCCGCGCACGGTCTCACCCCGGCTGGCCCTGAGCCCAGCCGGCGTGGTGCTTTGCGAGAACGCGGCCGCGTGGTTGTAGAAATCCTCGGCGGCCGTTTCCCCGTCTATGACACCCTAGCAGCCAGCCTGCGCACCGCCAAGGTTGCCTATGAGGATTTGGCGACCTTGGAGGGCGAGGAGCGGGCCGCGCGAGAGCGGCACATCAAGGACCTCATCGACACCGCCAACGCACAACAGGTTGTCCTCACCCCCGGCAGGGCCGTCTCTGAGTTCCCCCGTCCCGATGGTGAGAACGCTAGGGCGGCTGACCGCCGGCCGGCTCAGCACTCCAGCACCCCTCGTCCCTCCGGCCAGAACGCCCGGGGGAGCAACCCTCAACGCGCCCCATCACACGGAAGCGAGCAGCCGGTGGTGAACAGCCGGTGCAGCAGCAATCCGACTGGCAGCCACTGCTGCGACGAGGCGTCGGCCGACGGCCGCCGGCGCACCCGCGGGCATACTCCGCACCCGCGGCAGGAACCCGCGCGGTCCATCCCGCTGGATGTCCGCCCTGAGGTCGCCGCTCTGCTCGGGCCCCGTGTCCCCCACAGCGACAACGACGCGCAGCTCCGTCTTGATCGGCTCGCACAGTCGGCTCTCCTCAAGGAGGAGGGCTCGATTGGTCCGGCCTGCTTCGGTTCACGAATCCGCAACGAGCCTTTTCCACACGGCTTTACGCTCCTCCGTGACACCCTGAAGTATACCGGGGCCGCCAAGCCGAAGGACTGGATGATCGACTACACCACCGCCGTCGGGATCGCCAGGGGGAACAAGCGCGTAGCCGTCCGCTACGTCCCCCTCATGCTGATCGGCTCGGCCCGCACCTGGCTGAACAGCCTGGCCGCCGGCAGCATCAACACCTGGACGGACTTTGAGGAGGCCTTCGTCCGCAACTTCACTGGCACCTACAAACGGCCTGGCCGGCCCCGCGAGCTGGCCATGTGCGTCCAGGGGCCGGACGAGCCCCTCCGCGACTACCTCACGCGTTGTACGAGCTCCGCAACTCCTATGAAGGAGTACACAAGGTACAGGCCATCCAGTACTTCATCGAGGACTGCTACGATGGCACCCCCCTCAAGCACAAGCTCCTGTGCTCCGAGCCAACCTCCCTGGCGGACCTGATGTCCAAAGCGGACAAATACGCCATGGTCGACTCCTCGATGAGGATGAAGGCTAAGGCACCGTCCAAGCCGGCTACGCCTCCCGCCGCGACGCGGGCGGCGGTCGACAACCGGCAGCCGCAGAATGGCAAGCGCAAGAACGACCTGCCCGATCCCCGCTATGGGAGCTGGCAGGTCGCCTCCGCCGAGGGGGGGCAGCCGGCTGGCCAGGCCTCCGGTCAGCGCCAGCGCACCGGCAAGGCCGCCTGGTAGCCCAAGATGACTTTCGAGCAATGCTCGACCTCCCCTGCAAAAACAACTCCGGCGCCAAGCCGGCCACGCACACGCTTCGGCAGTGCAGCTTCTCGCAGCGATTAGCCCGGGGGGATGGCCTCCCGGCTCCCCCCGCGTAGCCAGCCCCCGCACCAGCGCTGGTCCCGGCTCGAGCCCCGGCCCCGGTCCGGCTCAGGCGGACCCAGCTCCGGCTCGGGGCGACGGCCAGCTACATGACCGTTTCCCCGAACACGACGACTGCTACGTCGTCTTCACCAGCGAAGAGACGAACAAGCACGCCCAGCACCGGCTCCACCGCGAGGTGAATGCCACTATGCCCGCGACTCCTCAGTTCATGCATTCGTCCGAGAAGCCGATCGCCTGGAGCAGGGCGGACCACCCAGCCGTGATGCCAAACCCCGGCAGCTACGCCCTCGTCCTCGATCCCACCATCGCCTCCGAGAAGCGCTCGTGCCGCTTCTCGTGGGTTTTGATTGATGGAGGCAGCAGCATCAACATTCTCTACCTCGACACCCTGCTCAAGCTAGGGCTTAAGGTGGTGGACCTGAAAACAAGTTGGGCCGTCTTCCACGGCATTGTGCCTGGAAAGTCCTGCACCCCCGTCGGCAAGATCAAGCTCGACGTCCTCTTCGGCGACGCCGGTCATTTCCGCCGCGAGCCGGTTTTGTTCGAGGTAGTGGACCTCGACAGTCCCTACCACGCATTGCTTGGCAGGCCCGTTCTCGTCAAGTTCATGGCGGTCCCCCACTACGCCTATCTCAAGCTCAAGATGCCAGGACCCAAGGGCATCATCACCATCGCCGGCAAGTACCATATGTCAATGGCGTGCGTGCGAGATGATAGTCGGCTGGCCGAGGCCCTGGAGATAGCCGAAGAGAAGCGGCAGCTCGACCGGCTGGTGGCCCTCGCCTTCGCCCAGCCGGCTGTACTGGCACCTCCATCCCAGTCGGTCGGCGAAGGCTTGTTCCAGCCGTCCAAGGACACCAGGCAGGTGCTGCTCGATCCGGCCGACCCCACCTAGTGCGTGACCATCGGATCCCGCCTCGATAGCAAATAGGACAGCGAGCTCATCGACTTCCTCCGTGAGAATCGGGACATCTTTGCATGGTCCCCCAAGGACATGCCGGGTGTTCCGAGGAAGTTCGCCGAGCACAAGCTGCACGTTCGGCCGGATGCGAAGCCAGTCAAGCAACCCCTACGCCGTTTCTCCGAGGTGACACGGCGTACTATAGGAGAAGAAATCACCCGGCTGCTCGCAGCCGGCTTCATCATGGAGGTATTTCACCCGGACTGGCTGGCCAACCCAGTCCTCGTGCTGAAGAAAAACAAGACATGGCGCATGTGTATCGACTACACAAGCCTGAACAAGGCGTGGCCCAAGGACCCGTTCGCCCTGCTGTGGATCGATCAAGTCATCGACTCCACGTCCGGCTGCGATCTGCTGTCTTTCCTGGACGCCTACTCCGGCTACCACCAGATAAAGCTGGACCCGGCCGACCGGCTCAAGACCTCCTTCATCACCCCTTACGGGGGCTACTGCTACATCACCATGTGCTTCGGCCTGAAGAACGCAGGCGCTACCTTCCAGTGCTACATGCAGAAGTGCCTCCTGCCTCAGGTAGGCAGGAACATCCACGTCTACATGGACAACATCGTCGTCAAATCCAAGAAGCACTTCAGCCTCCTTGACGACCTTCGGGAGACGTTCGCCAACTTACGCGAATACAAGATCAAGCTCAACCCAGAGAAGTGTGTCTTCGGCCTCCCAGCCGGCCAGCTCCTGGGTTTCTTCGTGTCCGCCCGCGGCATCGAAGCTAACCCCGAGAAAATCCGGGCGATTGAGCGCATGCCCAAGCCGGTACGGCTCCGCGACGTCTAGAAGTTCACCGGTTGCCTCGCTTCCCTCAGCCGGTTCATCAGCCGGCTGGGGGGGAAGGCCTTGCCCTCTGTGGGCTCCTACGCAAGTCGGCCCTAGTCAAGCCAGGCTGAGACCTCTCAAAGAAGCCGTCCCTGTTTGACTGGCCCGACAAGGCGGACGTGGCGTTCCGCGACCTCAAGCGAGCTCTCACCAGCGCGCCCATCCTGGCCGCGCCGGCTGACAAGGAGCCTCTGCTCACCTACATTGCGGTGACCACGTGCGTCGTCAGCGTCGTCCTTGTGGTGGAGCGGCCGGAGGAAGGCAAGGCGCTACCGACGTAGCGTCCCGTCTACTACCTCAGCGAGGTCCTCTCCGCCTCCAAGCAAAACTACCCCCATTACCAGAAGATGTGCTACGGCGTATACTTCGCCGCCCAGAAGCTGAAGCAGTACTTCCAGGAGCACGTCATCACCGTCGTGAGCACAGAGCCGCTGGGAAAAATCATGGCCGGCCGGGACGCCACCGGCCGGATCGCCAAATGGGCCATCGCCCTGGCCGACTACGAAATACGGTACGAACCACGCACCGCCATCAAGTCCCAGCCAATGGCCGACTTCCTCGTCGACTGGGCTGAAACCCAGTTCGTGCCGCGTCCGCCCGACTCCACGCATTGGCGCAGGCATTTCGACGGCTCGAAGATGCGAGCCAGCCTGGGAGCCGGCATCATCCTGTCGTCCCCCAAAGGAGACCAGCTCCGCTACGCCCTCCAGATCCACTTCGCCGCCGCCAACAACGTGGCCGAATACGAGGCCCTCGTCCATGGCCTCCGGCTCGCCAAGGAGATCGGCATCCAGCGCATCATCTGCTTCGGCGACTCGGACTCATGGTGCAACAGGTCTCTGGCGAGTGGTACGCTAGGTACGCCAACATGGCCAGCTATCGCTTCCTCGTCCAGCAGCTCACTGGCTCCTTCGAGGGCTGCGAGTTCCACCATATCCCCCGTGCAGACAACAAGGTGGCCAACGCGCTGGCCAAGATCGGCTCCACCCGGCAGGCCATCCCAGCCGGCGTCTCCCTCGAGCGGCTGATGAAGCCTTCGATCAAGCCTTCTCCCGAATCGGAGTCCATCTTTGTGCCGGCAAACGCGGTCGGTACCTCAGCGGAACCGGCAGCCCAACCAGCCCCGCCGGCTGCGGTAGCTTTGCCGACTCCACCACCACCATCCGCCAGTCCGGCACCGCCCGCCGTGGCGATCGAGCCGGTCACGCCTACGCACGCCGGCGCCGGCCTCGTCGCCATCATGACAACGGTCAATGCTTCCACCGCCGCCTCGCTCCCGGGGGCTGGCGAGCCGGTCCCGGGGGCTGGGTCGGTCCCTGTCTCGGCTCCCTCATGGGCCCAGCCTATCCTAGCGTTCCTCCAGCACAGCGAGCTCCCCTCTGATGAGGCCATGGCAAGGCAAATTCAGCGTCGGGCCCCGGTCTACAGTATCATCAACTACGAACTGGTTCATCACAGCACCACCGACGTCTTCCAACGCTGCGTCGAGCCGGAGTAAGGGCAAGAAATCCTCCTCGACATCCACCAGGGCAAGTGCGGGCATCACGCCGCCTCCAGGTCCCTGGTGGCCAAAGCATTCTGTCACGGTTTCTACTGGCCGACCGCTCTGGAGGCGGCCAAGGAACTCGTCGACAAGTGTGAGGGCTGCAAGCGCTTCAGCACGCAGAGCCATCTTCCGGCTAGCGCTCTCCAGACCATCCCCCTCTCGTGGCCATTCGCCATCTGGGGTCTGGACATGGTGGGACCTTTCAAGACCGCATGAGGCGGCATGACACATTTGCTTGTCGCCGTCGACAAGTTTACCAAGTGGATCGAGGCCCGGCCAATCAAGAAACTGGACGGCCCCACGGCCGTCCGGTTCGTCGAAGACATCACGGTACGTTACGGCGTCCCCCATAGCATCATCACCGACAATGGCACGAACTTCGCCAAAGGCGCGCTGGCGCGTTTCTGCTCAAGGCGGGGCATCTGGCTCGACCTGGCATCCGTCACCCACCCGCAGTCGAACGGCCAGGTTGAGAGGGCAAACGACCTCCTCCTGTCCGGCATCAAGCCCCGGCTTGTGACGCCCCTGGTCCGGTCGGTCGGCTGTTGGGTCGAGGAGCTGTCGGCTGTCCTCTGGAGCCTCCAGACCACGCCCAACCGGTAGACCGGCTACACTTCGTTCTTTCTCGTTTACGGGTCCGAGGTGATCATCCCCATCGACATCGAGTTCGATTCGCCTCGGGTCACCCTGTACACCGAGAAGGATGCGAGGGAGGCAAGGGAAGACGGCGTCGACCTCCTCGAGGAGGCCCGCGAGCTGGCCTTGAGCCGGACGGCCATCTACCAGCAGAAGCTCCGGCATTACCACAGCAAGCGGATCCGGTCGCTCTCCTTCCGCGAAGGAAACTTGGTGCTCAGGCGGATCCAGCGAACTGCCGGCTAGCACAAGTTGTCCTACCCATGGGAGGGCCCGTTCATCGTCAGCCGGGCGCTGCGCAACAACGTGTACTATCTAATAGATGCCCAGAAGCCGCAAAAGCACAAGAGAGACGCCTCCGGCGAGGAGACGGAGCACCCGTGGAACGCGGCGCTCCTCCGTCCATTCTATTGCTGAAAACCATTGTATGTATCCTCCCTCTTTTGGGCTTACGAATGCAATGGTAGCCCCCAAGCTGGCGCTGGGGGCACGCCCCTCTTTTTTCAATTCCCACAAAGTTCTGTCATTTAAGGCACGTCAACCGGGTCCGGCTCCCGGGCCCGGGGGCTCGCCCGGCTCCCCACCGAGGCGGACTAATAATGTGAGCGAGCAACCCTTCGCCTCCCCTCCCCTAACTAGCTACAGAATGGCTCCCGGCTGTCTGGCTGAAGGGACCGCGTGGTACGAAGGAGCTTCTCACACGAAAGTCAGCCGATGCGCGCGGCAGCCGGACCGGCCCAGCCGAGCTATGTTAATCCTAGTAACCGGCCTCCGCCGACTCAACCTAGCCCTAGCCGGTTGACTCTAGGAGCCTGCTATTTTCCCAAGGATGAAGCCCCGTCCCTGTCCCAGACCGGCCCCGGCTGGCTGGCAGGCGGGGCGGAAGCCAGAGGGAGTCCCGGCGCGCAAACAAGTCAAAAGGCAAAGGGTGAAAGAAGAGCCGGCACGCACATTCTTTCTAAGATAAATGCCACAAGTTCATTACATATACACCCCCAGTGGGTGGAATTCCAGTCTAAAAACAAAAATGTAGGAAAGAAAAGTCCTAAGCTATGGCAGCATCGGGCCGGCCTTCCTCCAAGCACTAACGCCGCTGGAGCCGGCGGTGCTTACGCCTCGGGAGCCGGCGGCGCTGGCGCCTTCGAGGCCGGCACCTCCGGGGCGGCCGAGGTAGAAGCCCCCGCAGCTGGGGCCGGCTCGGACTCGGCGTATTCGTCAGTGTCGGAGCCTTCATCGGCCGTCTCGGCGGAGCTCCTATCCGGGTCGTCCAGGGTGAGCCCGTACTGGTCCTCCGGGACCACCATGCCGTCCGCCCCACGCTCCGGGACGTACTCGTCCCACGCAGCAAAGGACGCATGGTCGCTCGCCCCCACCAGCATCTCGTCGGCCACCGCCTCCAGCTCCGGGTCGGCACCAGCGCACTGGGCCGTGAGCAAGCCCAAGTCCAGCTCGGGGTACCACGATTTGGCGATGCGGAGTGCCATGTCCGTGTCAGCTCGTGCCACGGAGGCCCTCCAGGCGTTCACCCGCGCCGTCCCGAACTCCAGCCACCTCGACAACCGGTTCATGGAGGCCGGCTCCACCGTGCCGGGCCAGAGCGTGCGGACCAGCGTCATGCCGGCCGCTTGGAGCTGCTTCAGGGCACGGACCACCTCTGACAGACGCGCCTCGGCGGCGATCCCCACCTCGTCCAGGGTCCAAGGGGCTAGCGGCCCGACGGCCTCTCCTTGCGCCCGCCGGGCCTCACGGTCGGCCTCCACGGCCGCCTCCGTGACCTCCCGCGTGCCAGGGAAAAGCCCTAAGAAGAGGATGGGGGATGAGCAGGGAGGCAAACCAGAAAACCAAGAAGGAAGGTGCGAGAAGAGCAAGGCGACGGAAACTTACTGTGCAGCATTTGGTCCACCTCGTGCCCTTGCTCCTGCAGCCGCACCTTCCTGGCGGACCACTCCTGGCGCCGGTGCTCGTGCTCATCCCGGGCCGCCTGCGCGTCCTCGACCGCCTTGGCTAGGGCGGCGTCCTTGGCTTCCAGCTCCTCGTGGAGCGCCTTCTCCCGCTCCTCCGCCTGCCGACGAAGGGCCGCCTCTTGGTCCGCCAGCGTTTGACGATGGGCCACCTTGTGGCCCTCCCGCTCCGCCTTCGCCTGGTCCGCCTCCCCACGGAGCCGGTCACCCTCCGTTGTCAGGAGTTCCCACTCCTCGTAAAGGCGCACCACCTGGCGTCAGAGGCAGACCGTCTCAGCATGGGCGGCTGCATAAGACATGAGAGTCAGAAAGGATTCAGCCCGCCTCCGGGGCAGCCGGCCTGATTCCCGGGGTCTACACCCAGTGGGTGCGCTTGTGCGCTCCCACTGGAAGATCACAAGACGCTCGCAAGGGCAACGTACCTCGCAGGTCCGCGGACACGATGGCGAGCCAGTTCTCAGCTCCCCGGTACAACCCCAGCAGGGCGTTGTACGCTGCCACCCGATGGTCGTGCGCTGCCTACAAAACAACAAGAGCTTTAGCCTTGACCCGCCTGCGCCCCAGCTGGCTCGAGCCTCGGGGGCTATGCCCAGTGGGTGCGCTGGTGCGTCCCCACTGGAAAAGACGGAAAACGCAAGTAAAAGGAAGAAGGAAAGAAGAAACTCACCGCGACCGCCTGCTCCAAGCTCACCAGCCGGTCGCTGGCGGCCCGAGCGTCTTGCGTCGCCTGGGTGCGGGCCGCCGCAAATGCTTCCACAGCGGCAGCCACCGCCTCTCCGAGGGCGCTCGACGGCCCGCCTAGAGACGGGCTCCCGACCGCCGCCTAGGTCTGCTGCAGCCGCCCCCCATCTGTGGGTTCTCCCTTGTTGGAGACCTCGATGTGACCGGCCCCTCCGGTCGCCGCCGCGCAGGGGGGCACCGTCAACGCACTTGCGGCGGCCATTTTCACGGCCACCGCGGCTCCCCCCTCTGGCACCCCACCTTCGGCTGCTCCGGTCTGACTCTCCTTCGACGTCAGCGCCTCCGAAGCTAGCGCCTCCGAAGACGGCACATCCGGTGGTGGCGCCTCCGAAGCCGGTAGCTCCGGCCTCGGCGGCACGTCGCCGGCAATCGGCCGAGTGGCATTACGGCACATTGTCGTCTCGTCCCCCGCGACCATCACGCTCGCCTCCGCCCTTTGCCCAGAGCCATGGTGGCCCTTCGCCCGGAGCCGTGGTGGCCCTTCGACCTCTTCTCCCGGCCGCGGGGGAAGGGCTCCCAAGCTCTGCCCGCGGTCTCCCCACCATTTCCTTGGAGGAGGGGGAACGACTCCCACGCTCCGCCAGCGGCCTCCCCGCTGCCTCCCCCTCGCCTCTTCGCCGCCTCCTCCCAGGGGCAGAGCTCCTGGACACGCCGCTCCCGCTCGGCCGCCTCAAAGTCGAGCCATGCTTGGCGCTTCCTCTCCTCGGCCGCCGACGGCGGCGCCGCCCTCTCCGTCCCGCCACCGGGTGTCCTCCCCAGGGCGCGCGCCTCCCTGGTCACGAGGAAGTAAGAGACTGGGGGGAGGGCATGACGGACCAAGGTGGAGGAAAAGACAGACTTACCCGGTGACAACGGGGATCGCCCTCCTCACGGGCCCCGCCTGGGCGACCTTCTGCTTCTTGCCTCCACCTCTGCGACTGCCGCCCGGCTGCGTGGTCACCACACGCTTGGGCACCGGCTTGGTGGCAGCCGGCCCCTTCCCCCTATCGCCCATGACCGGGCCTCCCCGACTGGGGCCGTCGCCAGCTCGAGGTTGGCGCCTCCGCGGCATCGTGACCTCGTCCTCCAAAGCCTCGGACTTCTCCGGAGCCTCGGCAACGCGCATCTGGGGAGGGGACTCTCCCGTCGATTCGGCCTCTTCGGCCCCCTCCGTCTCTGTCTCCGCATCGCCGGCACCGGATGCTCCGGCTCGCTAGGAATCGGCCGCTCCACGTCGTCGGCGTCCTCGACCTCCTCGGGGTCCGACTCTGCCGTGTCGGGGGCCGGCCCCCCGTAGTTCTGTAGCAAAGGGAAGAGCTGCGGGCGAGCCGGGAGGCGTGCTGTCAGACTAAGGGGGAGGGTATCACCTCTAAAAGAAGACGAAGAGGAGGAACTGGCTTGTCACTTACCCGTGGTGCCGGGCGGCTCCGGCTGTACGGGGTTTTCCCCCATTGCCATTCTCCCTCTGCCATCTTCATGGTCGAAATGGCATTCACCCTCCTCGCCACATAGGCCGGCTTCATCTCCTTGGTGGAGAGCCGGCAGGGGTCATGGCGTCCTCCCATCTGGCAGATGAGGTGTGGCTGGCTCTACAGCGGCTGCACTCGGCGCGCCACTATCATGGCCAGCAGGTCCGTGGCCTTCAGTCCCTCCGACCCGGTCATTGCGAGCAGGCGCTCGCAAAGCCGGTCCGCCCTCACGGGCACCGGACACGTGGCCGCTCGCCAGTTTAGCATCGCGGTCGGCGAATGGTTGGTGAAGTCGGGGAGGTTGATGTAGTCCTCCTCCGGCTTCGCGTTCTTCACGTAGAAGAACCCCGTTACCATCGTTTCACCGACTCGTGCAGCGGGAGCTTCGGGAAGCCGGTTCCCTTGCAAATGTGGATCAGGGCGCCTCCGCAGGTGGTCATCACCATCTGCTTCATTGCTGGGTCCTTTGCCGTCTGCCTTTTGAGGAAGAAGAGCCGACACCAGAGGTCAAGCCTCGGTGCGACCCCCAAGTATCCCTTGCAGAGGGTGACGAACGCCGCCAGCTGGAGGACGACGTTGGGGGTGAGGTGGTGCGGCTATAGGCTGAACCACGTCAGAAAGCGGCGGAAGAAAGCGCTCGTCGACAGCCCGAGCCCGCGGAGGAAGTGGTCGGCGAAGACAACCACTTCGCCCTCCCGCGGGGCCGGGGAGTTCTCTGGCCCGGCTGGGCGCGCCACCAAGTGCTCCTCCGCCGAGAGCTTGCGACGGTGGCGGAGGTGCTCGATGAAGGTCTCGTCCACATCGCTGTCGTCCCAGGTGCCCTTGCCCGCCATGGTCGCCGAGGGGGCGTGCAATCGCGGCGACGGGCACGGGTGTTTGGATGCTGTCCGGGCTCTCTTCGGCGGCACACGGTGGTGTGGCCTGCCCTTGTGCTTTGGCCTCTCTCTCGTGCGCGTGGCGTGGGGAGGGAGGCGACAAAGGCGATGCGGAGGCAGGAGGGGGAGCGAACAGGTCGTTCTGCCTCCCCCTTCTCGACATTTATACCCCACGCGGGCGATCGTGGGGGACGGATTCATTACGCACGACCCCCACGATTCCCGCGGCATGCGGGGCAGACATCGTGGTGCTCGGGAATGCCAACCGTCCGCCCCGCGCCGTAAAGGATCCCTGCGCGCGGGCCAAGGCTGCGTCCACGGAGGGCCCCGCCCCACTGCCCAGTCTTTTCCGCCGCATGGCGCGTCTCCCCAACAAGGCGGGGAGCCCGAGGCGGCGCGCGGAGCGTCGGCCGGCTGCAGAGCTGACCCTCGCCTTCCAGTTCAGCTCGACTCTCAAGGCGGCCCGCGGCACAAGAACGATCTTCAAGCCGGCGAGGACCGTCGCGGCCCGTCGGCGGGTCCTCCCCGGCTTCGGGGACTACTGACGGGGGGATGACCCCGGGGTAGCCTAAAGCGCCCCTTTTCCCCTGCCTCCTAACGCGACCAAAGGGCGGGCCGCCTCCCCCTGCGGTCCGGCTACACCCTACCGAAGGTGATCCGCTGGCTACGCCTAGCCGGCTGGGCATTGGATACCGTCTACAGGGCATACGTGGCAACAGTGGCCCCCATCCCATCGAGGGTCAGCACCGATATGGCTACAGCGAGGACATCAGGGCCTCTGACCCTGGCGGATGGTGACAAGGCTTCCAACAGTGCCGACACGCCTCCAACCACTCCGTTACATGCCCCGGCATGGCTACAGGGTGGCCAGTCGTACCGCTGACCCCGGCCGGCCGCCGCAAGTCAATGCCACAAGGTGCGGCCCGTGCCGCGATGTGACCAGCGTTAGGGCCCGCCTCGTGGGCCCCGCCGGTTCCTGACGGGACTCTTCAGCCGGCGGGACCTATCGGTGACAAGACCCCCCGGTCGGGCCCCCGCAGCCGGCCAGAGAGGCTGCTGGCTGGGGGCCCCTTTGGCCTTCTACTTGTATTGTATTCCGTGGGGTGGCCTATAAAACCCCTCGGGCCACCCCCATGCAGAGGGGGATCGATCGGCTGCTCTCTGAGAGTTCCCTCCACATCCACTCCACACACACGCACGTAGAGAGGCGGAAGAGCAGGTTAGCTCCTTCTTCCTCCTCGTTCCATACAGCTCAAGGAGCACCATTGTAACCCGACCATTGTCTCAACTAGACTGAGTAGGACTAGGGGTATTACCTCCCACGGAGGGCCCCGAACCTGGGTACATCATGTGTCAGCCACCGCTTGTGCCTAATCCCGCTCCCGGAGCCCGCCGGCGTCCTTCGACCCCTCTCAATAAGCCTACCTATGGCATCCGCCGTGACAAAACCACGACAACTGTGTTCATGGGCATGGTAGATAGTTGGTGTGGTTCATGTTCATGCTTAGTGCTCATGCGCAACAATGTGTTCATCATGCTAGTTAGGTGTTGTGTTTGATGTTCGTGCTTAGGGTTCATGATGCAAGTTAGGTAGATAGGTATTGTGTTTGATGTTCCTGCTTAGGGTCCATGTGCTAGTTAGCTATATTGGTGTTGTCTCTGATATGAATGCTTCACGTTCATGTGCATGCTAGCTAGATTGGTGCTGGAATGGGCATGCTATGTTGCATGATTTCATTACGTGCATGGTATTCATGGTAGGTAGGACCAATTTTGCTACTTTAGGTAGTACTAATATAAACGTAGCATGCCAATGCCCATGTTACTAATTGATGTCATCTTACCTGACAAGGTGATTAAGATGGAGTGGGACAGGGACAGAGGAGGAGCCCATGTCGTCGCCGGCCCCAAGGCCATCATGGACTTCATCCCCACGAACCGCTAGCTCAAGAGGGTGGACCTGCCTGGCATAGTCGCCTTCATGAGCCTCCATGCATTGGCTCCATTCATGCATTGAATTGTGATGTAGCCATTGCATGTAGATGTAGTGTGGGGATTTATTTGTTGGTTATGACGTGTCGAAGGTGGGAGTACCATCCTAGGACGATGGGCGTGCAGGATCGATTGACATCCATATCCCATAGCCCCACAAAATCATATCAAACACCTTAATCGTGTTTCTTCTTTCCCTTATAAAGGCATTTCCATTTTCAATGGTGAACCATAAATTTCCTTCCGTATCCGTCCTCCGACAAGGGATCAGTCTGCACACACATATGCGAGGGTCGGCCATCCAATGATATCATATATATGTGTGTTATTAAAGGGCTATCTAAAATTTGAATTAAGTTGGATCCATAGCATGCGTCGGATCACATGAACGGTGGATCACATGCTCGATCACAACCAAAAAGAGGCAAGTATCCTTAGTTTTTAAATTCCCGGTCACAAAAGAATATCAGTCTGGCAGTCTATGCAAAAAAATAGATTTTCTGTCCTACCGGACGGGTAATCCGAGCCTCCTCGCTCAAGGTGCCGCCGCGCCGCATAGGTAGCCTCCGCCTCCTCATCCTTGTATGTCGCCTCCATCTTGCAGTGGTCGCCTTGCACGATCATTTTTGCATCGGCATCCAAAGACTCCAAATTCAAGGAAAACATCTTGGCATCCTCCGCATCAGCTGCAATCTTCACCCTATTTTCTTCGAGCATCACCTTCTTCTCCTCGAGCATGGCCTTCTTCTCTTCGATCACCACCCTCCTTACTTCAAAATTGAGCTTCTACTCGGTCATCTCCATCAATAATTTGAACATCTCCACCCTTTTTTTCCTACTTGATGTTCGATCATTGATATATGCCTCCTCCTTCGACAAGATGTCCTCGAAGCTCTCTATCAATTTGGCCGCCAAACCTTCTCGCTTGGCCCTCTCCTCCTCCCACTTATTTCCCAAAACCCTCTTCTAACCTCCTTGGGCTGTTATTTTTTTGCGTCGGTTAGGTCATCCATTTCTTCCTCGGTGGCTTGGGCAGTGGTCTTGGCTATGTGAAGGTTCCACTTCGGTTGCCCATTCAATTTCAACAAACAATGCATGATGGTGAAGTTTTTCGTCTCCAACTTCTTTAACACCGTACACGGACGGCAAGGCTACAAAATAAAACATTGTCAACAATGTCTATGCAGCGAGTGACTATCAAAACTATGCATACCCGGCTAGCGGCCAACAAAACTATGCATACCCGGCTAGCGACCAACAAAACTATGCATACCCGACTAGCGACCAATAAAACTATGCATATCCGGCTAGAAAACTATGCATATATATCCGGCTAGTGATCAACAAAACTATGCATATTCGGCAAGTGACCAACAGAACTGTGCATATCTCACTAGGGATCAATTAAACTATGCATATACGGCGACAAAACTACACATATCTGGCTAGTGATCAACAAAACGTTGCATATCTGGCTATGAAACTAAGCATATCCGGCTAAATGAACTTGCTTGCTTGGTGATTTGTGCACGACTAGGACATCGTGC
Organism: Hordeum marinum; assembly: GCA_022496015.1. NCBI lineage: Eukaryota > Viridiplantae > Streptophyta > Magnoliopsida > Poales > Poaceae > Hordeum > Hordeum marinum. The sequence continues at coordinate 491,309,240 of CM039678.1, forward strand.
GATGAGATGTGCCAAGTCATCGCAATACCTTAATACAACCTCTTGGATGGTGTACCATCTTGAGGGACGTAGCTTCACGGTTACGGATGACCACGTCGGAGTAGGGCGCGAAATACTTGTGTTCATGGAACCATGTGTGAATGTTGGCCCAAAAAGTTGTGCCATTTTACTCCCTACCATGGATTGGATCAAGGCTAGTGACCAACCATGCATCGCACAACAGCTCGCCCTCTTGCATGTTGAAGCCTTCACATCTACCCCTCTTCTTTAGATTGCTTGCAAGATCATCTGGATCCTCATCCTCGCCGTCCTCATCCTATTCATCCTCCTTATGTTGTCATGCATCTCGATCCGTTATTGTGTGCCCCTATCGGTCTGGGTATAAGACTGTTGCATGCCCGGCTGGGTCTAGTCGTACTGCGTGTGGGTGTAGTTGCCGGACTGGGTGGGATTCGAGTCTTCCACATGCATGTTCTCGTATCCACCTCCTCCTCAACCTCCATCATGGATGATGTCGAACATCTTGTAGGATCTAAAGTATGTGTAGAGGAGGGGTGATTAGACTACTTGACCAAATTAAAAACTAACATGTTTCCAGTTTTATTGGTTGGCAAGTTCATACTTGTGATATGTGTTGGGCTTTTCCCCGAAGAGGAGGGGATGATGCAACAAAATATAGATAAGTATTTCACTCAATGAGAACCAAGGTTATAAAACCAATACGAGAACCACGCAATTTCCCATCTTCAACGCCTACAAACAAAATAGCACACACTTGCCCCCAATGTGGGAAAGAGGGTTATCAATCCCCTTGAACTCGTTACTTGCAAGCAATGAGTAGTGCAGATGATAGTTTGGTAAATATAAAATAGAAAATAAATAAAAACTAAATAATGGGAACAAGGTATTAAGAGCGTTTGTAAATATATTTGTGAATAGACCCGGGGGCCATAGTTTTTCCTAGAGGCATCTCTCTTGTAGGAGTTTGTAGGAGTTAAGAGTGTTTGTAGGAGTTAACCACCGTGTGTCCCCGACCTAAACATCACTAGGATTTCAACGAGGAATAAGAATGCTCACACATCATCACCATGCCGTTGTTGCGGAACATTGCATGGGAAACAAAAAAATCCTATGCACACGCAAGATATATCCATGGTGATGAGCATCTACTACAGGGAGAGTGGATGTACATACCCTTGTAGATTGCTAAGCAGGAAGCGTTAAGAAACGTGGTTCATGTAGTCAAACGTCTTCGCGACCTAAATCACAAGCCATCCCACGATCCCATCACGATACGTCCCGCATTCCCATCACGATCTGCCCCACGATCCAATCACGGTCCTTCCGATCTAGCGCCGAACGGACGGCACCTCCGTGTTTAGCACACGTACAACTCAATGACGATCTCCACCTCCTTGATCTAGCAAGCGAGGGTGGAGAGGTAGATGAGTGCTCCGGCAGCACAACTGCGTGGTGGAGGTGGTGGTGGAGCTGATCCGGTAGAGCTTCGCTAAGCTATATCGAACAGATCTAGAGGAGAAGCAATCTAGAGGGAGGGAGGGCAGCACATGGCTTTTCTTAGGTGCGGCTGCCCTCCCTCTCCTCATCTATATATAGGAGGAAGGGAGGAGGGGTGGCGCCCCTAGGAGTTCTAGGGTTCGATCATGTTTTGTATGTGAGAGACGTTTTAGTTAACGGATCTGCGACATTCAGATCCGTGTGTACTTTGAAAATCTCTATGTCATACTACAGATACTACTACCACGCTCCACTTGGAGCTATTCCAAATGGCTGTTCCACTATACATATCCGGATTGTTACTAAGAGTCATCCGGATTGGTGTTAAAGCTTGCATCGACGTAACCCTTTACGACGAACTCTTTATCACCTCCATAATCGAGAAATATTTCCTTAGTACTCCAGTTATTAAGGATAACTTTGACCGTTGTCCAGTGATCCACTCCTGGAACACTCTTGTACCCCTTGACAGACTCATGGCAAGGCACACCCAGGTGCGGTACATAGCATGGCATACTATATAGAGCCTATGGCTAAGGCACAGAGGACGACCTTCGTCCTTTCTCTTTCTTCTGCCGTGGTCGAGCTTTGAGTCTTACTCAACTTCACACCTTACAAATCAGGCAAGAACTCCTTCTTTGACTGATCCATTTTGAACTCTTTCAAAATCTTGTCAAGGTATGTACTCATTGAAAGTCTCATCAAGCGTCTTGATCTATCTCTATAGACAACAATTAAGTAGCTTTATCTAGGTCTTCCTTTGAAAACACCTTTCAAACAACCCTTTATGCTTTCCAGAAATTCTTCATCATTTCCGATCAACAATATGTCATCCGCATATACTTATTAGAAATTATATGGTGCTCCCACTCACTTTCTTGTAAATACAAGTTTCTCATAAACTTCGTATAAACCTAAAAACTTTGATCACCTCATCAAAGCATATATTCCAACTCTAAGATGCTTGCTCCAACCCATAGAAGGATCGCTGGAGCTTGCATACCTTTTAGCATCCTTAGGATTGACAAAACCTTCTAGTTGTATCACATAGAACCTTTGTTTACAGAATACCGTAAAGGAAACTTTGTTTTGACATCCATGTGCCAGATTTCATAATCGAAAAATGCAACAACTGCTAACTTGATTCCAACAGACTTTAGCATCGCTACGGGTGAGAGAGTCTCATCGTAGTCAACTCCTTGAACTTTTCAGAAACCTTTTCATGACAAGTCGAGCTTTATAAATGGTGGCATTTACCATCAGTGTATGTATTCCACACTTAGAGGTCCATTTGTACTTAACAACCTGCCGTTCAACGGGCAAGTCTTACCGAAGTCCATACTTGTTTTTTCATACATGGATCATATCTCGGATTTCATGGCTCCTAGCCATTTGTTGGAATTCGGGCCCACCATCGCTTCTTCATAGTTCATAGGCTCATCGTTGTCTAACAACATGATTTCTAAGACAGGATCACCATACCACACAGGGATAGTACATATCCTTGTCAACCTACAAAGTTCGGTAGTAACTTGATCCGAAGTTTCATGATCATCATCATTAGCTTCCTCTTCAATTGGCGTAGGCACCGTAGAAACATCTTTCTATGTTGTGTTATCATCCAACTGAAGTGACGGTTCAACAACCTCATCAAGTTCTACTTTCCTCCCACTCAATTCTTTCGAAACAAACTCTTTCTCGAGAAAGGACCCGTTTTTAGCAACAATCACTTTGCGCATGGATCTAAGATAGAAGGTATACCAAAATGTTTCCTTAGGGTATTCTACGAAGATGCATTTGTCCGCTTTGGGTTCGAGCTCATTAGGTGAAAACCTTTTTCACATAATCATTGCAGCCCCAAACATTAAGAAATGACAGCTTAGGTTTCTACCAAACCATAGTTCATACCGTGTCATCTCAACGGACTTAGATGGTGCCCTATTAAAGTGAATGTAGTTATCTCTAATGCATAACCCCATAAAGATAGTGGAAAAATGATAAGAGACATCATAGTATGCACCATATCCAATAGAGCACGACTACGACGTTCGGACACACCATCACACTATGGTGTTCCAGGTGGCATGAGCTGTGAAACAATTTCCACATTGTCTTACGTTGCATACCGAACTCGTAACTCAGATATTCACCTCCACGATCATATCGTAGACATTTTATCTTCTAGTCACAATTATCTTCAACTTCACTCTAAAACTGCTTGAACCTTTCAAACGTTTCAGACTTGTGTTTCATTAAGTAAATATCCCCATATCTACTCAAATCATAAGTGAAGGTAAGAAAATAACGATATCCACTGTGTGTTTCAACACTCATTGGACCACATACATCAACATGTATCAGTTCCAATAAGTCACTAGCCCGCTCCATCATATCGGAAAATGGGGTCTTAGTCATCTTTCCCAAGAGGGATGGTTCGCATGTCTCAACCGATTCGAAATCGAGTGAGTCAAAAGATCCATCAACATGGAGTTTCTTCATGTGCTTTACACCAATATGACCTCCGCAGCAGTGCCACAAGCATGTGGTACTTATAATTACTAACTTTGCATCTTTTGGCATCAATATTATAAATATGTGTATTACTACGATCGATATTCAATAGACCATTCACATTGGGTGCATGACCATTGAAGGTATTATTCATGTAAACAGAATAACCATTATTCTCTAACTTAAATGAATAATCATATTGCAATGAACACGATCTAATCATGTCCATGCTCAATGCAAACACCAAATAACATTTATTTAGGTTCAACACTAATCCCGAAGGTAGAGTGAGCGTGCGATGGTGATCATATCAACCTTGGAAACACTTCCAACACACATCATCACCTCGCCCTTAGTCAGTCTCCGTTTATTTTGTAGTTTTACTTCGTGTTACTAACATTTAGCAACTGAACCGGTATCTAATACCCAAGTGCTACTAGGATTACTTAGTAAGGTACACATCAATAACATGTATATCAAATATACTTTTGTCGATGTTGCCAGCCTTCTTATCTACCAAGTATCTAGGGTAGTTCTGCTCCAGTGACCGTTCCCCTCATAGTAGAAGCACTTAGTCTCAGGTTTGGTTTTAACCTTGTGTTTCTTCACTCGAGCATCAACTAGCTTGCCAATCATGAAGTTTCCCTTCTTACCCTTGCCCTTCTTGAAACTAGTGGTTTTACCAACCATCAGCACTTGATGCTCCTTCTTGATTTCTACCTTCGAGATGTCAAACATCACGAATAGCTCATGGGATCATCCATAGCTGGCTTGTTTATAGTTCATCATGAAGCTCTAGTAGCTTGGTGGTAGTGACTTGGAGAACTATATCAATCACTATCGTAGCTAGAAGATCAACTCCCACTTGATTCAAGTGATTGTAGTACTCAGACAGTCTGAGAACATGCTCACTGATTGAGCTATTCTCCTTCATCTTGCAGGCAAAGAATCTTTGTTGGAGGTCTCATACCTCTCAACACGGGCATGAGCCTGAAATCCAATTTTAGCTCTTGGAACATCACATATGCTCCATCATGTTCAAAACGTGTTTGGAGCCTCAATTCTAAGCTGTAATGCATGATGCACTGAACTATCAAGTAGTCATCGGAACATGCTTGCCAGATGTTCACAACATCCACAAACGCCGCTTCAGGGGGTTTGGTGCACTGAGTGATGCATTAAGCACATAAGGACAATCCTCAGATCACAGACAAAAGTCTGCATAATTCCTACTACCATCTTTCAACTTACTTTTCTCTAGGAACATATCAATAACAAAGGGGAGCTACAACATGAGCTATCTACAACATAATTTGCAAAGACACTTCTGACTATGTTCATGATAATGAGTTCAATTAATCATATTACCTAAGAACTCCCACTCAAATTAACATCCCTCTGGTCATTCGAGTGATACATGATCCAAATTCACCAACCCATGTCTGATCATCACGTGAGATGAGGTGATTTCAGTGGTGAACATCTCTATGTTGATCATATCTACTATATGACTCATGTTAAACCTTTCGGTCTCTTGTGTTCTGAGGCCATGTCTATACATGCTAGGCTCGTCAAGTTTAACCCGAGTGTTCTACACGTGCAACATTGGCTTGCACCCATTGTATGTGAACGTAGAGTCTATCACCCTCGATCATCACATGGTGTCTCGACATGACAAACTTTCGCAGCGGTGCACACTCGGGGAGAACACAAATTATCTTGAAATTTAAGTGTGGGATCACCTTATAATGCTACCGTCATCCTAAGCAAAACAAGGTGCATAAAAGGATTAACATCACATGCAAATCATAAGTGACATGGTATGGCCATGAACTTGTGCTTTTGATCTCCATCCTTAAAGCACCGGCATGATCTCCATCATCACCGGCATAACACCATGATCTCCATCATATTGATCTCCATCAACGTGTCGCCATCGGGGTTGTTGAGCCCACCATGCTTCTACTAATATTGCTACCGCTTAGAGATAAAGTAAAGCATTACATAGCGCTTAATGATTGACATGCAGGTCATACAATAATTGAAGACAACACGATAGCTCCTGCCGGTTGTTGTGCTCATCGACATGCAAGTCGTGATATTCTATACAAAACATGATCATCTCATATATCACATATATCTCATCATGTAATTGGACATATCACATCACAACATACCATGCAAAAACAAGTTAGACGTCCTCTAATTGTTGTTCCATATTTTACGTGGCTGCTATGGGTATCTAGCAAGAACAATTCTCACCTACGCAAAAACCACAATGGTGATACACAAATTGCTATTCAACCTTCTCACGGACCACCTTTGTCGAATCCGATCCAACTAGAGTAGGAGAGACAGACACCCGCCAGCCATCTTTACGCAACAAAGTCACAAGTCAGTCGATGGAACCGGTCTCTCGTAAGCGTACGAGTAAGGTTGGTCCGGGCCGCTTCATCCCACAATACCACTGAATCAAAACACGACCAAGGGAGGAAGCAATCTAAGCATCAACGCCCACAAACTCCTTTCTGTTCTACTCGAGATCTCATCTACACATAGACCTAACTCTGATACCACTATTGGGGAACGTTGCATGGGAAACAAAAAAATTACTACGCAGACGCAAGATCTATCCATGGTGATGAGCATCTACGAGAGGGAGAGTGGATGTACATACCCTTGTAGATCGCTAAGCAAGAAGCGTTAAGAAACGCGGTTGATGTAGTCGAATGTCTTCGCGATCCAAATCACAAGCCGTCTCGCGATCCCATCATGATCCATCCCGCGTTCCCATCACGATCTGCCCCGCGATCCAATCACGGTCCTTCTGATCTGGGGCCGAATGGACGGCACCTCCGTGTTCAACACACGTACAGCTCAATGACGATCTCCACCTCCTTGATCCAGCAAGCGAGGGTGGACAGGTAGATGAGTGCTTCAGCAGCACAACGGCATGGTGGCGGTGGTGGAGCTGATCCGGCAGAGCTTCGCTAAGCTATGCCGAACAGATCTAAAGGAGAAGCAATCTAGAGGGAGGGAGGGCAGCACGTGGCTTTTCTTAGGTGCGGCTGCCCTCCCTCTCCTCATCTATATATAGGAGGAAGGGAGGAGGGGTGACGCCCCTAGGGTTTCCCCTAAGGGGGCCGGTGGCCTAGATGGGCAACCCTAGATGGGTTTTGGCCCTCCCACCCCCTAGGAGCCTTGCCCCCCAAGGCAAAGGGGGTGGCAGCCCTAGGGAGGGTGCCCCACCTCCCCTGGTTACGTGACATGGGATGAGAGGGGCGCACAACCCCTTAGTGGGCTGGTGTGCCCCCTCCCCTTTGCCCATGAGCCCCCCCCCCCCAATACTTGTCGGGGCCCTGATAACCCACAAGTATTGGGGGTCGCAACAGTTTTCGAGGGTAGAGTATTCAACAAAAATTATTGATTCAACACAAGGGGAGCCAAAGAATATTCTCGAGTATTAGCAGCTGAGTCGTCAATTCAACCACACCTGAAATACTTAATATCTGCAGCAAAGTATTCAGTAGCAAAGTAGTATGGAACTAACGATGACGGTGGCAAACGTGATAGTAACAGTTTTGTAGTGTTTGTAACAATAGCAACGGAAAAGTAACTTAGCAAAGATCAATATATGGATAGCTCATAGGCAATGGATCAGTGATGGATAATTATGTCGGATGGCATTCATCATGCAATGGTTATAACATAGGGTGACACAAAACTAGCTCCAATTCATCAATGTAATGTAGGCATGTATTCCATATATAGTCATACGTGCTTATGGAAAAGAACTTGCATGACATCTTTTGTCCTACCCTCCCGTGGAAGCGGGGTCCTATTGGAAACTAAGGGATATTAAGGCCTCCTTTTAATAGAGAACCGAACCAAAGCATTAGCACTTAGTGAATACATGAAGTCCTCAAACTACGGTAATCACCAGAAAGAATCCCAGTTATTGTCACCCTGGGGGATGCGGATCATAACTCGTAATAGGTGTCTACAACTTGCAAGATAGGATCAAGAACACATATATATTCATGAAAACATAATAGGTTCAGATCTGAAATCATGGCACTCGGGCCCTAGTGACAAGCATTAAGCATAGCCAAGTCATAGCAACATCAATCTCAAAACATAGTGGATACTAGGGATCAAACCCTAACAAAACTAACTCGATTACATGATAAATCTCATCCAACTCATCACCGTCCAGCAAGCCTACGATGAGATTACTCACGAACGGTGGAGAGCATCATGGAGTTGGTGATGAAGGATGGTTGGTGATGACGAAGGCGTCGATTTCCCCTCTCCGGAGCCCAAAACAGACTCCAAATCTGGTCTCCCGAGGAAGAACAGGAGATGGTGGCGGCTCCGTATCGTGAAACGACTCTTCTCTCCTATTTTTCTCCTCGAATAGGAATATATAGAAGTGGACACAAGGTCGAAGGAGCGTCAGGGGGCCCACAAGCCACAGGGGCGCGCCCTCTAGGATTGTGGCCAGGTGGTGGGCCCCTATAGTTGATTCTTTCGCCAATATTTTTTATTAATTCCAAAAATATTCTCCATAAATTTTTAGGTCAATTCGAGAACTTTTATTTCTGCACAAAAATAACACCAAGGCAATTCTGCTAAAAACAGCGTCAGTCTGGGTTAGTTCCATTCAAATCATGCAAATTAGAGTCCAAAACAAGGGCAAAAGAGTTTGGAAAAGTAGATACGTCGGAGACGTATCAACTCCCCCAAGCTTAAACCTTTGCTTGTCCTCAAGCAATTCAGTTGATAAACTCAAAGTGATAAAGAAAACTTTTACAAACTCTGTTTGATCTTGCTGTTGTAAATATGCCTAACTTATGTTCAGGTTTTCAGCAAAGATTATGAGCTAACCACATTCACAATAACATTTAGGTCTCACATTTGCTCATATCAATGGCATAATCAACTAGTGAGCAATAATAATAAGCCTCGGATGACAGCAATTTTATCAAAACAATCATGATACAATATGACAAAATGGTATCTCGCTAGCCCTTTCTGAGACCGCAAAATATAAATGCAGAGCACCTCTGGAGAACAAGGACTGGCTAAACATTGTAATTCACGGTGAGAGAGATCCAGTCATGCTCATACTCAATATCAATTAACAGCAAGCATAGAAATGATGGTGGTGCTCTCTAACTGGTGCCTTTTATTAGAAGATGATGACTCAACAATAAAGTAAATAGAAAGACCCTTCTCAGAGGGAAGCATTGATTTGCAGAGGTGCCAGAGCTCGAGTTTTTAAAACATAGATAAGTAATGATTTTTGAGCGGTATGCTTTCATTGCTCACATAATGACCAAGAGGTTTTCAATATCTTCCATGCTAGATACATTATATGCGGTTCCCAAACAGAATAGTAAAGTTTTTACTCCCCCTCCACCAATTAGTCACACTCCACGGCGAGCCGAATCCAGGGGTACCGTCCATACAAACACAGTCCTGGGGGAGTTTTGTTTAATTATATTTTGCTTTTTATTTCGAGCATGGAACTGGGCATCCCAATTACCAGCCACTTTCTTGTGAATGATAGTGAATCAACACATATCGTGAGAATAACCCACCTAGCATGGAAGATACTGACAGCCCCCAGTCGCCACATGAGCAATTTGGGCATACAAAACAGAAAGTTTATTTGAAGGTTTAAAGTTTAGCACATGCAAATTTACTTGGAACGACAGGTAAATACCGCATATAGGTAGATATGGTGGACTCATATGAAACAACTTTGGGTTTGAGATATTGGATGCACAAACAGTATTCCCGCTTAGTACAAGTGAAGGCTAGCAAAAGACTGGGGAGTGACCAACTAGAGAGCGACACAGTCATCAACATGCTTTGAGATTAACCAACATTGAATACAAGCATGAGTAGGATATAAATCACTATGAACATAAACATCGTGGGGGCTATGTTGATTTTGTTTCAACTACATGCGTGAACATGTGCCAAGTTAAGCCACTCGAATCATTCAAAGGAGGATACCACTCTATCATACTACATCACAACTATTTTAATATGCATGTTGGCACTCAAAACAAACCATTATTAACTCTTAGCTAATTAAGCATGGCATGAATAACTATAATCTCTAATTGTCATTGCAAACATGTTCAACCCATAA